>JAQJVL010000188.1:746067-1365437 GCA_035578905.1 Stictocephala bisonia
ACAAAAAAGTTGTTTTTTACTATTATATAAAAAAATAGTTTTTGGATTTTCCGTAAAAAACATTTTCCATGATTTAAATCAACCCTCTCAGGGATATAAAATCATATGTAAACACTTTTTCAAAAATAAATTGTATTTTTAGAGGTGGCAAGAAAGTGCATTGTTACTACATAGTAAATGATTTTTGTTTAAAACTATATGACGAAAAATAATGGCAGTGGTTATATTTATTGTTTAAAATAATTAAATGATTAGTAAATATAATAAGTATGTATATTGAACCTAAATGAAAAAAACCTTTTGGCTCTCACTCAACAAGTTTAAATTCCATCTAAGAAAATCACTTTGGTATCGTGTCTTTCAAAATTACTTTAGCATTACTTTGCAGGGTAACATAAAAGCACTCACACCGAGAGCTGTTTGTTCAGTCTCTATCATTCATAAAATATATATGATAGGAACTATTCATCCCTAAAGCTTCTTCAGGGAACTCAGGAAACTCTAAACTAATATGTAACACATAACATAAACTAAACAAACCTTCGGAAAATACTTGGAAAATTCAATTAAACATAGTTGTTTAATTTTATTGATAAATATAAAATGTTACTTTTTTGTGTGTTGATTAAATTTGAAAAATACACAGAACTATAGATATATAACATAATTTCACGTAACTTTTCTTAAATAAAAAATAAAGTATTTTATTTTCATACTCTTTGTAAAAACAAAGGAAATATATTTCTTTCTCTCTACTACAATGGAAAAGCCACGCAGAAAGTTTCCAATAGATTTAAAACATTCAGAAGCTTCTTATACTCATAGTACGTCTAGCATATTCCAATATATAAAAGTGAAGATGAATTTAGTATTTATGGTATATATAAGATTATCTGCAATGATTATAGTAAATTTTTTACACAGACGAGACTTCAAGTTTCAACAAATTATATAAAACCAATTTTTTTACATTTTAAAATAAAAACCAGAAAGATGAAATGTAGGGAACTAGTAACACAGGGGAAAACAGAGATCGCTTTCTTATGAACGTAGAAAACGGGCATTTATATACAGATTACAGCATGTTGGAAAATAACAAATGGATTACAGCATGACATATTGCAGAAATAACACCTGTACACATATTTAGCATGACTTCTATTTCTTTATTCTTTGTGATTGTAATGATCAAAGTTAAAATCCTGTTGATTATATTTTAGATCTTCTGTAAGTGTGTAATGTGGGGAGGATTATGAACGTTCGAGAATTATTATTTATGCTCCTTGAAATAATATGATAACTCATTTTTGAACGAACTGGTTGATTTTGATTTTAAGATAATTTATTATAGGGGAATACTTCAAATAGGAAGATAGAAGTTCATAACAAATGGCAAACAACTAAATTAATTTGATCACTATTGTAACATCCCAAAGAAACCACAATAAAAAGTTCGGTAAAAAAACTGCTATAGTTGGATTCCAGTTTCATTGTTTTGTGAAAAATATCTGGTCTGATGAAAGTAAATGTGGTTACCAACAAAAATTACAATCATATTTTTACCTTTTGTATTTGAGTTGTAATTTGTTTTTTGGTCTGGATTTCACTTTTTTATACTTATACCGACACGTAATTTACTAAACTATATATAGAGTAGGCTACTACAATTCACAAATATATTATATATGGGAAAATAATTACGAAAATTTGGGTTTGATTTAATTTGATGGTATGTAAGTAAAAGAGTTTCAAAGTTTTAAATTTAGTGCTTATTGTTCAGTAGGGAGATACCAAATTTGAGTTATTACTCCAGGGATCACATCGTATTACTGCCCCTACCCCCTAGTGGTCAACGCGTCATTGTTGAATCCTGTGTGATGTATAGAGGGTGTGTCAGCTCAAATTGTCTGGGTATATTCTACATAGGGGTTTTGGACAGAGCAAAATACGGCTGTAGAGAATATTGAGTCCTGTATTTAGACATCGTTGAGGTATAAAATGTGATTATTTATAAAAGTACAATTTGTATTTTATTATCTGACTGTATAAAAGAACCGGAAGTATAGTTATTATGCAAAATATATTTTTTTTAATTTAGATAAACTTGAATTAAAGTGAAATTTACTATGTTAAAAGGTAATAACCAATACTGGAATATAAAACCAATAATATTCATTCTTCATTCATCATGATTATTCATTTTTAGGACGCCGATCATAGTGATATAGGCTAATATGGGTATGATGAGTGTAGTCATTGTTACTTACTGAGGTAGACTGTTCTTCAGAATGTACTATTTATTAATACCCCAATAGACAGACCAACTAAGTGGCCTACATATTTACGTGGAATCGGAACCACGTAATATTGGTATTTTTTTCAGCACATTGACAAGCCTTAAACTCAGTTTTCTTCCCTAAACAACACCAAGCTTTGACTACCATTCAACACGGACACATTCAACCCGGACTTATCTACTAGTATCCACATCGATAGCAACCATTGTGCGGACACCATGTCAGTTTAAGAGGACCGAGCTTAGAACATATCGCACCAATCTCTACAATACTTAGTTCACAAATATCTGAGTTACAGGACTGCACCACTAAAACACAGAATAATATTTAATTAAATACAGAGACACATAAAAATCACTTCATTTAAGATGAAGTGTATATATATCTTAAATGAAGTGCAATATATATCAGTACGTGCAATATATATGTATATTGCACATACTGATGATTTAGCTAGCTCTCTCTTATCAATAGTTCAGGTGAGCCGTTTTACTTCCGATTCATTGGATATAAAAGAAGTAATTAAAAATTGTAATGAGTTTCTTAATTATTAGCATAATACGTGTTGGTGCACATACAATACAAATGAATGTCACACAACACAAACTTATTAAAATACATGTAGTATCAATGTACAAATACTATAATGATCGATTTTGGCAAACAAAGTTCGCTTTCCTCAGACCACAGAAGGGAGATCCAAAGAAGAATCAGTAATATACCTTTTTATAAAATTTTAATACTTTTTAATTTCACGAGATTAAATTTGCCTCCGTACACCTTTTTGGATCTGTTCAGAAGTTATATTTTTTTGTTTGTAAAGTATAGTTTAAAAAATAAAAATAACTTCTTGTAGCTATTAGTTTTTTAAATTTTGATCAGTGAACTATATTTTTGTCATCATGAAGTTTTTCTAACTGTATTTTTAATTAAAAAAATACAATTATAACATATCTTCGAATAATTAATAGTGCCCATTAAAAAACTTAAACATTAGGCCATTTTACTTTAATTATTTGGTATATAAGAAAATATATATCCGAGCAATATAGTGATAAATATTTCCCTGTTGTAGTATCAAATAAAAATTGTCAATAGCTTAAGAAAGTTTTAATTCAATTTTCATTACTCTAGCTTTTAAAACAAACGTGTTAAAATCCCATAAAATCTTTCCAATCTTAGCGATGAGTGTTTACTGTTTGACCCATTTAATACGTTCACCTACCTGGTTTAACGACAAATAATAAAAGTAAAAGAGATTTTATCGATTTAGTGACTGAAATTCTTGTACTGGAATATCAATACTTTTGATTATAGCTGACTCACGACAAAAACAAACAAATAAATACAGGGTGACAATACCCGACACCACAAGTGTTTTATCAGCTTTGTAGTGTGGATTTTGTATAAATCGATGCAACACAATCTAGCTGAAACTTCAAACTGGATTCTATCCATTTTTTTTCATATTATCTTTCCACTATAGTACTAGTGAATACTATAGTAAACAAATAACATTAATGAAAGATACTTTAAGTTCATATTTTTGTTTATGTCTTAAATACCACGTCAAGAAGCACTACACTCAATAAATACGTCCTTACATTAAACCTAAAAGCTGCGCTGTGATTTAGTTACATTGAATATACAGTACATTTTTATGTATAAATAAAAATAATGTAAGTCTTTCTGTCCTGTATACATTAGAACAATATTCATCTGATCACCATTACATTTTGGAAAGTTGTCCAGTGTACTCCTGGGAAAATTTCTGGCACCTCAGTTGTCTGCGTAGTTTCAACGATATTCTAACGTAGTTACTTATATATTTTATTAATCTTCAGCTGTTATAAAGAAAGAAAAAAAATGAAAACTTTGAAATCTGGCCCATTTTTATCTAAGATACACTTTTCTTACCAAATTTCATATAACTCTGTTCAGTAGTTACGGAGCTTTCGTGATAAGTGAGTTAATAGTTTTTAATTACATACATTAAGACTACACACAATTTGAACAATAACAGTTTCAACTTGTCGTATTGACAAAATGGCGAAAGTAAGGCAAAATGTTTTAGACAACAAAATTGTCTGTACATCAGTAATCAATAGTAACATATTATTTACTACCTAAATTAGAAATATTTTTACATTTTAGGCATAAAATATGATTTAAATATGAATAATAATAGGGCGACACTGCTCCAAATAATTTTCAACCGTTTAAGTACTAATGATAGTGAAAATATATTTTATCGTACCTACACATTGAATATTCATATTTGTAATTGAATATTCATCTGGTAGAGGTTATAAATAAATATTTAGTTTCATAGAGTGCAACAATTTTCTCAGCAATTGAAATAAAAAACTAATCATGTAATTAATAATAAAGAGATGCGCAATTAATTGCTGGAATAGAAATCCATTAATTGGATAAATTATTGATGTTCCGAGCTATGATATGAATTTATCACTGGTTTTAAAGCTCTAAATTTATACATAGTTGAAATTATTAGCTCATATATTTTGATGCTGTATAAATTTAATATTATATTTATATTGTTATGTTTTAATGTACATGAATTAATTTCTCAGCTGTTTGACATATTTATGGAATGCAGTGTAATGTATAACATATATAAATGTATTTAATACTTTTTCACTTTTTAACTTCATTGGTACTTTTTGCTTGGTATTAGATGTGTTTGTTGCACCCCCTCCCCTCCCCCTATATATTGAAACTAGTAGTACTAATTAGCAGGATAACAAAATACCTAATAATAATAACCATTAGCATTATTTATCTTCCAGATGTGGTTGAAAAGTCTCTTCCATTTATTTCTGTCATTATATCGTCTGTTGTTTTCAACTTCTTGCCAATTATGTTTTGTTACTCTTCCTTCACTTCCTCCATCCACCTCCTTCTTGGATTACCTATTGGTATTTTTCCTTGTACTTGTATATCAAAACATTTTCAAGTTGTTCTTGTTTCCTCCATTCTTTTGATGTGTGAACCATATCCATTTCAACTTCACCACATGTTAATGTAATCGACATTGATATAAAAATGAAAAATAAAATGATAAAGATGCTCTCTGAAATGAAGAAAGATAATTTATTTGAAAAAAAAATTATTCATTTTAGTTGGTTTAGTTTTTCTTAACTTTCTCTTGTTTTAATGGTTATTGTAAATTAATTTTACATACTTGCGATATGAAATTGTTATTTAGTTTTGTGAAATTTGTATTGTACTATTGTCTTTTCTTACACTACAATTTGATTTCGATACATATTTTTAATTTATACTATGAAAATAAATATGTTGGGTATTTTGTTATTAACTTTACTACCATATTTGTGCTTATAGCCATTTTATAAGCTTGATTAAAATGCTACAGAGATATATTTACACTACATTAAACTAAGCAGTGAAGGAATCTCAGACAATTCATTGACTATGATTTCAATTCACTTCAATTGTTCTTATGTTTATTATCTACTAAAAATTAATAATAAATGTTACATTAATTATGCAATCATAAAAGAACTAATTAAGTTGAAAGAAAAACAGTTTCTAACAACTATCACAGGGAGGATTTATTTGTTTCATAAAAAACTGATAATTGAATTGTTTATTGCTTTATTAAAATATGTAATGAAAAACCCAATCAGACAGAATCATTTATCTTTCTCTCAAACTGAACATTGAAAATATTAACTTTACGATGCCATAATTTTCATCATAACATTAATACGGTCTGTCATTTCCATATTTTCCCCTGTAAACCTTTCAGCGTTACTTAACTAAAACATTAGATAGCACAATATCATAATTACAAACATTTATAATTAAATTTTAATAAAAAAAAAATTAACAGTAAGAATGGAAAAGAGGTTTAATTACAACAGGAAATACGGTACAGGAAGTGGAGTAGCTAAAATCTGAGTAGGACATCCTGAGAGTATTAACTCAGAAAGCAAGGGGTTGGATGTTAAAGAAGCAGGGTCAGCACTGTACACATGATAATCAGAATAAGAAAATTTAAACTCACCAAAAATCAGGCCTATGAATGCTGATGCGGCAGAGAATCAGCACAAGGAGACGGTCCCGTCCATCACGAAACGAACGGGCAATTGGATGATCCGTAATAGTAATTGGTGTTTTCCTAAATTGGAGGCGTGTCCAGTGAGTGGCAGGGGGGGATGAGATACTAGGAAAAGAGTTGGGAAGAAAAGAGGAGTCTGAAGAGAGGTTTGGAAGTAATAGGACTTCGGGAAATATACCAAGAGGGAGGACTAGCACCTGGAGGTCCAACTACCAAAGTATCGTCAATACGCCCTGCAAAGCAAACACGTGACGAGCTAGGAGGTGGACTTGGAGCCACGGTCCAACCCCTTGCGAGATCAACCCCCCTCTGGAGAACTTCACGAGCGGCCAACCTGAGCCTGAGGGACGAGTGGACTAGCAGCCTATCCTGAGGGCCAGAGAAGTCTTCCCAAGGGACTGCGAGCGACTCCAGACTCGAACAGCCCACCTGACCCTGAGGGACGAACGGACGCCGTATCTACTATCTACTGTCGTTGACACTCCATGTCTGCAGGAGACATAGAGTTTCATGGGTATGTTAAAATTTGTTTAACGCCTTCAGGGTTTAAGGTGAATGAAAATATAAATTGGTAGACGAAAAGAAATTTAGTTCAATATACGTTGACCTACACCAAAACGTAAGCCGAAGGGCGTACATTACTCATATAGGGAGCTAATAATAATCGTAATTTAAATTATAAAAATATAATGCACTGATTGAGGGAATTGAATCTTGTATAATTTAATGTGTTGAGAATGTTAATTTAATTTGTAAATATATAAGTACGTAAATCCATGTAATTGATCATAGTCCGTACAAGTGTTTGTTTGCTTTGAATTAATACAGATATTTAGTAAAGAAATAATTATTGCGTTGGATATATTAACCGTTAATGTTGAATAATTCTAGGGAAGAATAAAGTAATAGTGACTAGGGCCATTTGAATATATTTAACTTGTCACTTGAAGGTATTTGTAACATAATTAACTTTAACTGTAGGGTACATTGATTCGGACGTCATAGTTGGTAAGGTCGGTGTATTATTGTTTGATTGTTAATTGGTTGATTATTTCTTGAGTATGACTTATTATTGAATATATAATTTTCACTTGTTAGTATAGACATCTTGCATGTACAATACTTGTTTAGTTGGATTCTTAATGTGATGTTTATATCATTATTTAGAGGATTGTGATTTAATAGCATAAGAGTTTGTTGACGCTTGTTGTAAAATAATATTTCTTGAATTTATTGGTTTACCGGACTGTATATTGAAGCTATTGTTATTAGTAATTTGATTGAAGATTTCTAATATGAATAATTTGTATGATCTATTATTGGATGGGAAGGCTGTATTAAAGGAATATGATAAGATAATTATAATATTTTGGAAGAGACTGTCAAGATGATATGCTATGAAAATAAATTTGTGTTGTACTTTCACCAATGTCAATAGTTATTCCAGGTACTGGTTTGCTACATTAGCTAAGTGAGTCATTAAGGTTCAATTACTATCTCATTAATTGTGGAATAATCATTTGTCAATTAACATTTTATTAAACACTTTGAGTTTTGGCGGAAGTAAAAGTTTAGTTAATGATTTTTTTCAAGGGTTTTACAGCCCGTAACGTTTCTATGAAGCATTGTAACGTTTAACGTTTAAGCATTGTTTTCTTCTGTTGTCAGTTTGTATTATATTTTATATTATTTAAAGAAGAAGAATTTCCTTCTTACACTTACTTTGCCCATTCTCCCACAAACTATTGATATTTGCGGGAAACTTATACAGAAAAAGTAAGGGGGAGAACCAGTACAGTACAAGGGGACAATTACTGATATAACACAAGTCCATGCTGGATTCGAACCTCCAAAATCCCTAACATTGCCAAAAAGTCCTGATGTCTTAAACCACTGGATAAACTATGTCTTAAACTATGTGCAAACTATGTCTTGCACATAGTTTGTGTTGTGAGATAAAATATCCAGAATCCAACAGAATAATTTGGTCATCTTACAACGGATGGTTACAGTAAGTAAACCAACTATTCAAGGTATACATTCTACTATTTTTAGTCGTTCTCCTTCTCTCTTTTTATGTTTTGATTACATACAAAGAAAATATCACTGTTTTTAAATTGATTTATCGGAAGACCAACTAGTATTTTATTTATGTACTAGCAAACAAGAGTTAATTGATCAAAAATGAGTTAAAATTGGGGAGTTAACTCACCACACATACAAAAACCGAGTGGTTCGGTGTTTGAGGCCAAGAGTCCACACCAGTCAGAGCAGCGTCACCGAGCTGGAGATAAGCCCGGCACAGTAACTAAAAAAGAGTCACTTCTGCGGACGGTAAAACGGATGTCAGTCTTTTGAGCGTGGAAGCCGGGACGTACCACCGACGCTCTCTGCACAATCCTAGATCTGGTTGCACAAAATTTAGAGTGGTTTTACTAAAGAAAAATTTAATTTGTAATAAGTAAAAATTAATATATGAAACAAGGGATTATATTGACAATTGTAGAGGAGACCCGTAAAACCCAAAAAGTACGTCAAGTTTGACGTAAGACACAATGTAGTGAGGCTGGTTTAAGAGTACATTGTGTCCATTGAGCCTGAGAGAAGACGACTGACTTCTTCCTCGCGTTCAACGGTGAGGGGAGCAAAGTGTCTGTATTTGTACACCAATGGGGTTGCATAATATGCACCTGATGTCCGTATCATACGAGGTATTATATTTAAAGGTTCAACTATGTAAGATTCTCTCTCTCTCGGCTGTGACTTACAAAACTAGCTTTTTATAACAATTAAACATGAACTAACAAAATTACAATAATTAACATAAAAACAACTTGAATACTAAACAATCACCTAAAATAATAAGACAAGGCTCAGATCCATTATAAACACCAGATCATTTCTCCCCATAAGACAAGGCTCAGATCCATTGTAAACACCAGATCATTTCTCCCCATAAGACAAGGCTCAGATCCATTATAAACACCAGATCATTTCTCCCCATAAGACAAGGCTCAGATCCATTATAAACACCAGATCATTTCTCCCCATAAGACAAGGCTCAGATCCATTATAAACACCAGATCATTTCTCCCCATAAGACAAGGCTCAGATCCATTATAAACACCAGATCATTTCTCCCCATAAGACAAGGCTCAGATCCATTATAAACACCAGATCATTTCTCCCCATAAGACAAGGCTCAGATCCATTATAAACACCAGATCATTTCTCCCCATAAGACAAGGCTCAGATCCATTATAAACACCAGATCATTTCTCCCCATAAGACAAGGCTCAGATCCATTATAAACACCAGATCATTTCTCCCCATAAGACAAGGCTCAGATCCATTATAAACACCAGATCATTTCTCCCCATAAGACAAGGCTCAGATCCATTATAAACACCAGATCATTTCTCCCCATAAAACAAGGCTCAGATCCATTATAAACACCAGATCATTTCTCCCTATAAAACAAGGCTCAGATCCATTATAAACACCAGATCATTTCTCCCTATAAGACAAGGCTCAGATCCATTATAAACACCAGATCATTTCTCCCCATAAGACAAGGCTCAGATCCATTATAAACACCAGATCATTTCTCCCCATAAGACAAGGCTCAGATCCATTATAAACACCAGATCATTTCTCCCCATAAGACAAGGCTCAGATCCATTATAAACACCAGATCATTTCTCCCCATAAGACAAGGCTCAGATCCATTATAAACACCAGATCATTTCTCCCCATAAGACAAGGCTCAGATCCATTATAAACACCAGATCATTTCTCCCCATAAAACAAGGCTCAGATCCATTATAAACACCAGATCATTTCTCCCTATAAAACAAGGCTCAGATCCATTATAAACACCAGATCATTTCTCCCTATAAAACAAGGCTCAGTTCCATTATAAACACCAGATCATTTCTCCCCATAAAACAAGGCTCAGATCCATTATAAACACCAGATCATTTCTCCCTATAAAACAAGGCTCAGTTCCATTATAAACACCAGATCATTTCTCCCCATAAAACAAGGCTCAGATCCATTATAAACACCAGATCATTTCTCCCCATAAGACAAGGCTCAGATCCATTATAAACACCAGATCATTTCTCCCCATAAAACAAGGCTCAGATCCATTATAAACACCAGATCATTTCTCCCTATAAAACAAGGCTCAGATCCATTATAAACACCAGATCATTTCTCCCTATAAAACAAGGCTCAGTTCCATTATAAACACCAGATCATTTCTCCCCATAAAACAAGGCTCAGATCCATTATAAACACCAGATCATTTCTCCCCATAAAACAAGGCTCAGATCCATTATAAACACCAGATCATTTCTCCCCATAAAACAAGGCTCAGATCCATTATAAACACCAGATCATTTCTCCCCATAAGACAAGGCTCAGATCCATTATAAACACCAGATCATTTCTCCCCATAAGACAAGGCTCAGATCCATTATAAACACCAGATCATTTCTCCCTATAAAACAAGGCTCAGATCCATTATAAACACCAGATCATTTCTCCCCATAAAACAAGGCTCAGTTCCATTATAAACACCAGATCATTTCTCCCCATAAAACAAGGCTCAGATCCATTATAAACACCAGATCATTTCTCCCCATAAAACAAGGCTCAGATCCATTATAAACACCAGATCATTTCTCCCCATAAAACAAGGCTCAGATCCATTATAAACACCAGATCATTTCTCCCCATAAGACAAGGCTCAGATCCATTATAAACACCAGATCATTTCTCCCCATAAGACAAGGCTCAGATCCATTATAAACACCAGATCATTTCTCCCCATAAGACAAGGCTCAGATCCATTATAAACACCAGATCATTTCTCCCCATAAGACAAGGCTCAGATCCATTATAAACACCAGATCATTTCTCCCCATAAGACAAGGCTCAGATCCATTATAAACACCAGATCATTTCTCCCCATAAGACCAACTCCTTCTGATTATCAAAACTATACTCTCACTCTTTTACAGACAACAAATAATTTTTAAAATCTGGTTTTCGAAAAATCAAAACAAAGAATAATAATAATATTAATAAAAATAATTAACCAAAAAGATCAATAAACAAATGAATAGAAAAAATGTATTTCGATAAGGCCTATTACCTCACAAATTGTTGTTGTAGTAATTAAAAAAAACTCTCTACTGTGAAATTTGTAAACTAGGTAGTACGAATGAAATTCGTCGATTCTCATGTTTTAGAATAGAAAACAGCAGTTGTGATCACACAAACAACAATGTTCTGTTTTAATTGGTCTATTCAGTGTTTGGTCTGTGTGTTTGTTTTGTCTGTTTGATGGTTATATGGTTAATAAAACAAAATGAATATATGGTTACATCCAGAGGATGTCGATTGATGCTTCAACATTTTTTTTAATAAAGGAGAGGCCGATATCCTTCTTAACCTTACTCTGCCCATTACCATAGATCATTGGTATGTGTGAGGAACTTATTCAGATAGAGTAAGGGGTGTACCAGAACAGTAGACGGTGTAAATTATACTTTATATCTAGGTACTTGATACCAATAAAAGTTAAATTAATGTTAGCGTTTTATTTTATATTTGCCTCTAGTGGTCAATGCTGAAGAAACTTTTATTAATAAAAATCAAACTTTTATTTCTTTTTTTTAGAACCTAAAAAGACAAGCCATACATTTTTTGACATAACAAAAAAAAAAAAAAAAAAAAATGGGAATAGGGTTGTTAGGGCCCACATTATCTAAGTTTGCGGATAGCAGCCAAGTGTAACAGGCGTTGATGAGAAGATCCCTAAATGTTTAGTTTCACTGGAGAAGTTACAATTCCCCCTTCCGTAATCCAGTTTTACCTTTACATTGTGTGTGATAGATTTGTTATTTTACAAGAATATGAGTAAAATATTATAATTCCATATAACCGAAAATTTCACATATTAAAATATGTAAAACATGTAAGTCGTTTTGTTAGCGCAATTCCTCCCTGCCATGACCAATTTTAACGTTTGACGTATCAAAAAATGTACCCTCTTCATAGTTGTGAGTAAAGGTATTTATTTTTCAATATTTTCCCCTTGAAGGACATGGTAAGTTAAAGTACTTTTTTTAGCAATAAGAATAACAACGAGAGAGATTTAAAATAGTATAAATGTACCAGCTGTTCAAATGTAAAGAATGACGTTTATAAAATATTTACAGCTGTTATAATGTAAATTACATTTTTACTTTCTCCCATACTGTGAAGTTCGTTGGATTCCAAATGGAAGGATAGATTTTGACAAAATTTGGTATGTTAGTTTATTTAGCCAATAACTCCAGAAAAGTTTTTCACTTTTTGAAATTTTATTTTATTTTTTTAATTTTTATGGGAAAAAACATAAAAAATGGTATTTCGCAGCTCAAACGATTTTAATAACATTTGTAGGAAATATGTAAATTAATTAAAATTTTAAGGGGAGCACGCCGTGGTGGGGGTTAAAAAATTCAATTTTTTTATTATTATCTTAAAAAATCTCCATTTCATCCTGTTTAAGAAAATATATAACACTTGTTACTTTCCTTGCTTTTTATGGTTAAAAAAAATAAAAACAAGAATGTCGTTGATGTATTCAGCACAAACTTTCAAGTGATGAAAAACCACAACACGAGCTTTGACCTTTTGGAAAAGAGTCTTGGTGTAAGTATAAAAAGGCACAAGAACAAAATATAGAATATAAACATAAAAACTCTCTACCTGAAGAAGTAATGAATGTAATAAAGCCAGTTTACAAAGATTTGTCGGATCCAAAATTGTTAAAACGTTGTATGCACGCCAAGACTCAAAATCCGAATGAGAGCTTTAATAATGTGATTTGGAGTAGGGTTCCAAAAACTACATTTGTAGGGCTTAAAACTCTTCAGATTGGAGTAAATGACTTCGTTATAAGCTTCAATGAGGGTGCCATTGGTAAAGCTAATGTGTTTGAAAGATTGGGAATAACACCTGGGAAGTTTATGATTTAAGGACTGAAGAAAATTGATGAAAATAGAATAAAAAAAGCAAATAAAGGGGTTAAAGAGGAAAATAAGAAAAAAGGGTTAGGAGAAGGTTGCTCAAGAGAAGAAAAGAAGATACTGATTGTCAGGATTATGTTCCAGGAGGTTTTTAGTGTGTTTGCTGGTTTAGACTTTAAATGGATTTTCCCGAAAGTTACTTTTTTCAGTGTTTAGGTACCATTTTCTCCCGAACTATTGGGCCTACAGACTTAAAAATTTATACACATAATTTACACTACTAAATAAGTAATTTACTCCATTTTTATGAAATTATATTAAGTTTTAAGTAGTCTAAAAAAAATGTGAACTTTAAAATTTAAGATATTTTTATAGTATAAAAAAGAAAATTTTTTTCCTAAATAATTATTGTAGCTAAATACTTCATAATGGAGTACTTCATTACCCAACATGAACACAATAAGCAAAAAAAATTCATCACCCTAGTTTTTATATGTTATGAGAAACTTGTACCTAAATAGTAACATGTTTTCCCATTTAAATAGCATTGGAGGCCTCGCCGCGGCGTGCTCCCCTTAAACATTTTAGTAAAAACCACTTGTCCATAACTTTAATAGTTTTAAGTCATATAATTTTTTTTTATGAGCAAAAGCCTTTAAAAAACGCAAAAATTTCAAACTTTATTTTAACGATTTTGATAAAATTTTAGTAAAGATGAAAATTGAACCTAAACAAATTTTTATCTATTTTATTTAATAGTTACCAACCCACTAGGTTACTGGTGGCGCAGTGCTGTAACCCAGTTACATGGGGACAAAGTGTTTAGGAGATTGTAGGCGATAGGGTGGATGCTCGGTCCTCTTAATACCGACATGGCGTCCGCTTGATGGTTGCTATCGGCGTGGACACTACTAGAGAAGTCTGGGGTGTCCACGCTGGATGGTGATCATTGTGCGGATGTTATGTGGGGGAAATAACTGAGTATCAGGCTTGTCAATTAGCTGAAAATCAGACCAGCACTACGTGGTTCGGATTCCACGTAATGCTGTAGGTCCCTTAGTTGCCCTGGCTGTTGGGCTATTAATAAATTGCCCTTTCTGAGGAACAGTTGAACTCAGATAGTAAACAGACTACACTCATTCTACACTCATATAACGATTCATATTCGCCTTAAAATACCAACAACGTTGTTGTGTCGGCGTCTCATTTGTAAGAATGTAAGAATGTTAGGGGTTGAAGGCCCGGAAGCCACAACTCAAGTTGTTGAAGGTTGATTAATTCAACACTGTTTTTGCTGGTTATGTTTTTCCATATTTTTATTTAAATGAAATAAATTTTTCATCTGTACATTCCTTAGAAATCTAATAACTGAACATCTGGTTTTAGTAAACAATCTGACATAACAAAGATTGTACAATTTATTTTGCAATGTTCCGAAGATTAAAGATTACGTTTGTATTTATTGTTCAGTTTCTAATTAATATAAGGTAAGGCGGAAGTAAGGTTATATCTCTAATTTTAATTTTATTCAGATTGTATGGATTTTTATGAACATTTGTACAGCTCATCTGACTTTCTACTTCGAACGTTATACTGTCTTGATGTTTGCATTTCTATATTTATTGGTTCAAAAAATAAAAATTAAACACCCATATAATAAGTTGTTGCGTGACCTAACATTCTCTGTCAACATAGCAAGATTTAAATTATTTAATTAAGTGAACACTTCACACTTTCAATCATTCCCACATATGGATGAAAGATCCTTTAGTATTTTTGTAACCAGACAATATCACTTTTAGTTTTTTTCTTTGTAATGTTGCCTGTCACACACAATATCCAACACGAAGACTCAGTGGCCTGTGACGTCAAAGCTATCAGGTAATTGTCAGTGGAGATAACTCCTGTGTGTTGTGACTGACTTTGTACACCAGTCGTTTGACATTTTCCCCATAAGTATTGTGAGTGAAATTTTCTGTTACTTCTGAGTGAACTTTGTTGTCTGAAGCATTTATTACATCTGTCCATATCTGATGTATGAAACAAAAATGTTTATAGCAGAGATTCCAAACACTTTCCAAAGGCTTTAATATTAGTACATTAAAATTCGTATTAATTTTCCAAATGTTTATGAAACTCTATTTAATTTATTAATTTACCTAATTGTGTTAGAGACTAATACCAGTTGCACATTACATGTAAATAAGTTGAGACGTACATAAGAATTACAAACACAATTTTCAGAATGTTGAAAAAACACTAGCTTAAAGAATTAATAACAAGCAGTAAATTACTTATAAAAATGTAACACACTTATTAATAAAATAACTGACCTTCTTAACTATTGTTATTACATACTATATTAATTAATTGGACATTTTACATTAATTCACTACCACTACTTTGTTTAGGTTATGTTAGGTTTGTCTTGGTTAAATTAGTTTATACTATGTTATGGTTATGACAACAAATTAATGGAAAATATCCAATTAAGAAATTTATGATGGTATGAACTTATTCTTAATATATTAAAATAATCTTTCATTTTGATTTCAAGCATCAGAAAAGCTAATAAAACTAATCAAAGATACAAAGATACATAAGCTTATATAACTAATGGGAAAAAATACCCTGGAATACAAAACTGTATTGAAGGCAAATTAAAAAAAAAAATATTATTTATAAATATTACCGATCGTGGCTAACACCAGGATTGGTAAATTACCTAAAATACTGTATAATCATTACCCATTTACGTTGAAGATCTCCTGTAGAAGAATGGCCCTAGATCACGTAACCATAACGAAGGCTTGACCCAAACAAAGCAGTCAGCTGTTTGCTGAAGCTACGTCACATTGATTTTGTAACATAATCCCATAGTTATTGTTGATTTTTATTGTATATATATTTAATCATAAACATAGAACACCACGCTAGTAACAACCTATAACACAAACAAACAAAATTGTTGTCGTACAACGTTTGATAAATAACAACAATTCGATTTATTTGTTATATATAATTACATTATATTATTTACAACATTTTATCATTTCATATTACTGCAGAAAAGGACCGTGGTTTTAATACTTTGGAATGTTTTAAAATATAGAAACCGACAAAAATCTACTCAAAATCACTTAATCATAATGAGAATTTACAGTATAAATTAAATAGAATATGTTATTCTTAGTAAATATGCTTTTAGAACTTGTAAATGACTCCCAAACTTTTTATTTTTATGTGTTTTTAATAATTGTACACAAAACGCCCTGGCAATTTTCGAAAAGAAGAATATACTGCAACCGTCTTAATAATGGCGTACAAGATTGTTATTATGAACTAATTTTTTATGGCAATACCATTCAGAGTAATTTTCCCTCAAGGAAAGGATGGAGGGACAGAGAGTGAGAGAGAAATTGAGAGAGAGAGAGAGAGAGAGAGAGAGGGGGGGGGGAAGAGGAGGAGGGATGTAACTTAAATTAAGGCAATTTCTTTACAGTAGAATTTGTAATAACGGTTTCCGAGGAATATTTTAAGCCGTGAATGGAAAGTGAAATGATTTGTGACCGGGTTACCTTTAAGATCTAAAGATACCGAATGTGAATTATAAGAAATTATTTGGCTGACGGGTATAAAATAAATATTATCAAATTAAGTTAGGTGTTCTTTTAACAAGTTATAAATATCGATAATTAACCTTTTATTTGTGTATGATTAAAATTGAATTGTTAAGACCTTCGCGATTAATTTATGACAAGATTCAAATTTAAAGAAACAATATTTTTTACTAAATATACACTTAAAATTCTTTAATTTTACTTCTATACGAGTGTTATCTATTAACGGCCTGCAGAAGTCGATTCTGCTCACGTGGCGATATTTTACTCATATTTATATTGAAATAACAATCACGTACTAGATAAATAGATGCTACTAGATAAATTAGATCACCTTGGTTTACGTCAGCTACTATGCTGTTTGTGGGGCATCTAAATGTTTGACTCGAATATAATGCCGGTAACATTGACCAAGGTAAGAATTTTGGTACTGATGATACGATCATCCATTGTGCCTAAACATGAGCCCTCAAGGAGATAACGCCCATTCCACACTAGAGACTATAGCGTTGCCTGCATATGCTTCAAGAGTGGTGATTCAATTGCCAAAAATGTTTCTTGAAGTATCCGAGCCTAGTAATAACTTTCACGTCGAGCCTCAGCTGTTACAGAACAGAATCAGGAGGAAATCAATCAAAACTTCTGCAAAGGCTTTTGAAAATAATTTTAAAAGCTTCTGGTAGGATAGTTTTCCCGAAATTTCCTACGTTGTTCCCTGTTTTTGTCCTCATGTGTTTAGCTAACGATGGCCAACTCCACACGCTGGGTCTGAACAACAACAAGTGATAGTTCTCCCCTTTTTGGACAGTAAACCAGTTCCCTTGATCCTACGTTGACCTCGTAGCTAACACATGTACTAACTACTGGTATTGTTAATTAAAAAAAACTAAATGAACAGTCAGATAATTTTCTACAAAACTGTCACAAAGTTCAGGTCCTTTAGAGACAATTAGATGTTGAAAGGATGAGATTATGTTTAATAAGGTAGATTTGCTCAACTCCCGTTTAAGCTCAGAAGCTCAGGTTGGCGTTGAAAAGAGCTCTATGAATGAACAGTGAAAAAAACTGCCTCAGAGTTTAGGTCCTTCAGAGCTGCTTAGCTGATGGTAATGATGAGATTATGCTAACCAACGTAGTTTTTCTCAATCCCCAACCCTTTTGTTTCTATGGCAACAGTTATTTTACTGCTTTCTAATAGCACTTAGAAATGATGTACTAACCTGTAGGATCTGTCAGCTGGTTGGTATGAACGTATGGAATGAAAATAAAAAAATAAAGAAACTTACAAACCAACTTATAAGCCAAACTTACAGCTGGTTGGTTGGAGGTTATGTTTGTTGCTGAAACTATTGTCAAGGAGGTTTGAGGTGACTCATTCACATGATATATGAAGGTAAGCTTTTTTTATTTATATGTGTTTTAGGTCTTTAGAAAAATTATATTTCATTAGAATAGTTTGTTATCTTAAAAAATTAATTCATAAAGGAAACAACATAATTTATATATAAACACAGTAAAAGTAAACAAGGCATCAAACGGCAACTATGGGTAAGAATAGAATATGCTTACATTACTTATTTTTCTCAGTTGAACCTTCATATCCTATAGTTGCAAATCGGCAATAGTTTATTATAGTTATTTTTTCCCAATATAATTTCTATTTAAAATGTAGAATACAGAATTATTGTTTTAGATGGCTTAGGATAAGATTGACTTCTGGCTGAAGCTGCTAAGCAGTGGTGTTCCTGATGAAAGTCTTGACACCGAAGACGAGCCTAATGATTGATCTGGATTTGACAAGATCTTTAGTAGAGAACTTCACCTCCATCTGCAAGTTTAAAAAATCCTACCAGTTGATGAGGTAGGCTATACCATATTAAGTTTATTTTACCGTATTTCTCATATACAGGGTGGAAAAAAATATGGAAACGCTTTCACAACAACTTTATTTTTTCCGTACATAATTTAATAATTAAATTTTTAAAATAATTGTGTTCCATAAAGTATATTTTTTTAAAAGAATAATTTACGTGAAACCGTTAAATAGTGGAGAAATAATACTGTTCAATTTAGTTACTTTTATATTCAAATGACCGCTACTCTGGAAAGGTATCGAAGTCCGAAAACTTCGAAAATCTTTCGAAGTCCGATTTGCGGCAACTTATTTCTCAAATAGACTTTTCATTGGATACTAAACTCAACCTAGGCTTACATTGAAGGTTTCGTTCAACTTTTCACGGGTCGTCCCCCTGAAAAGATGGAATTTTGTTAATGGCGTTACAAAATAGGTTCTTTGTAACCTTGATTATGTACAAGATTTCACTTTTACAAGTGAAGTCATACAAAGGTTATGAAAGTGTTGCCATATTTGTTCCACCTTGTATAAGAATATTATAAATGGCTACTCATTGTGAACGTAATGGGTATCATTTAGAACAGGCTACTGTATATGTTTTACAGATTCATCATGACATGTTGCCTGAGGTCCCTCTGGGGGAAGGAACACTCAATGTTTAAGGAACTTAATGTTTAAGTTTAAGGAACACTTCCTCCAGATGTTGTCCTGATTTCAGATGCCACATACAATCCATCTAGCTCTTGTTATGACCAAGATGACGCCACTTCACCTGATCCAGTTTATCCTGATGGTTTTGATAATCTTCTTCACGACCCCGATTATAAACCAGATAATTATGCAGGTGGGGAAGGATTTCGTATGGAAGTCCACATAATCAATTGATATGGTAAGAATATTTGAGTAGCAAGTTAGACTTTCGACGTAATGTGTTCACATATTTTTTATTTGTCGTTTTGTACATTATATAGTTGTTGTACACATCAATACTTTTAGAATATTATCTCATACTTATTTTATATTTGCAGAATTAAGAACAAAATCAAGACGGTTTGGGGCAGATCAAGAACTAAGAATTTCCTTCTCTGGAAAAATTGAGTGACCAGGCTAGAAAGCGTCAAAAGGTAAGCGGAAATTAACACAGAGGGTCCTAACTTATAATAGTGAAGGACGAGGACATATTCGAGGTAACGGTGAGGACCTCAACGTGTAGAGCCCCACCCTGGACACTACGGACCAGGCAACAACCTATATTATTCGCCCCTCTACTCAGTTCAACAACACATTGCCACCCACTACCAATAATTAAAATGACACCTATTGACTATTTTAAGCTGTTCATCGATGATAATGTAATAGAACTCATCACAGAACAATCTAACTTGTATGCATTATAAAAAGATCTGGTACTTCCAAATTTTACAAATATTGAAATTTATCAAATCATTGGCATACTTTTATATACAGGGATTGTCATACCATAATACTGAAAGACTGTATTACCTCTTTTCACACAAATAAGTAATGTAAGCCTAATTATATTTGTAGCTTTGTTATACACAAATGTTTCTGCATTGACAATTAATGTTATTTGATATTTATTTATGATCCGTAACATGCTACGTTTGCCGCATAATTTAACATATTTGGTAACCCCTAACAGACTTTCGGGGGGAGAATTAATCAATTGTGAATAAACCCTAATTATTGTTTGTAACTAATTATTATTGTGACTGAATAAAAACCTCTAAAGTGCTTTTAAATGAGCCTAAATTACCCTAAAGTAGTAAAAAAATTTTGTCTGCAAAAACTATAATCCGGGAAAGAAAGGTTCAATCAAATCCATGTTAGTGTTGATAAGCTCTCTGTAGAATAGAAGTCCCAAGACTGCAACGTTACCTAGGTTTTGGGAGCCTCACTGTAGATGTCAGGCAGTCTTATCTCACTATGAGGGTGTCTTTTGTGTAGTGGGTAATCTGGCCGTGGGTTTTGTTAATCACCTTCGTCATGGTCCGGTCAGCCCTAGAGCCGATGTCTATTCAGAAGGAGAGCTGAATAATGTAATATATTAATTCTAATGTAAACACTTGATAACAAAACGAGATTATATCTAATGAAAATTGTTCTTCGACTACAATTTACTAACAATGGTATAAATTACTTAATACTACAATAATATGATCTTTAAAAGCAGGAAAAAAATAATACGAGACTGACTCTAGTACTACGACACAACTTAATTTTTATTAACAAATAATAAGATTAACGTTCCTTTGTCATCTTCAGCTACAAAATCCTATTTATTGGACTACCGGTTTCAAAGCAAGACTCCATGGTCACATCCACTGTACGTTGTCAAAACAGTCACATTAAAAACATTATCTTGTCTGATAATTAAAAACATTATCTTGTCTGATAATTAAAAACATTATCTTGTCTGATAATGTTTTTAATGTGACTGTTTTGACAACGTACAGTGGATGTGACCATGGAGTCTTGCTCTGAAACCGGTAGTCCAATAAATAGGATTTTGTAGCTGAAGACGACAAAGGCACCTTATTATTTGTTATATATATATATATATATATATATATATATATATATATATATATATATATATATCAGCTCAGGAGGCTTTAACAATAAATTAATCTTTATTGTATTAAGTGTTTCTTTTATGAATGCACTTAGTTCAAGATTCAATTCATTTTTTATGTAAAGAAGTATTACTGATATTTTAGTATCAAACTAACTGTTCAAAGTCGTAACACTTTCAAACACATGGAAAGTCATAATACAGAGACGTGTCTATCTCCTGCATAAATAAAACATGGTGTACGAGAGTATTCTTTTATTTCACGTCGTAAACTCCTGAGGTACATCATCTTATCATCATATTTTGAATCATCATATATTTACTGTACTTGTTGATTCATTATTCTCGAGGATATAATATTAAAATATTGTAAATCATTTTTATATTTAAAAGATATTATCTTTTTTATTCACATCAGTTAAAATTTTCAACATTTTACTGCTCACTTTGTGAGTAATCTCAAACGTTGTTATTTTAGTGATATATATATATGCATAAGTTGTGTATCAAAGCAATATCTATACGTTATTGCATCGATTTAATACCGACGTCAGTAACTCTGTCAGTGACATTGACTAGAGGGTGTAGATGTTATTGCAAGACAAACGCGTCAAGCAACATCAAGCGTGGCTGTTCCTTGGATGGGTGGCCGTTTAGAGACCCCGTCTTGGATGCAGCCACCTTCTCGGGCACTGGTGATGGTTTGCATCCACCAGTCATTTAGCCGTTAATGACCTGGTTAAGTCTTAGCCCTGACTGAAGTCACCTGGTAAAATAAGACCTCTTTTAACTTATTTTTTTAGCCCTCTGGATCAAAACTGTGCTTAGTTTTAATTTTATATATTACTAGTTTTCATACCTTATATTCTCAAGATAGTTACGTCTCTTTTAAATTTATTACAAAATAATAAATTTAAATAAATATAAATTAACAAAAACTCTGTTTACTTCTACTAGTGAAACCTTTACATAATTGATTAGAAAGCGTTTTACAAGTCGTGAGTTTTGAATTGAACATCATAAACAACTATAAGGTGCTTTTTTATAAGTTCATTGAAACTTTGTCTCATCGAAACTCGAATTATACATTTAATTTAATTTAAAATTGTATTACCATCAATAATATTGTTCTCATGTTGGTATAACTGTAATATTTGCATGTAACATTTGAAATAAGTACTGTATCAAAGAAAAGATTTGTCCAACTTGATTTTCGGTTCTACAAAAGGAAACTTACTAGTGAATTCAATAAAATATGACTGATATCTGTTGTGGGCGGGATGTCTGCTCTCGCCACAGGCCTTTGTATATTATTCAATACAGCAAACCATTGTTCAGTACAACAATGGATGGGCATTTTTGGACTTTTAGTGAAATTATTGCTAATTGGACAAAGTATAATTTTTCCTTTTCCCTTCTCTCTAAAAGTTAACGGGATAGTAAAAAACTTATTCGTTCATAAGCTATTTGAGAGCTGTCTACAGACAGAAGTAGAGAAGCTTTCTTTATCGCGATCCTTCTTCACTAAGTGTGGGAAGCAAACCTGTTACTACTCACGTACTAGTTGTTTATCACACCACGTCATTAATACGGATCATCGTAACATGAGGGTAATTGCTTCAAACATGGTGTAGAGAGTAACTTATTTTGTAATGAATGTGTGAATATGTTTAAATCGATTCATTACGCTGATGAGAAATGAAAAGAAAAAAAAAAAACAGTTTCTTATAACTTACCAATATGTTTTTAATGTTACCAATTTTGTTTTTAGTATCTATTACTTTTTACGTACTAAGAATTCTAAATAATGTATAATGTGGACGTGTTTGTTCTTTTATATTTTATGCAGTTGAAATTTTGGGTGCAGAATCGTCGAAAACACATTCTATTTATATTTACAAAAACCCATGAGCATGATTTTATAGGTAAAGAACACCCGTTGTAGTGTTTTTTCCCCCAAGAATAGATTGTTAATATTTTTAGAGTTTATATTTTAGACACCCTTACTATTTTATCTAAAACTATAACCATGTTTCAAAATGTTAATACAATCAATTACAGATTTGTAAATTACTCAACTTTGTTTAAACCGATGGACAGCACCCTTTTTTTTGAAAAGCGAACGCATTACTTAAAACTATTTAAAATGTAAAACTATTTAATGCGTTTACCTTCAAGCTAAATTTATAATCTAAATTGATTTTCCTTTGAGGAGATGTCAAAAAGCAATATATATTTTTTAATTTTATAGTATCAGTGAGTATTGTGAGGGCTTAAGTAATTATATTTAAAATTATTATTGATATATAAAAAATGTATAGTAACCATGTAATCGCATGAGCCAATAAACCAAATTATTGTCATATTAAATCAAATTTTAATATGTTAAGAGTCTAAAATATGTTTTAAAAGACCTTACTGACGAAGGTATATTTACAGGTTTCTATGATGAATCATAGCAAGGTCATAATTAATGCATTTACAAAGATTACAACCAAACGTACTGGACAATCAGGATGATACTATATTCAATGTATTAATAACTTTAAAACTACAGTATATATTTACAGTACGTACATAGGATCGAGGGTAAATAAAAAGATAGAAGACGACATCTTACAGTATTAACCTATTTATATATTATAAAGCTCGATGTAGTGACTGACACTAAATTTTGAAGCACTTCCCGACGTCCTACCCCCATAAAGTGTATACTTGAATTGAAGATCTCGGTCTGAAACCTCTAGGAAAATTCACAAAAGTGTACCTTTTTCGCTCATAAACAAGATGGCGGCCTTTTTTTACCCAAAACCTGCCCCAATGTATTTATTATGGGAAAATCACTAAAAAGTAGTTTTTATTACCTAAGTTGAGGGAAATCTTGAGTAACATTTTTTAACTCCCTTGATTTATCTCTTCACTATGCCCTTGATACACTTACAGATGACCCACCCATACACTTACAGTGATATTAATACCAATATACGTGTGTGGGTGGGTGGGTCGATACCACTGTACGTGTATGGGTGGGTGGGTGGGTCGATACCACTGTACGTGTATGGGTGGGCGTGTGGGTATCAACTATTTGGGCAGATGAGGTCCAACAACAATTTTGTTTTCCTACAAACAATTGTACTAACACATTCAGTGCTAAGGCTGTATTTCACCATGTGTAATTCCCTATTGTACTAACCTCAAGATTTGTGCCCTTGATAAATCAAGGGAGATACACGTGTATCTCTTCACAGTTTTACACACGTAACAAACGCGCACCTTATATATTAATTTCAGCTTAATAACTAAAAATGTTGGGGTATTGGGGGCCCAAAAACTGAAATTTTTTAAATTGTAATGTTTTTTAAAACTGATCTTATCTACTCAAGTGGGATATTTCTCTCCTGAATCCAGATATAACGTTAGCTTTTGAAAAGATTAAATATTAAAGGATATATGCCCCAAAATAAAAAAAACCCTAAACCAGTACAAGGGTAGTACTAAATAAAACTTCCAAGTGGGGTATCAAACTATAGAGGTATTTATCTCGTAAATTAAATTACATTTAACTATTACATCTTGGAAGAGACAACGTTTAAGGGTTCTGTCCCCCCCACAAATAAAAAATATGTTCCAAAACCCAAAATTGAGTAATGTTAAACTTATACACCCAAGTGGGGTATCAAAATAAAGGTATTCTACTCTTAAATACTAATTTACCATCAGATTTTAGAAAAGTCTTTGTTTAGGGGCTCAACTACTCCTAAATTAATGGTAATAGTGGTTAACAATCCTTGCGAGGCAGTGGGCCGATCTTTCTCTCGAGGTGACATGCCGAGATCAACAAAAGGGACTGTAGCAGAGTGTTTTTGTGAGGCCGGAGGCCGAGCTCCTCATAGTGGCTAAAGGTAGAGTTTCCAGGTGAGGCCGCAGGCCGAGCTTACCTCACGAGCGCAGTGGGTTGGCATGCGAACGGGGTTGGCATGCGAAGCGTTCAGAGGTGTCTCCTAGTTAACCAATAAACCTTTAAGAGCAACCACTGTAAAATTACTAAACAACCGTCGTGAATTCATTGTCCATGACAAGTGTAAAGCCTAAAAAGTATTACTTAAAAATAAAACCATTATTATGTGGGATCTTTTGGTCTGAAACAATATGAAAGTATATGAGAAGGTTATATACTTGTAAATGGGATTGTGAAAAGTATATAACCATTATATTTGTATTTTACCTACTTATATTGTAATACACATGTGTTGTATAACTCTTGGCTAATAACAAACCCGAAAATTCAAAATAAACATATTTAAACTGCAACAAAGCCTTTGGTATTTTATGACAACCCATTTGGTGACTTAAGACTTGGGAATCTAATTATGTTGCCATTAGGTATTATAACTGGCCTTTGTCAGTGTTGGTTTTAGTCAATAGACAATAAAATTATTTGATTTAGGTGTTCGGAGGACATTGTTCATACCCCAAGAGCGAGTAGCATCCCCCTCAAGGGAGAGCGTAAATCCTGAAAGCATTTCCATGTCAAAGGAGAATACCACTGGTAGTAATTGACGCATGATTGCAACACTGCACCTCTCAATGTAAAAAAAGATCTTACACAGATATTTTAAGGATTATCAATATACTTAACTATCAACTTAAATGTATTACTTAGTCTTATTCATTGTAGTTTATATGATAGTATAATTATATTATCTGAGAGAATATAAATAAAGTCATTTTTATGCTTTAATGAATACAATAAACCAAAAAAATTAAACCTTTATAAAACTCACTTTTAATTTTGCATTCCTAAACCATTTGACAGCAGTTTATTTATATTTTCTCATACTCTAAGTCATTAACCATAAATTATTTATTAGTAAAAACCAACAATATGAAACTGAAATATTTGTTGTAACTTTATACTAGACTAAAATTACTTTTTGAAAACCCCCAGGATTAACCTAATTTTAGATTTTTTTATTTTTTGTAGTGCATTCTTTATTCTCACTGAACTTCATAAATATATACTAACTTATTTATGTCGTTATTTCCGTTTATTTGTTGTTTCAAGGGATACAACTATTATAATAATTGATCGCAGTAAACCACTTCCATCATCCTCAGACCGAAGTGAAAACCATTTGTTTCCACTAAGGTAAATTGATCACGATAAAGCATGTTTTTATTTGTGCTACAGTAAAATTATAAATACATTTTAATCAGTTTTGTTTTTTTGTAATGTACCATCCCTTCATTAATATTTAGTTTCACTCATACATGTATAGAATCAAAGAGAAGGACGTTACCTGATGTATACAAAGGGCAAGGTAATAGACGTAGATGGCACTTGTAAAGTTACAGAGTAGTGGATTAATTCAATTTAAAATAGAGTAGGTACCTGATGAGAATGAAACTACGTTAGCAATTGAATTTAAAATGGAGTGAAATGGAGCTTCACTGATTTAACTACAGTCAATAACATTGCTGAGCAGGCTAATTGTCTTTTGTTCAGGGTTCAATCAGACACGGGAAAATTATAATGATATACGATTATATTGTTGTTTTGGGGAAAGGGGTACAACTACATTGTTATATATTTGTAAAAATTGTGTTTAATATTCTACATTTTATCGTTAAAATTGGGATTTTATATACTATAACAAAAATCAATGGCAGGTGTGAATATTTTAAACTAAAATAAGTAGTAGAAGGTCATTGAAAACTTATAATAAATTGGTTAACATTCTATTGTACAGCTATAGGACAGAAAATAAAAACTGAAACAATTTTAAAAATACATAAGAACACTTATCGATGTGTGATTTTTTTTATTTAAATAATATGAATGAGTAATGTTTAAAATTTTATCTCAGACCGTTGAGAGTTGTTGTTATACAGATATAAATTGTTTAGTAAGAAAAAAAAACAATGAATGGCGGATATCTTTGAGTGGGAGTGAGCGTTTTAGGATAATTTTTCACAGAAATTTTCTTCTTCATTCTCGCCCATAGAACCAGTTCCTAAATATGTGTCCACGCATCAAAGATTCACCGTGTATTCTGTGAACTTCGTTTTGTACATTTGTTCCTTGAAAATAAAAATTAATTCTAGTAAATTTTAAAATCTTAACTTTTAAATTAAACACGTTATTTATCAACATGACGTGCTAATTAGACCCCAAGTCCCAAGATGTCCACCCTCAGTGACTCTCATCCATCTTCCTGTACCATTCCGCCCTGTATTAATCACCACGTCATTGCTGTCCTTGTGCACAAACTCCACAACCATTTCTCAGACAGCTAGTGTATTTAATTGGTTTGGCAAGCGTATACATTAAAATTGATCTCGTTTTTGTTACATGTATGAATATATAATCATAGTTAAGTAACAAAATATTTGAATCATAGCAAACCTAAAAAAATAATACGTAGACAGTTTATACATTTTATTGTTTAAAACAAATTTTTTATTAATTGATTATAATTAATTGATTTAGTTAATATAATTATATGTAGACATTATAAAAATATATTTTTAATACTAATCCTAACTTTATAAGTGTTATATACTAACATTATGACACAGTATTAGAACATTATAGTAAATAACATTTTAAGTTCTCAAATGAAACCATTTTTCAGGTAGTTTTAGAGTCACTAACTTACTCTGTATTAGTGGCACTCTCATGGAAACTCCACTTCCTTGGCCCCCGATACTTTGCAATATATCTCCTCCAGAAATAAGACTTCAGGAGGCACTACGTAAAGAATTCACTAGGATCATGAATGCCACGTACTCCACATTAGACAGAATCTCTCACGTTAGAACGGCCGCTTAAAATCTCGAAACCCACCTCTGCGCACTTTTTTCCAGTTGAGGAGATCAAACTTCTCACCCAATACCAACTGGGTCGTAGCGTGGAACAGTTTTGATGGACGTAATAAGTTCCGTAATAAGTAGGTGGAATGAACCTCCCTCGTAGGGAGTGGACATTACTGAATCGGTTCCGGACTGGTGTGGGGAGATGTAACTATTGGAAGTACAAATGGGGATTAACACAAGATCAGTCATGTGATTGCAAGGAGTCTATCCAAACAATGGGTTACATAATTACAGAGTGTCCCTTACGGTCTTTTACGGAGGGATTCGCTAACATAAATAGAATTAGTGAGGCAGGTCTTAAATGAATGGATGGTTTGGACTTAGCTTTGAGACAGGAGATCATTTGTTATTTATTTATTTATAATTATGACCGGTGAAGCAGGCGGGTTCAGCTAGTATTATTATAAGTTGAAGATGTAGAGTATGAAATATGTAGCTTGAAATAATATCCGAAATTATTTATTCAATTTTAACGTAAACTTTTCAATATTTTTAATATAAATAGATTTATTTATATAACTTAATAATCATTAAGTACTACACATGATTTCATTTTTGTAATTTATATTTTTACAAAATAATAAAATATTTTTTTCAAATGGGTTAGTAATTTTAGTAATATACTTTTAAAACAGTAATTAATTTGCACTTTCTATAAAACAAACAGTATCGTTCCGATTTGAGATTTTATTTATTTGTCAATTTACTTTAAATTTGTGCTTCTCCTACTTTGTAAATCAAAAGTTAATTTGTGATTGTCCTAAATTTCTAATTTACTTTTAAATTGTTGTCCTATTTCCTGTAAATTTACATTACATTCATAGTTCTCCTACCTTGGAAATTTACAGTAAATTTGAAGCTATTCCTGTTTTGACAATTTATTTTCAATATATAGCTCTCCTACTTTAACAATTTACTTGACATTTGTGGTCCTCCTACTTGGACAAATCACTTTTAATTACTTGTGGACTACTACTTTGACAGTTACGTATACAGCCAGTCTCTAAGCGTCTTTATTAGGTTCATTGTACACACTGCTACGTCTATCTGGTATGCAAATTGGAGCAAACTTGAAAACCCCGTCTATTGTTGGTTTCCCATTTGAATTAATCACGAACTCAACTCCAGACCCTAAATGTATTTGATTAAGGGCTTGTTAAGTGGCGTAAAGGAGTAATTTAGGTTATTTTAACATTTAAATTACCATTAACTCAAAAGATCTTCTAATTTGTTACTCTAGTACCTAATTTTATTTAAGTTCAACACTAGCACTTTTATCGCGGTATCAGGAAGGTTTTTGCATTATAAATACAGCGCCGAATAAAGATCAAATATCAAAAATATTTTTCTTTGATTAATTAGAAGGTTCATTTATAACTGCAAGCTTACACCTTCTGTTGGATCTTAAAACCTTATTAAAAGCTCTTCACGTGACTCTTCTTACCTAGTAATAATCTAAAACTTCCACTTCACAAAAGCAAATTTTATCATAACCTTCATTAAATGATGTCATCATCTACAATTCACAATTTACTAAATAACACAAAAGTGGAGGCAGATTACAACCATTTTCGAAAACAAAAATTCATTTATTAAAGCTTTTTATAATCAATTTCCACATTAGATTGTAAAACTTACGGTACCAAGTAATTGTGTTTAAAATAAATATTTTTAAATATTAAAATACGTGTATTAATATAAGTAATTTATATTACGTACTGTAAGTGTCTTAATTTAATAATATAAATTGGGAAATTAATATAAGTTTTAATTGTTCAAACATTTTTCAAGAATATTTCGAAATATTATACAGTCTTATTTAATACAAAGAGCATTGGAGTTATTCAGTTTGTTTTTGAGTTTGAACAGTGTAAATATCCTAAACATGCATAAATAATAACATATGTGAATGAGATACGTGAAATGTAACTCACATATGACAGGTAAATGAAAAACGTCAAACATCTGTACGAGTACAAGTCAAGTCAGATCCTGAATACTATATTAACAATTGATGAGACATTATTTATCTGTTTCTTATGTGATATATTGTTACGACTCAACTTGGTTTCAACTTTGGTTTCATTTAATTGTACAATACTTATAACCTTTTATAGGAAAGTGGCTAATATTTTAGCCACCCTATAAAACTCTCTGTGCACGCCTGAATTTCATAACAATCATACGGCGGTTAAAAAGTTAGCCACTGTCAATAACGATCACTATCGTGTGACCGGGCAAACTAAACTGACCATTGTCATCACCAAAAACTGCTGATATCATTAGGAAATGATCAAATATCTGTTTGCTCGCTCAGCCAACGTCTCTCTCTCTCTCTCTCTCTCTCTCTCTCTCTCTCTCTCTCTCTCTCTCTCTCTCTCTCTCTCTCTCTCTCTCTCTCTCTCTCTCTCTCTCTCTCTCTCTCTCTCTCTCTCTCTCTCTCTCTCTCTCTCTCTCTCTCACACACACACACACACACTCTCTCTCTCTCTCCCTCTCTCTCTCTCTCTCTCTCTGCCACAGGAATAAACTGTTCAGGTGGCTAAAACACTGACCACCGTGCTTCTAGATAACTAGGATCACATTATCTGTTCAACACCTGCCAATAAAACTCAATTTACATCTTTACAGGTAAGAGTTTTATGAAATCAAATTAATGTATTTAGATGAGGATTTTATAGGTAGCATTTTGTATTTTTCAAACTGTAAACACTTTTTATAAGATTTTCGTAAAGTAATAGCATTTGTGACATTAATTTTTAAATATAAAAACATGTTACCATAATTATTTTAGTCAAAATTTATATTCTGTTCTTTTACCAGAAAATATAGTACCAATGGCCTCAGTGTGATAAACTGTATTAGAAAAAAATATGTATGTTGCTAAACATGTTTGCGCTTGAAACTTAATACATTATTTATGACAATAATTGTATGTTTCAGAATGGACCCAGATGAAATACCCAATAAAAAGAAGTCTTATCGGTTCAGGACTATGGTACATCACCCTCAGAAGTAATGAACGTCACAGATTCGTCTATGATGATGAGATGGGAGGTGTCTCGGTATATGGAGGTGTAGAATAAGCAGGCGATATTCTAGATCACACCGTAACACCCAATGCTCAACAGGACTCTACATCGTTTACTCCTTCATCATCTGTCTGCACTTATTTCTGTCACACATCTTTTATGTTCACCCATTATAAGAAGGCCTAAACCGGTACATGACTGCCATTATGGTCTAAGTGACTATGATAGTGAGGTATCTGGCGACAGTGATGCAGACTGGAGGAGAGTATTCCGCCTTTTGTGCAGAAAAAAGTACCCTTTGTGGTAAAGGTAAAAGGGTATCTGGTAGCCGTTTACCAAAATCTGTTACAAGATAGTTAATCTTATGAAAGTAGCGAAACTAAAGGCGGAAATATCATTTCCATTCTATAGGGTTATTATTGTACTCATTTTAGGCTAAGTGTGATAACATCTACATTTTTAGAATACCAATTCATCAAATTTTTAACTAGTTTCTACGGTCTTATATATGTTTGATTTAGCATTATTTTACTTTATTATTATTGTATTCTTAAGAAACTGTATAATTTTAAATTAACAGTGGTTATTTTTATTTTTCCTGAGTGGTTAAGGGTTTGACCTCTGAACACTAAGAAGTTGCGTTGTGTTCAAGTGCATGATGGTTAAAAATGTAACCATACCATACATGACTGCCTCACTGGGCTCGTGTCACCTTGGCCTTCGGAGGACTTTTACATTCTTTCAGATCTGTTTTATTTTGTAAAAATATCATACGGTTCTAAATCCACACTAGAAAACACTAGCATAAACAATGTAAATATAAAAAATGTTATATTTCTTAATAAAAAACAATGTAACGATACAAAATCATTGGATATTTTGGGCCCAGTAGAGTGGAGCCAGATTTAATTTTTTTAAATAATTATGTCGATTTTCCACAATAAATCTAACATAACTATCAAATATGCCTTGTAGCTCAATACCAATGATTAATAGTTTTTTCCGATATATCGAGACTGATTCACTTTCGGAATGAAACATTTTGATATCCTGTTGTAATTATTTAAACGCATATACGTGAACTAATGTTACATTAGTAGGAAGGCAGTTGTATAACTTGAGTAAGGAAATAAGCCTATGGACACTGGAGGTCATTGACATTGTCTAGGAGTAACATGCGGTATGATGTAATACGGTTGTGTATACTTGCACATCGGTACTGTATATGTACCTATAAAACTCTCTGTGCACGCCTGTATTTCATAACAGTCATAGGTAGCGTACGGTGATTAAAAAGTTAGCCACTGTCAATAACGATTACTATCGTGTGACCGGGCAAATTAAACTGACTGGTATCGTCATTAAAAACTGCTGATGTCATTGGGAAATCATCAGATATTTGTTTGCTCGCTCAGCCAACGTCTCCTCTCTGCCTTATAGCAGGAATAAACTGTTCAGGTGGCTAAAACACTGACCACCGTGCTTCTAGATAACTAGGATCACATTATCTGATCAATATAAAACGATACTGAACAATATCGTTCAGGTACTTACCTGAACTATATTGTTCCGACCATATTTCATTCGAGTGAGTGAGTACAAAATAATCTCACTCTACGTGGAGCTAGAGATGATGAATTGGAAAGGGTCTGCGAAGGCAGGGGTTAGGTACTAGAGTGAGCGAAACTGTCTCTTATTTTTCATTAACCCAATATGATTTATTCACTAGACATACACCATCATTGCGTTAAAAAAGTGATGTATCCAGGTTATTTGGAGCCAAGGTGTTTTTTCTTTTTAAGGTGTTTCTCTCTCTTTTTTTGTATATTTACGCCAGTGGCACTTTTAACTTGTTAACGTTGTAAAAGGATGAGCCATCGAGCAAATAATTAGTATTGGACCTCCCGATATTGGAACCAGTGACTAAAGATGAATCGATACTTCTTCCGATCCAATACTTGGTACCGAATCTGTATCGGAACAATTATGTCGATACAGACGTGCCGTCGCATTAAAAGTATCGATAAAACGAGTATTGGTATCGGAAGAATAAGGTATTGGGGTATCGTAACAGTATAGCAAGGAGGTGACAGATGAGGGTACTGTGACGGTATAGCAAGGGGGTGACAGAACAGGGTACTGGAACGGTATCGCAAGGAGGTGACAGAACAGGGTACTGGAACGGTATCGCAAGGAGGTGACAGAACAGGGTACTGGAACGGTATCGCAAGGAGGTGACAGAACAGGGTACTGGAACGGTATCGCAAGGAGGTGACAGAACAGGGTACTGGAACGGTATCGCAAGGAGGTGTGACAAGGTACCATGTGAATAATATACGCTATGCCAATAAATGTGATTATGTTTATTTAATAAAAAAAACTGAATTCATTTACCTTGTTCATGAATATGCATTAAAATTATTATTGTACCTGTATATAAAATACTAAGAAAATATTATGTCTGAAATTTAACATCTTTTATAATAATAATAAAGTAATATTATAAGTTACTGTCATTAATTTCAATTGCTAATATTTTTAATTAAACGAGACATAATATAGACATGGCGATTATATTTTTTATCTGACAACAGGCCAACAGGGACGTATCTTTGGTATCTATTGCGTTGCGATATTATTTTGGCACTGTCCCAATAGATTACTAAAGATAATTATTAACAAATATGTAAAAAATCTTTAACAAGTATTTTATAAACTTATTTTAAAAGTGTTATCAGCTCAGTCAACACTCACAGTGGATAACTATAAAGTGTTATCAGCTCAGTAACACGTTTTGTTTGGTACTACTTTTCTACCACAGAAGGGACGGGTTTCAATACTAATACCACATGTTTTCTTGCGATACTCCGATAATATCTGAAGTCCGAAACCGATACCAATACTGCCGGTATCGGAAGCAAAGTATCGATGCCAAGCAGTATCGCAAGTGTCGAAACGTCACTAACCGTGACCCTCTGCGTATGGATCAGAAGTGCTAACCACTGAGGCTAACCACTAAGTGTTGGCAATAGGTTCTCTGCTCGGTTCTCTTGATACTGATATAACGTCCACTCTTGGTCAACATCGACGTGGACACTACTAGGTAGGCTATGTGGGTGTGTTGGGAGATTACTGAGTACCAGGCCAATACTTCGTGGTTCGGATTCCACGTAAAGCTATAGGTCCCTTGGCTGCCCTGGCTATTGGCTATTTTTAATGGCTAATTTTTAAGGCAAATCAGCCTTACATAGTAACTAGACTAAACAGATCATTCTGACTTATACTACACTTATTTAATAAATTATATTTGCCTTAAAATTCACAAGCTGTGTCGGTGTATTTTACCTTAATAAGAATCTGAATAGAATCGAAAAAGAATATGGTACATCACATGTTTATTTCCGTATATACCTTGTACTCCACTGTACATCGGGCTGTTACATTAAAGTCAGAAGATGGAAATCGGGCTACAGTTTGAAATGTTAACTCTTCTTCCTCATTTTTTGTTTGTTTCATATTTCAATACAAAAAGTTGTCAAACCTGCCTCTACTTTCATCTAATTTACAATAATTTTTTTAACTTAATACGTAAAGAGATTGTTGATAAATTTATTTGTATGTGAAAAAAATACAGACAAACCAATACAGACATATTACACATATTGACCCCACTCGGTCATATTGTACTGCCCTGTTTCCTGAAGCATACTGGTAAAGGGTAAAACTATTGAAGAATGAAGATCTTATTGCATAACTACAGAGGCTAATTTTTTGACACCCCAACCGTTAAATTATGTCCTGTATATAAGGATTTGCGATACAGCGTGTTACTTACTTTCAAATTTAAGTATACATTTTAAGAAAAATTAAGTAAAATCCTTTTTACCAAAAGAGTAGTTACATTTGTAGAGCTACTATTTAGGTTAAGAGGCTCATAAGTGTCTTGTAATCTATATATTGGTTTATACGAATACTAAATTTATACTCATTAGTGATTGCTCAAGACAGACTTAAAATTAACCGCCATTGCAAGGAATGAAAACATGATTTCAATTTCATCAAGAGGCCGACTCATTAATCCAAGAGAGATTCGTTCGTGTTACAACGTTTACCAAGCTGGTAATTAATTAAATATCTTGGTTTAAGGTAAAATGATCTTGGTAAAAGGTGGTAATTTAATTGTTATGCTTAAAACTACCACTTTAAATTACATAACCAATATTAAAAACAACCAATAATACTCAGTGACACTTCTTTCTGTAGCACTTGTAGTAACCTATATTTAAAAAAATAGATAATATTTCTGTATAACTGACAAAAATAAGCAATGGATAAGTAATATTGAACATTTAATATAAAGAAATGAAACAATACTCAAGATGACAGCAAAATATACAAGAAATCAGGTAAGTTACTTAGGTATTTTTTGAGACAAACAATACATTATGCACCGCCGAGACAACGTTATTCCAGTTCTGTAGGTCTGGATAATTCAACCCTCGGGAAGGGTAGCTCTATCCCCTTGGTATTCCCTCTCACATTACTTACTCATGCATCCTCTACTTGTGTTTTACTTTATTTTTATTCGTTATCCATTAGAAATGAAAATTATGAGTTTTGATGAAGGAGTGCAGTCATTGATTCTAACTAATGTTAACTGTTCCTTACAAAGAGCTGTTTATTAATGGCTCAATAGCCAGGGCAGCTAAGGTACTTAAAGGTTTACAGTTGGTATGATTTCTAGCTAACTGAAAAGCCTGACACTCAGTTATCTTCCCTACACAACATACGAAACATGACTACCACCCATTTTTTTTCTCTAATAGAAACATGACTCCAAGATTTCTCTAATAGTCTCCACGTCATTGATATCTATTGAGCGGAGTACTAATGCTGATAAGAAGCCCTGAAGATGGCTCCCTACAGTGAGGCCGAAACGTCGGCTTCTGATGTTGTACGTAGTGTACGTAGTTTGACACGGTCGGACCGAGAAGACCACGACAGTGATAATGATTGACCGTGGGAGCCTCTCTAGTGGGAAAAAAAGAAAAAAGGTATCCTATGTAATTATATTAAATAAAAAATAAACAGGGTATGGTACTTTTTGTGGTGCGCAATAGATGGAGCAAGCCAATATACGCAGCCAATACAACAATGTGACAGTCACCTAACCCCTAAAAATGATTTTATAAGTTAATTAGTTAGGTTGATTAGTTTCAATTTTATCAATATTTATTAAATTAGTTAGGATTTATAATTATTTAGTTAATACAAATCAGGTTTTAAACTTTTGTATTTTCATTCTGGATGTAACGAAAATATAGGAAGAGTTTTAGGGGGGAAAATAAGGGTGTTTTAATTAATATTCTTATTTTATTTGAGAAAAAACATGTATTAATCTACAAAAATCATCATCACAGAGCCAAATAAAAACAAAGTGGTGATTCTGTGAGTATCTGAGGGCTTTCAGATGATTTAAATATGATATTAAGATTCGCTCTTAGCCCAAAATCAATACCTCAAAAGGTTGGTAGAGAGTTCTGAAACACCCTAACATGGTGGTGGATTTCAGGTGACCACGTTTAACTCATTTAAACCACGAAATAGGATACTTTAATTTTCGGGGTTCCACAATGAGTCATTTTAGTGCTGTTAAATACATCCAATGCAATAAAAAATATATTTATATCTTAAGTGGTCAGCATAAAAATAAAATGAAAATGCCTGTTGTATTTTTAAAATAACTTTAGTGTTTTGTCAATATTATTATTTTATCAATAGATACGTAGCTTTTGATAAAATAATGTGATACTAAATTATTTATAAAACAGTTATTTCAATAATATTAATATGAATGTTTTACAGTTTTGTAAAATTTTTAAATTACATTATAACAACAATTTAAATTATATAAAAAACAAAAATAACCAGATAAATAACACAGCAACATTTTCGGTATAAATGCCACGCTAAAAAAAGTATTTCCAGAGCTTAAGTTAGTAAGATATCCCATTAAATTTTCAGACTTGCAAGTAGCTAATTAGAAACAGAAGACAACTCCCTCTAGGTAGGGGGTGATTATTTATTAGGAGGCTTTCCTTGTTGTTCGTGGTAACTCCCCATCCCACTAATTAACTAGCGGAGGAAAAGAGGAGACTATGAAATTAGTTAGGAAAAACTAAAGTGATTGTTTATTAAAGGGACAACTCTTCGTTCACGTTTCATTGGGTATTCTGTGGGTTGAATGAGAAATGGTTTACCTGTAGGTTTGTGAATGTGAAATTGTATGTTTTAACTCTTATCCTTAATGAATGTAATACACTTTACATTGTTAACTTACATTTAGTGATTTAGTTATATTTCACGAATCAACTACCAACACTCTTCAGTACTTCACAGTTTTCTGTAAACAACATTAGCCGGTACTAGTGGTACTTGGAGACAAAGTGTTGTGGAGATTGTTTTACGCTCATGTCTGCTAATGGTTGCTGTCGGTGTGGACACTACTAACATTAGCCGGTACTAGTGGTACTTGGAGACAAAGTGTTGTGGAGATTGTTCTACGCTCATGTCTGCTAATGGTTGCTGTTGGTGTGGACACTACTAACATTAGCCGGTACTAGTGGTACTTGGAGACAAAGTGTTGTGGAGATTGTTTTACGCTCATGTCTGCTAATGGTTGCTGTTGGTGTGGACACTACTAACATTAGCCGGTACTAGTGGTACTTGGAGACAAAGTGTTGTGGAGATTGTTCTACGCTCATGTCAGCTAATGGTTGCTGTCGGTGTGGACACTACTAACATTAGCCGGTACAGTGGTACTTGGAGACAAAGTGTTGTGGAGATTGTTCTACGCTCATGTCAGCTAATGGTTGCTGTCGGTGTGGACACTACTAACATTAGCCGGTACTAGTGGTACTTGGAGACAAAGTGTTGTGGAGATTGTTCTACGCTCATGTCTGTTAATGGTTGCTGTCGGTGTGGACACTACTACCATTAGCTGGTACTAGTGGTACTTGGAGACAAAGTGTTGTGGAGATTGTTCTACGCTCATGTCAGCTAATGGTTGCTGTCGGTGTGGACACTACTAACATTAGCCGGTACTAGTGGTACTTGGAGACAAAGTGTTGTGGAGATTGTTCTACGCTCATGTCAGCTAATGGTTGCTGTCGGTGTGGACACTACTAACATTAGCCGGTACTAGTGGTACTTGGAGACAAAGTGTTGTGGAGATTATTCTACGCTCATGTCTGCTAATGGTTGCTGTCGGTGTGGACACTACTAACATTAGCCGGTACTAGTGGTACTTGGAGACAAACTGTTGTGGAGATTGTTCTACGCTCATGTCTGCTAATGGTTGCTGTCGGTGTGGACACTACTAACATTAGCCGGTACTAGTGGTACTTGGAGACAAAGTGTTGTGGAGATTGTTCTACGCTCATGTCAGCTAATGGTTGCTGTCGGTGTGGACACTACTAACATTAGCCGGTACTAGTGGTACTTGGAGACAAACTGTTGTGGAGATTGTTCTACGCTCATGTCTGCTAATAGTTGCTGTCGGTGTGGACACTACTACCATTAGCTGGTACTAGTGGTACTTGGAGACAAAGTGTTGTGGAGATTGTTCTACGCTCATGTCAGCTAATGGTTGCTGTCGGTGTGGACACTACTAACATTAGCCGGTACTAGTGGTACTTGGAGACAAACTGTTGTGGAGATTGTTCTACGCTCATGTCAGTTAATGGTTGCTGTCGGTGTGGACACTACTAACATTAGCCGGTACTAGTGGTACTTGGAGACAAAGTGTTGTGGAGATTGTTCTACGCTCATGTCTGCTAATGGTTGCTGTCGGTGTGGACACTACTAACATTAGCCGGTACTAGTGGTACTTGGAGACAGTGTTGTGGAGATTGTTCTACGCTCATGTCTGCTAATGGTTGCTGTCGGTGTGGACACTACTAACATTAGCTGGTACTAGTGGTACTTGGAGACAAAGTGTTGTGGAGATTGTTCTACGCTCATGTCAGCTAATGGTTGCTGTCGGTGTGGACACTACTAACATTAGCCGGTACTAGTGGTACTTGGAGACAAACTGTTGTGGAGATTGTTCTACGCTCATGTCAGCTAATGGTTGCTGTCGGTGTGGACACTACTAACATTAGCCGGTACTAGTGGTACTTGGAGACAAAGTGTTGTGGAGATTGTTCTACGCTCATGTCTGCTAATGGTTGCTGTCGGTGTGGACACTACTAACATTAGCCGGTACTAGTGGTACTTGGAGACAAAGTGTTGTGGAGATTGTTCTACGCTCATGTCTGCTAATGGTTGCTGTTGGTGTGGACACTACTAACATAAGCCGGTACTAGTGGTTCTTGGAGACAAAGTGTTGTGGAGATTGTTTTACGCTCATGTCTGCTAATGGTTGCTGTTGGTGTGGACACTACTAACATTAGCCGGTACTAGTGGTACTTGGAGACAAAGTGTTGTGGAGATTGTTCTACGCTCATGTTGGTTGCTAATGGTTGCTGTCGGTGTGGACACTACTAACACTAGCCGGTACTAGTGGTACTTGTAGACAAAGTATTGTGGAGATTGTTCTACGCTCATGTCTGCTCATGGTTGCTGTCGGTGTGGACACTACTAACATTAGCCGGTACTAGTGGTACTTGTAGACAAAGTGTTGTGGAGATTGTTCTACGCTCATGTCTGCTAATGGTTGCTGTCGGTGTGGACACTACTAAAGGAGGCTTGGGTGGCCCTTTTTGTAATGGTCAGTGTGGGTGTGATGGACTATCGAACTAGAGAAGAGTACTTAAGTATCACCCTTGTCGAGTTGAAAACCACACCAATATTATGTGGTTCGTATTCCACGTAAAGATGTACGCACCTTAGTTGCCTTGATTATTGGGCTAATTAGTATATGGCTAAGAAAGAGCCAATTTAAGTTAGTAATATGACAAGACTCGTTCATCTTCATTTATAAAACTCATTCACTTATATCTCTACGATCGGAGTTTTTAAAATAAATAAAATAATATTGTACTTGTATCTTTTATGACTCAAAATAAAGCTTATTTTATTCATATATTTTTGCCACTTATTAGTTTCTTAAGATATTGTTATTGGGTGATGAATTGTTTGTAATGATATGCGTTTCAAATTGCATATATAACAAGCAGGTCTATTGCCAACACATATATATTTATGTACGGAACCTATGTATAAAAATCGTAGGTACCTAAATGATGACCTTTGTATATGTAATTTAATGAAGGCCCAATGAATGTGGCGTTTTTTATTTCTTCACTTGCATCAATTGAAATGCATTTTGAAAATTCATTGATACTTCAAACTATTGAGTGTTAATATTCACTAAACCTTTTTATAATGATATTGTATATATTTGTTTGTCATAATTACAGTATTAATAATTTTTTCCCACTAAGCAGTTTACATTGTCTAATTCTTCCAAGAAATAAATAATGACGTGTATTCGTTTGTTTGTAAACTCACGGTATATTTTAATTTAATTTGGTAATGTTCAAGATGTTAGATAATTACTTTCTTTAAAAATAAAGTTTTTAGAGTAAAAATCAATGTAAGACTTATTTATTATTAAATATACAAATGTGTGTACAATACAGTTTGGCAGGCGAGACAGGCTAGTAAAAGAATAGTCCAAATTGATTTCAGATAATAGTAAAATGTAATGCCGTTCAAGTTAGCAACTTAAGTAATAAAATAAATCTAGACAGATCTTAAATTTAGATTAATAAAAAGTAATTGGAGTATTTTATTACATAAATAATTATTTGAGGGATGTAATGGTGATAATGGACATTCTATGCTTTATTACTTGTGTATGCACGATAGCTGGTCAACAATGGTCGGGCTGTCACGTGACCTTGATCGAGACCAAAACAGCTGATTGCTGCTTTGCGTCGACAGCGCTCAGTAAAGAAAAGTACAGTTGCAGTGTGTTGTGTCATCGCTGCTCTTGTGGTTGTTGTAGTTTGTGTGTTTGTGTTTTGTTTTGGGCTACCAAATGTGCGAAAAACGTCTAGTGAATGTTCAATTTAATACTAACGTACTGTAATATGCTAGTAATCGATCCATTTATTTTTATATAGACTTAAGTATATGTAATGGTAAATAGGTTAGGAAGAATTTGATTAAATTCTTTTAGTTGCCTCCTAAACTTTAATTGTTTTTTATATAAATAGATGAATGGCATTTAATCAAATATTTATGTTGTGATACTTATTGAACTCTCATTTTAGCTCAATTAATTCTTAATTTTACTTTTTTAGAGATATGCCTATGGCCTATGCATCTAGGCATGTTGCAAACATATTGAAACGGCAGATTAAACTTTGGCTAGCACAAACCAATATCTTACGTTATTTCAGTAAAAGAATCAACCCAACCTAACAATGGGGTTAGCTAAAGTAATTACATCAAAAATGTTATTGAAGAAAATATAAAATCAAGTAAAAGAAAGTAAATAAATGGGTACAAGCCCTGAACCATTCAACAGCCTTAATAGGGACAGTAATTTTTATAGATGGAATATGTACAAAATGAGTGTAGTAAAAACTGTCCGAATATATTTTGATTATAATCTTCACAAGTAAGACCTCATATTGATATTAATTCAATAAAAAATATTATCAAATTAGCCCTACTATTAAATTAAGTAATTATAAATTCCAAAAGATAATGTATGTAGTACATTAGTTATGAATAAGCATTAAACTATTGGTAATTTTCAAAAATATTACTTAACAGAACCTAATGTTATATTTTTCATAAAGCTTTGATATTAACGTTATATTTTTATATTTTGGTACTTTCAACCTAACATAACCTAACTTTAGATAACCTTAACAGTGATTTGAGGTGACCTTGAATTCGGGTACCGGTATTTTTCACTATTTATTTCTGGCAAAAACATACGCATAGTCACCTTTTATGGTTAGTAGTTGATTTTATCAGCTATTCGTGGTTCACCACAAAATCGATTTTCGTGTTTTGGTTTGACAAATAATTGTCATGGACCAATAGTGTCAAGTAAGTGTTTATCATATAAGCACATGTCAAGTAAAAAAGTATTTTTTTTAAATAATTCAACTAACGGAAATATATAAAAAATATTACAAGTTGTGGAATCGGGGTTACCAATTTTTCTGAAACAAACGTAATTTTCACAGCATAAAAGTATCTCTTGCAAAAATACAGACAATTATTTGCCCAGTTCAGAAAAATTTGCAATTTTCATATTTATTAACAAATTTAACTTACGATTAAGGTTTTTATTTTTAATCTTTCCAGTTTTGTGCGTGATAAAACTACCCTTCCTAACAATCCAACTAATTTTGACACTGTGCATTTTATTTATTTTATTTTAGCTGATTATAATTACGAAACAATTTTATAAATTCCAGCAGATTAGAAATGTAATACGTGTAATTTTGCTATCACCAGTATTTAGCTGTTTTCCAAACCCACAAAACTACTTTCCCTCAGTGTAGCCATATATTTGTTTCCTGTGCAGCCTTTTATTAGCAGACGTTAGGTACTCACTAAGGTAGATTTTTCATAATTCCCGCAGAGCTGACTTTCACAGTCACCCATCCATCCCTAAAAAGTGTGTAAATTGCAGGATTGTCATTGGATTATGCAGCCAATACTGCCGTAGTTGTTTTTAATTTTGTAATATAGGAAGAGGCACAAAAAAAATTTTGAACTGCCTAACTGCCCCGTCCTCCGTTAATCTTTCACCATACTGATCAAGTTCATGCGACTGTAACTCAAGGTCCATCAATCTCGTTGCCAAGTCTATCTTACATTTTAAAATCATTAGAAAATATGCTTCCTTGAAGAACCCTTACATTGACGATTCAACATGTTTGCAACCGTAATTAAATGTTAATTATATATGCATTAACCCGCAGTATTAGAAAACATTTCTTAAGGGGCTTACACGAAACGTGTTGTTGTACGTCTTTACGTTCATAGAAAACGTACGTAAAAACGTCCTTATCCTTTTGTGTTCATACAGCAACGTCTTTTCTTATGTTTTAGCTGAGCTCACTTCGGTAAACGTTTAAATCATGTTTACACTAAAGTAGTAGATTTGGAATTATTATTGCTTAGTAATTTTGAACTATTTTGATTGCTGTTCATTCTTGGAACTTTTGGTCTTAAAAAAAAATCAAATAACATAAAATACTATAAACTTGGCATGCATGAATCGTCTTCTCCGACTCTTATTTTTTTACCTCGAACAGTTCTTTATTTTATACACCTCTTAGGCATTGATTTACTTTGTTAGTTTTCCCTTTTACCTAGTGGATCGACCTTAATATATTTTATGTTAAGCTCTTCATATGCGGCGTTTTATTTTTTATTACAGTCACTATAATCCTTGTTTTTGATTGGCCAGAAACCAGAAAACCCCTTAACAGCTCTGTAGGAAATTCACGAGTACATTGTCTGATGACATATTGTAAAATTTGCGAGACACTTTTTATAAAGGAAACTAAATAACTTTTCTTTTAAATCGAAAATCTTAACAACGAAATAGAACAGGACAGGTGAGTGGGTATAGTGATTTATACTACTGGTGATATGACAAACAAGGAAAAGAGTTCACACGCTCCGTCTTATTCTTATCAGTTATCACAAAATAATGCTTACCTCGTCAGTTTTCATATCCGTCTTTGGTTTTCATTCCGTTTCGACCAAAATACGTTTTGCTGTCTATACTCCGTTATAGCGGATAGGTTTGTCGTTGTCAACTTGACGTACAATAAAACGTTGCTTGTAAAACCCCCTTTAGACCCAAAGGCACAAATAATACTCAAAATGCATTTTATTTGTACTAATTTTTTCTTTTGTTTATATTTTTCGAGTTAGACTAAAGACACTTATGAATTATTTCCGCATATTAACCGAAAAATAAGTACAAACACAATTGAAATTCAATCAGTAATGAATAAAAATAAAATAACAATAAAACATTCAAGAAAATGCTTGAAATAGATTTGTTCTGATCAAATAATCTACCACTATCAACATTTTAAAATAAAGTTAAATAATATGCCCAAAAAAGTGAGTCACTAAAAATGAAATTTCCAATTCCAAAGATACATTATGTGAGAGTAGCTCCTTAGTGACAGTGGCTTCTCGGTAAACGTGTTACGTACCTGTCAGATTTGGGTGAGTAGTGAAGGCGTAAATTCAGTTAACCCTTCCGGGACATCAATAACTCGCAACTCTACCAAAAACCCACCGTTCTTCTACATTATATCATAAAAGAAGGGTTTATAGCTGAAGTCCTCGGCTTGTACTGGTATAGTCTTGAATGTGTCATACGATTGTCATAATCATTGAATGAATTACATTGATTGAGTGTTGTACGAATATTTCACGAAATAATCATATATAATGGTTATTACTTTTGACATACATAAAATAATGAAATTTTCAAATGCAATCCTTATGTATAGTACTCTTCCCACATTTAACTATTAATTTTAACAATTGAGGTGTCAAAACATTTGCCCCTATTCGTAATATGCAATTAGGTCTCAATGTTTAAATATGGTTACTCTGAAGTACACAGGAAGCTGTCAAAGTACGTTTTTTGTCCATAATAATAACATGTGGAGAGATTTGAATTAGTCTAGAAGTAACAGATGTTCAAATGTAATTAACGATACTTTTACAGCTGTTAGAATATTAATTATGATTTTGTAATATTTTTTAGTTATAGATATTTCTTAATCTTAGTAAAATAACATTCAGTGTTTATATTTTAAATGTAAATAAGTTGCAAGCAACTCAAGTGCAATGAATGAACTACTAGAAATAAATTTATCTTTTATTATTTTACTTAATACAGTTAAGCACACGCCGAGGCCGAAGGCGTCACGAGCGCAGTGAGTGACGGTTTTGGCACGCTAAACGTGCTATGGTGTCCCCTAGTTAAATGCGAATATGTGCATAGTGCATAAATGTAGCAATTGAGATATGTAAGTTTACTCTAATATGTAACATATGTAAAATATACAATATTTGTAATTTCTATTGTGAAATTTTATACTAATAGTGCAGTCAGTAACTTCATGACATATTTTGAAAGTTTAAACTGATTTGAGATTTTATGTGGAAAGGTTAGATTCCAAGCTTACGATAAAATAAAGTCAATTTATTGGAAATTAATTGTTGAAGTTAATACAAAAGTGGCTGCCATGGTAATGACAAACGCAACTTTAAAAAGTTAAATATAATTCATCAAGGAGATGAATCACTTATATTAATAGACGTAAAAACGCGAACTCTTAATAGAAAACAGGTAATAATACATTTTAATTATGAGTTTGATGTCGACCCACTTCAGTGAGATGAATCTCTCGTCCAATATCCATTTTATCAGGAAATTAACTCAACAATTCAAACGTACCTCCTCGTGTTGGGCTCAATCATTAATCAGGTGCACAATTATTTCTGTATTTAGTTTAACACGCTCCCAGTGCTTCCAAAAGTGACTTAATACAATATTGAATAGTTAACATTATAATGATTCTTAGTTGATTTACTTCTATCTAAATTCCGTTCGATAAAATTTATTTTTTTAAATACGAAGATATGTGAATAATACTTTAAACTATTTAACTCTACAAACAATGAATTGGCTTATACAAAAGTTAAGTAGACGTGTAGATTAGATTAGGTACACCGGGTTGTGGTCCTGTCACCAAGCCCACCGCGCCTAGACTCCATGGCCCTTTGTGCCCCGAGCCTGACGACAGTGACAGAAGAGACCATTCCCCCTTTTAAGGACATGATCTCTCCGAGTATAGCCCTTCTAATATCCTCTAGTTCCAGAAAGCGGTACCCAGAATCCTATGCCTAAGAGATGAAAGAGCTCCACAATGACAAAAGATGTGTATGGAGCTCTCCTCATCCTCCTCACAAAGCCTACACGTGGAGTCATCTGTTAGGCCCATTATCTTCGTATGTCTGTGAAGAAGATTATGTCCGGTCAGCATTCCCGTAACCACCCTCACCTTGGCCCGGTTACAGCCCAGCAGATATCTGGGCCAAGTAGACGTGTAAGGTTTATCGTTGATAAAATTTTTTTTATTTTTCATTAAATAGGATAAAAAAAGTAGATTGTGTAAATACACCGGGAACACGTACTGACTGTTCAATAACATTTAACAATATTAAAACTATAAACACGTCTAGTTCTAAATGATCCCTATATGGAGTTAGATGATATAATCAGTTTTTTAAAACAATAATAATTTCAGTTTTTTTATATATTCAAGCAAATGTTAATATTTATATTCTTAAAGTAGTTAGAAAAATATTATATATTTATTACAGTACATAGTGAAACGAATAAAATTAATGCCACTCTCAAAATAAATTACAAAAGAGTATGAATGATTTAAATTTAAGAAAACTTTCTACTATATATGAAATAATGAGTAATAAATAAGCTACTAATAGATTAGAAAATTAAATTAATACACTTAAAATAACAGTAAAATATTATGAGATTTATGTTACAAAATTGCATCAATAAAGTGATCTATCTTTAAACATATAAACATAAATAAGACACTCTCTATAAATAGATTAAACCTTAATTTATTACAAAAATGAAATTTAATTTATTACTACTAAATAATATATAGAGTAAACAGTTCTTAAATTAAGAAAGGTAATGTTAACGTTTTAAGGCGCTTTCTTACATTTAACCTTCTTTATTGTTTCCATTTTCAACTAGATTATATAACCTAAGAAACAATACTCTGGAAACCTCTCTCCCAAACCAGACCTAGCCCACTATTTGAATGTTTTACACTTCAATTAGTAAAGTAGAATCAGACTAAACCGCTTTCCCTAGGGCTTTTGGCTCGATAATGAGCATTTTTAGGAAATAAGCCTTCTTTCAGATCACAGTTCATGCAACCAACGTTTATGTAAATTCAAACAACCAATTTATTTCATATATTGTTGATATAAATCCTTTAATAGTACAGTAATGACCACATCTGTAGCTTAATTATTTTATTACTTGTTTACTTCATAAATTGAGCGTTATAAAAGTTACTATGTTTTCAATTTCGTATTAGTATGATCTAATATAAGTTTAAAACAAAGCGATCCATTTTTATGTAGTATAGTCTAAACAGAATCATTACACATTTGGATAGATGACCCAACGGAAAAAGTCTTTAACGCAGTTTGCATTTCATTTTTAATTAAAACCAGTATTTTCAAAAGCCAGTAAATTAAAACCATTAATTAACGCCATCATTATATCCAGTTAATTCAAAGTCAACTTTTGTAGTCTGAAATTGTAAAATATCCACAATAATAAATACTATTTATAGATATAGTGGTGTATAACTATTGAAAGTTGATGGTTTTAAGGTGGCAGCATTCTCGAGTCAGTTTCGATCCATAAAAAAAAAGTTGAAACTTATCGTCACGCATGCACTCGTTGTATTTTATGGTTTTGTCCTCAGCAATATTACACAGGCAATGAAATTAACTAGATTGAAAATAATACATTTTAACATTCTAAACCTCCTTAAGAAAATATATTTTCAGAAATAGTGCCAGCTTTTATATTTGAAAAAGTAATAGAAAACACTATTTCTTCTTTAACTTATAAATAATTTAGAGAATTTTACTCGATAATACTCGATAAGTAAGTGTAGTCCGTCACACATTTATAATCAAAGCCCACACGTCCACCCCTACACGTACAGTGTTGTTGACCAACCCATCCACCCTTACACGTACAGTGGTATTGACCCACCCCTACACGTACAGTGGTATTGACCCACCCCTACACGTACAGTGGTATTGACCCACCCCTACACGTACAGTGGTATTGACCTACACGCTCACCCCTACACTTACTGTGGTATTACCCACCTGCCCACCCCTACAAGTACAGAGGTATTGACCCACCCACCCCTACACGTACAGTGGTATTGACCAACACGCACACCCCTACATGTACAGTGGTATTGACCCACACGTTCACCCCTACACGTACATGGTATTGACCCACCCCTACATGTACAGTGGTATTGACCCACACGTTCATCCCTACACGTACAGTGGTATTGACCCACCCCTACACGTACAGTGGTATTGACCTACACGCTCACCCCTACACTTACAGTGGCATTGACCCACCCCTACACGTACAGTGGTATTGACCTACACGCTCACCCCTACACTTACTGTGGTATTTACCCACCTGCCCACCCCTACACGTACTGTGGTATTGACCAACCCACTCACCCCTACACGTAGATTGGTATTGAACAATCCACCCACCCCTACACGTACTGTAGTATTGACCAACCCACCCACCCCTACACGTACAGTGGTATTGACCAACCCACTCACCCCTACACGTAGAGTGGTATTGAACAATCCACCCAACCATACACGTACTGTAGTATTGACCAACCCACCCACCCCTACACGTACAGTGGTATTGACCAACCCACTCACCCCTACACGTAGAGTGGTATTGAACAATCTACCCACCCCTACACGTACTGTAGTATTGACCAACCCACCCACCCCTACACGTACAGTGGTATTGACCAACCCACTCACCCCTACACGTACAGTGGTACTGACCAACCCACCCACCCCTACACGTAAGTGGTATTGACCAACCCACCCACCCCTACACGTACTGTATTATTGACCAACCCACCCACCCCTACACGTACAGTGGTATTGACCAACCCACTCACCCCTACACGTAGAGTGGTATTGAACAATCTATCCACCCCTACACGTACTGTAGTATTCACCAACCCACCCAACCCTACACGTACAGTGGTATTGACCAACCCACTCACCCCTACACGTAGAGTGGTATTGAACAATCCACCCAACCATACACGTACTGTAGTATTGACCAACCCACCCACCCCTACACGTACAGTGGTATTGACCTACCCACCCACCCCTACACGTACAGTGGTACTGACCAACCCACCCACCCCTACACGTAAGTGGTATTGACCAACCCACCCACCCCTACACGTACTGTATTATTGACCAACCCACCCACCCCTACACGTACAGTGGTATTGACCCACACACTCACCCCCTACACGTAGAGTGGTATTGAACAATCCACCCACCCCTACACGTACTGTAGTATTGACCAACCCACTTACCCTGACACGTACAGTGGTATTGACCAACCCACTCACCCCTACACGTACAGTGGTATTGACCAACCCACCCACCCCTACACGTACAGTAGTATTGACCAACCCACCCACCCCTACACGTACTGTGGTATTGACCCACCCACCCCTACACGTACTGTAGTATTGATCAACCCAACCGCCATTTGGTAATAAGATTATTAAACATCTTCTTAGGTTTGTTAACTGTAAATTAATTGTACAGCAACATATTCAAGTGAACGATTTCAGTAACACAAGCAGTTAGGTTATTAGAATACATTGTTCAGTTGAAGTTTAAGTCTGTATAGTTGGAATTTGATATTTATTTAAGATAAATAAAAATAAATAAACGGCTAGTTCTAGTCATGCTTAATTTTAAAATGGTTTTAAACAAATCTGTTTCTGAATTTTTACGATGATTACATTCAAAACAGACAAAATAAAACATTTTAAAATAAAGCAAAATTAAAGGCTGTTTGCATTTATAAGTGGAGTTTTTATGAGAGTTGCTAATTAGTCATTCAATTAAAAATAAAATGTTTAATTATTCGTTTTTGTATGCTAAATTAATAATAAATATAAACATTTGCTTATATAACCATAATTTTTATTCAAACAAACTTTACTGATTTGTTTCTTTGAATTTCACAATTAGGGAGAGAATAAAATGCATTAAAAACTTCATCTCCATAGAAAATCCTGGTACTGTACAGTTTATTAATGTAGTCAAATAAATTTATTTTAGCTCCAATACTCATAATTTACGATACAAGAGGATAATTCAATGTATTAGCAGGATAAATATCGGATATTGAGTGACACCTGGGTAAGGAAAATAATATTCCACACTTATATGTTATATTCACAGTGACGCAATAAAAGTCACATTGTCTGCTAGAGCACTCTACCGGAATCTTGTCGAAATTACTTCCTTCGTTCTCGCTGCATTGCAATTTCTAAGGAAATTATATATATAACTCTTACTCTTCAAAACTCTCCCTACTTCAATTTCATGAATAGTTAAAGCATAGTTAATGCAGGTTAAAGCATAATTTTATTTCACAAAATATAATATAAATGTATATTGTTATCGTTTATTAACTAACACTTTTCTCTTATTTAGGCGTTAAAATCATTACTCTATGTTCATGGATTGTCAATGATACGATGAAAACAGTAGGGCCTACTCTTAAAACTTAATTTTACTTTTCGCTGTATTCAATATCTTGAATACAGCAAAAAGTTACGTTAAAGGAACTATAATTTTAGTTACAATCATACATATTAAGTACTAATGATAATATTACACAACAAAGTAATGTTAATAGTTGAATTTATTTACTTCCCAATGAAAATAATTCATTTGCTTTGACAGCTGGTTATAAAGTAAGTTTTATGTTTGTAGGTAGGAGGGTGGGTTAGGTAGTGGTCGTGCGGTGTCTAATAAGGCCAAAGTGCGAACAAATACCCGAGAGTGGCACACTCTTTCCTTTTAACTGGCTATAGTATATTGACTAATGAAATGGCTAAACATTTTGAAAAAATAAAGCAACAAAGCATACTAAATTTACAAATCACTCAAATTGATGAGAAAAGTTATTATCTGCTACGAACCTCTTAGTCAGTGCCATCTACTATCATTTAAAGTTGCACACCTTTAAGTTTAAAATTACCATTGATGTGGCGTGAGTATTAATTTTATTTATATGTTTTACATGTACTTTTTTATATTTCAAGATATTTGCTTTAATATTTCCAAAATATTGGTATGAAAAATGTATATTTTGTTTCCATGTTGAAATATTTATGATGTTTTATAACTAGTCATTAAATATAAAATATTTTAAATGCTACATATCACACATTCAAAAGATAAATCTAAATCTAAAAAAAAACACTGCTATATAAAAGCCCAAATTTATTTTTAATTTTGTCTACAACTAAAACGTTTATAAAATAAATCAAACGTTTCCCCTCAACCCTTCAAGTTGTACAGTACACACATTACTTTACTTATAACTTTTTTAATTAAACTGTCGTGCCTTATGGATAGTACGTTCATCGAAAGGGATTTTCTTCAGAACAGCTGACTTAGTACCATTTATTGACTTAGTTATACTTATTATTGATTGCGTGCTCATGTGCGTTAAGTTTATGGTATTTTTATTAGACCTCTGCCAGGGATAGTTATTATACATTTCACTATTCATAGTAGGCCTAATGTAGTGAAAGAACGAATAGAAAATCCTACAAACATTTTTACTATTTAATATATTATTATGGAATTAAGGACTGTTCTTATAATTATGCATTATTATTCTATGTAAAGTAAATTGATAGTTCTGTAAAATTGTCCTCTTTTTAATAAATAATAATGATTTTATTTTAAATATTCTAAACTAAATCTATTGTGCATACACTCTCCACAAGAAGAAGAACATCGGATATATAATAAGAAAAGGAACATCTGATCTTAAATTCTTTGCACATAAAATACTCATCCATCACCAACGACAGTCCGTCATTCGACATATCCACATTTGTCACGAATGGACAGGTTTTTCATTTCCATACGTCTTTTGTAATACTACGTAAAGTAAGAGATTAAAATATGTTTACCGACAATTATTTATTTGAATGGATGTCGTACTATAAATTAGATGAAACATGAAAAACAAATTTTTAATAATAGCCATTTAGTATGACTTGCAAAAATTAAAAAAATTTGGCTGAAGTTAAAATACCTTATCTCCGTTCGAGTGGTCAACTAGTGCATAGCGTTAGGGAACGTGAAATATTTTAGTTTAGAATATGTACTTTGATACAATCTCTAACCTTTCTATGAAAACAACATAAAATGATGCGCCTCAAAATTGATGCAAATTCTAGGGAATGTTTATACATATTATATGATTTTTAAGTACTTTTTTGACGGGCAAAAAACAAATAAGTTGTTTTTTATGTTTCTATAATTGGAAATATTATCTTATTCAAAGATTGTAACAATATTTGGCTTTAGTTATTTATGATTGACTGTTATGTGGAAAAGAAAATTTATTAATGTAATATTTTTTGTTTATCTGTAGTTATAAGTTTTCATCAAAACTTGGAGTATTTGATAAAAGTACAGCAAAAGTTGGTAAAATAACAATCACTTGTTGGTATATTGAAAACGTAATTGCAGTTTAGGTTTTAACCCAATATAAAAACAATTAAAACTAACCAATGAGCAACTAAAAAAAGTTATATGTTGTGAGTGATAGCAAAATTAAAGTGATGAACATTTAGGAAAAAAATAATTTTATTTTATATTTTTTATGTAAAGAGTTATCCAGCATATTTATATGTACGGCGTATGGATAGGAAGGATAAAAGACGAACGTGAGAGGGGGCGTATGTCGGTTTATTTTTACTGACGTTTTCTTTAATTTCATTGGACCAATAGTGTTAAGTGTAAAAGTAACATTTGGCCCTAACCTACTTCGATAACAACTGTGATGGGATGTTTTTTAGTGTCTTTCCAGATCAACTAATTTGGGATTATCCTGAGTAATCCCTCGTGATCAACTTGGGCCTTCACGACCGATTAATTTGAGTTGACACTCATTAAACTTAGGTAGCACTTGTCAAAAACCAGTGTAGTATGCGTGATCGCTTTGAGTAGCCAACCGTGATCACCTTGAGTAGCCAACCGTGATCATCTTGGGTAGCCACCCGTAATCTTCTTAGGTAGTACCTGTGATAAACCTGGGTAGTATCCGTGATCAACTTGGATGGCCCCCATGATCAATTTGACTAGCTATAAAATCCTCAATTAACACAATTTAGAGCATTTATGCAATACAATGTTTAAAGCTGTAAGTGAATGAAACGTGGCCATTTAAATCCCTTTAATCCATTTAAACAACTGATAACCATCCATGTGATAACATAGTGACGAGCTTTCCGCATTCCAATCAAGGTCGCGGCCTTCCCCCTTCCCCCACGCCTGTCTCCAAACTGATAGCGTGTCCACACCACGTATCATGTACTTTGCAGGCGCTGAGCGTATCGCTTGAATATTGACAAATGTAGTTACTAAACTAAATTCTGTAAATTTTTGACGTTATAATATAAACACCTAGTGAGTTCAACAGTAAACTTTCTTTATTATTTATTGTGATGTTGAGAGGGTATTTAGTAACATAATAATAAATATTCAAATGCTCAAATAACACATATTAACAAATCATATTTAATTCATAACATTTAGTTTAATATAGTTTTATTTGGTAGAATCAATTATTTAATTAAAATAAATAGATTGCTATATTTTAACATTTAATTTATGTTCATGTAATGGAATATACATGTTTATTATTTTCTTAATTCATTATCTATTCAAAAGAAAGGTTTGCAATGTTTTATAATAATTGTAAAATGTATATTATTGAAAGGTTATCCAACACTTGGTTCAAGTTATATCTTATTGACTGTTATGTGGAGAGTAAAATGAATTTATCTTATATTTAGTTATGTGTATTCACCCAAAACGTAGAATATTCAATGAAGGAGCTTAAAGTGTTTAAAAAGTACGACTAGAGTTTAGGAAAATGCCAATAGTGTTATCGCATATAAAAAACGTATATAAAAAATAGGATTTGATGTGATCTACTAACGAGTAAAACTAACAACAGTTTAAAGAGACACTAAAAGAACGTTATGTGCTGTGAGCATTTTCGAAATCTCTTTTATCTAGAAAAACGAATGTCATATTATTATTTTTATGTAGGATTTTCATCAAGTATATTTGAAAAGGTTCAAAATTTCGGAAGTGGTTGGGTAGGCTCCTCAACGTAAGCCCGTTTCTTTTTATCGATGTGTTTCTTTTATTTGACAGGACCCTTCCAGATAAAAATAATTAGCCAAAGAGGAACGAAAAATAATTAAATGTCGAATCAGGCTTTGAGTAAACTGTATATAGGTTGTGAGATAATAATGGTATACCAAGTTTTTAATTGTTTATGTTATCCTATTGACGTGTAATTGAAAAATATTTCTAGGTATCCATTACCTTTAAGAAAACTCAACTTATTTGTGTATTATATTATTACTATTCTAAAACAATTACTATAATTATTTTTCTAAAAATTGCTAACGTAATTTTAGTTTGTTACGTAGAACACTGCGTATATTGTTGTAGTCAGTTAGTTATGACGGCTGGTTCAATGTCTAGTTGTACTGATATATTCCATTATAACTCCATATGTTTAATAAAACCTAAAAATAGCGTAATTTTCACTGAAGTCACGTTAAATATAGAATCACGAAACAATTCACAAATACATCGAAAACTTGTTATCTTTGTTTTACTCAACAATCCTGCTGGTATTATCATAGTCATCTTTTATGGGACGTTATCGGAGGAGTTTTAATAGCTTCCTAAGAGTCAACATCATTGTAAAATATTTTTAAGGAGAGGCTGATCCTCCTTAACCTTACTCTACCCATTCCTCATAGACTATTGATCTGTGCGAGGAACTTATTCTGACAGAGTAAGGGGGTAAACCAGTAGAGTATAAGGTGAACATAACTGATGAATACTTTCAGTCTAGGCCGTATTCGAACCAGCGCCATCTCTAACCTAAGCTCAAAGTCCTCACGCCTTAGACCGCTCGGCCACCGGCTTGCCCAATAACTTGAGGATTTACAATGATAAAATACATTATATTTAGTTACCTACAAATATAAAAACCATCCACCTCAAATAGAGTACAGTTATTTTGGTTGAGCTAGAAATATTTCAATGGACAGAAGCACTAACACGTTAGTGCTAACAAAAAGTAATGTTTATTACTCTCTGGTTGCAATAACACTGTTTCAATTTTAAATATAATTTAGATGAAATCTATATCCCCCATATTTATAGATATAACATTTAAATAGCCTTTTCGTCAATATGTTTACGCAACCATCCTGTGTATGAGTTAAGAACGTAACAGTTTATATAAAATTATGATTGATAGTAAAAAGATAAATGATGGAGTCAGTTTTTACGAGAAGCTTATTATTTATTGTATGATCATATTTACTCGTTGGACGCTCTTGTATAAAGGGCTCGAATTGCCAGAAGGCTTTTCTTTTGGTCTGCAGAAAACTTAAAATGTTTTATGGTACCAACAGATCTGACTGACGACTGAAAGTAGTTCATTTTGTAAATAATTATAATATTTGAATTTAATGTAAGTAAATCTACGTACGTACATTTTTGAGGTACGACACTTAATTTGTTTCTTGTGTTATGATTGAGAAAACGTTTCTAAACATTATTTTTATAATGTTTCACAATTTTATTTTCATATTTCAGAGAAAAGCCGCGGACTAGCAAAATTAAGGACCCTATAATAATTTAACAATCAAAAAGTACCAAAAGTAATCTTTCAATTTGATAAAAAAGTTTGGAATTTACTTAGGTATCAATTTTGACAATTTATTTTACGTGATGTATATTTTTCACAATGAGACCTAAGTTTTATTTCTTGTTATATAAATTATGCCAGCCTTAAAACGCTTTCATTGACGGGGCTGTCACTCTGTAATTATTGGTTTCATTTTGTTTAAGGGTAATTGACTCACTATTGTGGGTATAGTTTTCATTTTATTTACTTATGTATAGCCTATATTAATTGTATTCAAATAATATAGCTGTGTATAAAAATAATATTCATAGAATTTTCTTGTATTTGAATGTATATAGGACAGTTGTAAGAAATTGGCAAGTCCTGTCATGAAGTTTTTTTTCTCTTAACGCCTGATAATTATGTAAATAGCTACGTATTAGTTAGCTATATCACCAATCATGCAGGATAAGTAGCTCTTTATGTTCAGCTACGTCCAGGCATTTTCAATAAGTCCTAGAAGTCACTACATAAATACATGACAGACCTATTTTTATTTAGTTATTATCTGTTATTTGTCCGAGGAACACTTAACCTTGGTAACAATTTATTACTAAAGCACTTAAAAGTATAAGCCACTCCTGCATAATTTATTAAAACTCTTTTAAACTTAAAGCAGATGTAATTTATGGAATTTTTCGAATCAAATACTGTAAATCCCGGTCGATTGTTACGTGGAACAGTGGCTTTCCATATTGGATACCAAACAATGGTACGCAGCAGCAGAAGAGCAGCCATCCTGTCGGCGACGTAAATCAGTTATATTTTATTGAGGTCTGCGATATGTGGCCTTTTGTTGTAGCATAGTTTTATTTGTTAAAGAGGGTCAGATTTTAAATGGCTGCATTGTATATTCTCCCCTTCAACAGTTTTGTTTACTTAAATGACAAAACGATTTAATTGAAATCACCAAATACGAATTTCATTTGGTCCTGACTGACGTTTTTATGTCCCGGGGACATTAATTTACATTTAAAAACAGTTAGACAATATACTTTAAAAAATCAAATATGTAAGAGTTTCAGTAAAGATTATATAACAGTTTGGAAAGGTAACACCTACACTAACCACTCTCTTTACTTCATGTTATTCATATGGTAACTAAACGTGTTAATGTATTAATTCACATACAACATTATGTGTTTTAAAGGACTGGTGAAAAGAGGTCAGTGAAGTGAACAATGAAGAGGAAGTTAGATAAGTTATTTGTTATAACGATATATCCATACAAATAATGTTATGGTTGGAGAATAAAACCAGGATTCAAAAAGGTAGAACGACAAAGTAAACGCAAGTTTTTTTTCCTTACATAATCATTTGCGATATGTTTAGTCAGAACAATAACGATCTAACATATAGTACTAACATATTCATATTTTCTTTGTTCATAGTCTGCAAGCCAGACACACCAGCTTATATTTCACACCCAATGATTTTTCTAACATAGTTGTTTTGTGAATGTTACAAGCAGGACTTGACAAAGTAACACAAAACACTACCATAGTACTTCGTTGTCTTATATAATCATGAACTGTCTTAGTAAAACAGACACGTTTCTGTATTATTTCTGTCCAATGTTTTTCAAATGACGTTGCTTTACGAATGTTCATAGTCAGAACGTCATACCACAAAACACTACTATAGAACTTGGATGTTTATATATTCATGACCTATATTTGTAAAACAGACACGTTTCTGTATTATTTCTGTTCAATGTGTTTCAAACGACGTTGCTTTACGAATGTTCATAGTCAGAATGTCATAGCACAAAACACTACCATAGTACTTCGTTGTCTTATATAATAATGATCTGTCTTAGTAAAACAGGCACGTTTCTGTATTATTTCTGTCCAATGTTTTTCAAATGACGTTGCTTTACGAATGTTCATAGTCAGAACGTCATACCACAAAACACTATTATAGAACTTGGATGTTTATATATTCATGACCTATATTTGTAAAACAGGCACGTTTCTGTATTATTTCTGTCCAATGTTTTTCAAATGACGTTGCTTTACGAATGTTCTTAGTCAGAACGTCACAGCACAAAACACTATTATAGAACATGGATGTCTTATATATTCATAAACTGTCTTCGTAAAACAGACACGTTTCTGTATTATTTCTGTCCAATGTGTTTCAAACGTCGTTGCTTTACGAATGTTCGTAGTCAGAACGTCATAGCACCAAACACTATTATGGAACATGGGTGTCTTATATATTCATAAACTGTCTTTGTAAAACAGACACGTTCCTGTATTATTTCTGTTCAATGTTTTTCAAATGACGTTGCTTTACGAACGTTCATAGTCAGAAAGTCATAGCACAAAACACTACTATAGAACATGGATGTCTTATATATTCATAAACTGTCTTTGTAAAACAGACACGTTCCTGTATTATTTCTGTTCAATGTTTTTCAAATGACGTTGCTTTACGAACGTTCATAGTCAGAACGTCATAGCACAAAACACTATTATAGAACTTGGATGTCTTATATATTCATAAACTGTCTTCGTAAAACAGACACGTTTCTGTATTATTTCTGTCCAATGTGTTTCAAACGTCGTTGCTTTACGAATGTTCGTAGTCAGAACGTCATAGCACCAAACACTATTATGGAACATGGGTGTCTTATATATTCATAAACTGTCTTCGTAAAACAGACACGTTTCTGTATTATTTCTGTCCAATGTGTTTCAAACGTCGTTGCTTTACGAATGTTCGTAGTCAGAACGTCATAGCACCAAACACTATTATGGAACATGGGTGTCTTATATATTCATAAACTGTCTTCGTAAAACAGGCACGTTTCTGTATTATTTCTGTGCAATGTTTTTCAAATGACGTTGCTTTACGAATGTTCTTAGTCAGAACGTCACAGCACAAAACACTATTATAGAACATGGATGTCTTATATATTCATAAACTGTCTTCGTAAAACAGGCACGTTTCTGTATTATTTCTGTCCAATGTTTTTCAAATGAGGTTGCTTTACGAATGTTCGTAGTCAGAATGTCATAGCACAAAACACTATTATAGAACATGGATGTCTTATATATTCATAAACTGTCTTCGTAAAACAGACACGTTTCTGTATTATTTCTGTCCAATTTGTTTCAAACGTCGTTGCTTTACGAATGTTCGTAGTCAGAACGTCATAGCACCAAACACTATTATGGAACATGGGTGTCTTATATATTCATAAACTGTCTTCGTAAAACAGACACGTTTCTGTATTATTTCTGTCCAATGTGTTTCAAACGACGTTGCTTTACGAACGTTCATAGTCAGAACGTCATAGCACAAAACACTATTATAGAACTTGGATGTCTTATCTATTCATGAACTGTCTTAGTAAAACAGACACGTTTCTGTATTGTTTCTGTCCAATGTGTTTCAAACGACGTTGCTTTACGAACGTTTATAGTCAGAATGTCATAGCACAAAACACTACCATAGTACTTCGTTGTCTTATATAATCATGAACTGTCTTTGTAAATCAGACACGTTTCTGTATTATTTCTGTCCAATGTATTTCACATGAGGTTGCTTTACGAATGTTCATAGTCAGAACGTCATAGCACAAAACACTACCATAGTACTTCGTTGTCTTATATAATCATGAACTGTCTTTGTAAATCAGACACGTTTCTGTATTATTTCTGTCCAATGTATTTCACATGAGGTTGCTTTACGAACGTTCATAGTCAGAACGTCATAGCACAAAACACTATTATAGAACTTGGATGTCTTATATATTCATGAACTGTCTTTGTAAAACAGACACGTTCCTGTATTATTTCTGTTCAATGTTTTTCAAATGACGTTGCTTTACGAATGTTCGTAGTCAGAATGTCATAGCACAAAACACTACCATAGGACATCGTTGTCTTATATAATCATGAACTGTCTTAGTAAAACAGACACGTTTCTGTATTATTTCTGTCCAATGTTTTTCAAATGACGTTGCTTTACGAATGTTCATAGTCAGAACGTCATACCACAAAACACTATTATAGAACTTGGATGTTTATATATTCATGACCTATATTTGTAAAACAGACACGTTTCTGTATTATTTCTGTTCAATGTGTTTCAAACGACGTTGCTTTACGAATGTTCATAGTCAGAATGTCATAGCACAAAACACTACCATAGTACTTCGTTGTCTTATATAATCATGAACTGTCTTAGTAAAACAGACACGTTTCTGTATTATTTCTGTCCAATGTGTTTCAAACGTCGTTGCTTTACGAATGTTAGTAGTCAGACCGTCATAGCACAAAACACTATTATAGAAAATGGATGTCTTATATATTCATAAACTGTCTTTGTAAAACAGACACGTTCCTGTATTATTTCTGTCCAATGTATTTCACATGAGGTTGCTTTACGAATGTTCGTAGTCAGAACGTCATACCACAAAACACTATTATAGAACATGGATGTCTTATATATTCATAAACTGTCTTTGTAAATCAGACACGTTTCTGTATTATTTCTGTTCAATGTATTTCAAATGAGGTTGCTTTACGAATGTTCGTAGTCAGAACGTCATACCACAAAACACTATTATAGAACATGGATGTCTTATATATTCATAAACTGTCTTTGTAAATCAGACACGTTTCTGTATTATTTCTGTTCAATGTATTTCAAATGAGGTTGCTTTACGAATGTTCGTAGTCAGAATGTCATAGCACAAAACACTATTATAGAACATGGATGTCTTAAATATTCATAAACGGTCTTCGTAAAACAGACACGTTTCTGTATTATTTCTGTCCAATGTGTTTCAAACAACGTTGCTTTACGAACGTTCATAGTCAGAACGTCATAGCACAAAACACTATTATAGAACTTGGATGTCTTATATATTCATGAACTGTCTTAGTAAAACAGACACGTTTCTGTATTATTTCTGTTCAATGTGTTTCAAACGACGTTGCTTTACGAATGTTCATAGTCAGAATGTCATAGCACAAAACACTACCATAGTACTTCGTTGTCTTATATAATCATGAACTGTCTTTGTAAATCAGACACGTTTCTGTATTATTTCTGTCCAATGTATTTCAAATGAGGTTGCTTTACGAATGAAATGAAATGAAAATCCGTTTATTTCAGTAAAAATTACTAATACAATACAGAATACATATGAAAAAAAAAAATAACTTGAAAAATTCCCCACATGGGCTATACAGCCTGTGGGTGGGGAATGAGCTCTATATCAGCTAATAAATTCGTAATTAAATTATAATAATTTGAAAAGGATATTCAATTTATAAGCATCTATTTAAACAATAATAATATTTATATAATAAAATACATAGTTAAGAGTCAACATTATACATATGTTTATAAGTTAGAGGAATCTCATGTTTGACTGTGAAAGAAAAAACTAAATCCATCTCACAGAGATTTGGGTAAGCAAACATACCCTCCTCATACTCCTTACACACTCGCATTCAGTCCAATATACACACACTCATCCAAGCCCTACATACGCACGTACACTCTACTCACTCACACTTACGACAAGAAAAAAAAAAAAGAAAAAAAAGGTACATACATTAATCAGCTCCACGTAACAGGGCGATCTATTATCTGTACTGTGAATAAAAAAATGAATTAACATGATCTCTTCCCAGTTCTAACAACCAATGAATAATACATTTTTTTATACGTATTATAACTGCAAGGGTGTGGATTTTTTAAATGTGGAGGTAGTTTGGAATAAACAGTGTTGACAATGTAATGTGATGAGGTTGACGTAATAGTTTTGAACAATCTAGGTGGATGGAAACCAATATTTAACGCGGCTCTCGTTGAGTACGGATGTGTTATTTCGTTAAATAAGTTTTCTTTAATTTTAAAAATGTATGAAATAATTGTTTTTAGATAAAGTTGAGAGATATTGAGCACTTTTAATTCTACAAATAGTAATTCTGTGGGGAAACGTAAGTTTTTCTGCAAAGGAGCTTTAATTATTGATTTCTGAGTAATTTCTAATGGAGAGAGAATGCTTCGGTAACACCCACCCCATGCCAGATTACCGTATTGCAACAACGATTGAATGTAAGCATAATAAACTATTTTTATCAAATCAGGTGAAAGTACTTTACTAAGTGAAGAAAAAATATAAATAAATTTTCGAAGTCTGCCATTTAAGTACGATACATGAACATTCCATTTCAAGCGGTTGTCAAAAACGACCCCTAAATACTTATATTCGGATACAATCTGAACGCATTCACACACCACACACCCCTGCTGACCACCACATGAATGCAAGCGCAATTCCACATTGACCGGATCACAGTCGGCTCTAATAGAAATTGGCATACATTTTGTTTTTGATAAATTAACAGATAACCGACTTTGATCAAACCAACGCTTGACAGCGAGTAAGCCCGTCTCCGCCAGACGGACAGTCTCCTCCCATCCACTGCCTTCAAAAAGCAAAGCAGTATCATCTGCATAAAGAAAAATTTGCCCCCCATCTAAATTTAGTCGACCCAGGTTATTCACAAATATCAAAAAAAGTAGAGGGCCCAGCGTACTACCCTGCAAAACTCCATAATCAATTTTCTTCCTAGTACTGTCTTGTCCGTTAATTGTAACAATTTGGTAACGATCGCTAAGGTAACTGTTAACCAATCAAATTCTGTTCCCCTTACCCCAATATGATCAAGTTTCTTTAATAACAAACTTCTATCAACAGTGTCAAAAGCTTTGGCCAAATCAATAAACAATAAAATAGGTTTTTTATTACGTTCAATTGCATTATGAATACTTTTTGTCAACAAAAATAAATCATCATTTAAATTTTTATCTTTCCTGAAACCAAACTGATTTTGAAAAAGAATGTTATATCTGATTAAATAATTTTCAAGTTGTATTCTAATACTTTTTTCTAATAATTTGGACATGACGCTAGCCAATGTGATAGGCCTAAAGCTTACACATTGATCTTTTGGGCCCCCCTTGTATATTGGAATAACTTTCCCTACTTTAAAAGATTTGGGGAAAACACCATTTTTAATACTGTTGTTAATAATATGAAGAAGAGGAACTTTGAGAAATTGAAAACAGGTTTTTAAAAACAGAGCCGGAATATTATCAATACCAGGAGCTGATCCACCCTTAAGGCTATTTACAATTAGAGTTAATTCATTTTCAGTGACTGGCTGCAGTTGGAAGTTGGCATCCACCCGATATTCTTCATCATTCAGGACAGGCTCAGATACAGGAGGGACCGTGCCGGCCAGATTGGCTCCTACACCCACATAGTATTCATTGAGACTGTTTGCTACTTGTTTGATGTCCTCAACTTGTATATCATCCTTGCCCCGCAAAAACTGTTCAAATGGAAAATTATCTTTATTCTTCTTTATACCGATAACTTCAGCAATGTTATTCCACAGAAAACGTTTGTTGTTTTTTGACTGATTAATTTTATTACGATAGTAGATTTCTTTGGCTGATCTGATAGTTTTAGTTAAAATATTTCGGTAATTTTTATAACGTGTCTTTAAAACATTATTAAATGGTTGTTTTTTAAGTCGTCTACCCAATTTGTCTCTAGTTCGAATCGACCGAACCAATCCAGCTGTCATCCAGGGCTTGATTCGGCTGTTATTTGATGTGAATCGTACTGTTTTACCTGACAGAGACAATATTTTTTGAACCTGCTCAATGAAAACAGAGCAACTAACATCAACATCATTGGTATTTAGAATTTCAGACCAATCCCAACCCGAAAGAAGCTGGAAAGCAGCATTCATGTCGAGGCGGGTATTGATATTTGTAGAAAATGGCTGACTGGAATTCTTATTAAAACATGACTGAAATTGAACAACAGTGAAGAAATGGTCGGTCATCTCTGATTTAATTATTGCTGATTTTACTGAGCTAATGTTTTTCATATTAGTAAATATATGATCTATACAGCTTTTAGAGTATTCAGTAACTCTTGTGGGTATGTTAATACAACTTGTGAAACCCGCCCCAAACATAACATCCAGATATCTTTGTGATAATTGTTCTTTAGTTTCTGACAAAATACAACAGTTTACGTCACCAATAAGCCAGCACTCGCCACCCCTGCATCCATCGCCGTCGAGATAAGATTCAAGTTCATCGATAAATGTTCCAAGGTCACTTGACGGACTCCTGTAAACTGCCAATAGCGATAGCCTGTCGCTGCCAAACGTCAGCTCTACTTTAAGACAAGTGGCTCCTTGCAAACTCAACTCATCACAACTTACAGTCAGACACTTGCTCACAAAAACAATTACTCCATCATTCTGGTTTTTTCTCTTTTTATTCACAAATCTTTCATACCCATCCATACTCACATTCACACAACTCTCATCCATCCAAGTCTCTGTCAAAATTATGACGTCAAATTTATTTCTATAAGAATTTAAGATGAGCGTAAGTTCATCAAAGTTTTTGTTACAGCTGCGAATATTCAAACTAAGAATTGTTATACTTTTGTTTGGAATAATGTTGTTATCACTAAAAAAATCAAAAACCCCCACATCCTCATAAACACATGCATTTACAGTTCTATTAGATACTATTTCATCACATACGTCGTTTATCATGCTAACAAGTCCAGCCTACCCACCCTATGTTACAAAAATATTTAAATAATAAAAAAATATATATACAAGAATAATAATGTTCGTGCATATACTTGGTAATGGAAATGAAAATACATTGCTACAATTTTATATCTAGTACTACAAAGTTTACAGTCGTTGCAAATAAACATTAAATGCAACAAAAATCTTATTATGAAAAGAGTAGAACTAAATTGCATTTATAAAGAATGACATATTGATAAAATGAAAAAGATATACGATTGAACTAAAATATTCATATTCATAGGTACAAACAGACATACACAAACATTCCAATATACAATTACACACAGCATGTTCACACAATACATGCATTCAATGATGTGCAACAATAATGAAAAGATCAATATGTATAAAAAAAATTAATAATAAAATGAAATAGTATATGTTCCAACAGTAAGTTAGAAACTTATTAACACCTGCATAACACCACAACACAAATTATATTAACTACCGTTGTTTATACTTGAACAATTAAAATGAGTCCTAAACTTACTTATCGCTAAATAGATGTTTTCCAGTTTTAGATAATAATTAAGGTGAATTAAATTAATGTAGACTAATCAAATTAAAGAAATCGTATAACTGATATTGTAGTATATGCATGCAAATTGCATAAACAATAAAAAATGCAATCTAAACACATACATGTATAAAAATGAAATATATATAATAAAGGTAAAAAATAAATATATATAATAAAGGTAAGTAAAATATGCAAATAAAAGTGTAATGCTTTTGTAAGTTTCTATTATTTGTGTAACGACCCAAACGCCTTAATTCTGAATTAAAATCATACATGGATCATGGAACAAATTCATATTAACTATACCAAATTTGCATGCAATTATGAAAAACCTAAACAGCCATTCAAAACAAATATTTTGCTGAAATATTTAAAAATACAACTTGTAACAGAAAGAAAAAAAGATATATATGTAGGAGAAATCTATTGGAAAAATAAAATGCTTTTTGTTTGCTTATTTGATCATAATAAAATATAACATGCATTAATTAATATACTTGAATGAAGAAATTAGACTAAAAACATAATTTTCGAATTAGTCAATTAAAAATAATTGCTGATGGGAATTCAAATAACTTTCCCTATAAAACAATACTATAAAAAAGGATATAAACTCACGAAAAAAGTATTTGATTTAGCAGCAGTATTACATTAATCTAGTTATACGGACTAGCAAAAAAAAGAAAAATGCATACAAATGAACATACATTTTTTAACTTGCAAACATTCATAACAAAATAACAGAAAGGAGTAACTTCACGAACAAAAAGTAATTTGTGTTTTGAAGTGCTGTTATGATGCAGCCGACCTTGATACGGTGTCCTGAGTGCCATCCGCGGTGCGTGTCCTGCCGACGTCTCCGTTGTTGCCATCTCCAGGTCTCGCCACGTCGTTGATGCTCCACACCCTCCTTATAGCTGAGTTTGGTGATTTCCTAATGAAAATTTTACCGTCTCTTGTCCAAGCGAAGGCAAGATGGCCATCTCTTACGCACGTCTTAGCGTGGAACAAAAGGTTCTTATTTTGAGGAGTAAGGTGTTCCACAATAAAGACTGGGTTCGGACGAAGTGAGGGTGCTAGATCCGTCGTGTTAAGTCTTTTTATTTTGGCTGAAGCTAGCCACTCAGCTCTTGTTGATCAGCTGATAAACTGAGCAACGATAGACGGATGAAAATCCTTCTTCCCTCGCGGCGCACGGAGGCGGTGAGCAATTGAAATATAATTGCGGTCGTAATTGATTCCGAGAGCATTGGCCACAGATTCAAGTATACTATACACGTTTTCATTAGGGGTAACAGGAATGCCTCTTATCTCTAAATTCCTGTTTCTCGAGTATTGTTGTAAGTCCTCGACGTGAGTCTCTAGCTTATTAACTCGGATCTGGAGATCGTTGTTCTCAGAACGCAATTCCCTACATTCTACTCTCAACGCAGCATTCTCGGATTCGACAGATGCAAGTTTTTTATTTAAGTCGTCGATAGATTGTTGCATACAAGCTAGGTTATTGTTTATAGATTCAAAGCCGGATTTATTTGCGACTTGCGAAGCGGAGATATCTTTTTGAATTATTTGTAAAATCTCGTAAATTTTAGGATCGTCACAGTCTGATTTAGCACTAGCAGTAGACAGAGTCTCGTTGGCGCAATCGTCGCACTTCCACGATGCCAGTGCCTGACCTGACATTGAAACAAACTTGGCTACAGTTTTAATACGGCAACACGTCACATGAAAAAATGATTTACATTCGGCACACTTTGCCACATTCTTCGTGTTAGATGCGTCTTTATTACACCTTGGGCAGTTCATCTTGAAAAATAACACTTCTTGGTTGGTAAACAAAAATATATCTGTATGCAAGAGAAAAAAAATAATAATAATAAATGGTAAAAATGCAAATCTGATTTAACTAAATATTCACACATGCACACACCGAGAAGTTGAATATTAAATAGGAAAAAACTGCACATTAAAATAATTACTATATTAAATGTAACTGGCAAGACTAAACCAGGACGAGCAGGCTGGCGTGCACGTTCACGAGCGAGTCGGCAGAGCGACCTTCCTCATCGAAAGACTGATAAGAACTGAATGTTCGTAGTCAGACCGTCATAGCACAAAACACTACCATACGAGACACATTTTATGAAAACATTTGAGCATTACGTTTTTACTAAGATAAAAGATAAACAATGTATAATATAAATTCTAATAATTAAGGACTTTTTACTTCTAAAACTGGCATATCGTACTTCTTAATCTAACATATATTTATAAATAATTGAAGTATTTTCCTCGTTTGAAAGTATACAATTCAATAATTATTAGTAATAAAAAAATCGTTGTTATTGTTTATATTGTAAATGTAGTTTGTTTTAAAGATGATGAAAGTTGTTATTGTAAATGTTCGTATATTTTGTTAGTTAGAACTACTTTTAATGAATTCTCTCAAAACACGAATAAAGTTGAAAACAACTTCCTGAGATTACGCTCTGTTTATTTTCTTTGTGAATAAACGTTTTTAATTTAACTTTAAACTGTAGCGAGACAATTTTTACAACAGAAAGTTCAAACGTCAGCTGTCCGTGAGTGATGGCGAACAGTTTCCATGAGGTAGATATATGTTACTTGAACCTGTTACATTGGAGAGCGGTGTATGTACTCCCTTTTGGCTGACACGAGTTACTCAGTAAATTACGGTATACCTGATTATCATGGTCTGATTATGGGTTAGATATAAATCCATAGTGAATTCATGCTCAAACATGCTCAATATCATGTAAACTTAGTCCTTGAGGCAATAGTCTGAGACAATATTGGGCAATGTTCTATGCGTATGACAGTGACAAATATACGACAGCCAAGTTACGTATATATAAACATACACGGTGTTTCTTTTAAAACGCACCCCTATTTAGAAGTACAGAAAATGAAGGTTTAAGATAATTACCAGTTCATAGGTTGGTAGCCCTGGTTCCTCTTCTCCCTTGGCGATCAGCTGATTCACATTGTTTCATTATTGCTTACTTTATTTGGATTTCGTGCAATGTAATTAAGTTGAGGTTAGAAACATGGTTTTGAGCAAAGACCAGACAATGTTTATTGTGGAGGAATGTTTTAAAACAGAATCGTTTATTTCATATTAAGATGCTTTCGAACAGTATTCTGAACTCATTGTATTAACTATATGAAGACCTATTGTTAATTCTATTACAGAGTTGTTTTGAAATTTAACCCATTTTAAATCATGAGTTGCGTTTTAAAATAATAGCACGCTTATCGTGTTTATACTATTTGTTTTATTTCCAGAAGTAAGTTAAAAATTTTTTATCTTACGGAATAATTTTTTATCGCTTAAATAACTATCATTTTCATCACTTGAAATTATAAGTTTAGTAATGTATTGTACTACTTCGTAGGAAACAAATTCGGTAGATTTATGTCTGGGCCTTGTACAACACAGCGGCTATACATCGTAGGTGTAGATATTGTTGTTTAAAGTCCTCTATAATACTTTTTACATGAAATTTGGGTGTATTTTGTTACTGTATTTTATTTCATTTAAATTGTCAACTAACTCTTAATTACTACTCTCAACATCTTAAAATATCAAAAACTATCTCATTAAGTGAAGGTAATGCCCATAAATAAAAATATGAGTTATTTTCGATCACAATACAATAACGTATATAACGAAATTAATTGTAATAATTAATTATAGAAATAGTATTATGAACCTAAAATTGTCATTTCATAATTGTAAACTCATGTTCATAACTTAAGGCAGTGTTTCATATTTCTAAATCCATAAATTAAATTTTCAATACAAAACTTCCATGAAACATGAATATATTTATCCGTTTAGAGAGATAAATGTTGTTATTTTCAAACTCCCAAACACTCCGGCAGATTCACATTTAATAAAGACTGAAGATGATCATCCATCGTGGAATCCCACCCATCATTTATCTTCCTTAAACGAAGAAAGCCAACGACAAAACCTTCTCCATACCAGAATTGCACTTTCATATTTGCTGCTTGCTTTGACAGAAACAGCTCTTTACGTCGTTTCGTGACAATTTATGTAACAAAACAGGATTAATTTCGGTCTAACATGACAAAGTTGGATCAAATATATTATATTGAAAACTACGTAATATATAGAAAAGGGGTCTTGTAATTTTTCATCTGAATATTTTTTCATAGTAGATAATAAATAATTAATAAATAGGAATACGATTTTTCCAGTGGAAAATTACAAAAATGAGGAAAATCAGAAAAATACTTCTTCAAGTAAATATAGTCTTGTGAGTACTCGTATGTGTGGAACTATGTTCTGATCGTGAATATGCCAAGAAAATTTAAAATGTGTTACCGCCGGAGAGAGCTGAATTTGTTAGGATAGGCCTACGTAAGATATTCATCGATATAGGTTCTGACTTATTCGTGATCAGGACACAATTTCGCACAATTGGAGTACCCAAAACACACTAAATACACTAACATACTTAAATACTCCTACTTACAAGTGTATTTAAGCCGTAGCTAAGGGGCTAATGCGTTGGCTTGCCACGCAATTGGTGCGGGTTCGATTCCCGATATGACCACAAACAGTTTTGCCCTGCCACTCCCGTGGTTCGGAAGTCACGTAAAGCCGTTGGTCCCCAGGTTAAGTGTTAGAGAGGGCTTCTTAGCCCTAACTTCGCCTGGTAAAATAAGACGAACTTTAACTTTTAAATTTTTTAACTAAATACAGAAGAAATGTACTTTTCTTAGTTTTTGTATCTGAATAAAACGATCATATTCTTGTTCCTTAATTATTAATGTACTATACACATTTTCGGCCAGTAGAACGACGAGGCCTCCGTTCGGGGTAATATACATACTATAAATTAAAATTAATCTTTGGACCTTCAAAACTCGTTTTATTTTTCCTTCAAAATTTATTTCATACACACTAAGAGTAGAGACATACATTTTTTTCTCTTTAAGCAAGGTAATGGGTATTTTCAAAATCGACTTATCCTAGTAATATGGTTACGGGATAAACTGTGTTGGTACCTTACAAACAGATCCAATGTTAAAGTTTTTACACCACATGTTTCAGAGTTTACTCCATCTATAGACTTTTGTTACATTACATAACAGTCATAGGAAAAAATAACTTAGCTTTCAGTGTTCGAGATACCCTATCAAAGCATATAGTTATTGTTCATCATAATTTTTGAATATTTCTTGTTTTATTACATATACCAAAACTCCTTTTTTTGAAGATAATCTTATTTTGTATATATACATAAAAAAGATGATGGAGTACGAACTCTGAAACGTGTGGTGTAAAAAATCACCAACTTAGGTCTGCTTGACATGCATGGCACCAATTTATGTCTAATCTTTCAGTTGCATTCAGTAAAATATAATTTTTTTCCTAAAGAGCTTTAATTTTGATTTTATTTTTGTTTTGTTACTGGGTAAATATAAGTACAGTACAACCTCGATTATCTAGCCTCACTTTATCCGGCAGTACGTGTCATCCCGTTCGGCAAGTTGATAACAATACAAATTAATTACAAGATAAAATTACAATTAATCGGAAGCGCCTTTCAGTTTTGAAACGCAAATGTCGAACAAGAGTATTTTGGTTTTGCATTTCACAAATTGCAGGCGCTGTATTGACTAGTCACCCTCTCTCGGCAAGCGGACGCTTGTTTCTGCGTAATAATGTAATAATGCAACTGAAGATCCGAGCTGGCGATGCTGTTTACTTTTATTCAGCGTGGCTGGCTGGAAGAGTCCATTTCGCGAGTGGGGGAAGTGGAACATAAATATCTTTCGAATTGTATTGTAAAGCAGCGTAAAAATTTGCGATCGTGATAAACATCGCTCGTTTCATTACAATTGCCGCAGAACACGTTGCGTCACATGCAATTGTAGGCGCTCAGGTTACGCGTGCTGTCTGTAATCAGTTACTAATCGTGTTTCTCCAATAAAATCAAGTTATTTATGATTTATGTTTTATCCGGCTTTTATCATATCCGGCTTGACTTTTCCACATTAGGCCGCATAACCGAGGTTGTACTGTATTAAACAAAAACACAGTTTATTTCTTTATAGTCAGCATGCACGTAATTTGATGTACTATTTTTATTACATAAAACACGATTAATAAACAATAACATTGTGACTACTTATCAAGGAAACCTAACTAAAATTATATACGAAGATACATTTTAAAACCTACATAATTTAATAATGTTGTAATAAGACAAGAACAATGAAACGTCGTTGTGCACGCCAATATTATGGAGTTTTTTATTTTAAATAAATAAGTCTTCGTGTCTTTATCTTACTAAGTAAGCCCAGCCACGCTTCGACGTTTTACTGTGCCCTTAGTATGATATTAATAATTATTTTTCTATTATTTATAAGAAGAATGAAGGTTTACTGTATACTTAATTGTATCTTAATAATCTAACTTAAAGTTGTTTTTATAAATAAACAAGCATCTGGTCTCAGTAATAAACTTAAAGAATGTGTACATAAACGACCTGGTATTATTAGCACTTTTTCAGCACTGACATTTATTTTCATTTTCTAAATGTAGGCAGGTCGGGAAATGATTGAAGTTTCTTGTTCCTGTTTACAGTTTTAGGAACTAAATAATTACAAACACTGTTGTATACAAATGCAACGTTGTAAAGATTTTCAAGCGAACCCATTCATTAGTTTAGTGTACACAAAAAAACAGATGCTTTATATATACACTATACAGATTAGGTCTCAAACCATTAAATTAAGGAACTATGAAAAACAAATGTGTTTACTATGTCTGTAAGCTTGCAGTTTTAATTTTCGTGTTGCTGCATGGTTTGTACTGAGATCGAAGCGTAAAAAGACGTAGAAAGAAGAAAGGGTAGAAAGAGGACCACATTATGTATTTATCGACGCTTTTATCCCCCACTTTCACCGAAACCACGGAGAATGCCGCCTTTATATTTTTAATCAAGTATCATGAATGTTTCACTAACAAAACAAAATGTATTAGAATTCGTAATTTTCCTCAGGGGAGACTTGGGCCTATTTAGTCTTCTCTTCTGCGTAATCTAGAAATGGTGAATTTGGAACCATTATTCAGTATGTATGAGTCAAAAATTTATATGGTTAAAAATATACAAATCTTATTGTGTTAATTAATTTGTTTTATATCTTGGAGTATTATTTGAAAATATAAAATAATATGGGAGGATTTTTTTCCAGATGATACTTTCTTTAAGCGCACATATTTTAACTCTGTTAAGAAGAAAAAAAAAATACTCCTTCAAAAGAGGTACAAATATTAAGAATAGAAGTTACACATCTATAATATTATTTACTAGATAAAAAATATTTATAACTGTAAATTGTCCACTAAAGAACAAAGAATATATAAAAGATTAACACAAAACGATATAGGGTTTTATACATATTGTGCTTACTCGGGAACAATTTTATTGTACATACGTTACAGCTAATTAATTCAAATTTAAAACGGTTTTATTATTTGGGACATCATTTTCAGTTTTGTAATCCAAACACATTATATTGGAAACATTGTTGTTCCTCTGTGGCTAAATAGTTGTTATCTGCGTGGATATATTAACTGCTGTCTGCACCAAAGTTTTGTAATAACCCGACACACGTCTTGACAGATGTTCATTCCCCAAACCAGCTTATGCCTGACTGTAATAAACAGGTAAGTCGATGTAATAAGTAATACCTATTTCCAAAACTTTTAAAATAATTTTTCTTTTTTTATTTATTCAGAATATTTTACATATACAGTAACTTGTAATTTACAGAAACCATTATTTACGTAGATCATTTAAACTAGTACACAATGCATTATTTATATATAAATTTAAAACTCATAAACTACATAAAAAATATCTCTAAAACTACAATAGTTATTAGTAAAATAAAATAGCTTTTTAATTAGCCTAATACGTGTTGGTACATATACAGTACAAGTAAAACGTCACACAACACAAAATTTATTACAATATAAGCACAAAATACACAAATATTATGGTGATCGATTTCGGTGAACCACGCTCACCTTCCTCAGACCAGAGGGATTCACAAAAGAATGGAAACTGGTGTTCAACAACTCAGTTTATAGGCCTATGATCACGTGACCCCTTTGGCTGAAAATTTATAAAAATATTTTATTTTATAAATATATTGTAGTGGGCACTTCAGCTGTGCGTAATTAGAAGTGGATTTCTTTGGAGTACAATTAATATGAATAAATGCACTGTTAGCCCAACAAACTTCTTGGCTGCATTATAGATTTACTATGCATGTCCAAATGTAGTGACTCATTTATTCTTTATATATATATCACCCATACACGTACAGTGGTAATGTCCCACCCATACACGTACGGTGATATCCACCCACCCGCCCGCCCATACAAGTACAGTGATATCAGCCCACCCGCCCACCCATACACGTACAGTGATATTTTTATCCCCCTATATATTATATATATGCTTATTCCTATATTGGGTCCTAAATGACCAAGAAATATTAGTGGGTGAATAATAAAAGTTCTTTGTCAAATTAAAAATAACTTTTAATAAAAAAAATAAAATAAAAAATTGCAAAGTTGTTCACAAATATTGCAATCATACCTTTACTAAGCAAAACTTAAAGCCTATCCTCACACAAACAACTTTACTGAACCCTGCGTTAATGTGCTTAGTAATGGGCCAACAAGGATTTGTGTACTCACAACGCTATATTTAAGAACACAAATATTTTCCCGTTTTTCCTCATTTTTGTAATTAATCCGGCTTTTCCACACAAAACAGGATCATATATGTGTGATTTGTAACATTATTTTTTTAGTCAAAAACAAGAGAAATGGCCTTTCCATATAATTTGGTAGCTAGCAAAATATGTATGATTACAAATATGTTCAACTTTGAGGTTAGTACAAAATTAATCCTATTTTATTTAATTAATTATTATAAGACCCACGTCAAGAACTGGTTGTACCACTGTGAGCAGCAGTTATGAAAGTATAAACCCATGGAGGAAGTTTTTGTCACTGACTTACTTTGTTTAGGGAAGATAAATGATAGGTGGGATTCCGCGATGGATGATCATCTTCTGTCTTTACTAAATGTGAATCTGGCAGAGTGTTTATGAGTTTGACGATGAAGAATGATTTATCTTTCTACGCTGATACATTTTATTCATCAGCGTAAATAAAATACTAATAATTGTCAACTTTTTAAAAATGTAACGCTACCGTTGGTTACTATAACTTTATAATTACTTATAAAATAAATTATAAATGTTAATGTAATTAAAATTAATACTATTACTTTTATAACAATTAAGTAATAACATATAATTGTTATAAAATAAAAATGCCTCTGTTAAATACCAAGTAGTATTTCTCTTGTTTTGTTTTTCTGAATTGTTGGTAATAAGTGTTGAATTGAATAAAATAATAAAATAACGACTATTTTATAGTTAATTTTATATAGGAATAAATTACTTAGATACACATAATATAACGTAATAATCCCAATAACTAGGTAATACAATTAATTGTTTACTTAAATTATAATGATGTACACCTATTGTATATACACTAAAATCCGGGCATAAATTTAACAAATGTTGATTCTATGAATTAATTATTTATTTTAAAAATAATTATGTTTATATTTTTGATTGAATTCAAAATAATAATATTTAGTATTTTGGCCGATGTCGGAATTCTTGGAATTCCTCACCACAATCACTCCATTCCACTTTTCTATCAGTCATAAATAATGATGGAAAAGTTGTTCAGTTGAGTTACATTCATCAATTTGATTTTTATGTAAATTATTCAGGGATATATTGTTATTAGTTGTTCAATTTGAATGTTGTTAGGTTTGTTGTAATTTATTTTTTTACTTTCTTTTTTTGTTAAATATACTCGTATATTCTAATAATTTTACTATTCATTTTTTTTACTATAGTTTACGCATTTATTTGATAAAAAAAGTCGATTGATTGTAACTTAGTCAATTTAGTTTGACCATTACAACGAAACTTCAACATATCTGTCGTGATCCAGAAGAAAGCCTTAAGAGTGTTAAAATACTTGAACAAATCTAAATTTACAATGAATTCAAAAAGTGTTTTAAAATAAAAATAAATATACAGTTTTTCAACTTTTAATCTGATTTATTTGGTATATAAATTAATGTGAATGTATTTAGGTTAATTACCTTCAATCTGCCAGCGATCCTGGAAATCCTCTTGGATATTTCTTGACAAGACCATCAAGAATAAATTAAAAAAGAATCTGATGATGGCATAAAAGCCGAAACACATAATCCGAGAGGATTTACAGGATCACTGGTAGATTCGAGATAATTAACCTTAATACATTCATAAAAAGTGATAAGAAACAACACCAAAGGAAAAATAAATTAATTTGTTGAATTAACTATAAATATTGTTTGTTTTCCCTTTATTTATTAATAATGAAAATTGTCTGATCTGTGAGAGTATTTAATTAATTTATTCATATTATTATTATTAATTGTAACCGTTTCACTTTATTTTTGTTATTTATTTATATAGTTTAATTTAGTTCATCTATTAAATAGCAGTTCTGTTAGAGAGATTAATCTAAAGCTGCTATCTAAATGTAATTGTAAACGTATTTTGAAAAAAAAAACCACTTTTTTTAAACAGTCGTCCGCTCAACGGTTGCCATCAATGAGGACGCTACCCAGAGATGACTGGGTTGTTATGTTTGGCGTTGCTCAGTGTCCGGATAATGTGAGAGGAGAGAACAGAGTATCAGGCTTGTCAATTAGCAGATAATCAGACAAACACTACGTGGTTCGGATTCTACGTAATGTTATAGGTCCCTTAGTTGCCCTGACTTTTGGGCTATAAAATATAAGTATATTTCAAAGGAACGGTTAACCTTAGATAGTAATACTGACTACACTTCTTCATGTTCACTCTTTCGCCCCTCATATTATCCCTAACTTGCAACATAAGACGGTGGTCTATTAGCGTCTTGTATAACAGGCTGGCGTCCATTTTCAAAATCGTCTGCCCCGCAAAATTTAACTTTCCAGGACGTCAGTAACAACTTGCCTCAAACAACTTTTGATTAGTCAGGAATTGTATAGTGTAGGCGGGTTCTTGACACGAAACTGGGAGACCAATAATTGGCATGATACCGGTGCTGGATAGGCTTGCCTTCTAGAATGAATGGATGAATGAAAGAAACAAGTGCTGACTTTTTAGACTGAATTAACATAATTGTTGCCAATCTAACGATTGCGATATAATTTACTGTTAAAATTGCCTATACAATAATAAAAAAATGCTATTCTATTTTAATTCTGCTATATCGGCGTCTTAGTAATAAATAATATAAATGTCAAAATAACGATATATATTTTACACACTGTATGATAGTTTACCTGCTAACATGTATGTAAAGTTTTGAATATAATAAAAAAAATAATATTTTTTCTGGAGTATTTTATAGTCTTTTAGATAATTAATTTAGAAGGAGTAATGTTTTTAACCGTCTTTGTTAATATACGAGAAATATGTATTCATATACCATCAGATACACACTAATATGAATGAAGTAAAAATCATATTTTGAGACAGTGAAAATATTTCAGTTATAGAGTTACACATTTTACCTCGTTTCCTTAGAAAATGCAATTCACCTAGAACGAAGGAAGTAATTTCGACATGATTCCGGTAGAGTGCAGTCAAGGTGAATTTTATTGCGTCAATGTGAATATAACGTACAAATTTGGAATTATATTTTCACATTTGAGGGATTTTTTGACTATCTTTGTGGGATGTCACTAAAAACGTATTTTTCAATTCATAAATTCACAGATCTGATAAAATGTTTTTATACTAGAAGTATATAACAGAATTTTTAATGCTGTTCCCATTAACATATTCGTGAATTTATTTTCTATCTTCGTTTAAAAATTTATAAATTTGTATTGATAGTAAATTGTATTGATAATAATTGGTAAAAGGGATTTATTTTCAAGCGAAATAAAAAAAACTACAAACTTACATAAAATCTGAAATCTTCATATTGTGTAAAAATTATAAAACAAAATACAATACAGAACTGAAAAATATTGGTATTAAGTTATATATTTGCAAATTTATCACATACACAGGACACAATAGATTTGCTTACTTTCACATTCTCTAACCTACAGGCTCAAGTTAATTAGCTTGTCTGAATTCCCTATTCAATAGTAGCAATTGTTTGGTTTTCATAATGAAATTTATCTCTTCTGTGACACAATTAAAGTTTTATTTAAGTAAACTATTGAACACAATAAATAATTTTATTTCCTGTACCACCCGTAATACTAGTGCACACATTTTATTCCACGTGGTCTGTTATATCTTTTTTATATAGTGTTTAGGGATTGTAAAAGGCTTAAAAAGCCAAATCAATTACTGTTTTCTTTTTTCATCCAAACCTAATCGAATTGGACCTTAATAAGGATTACCTCATTAAATTAATTACTAATATTTATGCCTGACGTCTAGAGTTAACAATTATTGTCTTAAATAATTATGATAATTAATTAAGGCAATAATTATCATAATTGCCTTAAATAATTTATCAATACCACCGTACGTGTATGGGTTGGTGGGTGGGTCAATACCACCGTACGTGTATATTCAATACCACCGTACGTGTAAACAGAGAGCTTTCAGTCATCTTAGGTGTATGGGCAGGCCGGTGTGTCAACACCACTTTACGTGTATAAGCGGGCGGGTGGGTGGGTCAAGACCACTGTACGTGTATGGTTGGGCGGGTGGGTAAAACCACTGTACGTGTATGGGTGGACGGATGGGTCAAGACTCTTAAAGGGACAAGACTTGAAAATGATAACCTCAAACGTAAGCTGTTGGAATATAATGAAAGTTAAGTAAATTAATATTAAATACTAAGAGCTGGAATAAACCGAAAAAAGTAAAGTGTAGTTAAAATTTAATATGAACTCTTGATTTTTAGCCCCTTAGCTGGAAATATATTTAAAATATCAATACTAACAGTTTAAATTTTATCTTATTGTTGCATTTCTTCATGGCGTGGTTTGGTTTTATTATACTATATTTAGGTGAAATAAAAAAAATCGATAAAGTTTTATATATATATATATATATATATATATATATATATATATATATATATATAAATGAAAACATTAGAAATAAATCGTATAAAGGAAAATAATAAAGCAATATAGTCCTGTTATGTCAAATAAATATAGAATGTATTTTTAATAACTTGTTGTTAACAGGTTAATATTTTTGGTATAATTTATCTTAAACTAAAATACAGTTTTGTTTTTTATAAGCAACCAGATCGTATTGTTTTGTACTTAGATATCCGATATACGTTGTAAACTCGAAAAGTACATTCGCTTCATTTTGTTAAACACATATTTGAATCAAATTTAAATATTGATCTATTATTTATTATGGGTCAGAAACATATAAGGAAATTTTCAATTAAAATCTAATTTTAGGTAAATATGCTCTTATACAAGATCTCTGTGTATAATCGTATTCCATAAACTAATAGTTGCTATTTGAACATGTAAATTGACCCTAATATTCATCCATTCCATTTTATGTGAATGGGATACATTCAAGTAAGATACGTTTACAAGTTTTTACTGGCTTTAATTCGTTCTGTGCAAATGCCGCTAAACTTTATGTAACAGTTGGTCCATTATGTTTGTCATAAAAACTTATATTAAAGAAAACTCTGAACAAGAATTGGTAGAGATTGTATTAAGAAATCTATTGTATTTACTTACAAGAAAGATTGTATTTACTTGCATTTTCAAGCCTGTACATACTTGAGACCTTAACCTTCATTAAAAAAAAACATGTATATTTTTACCACCAAATCACCTGTACAACATAATTTCCGAAAATCCAGCCGTCTACTCTTTCCAAAGGACCGAACATCATTTTTTGAGAGCCAGTTATATTATTCTGCAATTAAATTATTTAACAGCCTCCCTCTGGAGTTGAGAGCAGTAACCGTAGTTAGTAAGTTTAGGTTAAGACTAAAATGTTTCCTGATTGAAAAGGAATTTTACTCTGTAAGTGAATACTTGATGTCTAAGTATGATAAACATAGCTCTAATTAGGTTTAAGCCCTCACAATTTTAACCTTTGTTTTATTGTATTTATATTGACCATTGTTATGAAATATACTATTGTTAATTGACAAATAAACGATTTGAATTTGAATATGTTATCTAGTAAAAAAACTTCACTCTATAAACAATATTTAAACATGTGTATATTTTGAGTACCGTATATAAAATGAAAAATATTTTAAAGTATATTTAAAATATAAAAGTACATTAAAAAAATGTAAATACGAGTATATTACTTTATTTAGATACTAAATTAGTTTTTAAAATATATCCTCTGTCGTGATGGTATGGTTAGGAAACAAATCTTCTACCATTACACGTATTCCTTATCTCGGGAGATTATTTATAACTGAATAACAAGAGAACTGTTAACGGTTTGTACATTTTAAATATAAAGAAGAAACTTGTTAAACAAACAGAGTTCCATGTTTAGTTCACAAGGCTTTCACTCTTTCAAAGCCAACGAGCGTAGATTCAAGGCCACCTGCTCAAAGATTGTAAAACATCAAAGAAGTGCTTTCTTCTATTTCTAACAAAACAAGTAGAAATCAGACACAGTTATTATCTTTTGTTATCGTTGTATTAGCTTACATACATAGAACATTGTTTCAAAGATATTAGCTTAAAGACATATTTTACTAAGTGACTGTTAACTATTGAATTTAGCTGAAGATTAGAACATTTCATCAAATTAAATACCATTTTCAGGTGTCTTTGAAAGAGAATATAACTTGTAGGTTAGTTAGTTAGTTAACTTTTAGATAACATAACATTATGGTGGTTAGTTGGTGGTGTATTTGATAAAGAAGCTTCGTACGTTAATGGTTGTTGGTTTGATACTAACCAAATTAAAATAAATCGTAATAAATCAGCTGATAAAGACCAGATATTTTTTGACATTAGGCTATTGATTTTTCTAAATCTTTCTATTGCAGTTTATTTTCATTTATTACTTGAAATTTTAGCTTGTTATAGGAAATCAGGGTCCGAACCCATTGAGCTAAATTTAGTTGGACCACCTACGGTTTGTACCTGCATTGAAGTTGGGAGTACTGACCACTAGGCTTGGAAGAAGCCCTGATTAATAAAACTGTCAAAGTAACAATCAACTTTACTAAAAAAAAACTTATTTTATTACGTAGTTGATAAGAATTCTTGCTATAAGTCTTATAAATTTTAGTTTTTTATATTTTCAAGTACAAATGTTCTCATCAATTACCTGAAACCTTGTTTTATAAACTTCCACAGGTCATAAAATTAAATATTTGTTATTGTTTTAATCCTTATTATATAGTTCCGATACATAATTGTCATAAGTCTAAGTAAATGCAGTGATTTTATAATAATTTAAATCGATTTAAGTTTATCAATTTAAAGTTATTTTAATTTGATTAAAATCTATATAAAATCACTGAATTTACTTACAAATATGAAAATGATGTATTGGAACTATATAATATGAATTAAGGATTACAACAAGATAAAATAATTAATTTTAAGACCTCTAAAAGCCAAGAAAACATTATTTCAGGTAATTGATGAGAAATTGTTTCTTGAAAACATAATATTCTAACATTTATAAAACTTATAGGAAACGTTCCACCACGTGATAAAATGTAAATGCACTGTATAAACGGGTTATAGTAATAACGGTGTAAATTTAATGTATAGTGAAAACTATTTAAAATTCCAGTACTTTTTTGTTCCCACTAAGATAACAATTATAAACATTTAAATACATTTAGAAATTCATATGTCATAAACGAAAATTAAACAAGGAAAACAATGGTATGGTTGGAGCTCTTTAGTTTATTAGAAAACAATCTTTAAACACCAGAGTTTGCATCCGATCACACAATTTCTGCGCCTACAGTAGTTGATATTGTGTTCTGAAAATCATTCCAAATTTTAAAATTAGTATTCAAAAATTCAAGTTAAAACCAATACCGCCTATGTCGTATACTTTGTAAAAGTAAACAACGTTTCACTGCCAGGTATTTTGGGTCATTGAATAATGTATTTCAATGCTTTTAATCAAACATACTTATGATTTCATTATGGAAAACCTATGTACGACCTATGTATTCCAACTGCAGTAAATTGCTCGTTTAACTTTGTTATTTTTCTTTTAACTACACACTTAAATTGTTAAAAAAATAATTTATGTAATACGCTCATCTACACTCATCACACTCATTTGAAATCCATATTCGCCCATATCTTGACGATCGGCGTCTTATGAATAAATAAATAAAAACAAAATAAATATATTTTAGCTCTGCGAGAGAAATTGTTTTAAAGTACTTAATTAGTATGCACCCGTAAGGAATAGTCGCATCAGTGTTCATGATTCTCGACCTTTTTTGTTTTTGTGGCACTGTGGTATTTAGCTTTTATGTTTATAGATCAACGTTTTATAATAATAATAGCCTGTTAATGAGCCCAAACTGATCTCGTGTGTCGAATGACATTTTCCCTCAGGAATGTGTGGTGAGTTATGACGTGCTTTCATTTCCGGGAATCGTTACTTCATTAGTGAAACCTCCCCAACCACCTTACGGTGGTGGGTCAATATAGAGGGACTTCCAATTTTCAATATAGAGTTATATAGAGTCAATATAGAGTTCCAATTTTTCCATTCGTCATCTTGGAAATTGAATCCAGCTTAGATGTAAGTAGCTTGTTACTTAGTAATTAGCTAACTAAAAAAATAATTGTTACAAAATGTGACATAACCTATCGAACCTATTGAAACTAAAATTCACCTAACGTAACAAAACCTACCCAACGTAAAAAAACCAACCTAACTTATCTAATGTTAGAAAACGTGACATAACTTATCCAACTTATTGAAACTAAAATTCACCTAACGTAACAAAACCTACCCAACGTAACAAAACTAACATAACTTACCTAATGTTAGAAAACGTGACATAACTTATCCAACTTATTGAAACTAAAATTCACCTAACGTAACAAAACCTACCCAACGTAACAAAACTAACCTAACTTACCTAATGTTAGAAAACGTGACATAACTTATCCAACTTATTGAAACTAAAATTCACCTAACGTAACAAAACCTACCCAACGTAACAAAACTAACCTAACTTACCTAATGTTAGAAAACGTGACATAACTTATCCAACTTATTGAAACTAAAATTCACCTAACGTAACAAAACCTACCCAACGTAACAAAACTAACATAACTTACCTAATGTTAGAAAACGTGACATAACTTATGCAACTTATTGAAACTAAAATTCACCTAACGTAACAAAACCTACCCAACGTAACAAAACTAACATAACTTACCTAATGTTAGAAAACGTGACATAACTTATCCAACTTATTGAAACTAAAATTCATCTAACGTAACAAAACCTACCCAACGTAACAAAACTAACATAACTTACCTAATGTTAGAAAACGTGACATAACTTATCCAACTTATTGAAACTAAAATTCACCTAATGTAACAAAACCTACCCAACGTAACAAAACTAACATAACTTACCTAATGTTAGAAAACGTGACATAACTTATCCAACTTATTGAAACTAAAATTCACCTAACGTAACAAAACCTACCCAACGTAACAAAACTAACATAACTTACCTAATGTTAGAAAACGTGACATAACTTATCCAACTTATTGAAACTAAAATTCACCTAACGTAACAAAACCTACCCAACGTAACAAAGCTAACATAACTTACCTAATGTTAGAAAACGTGACATAACTTATCCAACTTATTGAAACTAAAATTCACCTAACGTAACAAAACCTGCCCAACGTAACAAAACTAACCTAACTTACCTAATGTTAGAAAACGTGACATAACTTATCCAACTTATTGAAACTAAAATTCACCTAACGTAACAAAACCTACCCAACGTAACAAAACTAACCTAACTTACCTAATGTTAGAAAACGTGACACTACCAACGTAACAAAACTAACCTAACTTACCTAATGTTACAAACGTAACATAACCTATCTAACCTAATAAAATTAAACGCAACCAAACGGATTGTAGCCTAACTAATCCAATGAATTTTGCTTGATATTTTCACATTTTTTCGTCCTGAATCATATATTTATTCGTCAAGTTAGAAGCATATATTTATATTTATGGCTATATAAAAGTGTCTAATACTGCTGACAAATACCCGTAAGCTCCAACAAATTTATTTTATTTATACTATCTTGATAAATCTTTGTTTACAAGTTAGTTTTAACGAAGTAGTCAAAAACTATATATCTAAATATAAATTATGAGCAATGAAATTTGGCAAAGCGTTGAAATACGTTTACTCCAAGAATTAACATTGTTTATGAAAACGTTTGGAAACTGAAAATAAGTTTTGAGTCGATAACGGAGCGGTCTAATGCGCCAGGAGCTTGAGTTAGAGATATCACGGGTTCAAATTGCTATCAATATTATTCATCTTATACTGTGATTGTTCTCCCAATACTCTGGTTCAATAGGTCTCTTGCAATTATCAAATCTCAATGAGAAATAAGCAATGTATAGTCAACAATTTTAAAGGTAAAAAAATTAGGTAAAACATGAATGATTCCATCACTGTAGTATTATTAATAGTTGTGTGAACATTTGGCTCTCGATTACATATCTGTTTGGGTAAACAAGACCCTCATTGTTCATTTAATATTCACAACATGACATTCCAACCCCTTGGGGGGCAAGTGGGCACGTGGTTTGGATGTACAACCTCACCAGCTGGAGGTTTGTACCAGGTGTACCAACTGTCCTCAACCACTTAGTGTTGAACGAATATTTCGAGCAAATTAGGAGTTGCCACTGTTGACATTGTTAAGCAAACACGATTCATTATTAACTATTAGTGGTTCGGTCTATTTTGCCTTTATACAAGCAAATTTGTTAAATATGTGTGTGAAAAATTTTATCCGATATTATTATTATCATCAAAGTAAAATAAATGTAACTTTGCTTTCCTCGGATTTATTTTACCGATAGTTATTCAAGTCTTTTTGTACCTTCATATTTTCTAAACTTTTTCAAATATTATTGAAAAACTAACTTGTTTTTCATATTCTGCGTGGTCCGAAAATATAAAATTTAGTAAATGTCTTTTATAATTCTACGCATAATATGATTATATTTAACAATTCACTTGTTGTATCTAAATTTACACTTCTAAATTACCTCAAAATTTCTTAGACCCATGAAGGTACGTTCCATGTGGAAGTAATTTTATAAAGCAATTTAACTGTATGAGATAAATCTAATTATAACCCTGACAAAATAATCCCATACATTATTACACACATATGATGAATAAAAATTGTTTTGTATGTGTCCTGGTGGTGTAACTTGAAGGATTATCTAAAGAGACGTTTCACGGTGCCGTACGTAGTGTCTCAGCGTAAACATATTATTTGATGAAAATCCACATTTTATACAGTCATTTTTAGCTTTCAATGTGTTTTCCTCTTGAGTGTGACTCGTACGCCACGAGGCTCTTTATGGTATTCTTAACATACTCACGCGAGATAAGAAGGCCTCTTTTGAACATTACCGGCACGAGCTGTATCAATGACTTAAAGTTTGTCTCCATGTACACTATCTCTAAACTAACAGCTCAATATTTACCCCATTTTCTTTTCCAGATCTGAATTAATATGAATTGTTCTGTATCTAAAAACATACGAATCAACTTATACCCCTTGCCGCAGTCATAAAATATCTTTACACCTCTTTTAAGCCTTATAAATGATTGAATGTTCTCTATTTTGAAAAAATGAACTGTTTTATTTCGTTTTAAGACTTAAACCTGTTTAGGCATTTAAAACTGAGCAGCCCCTGCACGTGAACTCAGTGGAGTACCGACCGTTAGCTCAATTGGGGGTTTGAACCTTTGACTTTGTAATGAAAAGAGTTAGCCATAATACTCGAGTTACGATACAGTACGGCCCTCTTATTTCATCTATAGAGGAATTTAAATATATTTATTATGTTCTCCATTAATTCACAATTCTAAAATCACCCTTTCAATTAATAACTTTTGGTGATTTTTTTATGTACGTGTAATTTGGAACTAACACCCTCGTACAAAGTAATCTCCTGTAATTATGTTTCCCCAAGAGGTTGATTATTTTTTCTTGATTTTTTTAAATTTATTTTTTAAATCATATTATTTATGTTTTCTTCTTGTACGATTATTAAATTTATTAACCATGAAACGTCTTTGTTGTTGAAATTTAGTATTTAATTTTATCGTTTAATGGTTATTGGAGTAGGATGGCATATTTATTCTCAAATAAAGTGATCACGTAATATATTATTATTTATTTAACTAGTATGAATAAAATAAAAAGTCGCTTGCAAAAAAGCTTTGTGCCTAAAAAGAATCCCTACTTTGATAATTATGACATACATCTTAGGATTTATTTTACAACAGCATGATTCCATTGTTAATAATAGATGATAATAACTTTGGATTGAACGATGCAACTAAAGAATAACAGAGGTTAATTGAGTTCGTACGAAGAATTTAATATAAATGAAATCAGTCGTTTTTATACAGGGACATTTCAAAAAGTATGGGAAAAGTCAAAAGTATGGATTTATAAAAAATTTCAAAAATCAAAGCAGAAAAAACACTACTTTAAAAAATATATCACACAAATCTATCGTAAATTAATAGTTATCTAAAACAAAATAGGATTAAATGTATTTCGTCATTTTTTACCTTATTTAAGACATTTTCTATAGCCTTTTTAAAATCAATTCTTGTTGCAACACGTTTAATTAAAAACGCTTGCAATAGTATTACAGAGTTCTTAAATCTTACTAGAGACGTGTGGTAATTTTGTAACAACAGATTTTATTTCAGGGACATTAATAGGTTTGTTTTGTAATACCTACTCTGGAATTTGCTACAAACCCCCATTTATTTCTACTGGTTTTTACCGACCACTCAAATCACCCTTCGGGGAGTTAAAAGCTAAACCACAAGCTTAACTGTTGTTCTTTCATTTGCATAGTGTTTCTAAAAAGAGACAATTTTTATACAAATAGTGGACGTCGTCGGGTGTTTTTAACGTCACTTAACTCTGTTACTTGTTCGGACGATTTTATAAAACGTAAAAAGCTATTTAAAATGAGGATTTAAGGGGGCCATTTCCCTCAATACCATTGTACGTGTATGGATGGGCGGGTGGGTCAATACCACTGTACGTGTGTGGGCGAGCGGGTGGGTCAATAACACTGTACGTGTATGGGTGGCTGGGTGGGTCAATATCACTGTACGTGTGTGGGCGAGCGGGTGGGTCAATAACACTTTACGTGTATGGGTGGGCGGGTGAGTCAATACCACTGTACGTGTGTGGGCGAGCGGGTGGGTCAATAACACTGTACGTGTATGGGTGGGCGGGTGAGTCAATACCACTGTACGTGTGTGGGCGAGCGGGTGGGTCAATAACACTGTACGTGTATGGGTGGGTGGGTGGACTATATATTGTAGAGCAGAGGATTTAAAGTAATGAACAATTTAAGAACAGTTGTAAAGTAATAAACTAAATGATTAGTGAATTGTATTTATAATGTTTTTTATAGCTTCCTTATACTTAGATCATTTTTCATTAATATTTCGAAGCACATTGATCTATACTTGTGTCTTTTCTGTATAATGGAAATGTTAACATTTTATCACTAATATGCTTAATATTTTTCATAACTTTAACGTTACTAAAAATTGGACTATTTTTTCTTATGAACATCAATATAGAATGGTTATACAACACCATAACTTGATGATTATAAAAAGAAAAAATAAATAAAAAACTCATTACACCAATTAACGTCCACTACACCTACCTTAAAGTAAAAAAAATCACTTTAATTCATTATAAATAACACCCGTAAACAAAACATTTTGGCTCGCTGGTGGTTAAAATGTATATAAAAAATAATGTAACTGACTTTCTTCAACTCTTAACTAAGAAATGTGTGTTAAATTATTTATTGAGTCAGACTTTTTTTCAATGTAAATTAGACTTTTTTTAATTATAGTGAAACTATAGTATTCTAATTTTAAACCATGTTTCATTCACTTAAAAACACATATTACTGTATATAAAGTATAAATGCTATTGATAGTTAAACTCTATAAAGTTCTGATAAAAATGGTTTTACGGAGTGCCTTTATTTTTCATTTATCATGATTTTGATGCCTTTTTTGTAATTTTAATAATTTCCATGTTATTTCATTATGCCAACATCTAATGTATTCCAGAGCTTAATTATTTGTAATGTACATGCAAGCTTTACTTCTGGACCACAAATGGTAAATAACTTAACATTAATCCAAAGGATCCCACGGGAGTCCAAACGGAGATTCATTCTTTATTCAAAGTTCTCCTGTATTATGCCTTAAATTATTTCACAACCTTTAATTTTTCACCAGTATATAATTAGTAGAGTGTTGTTTTTCAAACAAGGAGGAAAGCTTCCTAATAAATAATCACCCGCTGCCTAGAGGGAGTTGGCTTCCGTTTCTAATTAGCTACTTACAAGTCTGAACATTTAATTCAAAACCTTGGTGGAATATTGCCTTAAAACGCAAAAGTGTGCTGTCTTATTTACCTATGTGGTTGATTATTTGTTTGTGTATTTTTAATTTTTAATTAAAGAAATTTTATAGAATACCAATCAGTATCCTTAGAATGTTTCTCGAGAGGGGCAATTGTAAATACTAATATTTTCGGTAAATTATATTTCTGTTAATTTTTATTAATGTATTAATATCAGTTAAAACATTTTACATGATAACTACTTTTATTTCATGCTTGTATCTGTAATATCTAAATATTATTAGTAATATTACTCATTCATACAAAGGGTAGTACTCTTTATAAAATAATAATTATAAAATAAATATCATAAGTCTGACGTTATTTAACAAAACTATAAATATATTGTCTTTGCTAACTATGTTATACCAAACGTTTGCTACGTGTAGTTAACTTGTAGGAACAGTTTTATGTTTGTAGTATATTGCAATTGTGGCTCTTGTATGAATATTGCGAACAATGCGAATAAATACCTAAATAAAATAATATGACATTTTTTTTTTTTGTAATATACAGATTATGTTTCTTGGTAAATTCAAGAATATTCAACTGTCAAAAATACACAAAAATCGTCACTATCTAAAACGTATTCAATTAAAGTAACTATGATAAAATAATTACTTTAATTCGAATTATTATTTTAGCAGCTGAGTTTTCTATTACCTGGTAGGTTGTCAGTTGTTACCAGTGCAATACTGTCATTGTACGATGACATAACGGCTGTATTTTGAAATAAAGTTACCAAAATCCAAATAGTAACCAAATGACTATTTCTGATGTGTGATCTTCTACGTTTGTTCTAACTTAACAAACACATTGCTCTATATTCATTAATATTAATGTAACTTAATTGTGGAAATATAATTATTAATATAAATTACTTGTAGGAAAACATCCCGAAACTTGGTAAATTTTCCAAACCGTATGAAAAACCTAGAATTTATTTATTATTATATGTCTCAACAGTGCATAATGTTTTCTAGCTCTTTATTATTGTCTAATCAAATTAGTTATATTTAACTAACATTACGAAAGGTTGTTAATTTACGAAACTGACATTCATCATTCGTAGACCGTTACGTTTTCATGCGTCATCATAAACAGACTTCTACATTTTTTCTATACTTCCCTCTTCCTCCACTTGTGCATTCTGCATTCCACTTCTTTATACATCCTTTCAAACACTTGGGCCTCCTACCTTCATCTCGTTCTTCTACTTCCTCTTTCCTTTTTTTAAAGGAGCATCATCGGAAATCTTGTACCAATGTAAACCTTACTCTGGTTACTTTGTTCCTTATTCCACTCTTCTGCTAATACTTTCTGTTCCTCCTAAATATCAGTTTGTTTAACAGGTGTTACACTAATAATTGTTCTAACTTGATTAAGTTGTGACAAATTTCTAATTATTAAATTAGGTAAACCAAATACTATTTAATTTGTATATTTAGTGAATTTATTAGAAAATTGTTGAATTAAGAAATAATATAAAGAACGTGTTACTGGGACATAATAAATGCTATTCAATTCCAGGAAGTGGATTTAATCGTTGCAATTAAATGTAGAGTTAATTCACTGCCGACTTCGAGAACTTGATAAATACGGACGGAGCTCTCTTAGATTAATGAGTACGGAATTAATGAGCTCTCTTGATGAAACGGAAATTGGATAAAACGTCTCGTATTGGTGGATTGGTTTAAAATATCTAATATGAATACTTAATTTTACACAAACCTTGAATTTTCTCTCGTGAGTACGTAATTGGTTTCCGGTAAAATTCCTTTAGCTGCCCACCAAACCCAAACTTTTTCTATGGCAATAACTACCTAAACTACTTATATATTTACAAGAATATGTTGTTATTAGCTTTATTTGTAATGAAAGGACTTGCCTGTAACCTAACCTAACCTACACAACATCTTTGTGAGTGTATGTGGAGCAAGCGCCTAGGAAATATTGTATAATAAATGTTTAATACTTTATGGATATTCAGTAATAGAAAAAAGTATGGGTTTGGGTGGGCAGCTAAAGGAATTTGACCTTGGTTTGCATATGAATCCAGCCAAACTATTAATATCACTATTAATATATAGAGTTAAAGCACTATCCTTTAGTTTTGAGCACGAGTAAACTAAAGGAGACCTCGCCACAATAGAGCACGAGTAAACTAAAGGAGACCTCGTCACAATAGAGCACGAGTAAACTAAAGGAGACCTCGTCACAATAGAGCACGAGTAAACTAAAGGAGACCTCATCACAATAGAGCAGAGTAAACTAAAGGAGACCTCGACAAAATAGAGCACGATTAAACTAAAGGAGACCTCGTAACAATAGAGCACGAGTGAACTAAATGAGACCTCGACACAATAGAGCACGAGTAAACTAAAGGAGACCTCGACACAATAGAGCAGGAGTACACTAAAGGAGACCTCGACACAATAGAGCACGAGTAAACTAAAGGAGACCTCGACACAATAGAGCAGGAGTACACTAAAGGAGACCTCGTAACAATAGAGCACGAGTAAACTAAAGGAGACCTCGACACAATAGAGCACGAGTAAACTAAAGGAGACCTCGTAACAATAGAGCACGAGTAAACTAAAGGAGACCTCGTAACAATAGAGCACGAGTAAACTGAAGGAGACCTCGACACAATAGAGCACGAGTAAACTAAAGGAGACCTCGACATAATAGAGCAGGAGTACACTAAAGGAGACCTCGTAACAATAGAGCACGAGTAAACTAAAGGAGACCTCGACACAATAGAGCACGAGTAAACTAAAGGTGACCTCGTCACAATAGAGCAGGAGTAAACTAAAGGAGACCTCGACAGAATAGAGCACGAGTGAACTAATGGAGACCTCGTCACAATAGAGCACGAGTAAACTAAAAGAGACCTCGTCACAATAGAGCAGAGTAAATAAAGGAGACCTCGACACAATAGAGCACGAGTAAACTAAAGGAGACCTCGTAACAATAGAGCACGAGTAAACTAAAGGAGACCTCGACACAATAGAGCACGAATGAACTAAAGGAGACCTCGACACAATAGAGCACGAGTAAACTAAAGGTGACCTCATCACAATAGAGCAGGAGTAAACTAAAGGAGACCTCGACACAATAGAGCACGAGTGAACTAATGGAGACCTCGTCACAATAGAACAGGAGTACACTAAAGGAGACCTCGTCACAATAGAGCACGAGTAAACTAAAGGAGACCTCGTCACAAAAGAGCACGAGTAAACTAAAGGAGACTTCGCCACAATAGAGCACGAGTAAACTAAAGGAGACCTCGACACAATAGAGCACGAGTAAACTAAAGGAGACCTCGTCACAATAGAGCACAAGTAAACTAAAGGAGACCTCGCCACAATAGAGCACAAGTAAACTAAAGGAGACCTCGCCACAATAGAGCACGAGTAAACTAAAGGAGACCTCGACACAATAGAGCACGAGTAAACTAAAGGAGACCTCGTCACAATAAAGCACGAGTAAACTAAAGGAGACCTCGACACAATAGAACAGGATTAAACTAAAGGAGACCTCGTAACAATAGAGCACGAGTGAACTAAATGAGACCTCGACACAATAGAGCACGAGTAAACTAAAGGAGACCTCGACACAATAGAGCAGGAGTAAACTAATGGAGACCTCGACACAATAGAGCAGGAGTAAACTAAAGGAGACCTCGACACAATAGAGCAGGAGTACACTAAAGGAGACCTCGACACAATAGAGCACGAGTAAACTAAAGGAGACCTCGACACAATAGAGCACGAGTAAACTAAAGGAGACCTCGTAACAATAGAGCACGAGTAAACTAAAGGAGACCTCGTAACAATAGAGCACGAGTAAACTGAAGGAGACCTCGACACAATAGAGCACGAGTAAACTAAAGGAGACCTCGACATTATAGAGCAGGAGTACACTAAAGGAGACCTCGTAACAATAGAGCACGAGTAAACTAAAGGAGACCTCGACACAATAGAGCACGAGAAAACTAAAGGAGACCTCGTAACAATAGAGCACGAGTAAACTAAAGGAGATCTCGACACAATAGAGCACGAGTAAACTAAAGGAGACCTCGTAACAATAGAGCACGAGTAAACTAAAGGAGACCTCGACACAATAGAGCACGAGTAAACTAAAGGAGACCTCGTAACAATAGAGCACGAGTAAACTAAAGGAGACCTCGACACAATAGAGCACGAGTAAAATAAAGGAGACCTCGTCACAATAGAGCACGAGTACAGGAGACCTCGACACAATAGAGCACGAGTAAACTAAAGCAGATATCGTCACAATAGAGCACGAGTAAACTAAAGGAGACCTCGTCGCAATAGTGTTGCATCTTTTTTAATATTACGTAATGATTGTATTTAGTAGACATTTACTACTAACGTACTTGCTCGGTTATGTGGAATATTAATATCTGCCATTTAAAAAAGGTTCATGAGGTCATGTGCTAAAGGTACTTAAACATTTTAGTCAATATTAAATTATAAGATAATTTATTTGCATGATGGCTCATTGGATAAGTGGAAGGGAAGTTCCAAGTCCGTATCCCCAACTGAGCGAATAGTCTTTACTTGATTAGTTGAATAAAGTTTACGCACATGTCTAAATAAACTGGTAAGTGAAGTTAAAATATATATATTTCCGACGTAGAAGCAGAGATAAGGTCGCTAGGGTTCTCCTCCACTATATCCTACCTATTATGCGCACACCCTTATGCAAATTCACATAAACTTTTAACTACTTCAATACACCTGCCTCATAGCATAGGTACAGTGATACAAGGGAGTAAACATCTATGAGGCAGTTAGGATCCTTCGGGCATATTAATCTTAAAATATATAATAAAAATATAAAAGCCCCTAAAATTTCCATTTTTCTATAAAATTAACATTATCTTTTGTTTTATTTAATAATTTATTTCAAACAGCTGATTCAAAACAATATAAACAGGGTTCAACAGATTGACTGATTTGGTTTTCATTGTGAAATGTTTACAATGAAACCCAAATCTTTTCTTGGTTGACATGATTGAACTACTTTGCGTTCCCTCAAAAGCATACTTATTAGGTTTTCTATTCTATAAAACGTTTTCATCTAAGAGAACGGCAGGAAAATGAGCCGTTGTTCTTCAAAATGGAGGGAAAGGTAAGCAAGCGTAGAAAGCCCCCGTATCGATGCAAGGTTTGTTGGCTAGTTTTTACATACATTTATAATAACACGTATAAAACACCATATTTGCAACTGTAAAACCCTCGTCGGTATTTAATTTTAATCACTGTTTATTATTCCAGTTAATGTTTATTTTATTACAACATGTTCATAATTAATTAATTGTTTGTGTAAAGGCGTGTACAGCAAATACTATGAGATCATTAACAATATGAGTGTTTTATGACATTATGTGATATTCACTTATAGTAAATCATCATCCAAAGGCGCAAAAACGTGATGACAGATTACCTTCTCGGTATCTCTTTACGTAGCGATGCTGAATTGGCAAATTTGAACTAACACGTCTCACTTCGTTTGGATGTAATGTTATAATTGTTCGGCTTATACGACAAACCTAACAATTTATTTATTTAATTAATACTGACTACTGAGATTCAATTATTCATTATTCATTACCAAGACACCGATCGTAGACATATGGTAGAATGTGAAGGGCGATGAGTCTAGTCATTGTTACTAATGTCGACTGTCCCTTAGAAAGGGTCATTTTTTAATAGCCCAATATCCAGGAACTGTGGGGGCTAAGGGACTTATTGTCTTATGTGGAATTGAATCTAAGTAGCATTGGCCTGATTTTCAGTTAATTAAAAAGCCTGATAATCAGTTATATTCCCTTCACAACATCAAAACTGTGTTCTAATATGGTCAGCATTAAAATTTATTAAAGTTTACCTATATTATATTAATGGCTAACTAATAAACAGAAAATTGTTTTCTGAACGTAACTGAAATCTCGAAACTTTATTTATAGAATCTAAACAGCCAGTACCAAACAAATCAAGACAACGGTGTAGTAATTGGTAGTGCAGTAATTTTAGTGCAGTAATTGGTGCAAGTAGAGTAGAAACTACTTGAAAGCTTTTACAAGTTTATTGTAATTTACATACTAAATAGACCTTAATTACCAAGATGCAGTGTACAACAAGCACTGAAACAAAGACAATTACGAACTTTTTTTAAAGGAGAGACCAACTTCCTTCTTAACCTCACTCTGCCCATTCCTCATAGACTATTGATCTGTGCGAGGAACTTATTCACACAGGTAAGGGGAGGCGAACCAGCGCTATCTCTAACCTCAAAGTCCTGACGCCTTAGACCGCTCGGCCAACTTAATTTGAGTTCATAGATAACTTAAATATGTGAGCAACAAGCGGAAGAAGTTTTCACATTTTGTTTTTATAATTTGGACAGTGAAAGAACCATTTAACAGTTTGTAAATTGTACAAGATGTGGTACCACAAGTAACAATCATCAAGTATCCATTCCTGAATTATTAAATGAATTTAATAGACTAAAAGGTTTCCAAATTGTATAATAAATTGCATACTAAATATACATTATGTGTATATCGACTTATACGACATACATTTTTGGATTATTATTTGGTTTTGAGTAAATAAGTAATATGTTAAAAAATGTAAGGGGATTCCATCGTAATTCACACTCTAAACCAACTTCAGAATACAGCAAAAACTGTTTCAATACTACTGCTTGATATTATGTAATTGATAAGGTTTATATGTACATATAAACTACAACCAACTTACACATAAATGTAATACAACTTAAGTATAACAAATTTAGAATTAGGAAACGAAATCCAATATAAAGGTTACTTTAATTGGGCTGAACAGAAGGAAAATTGTGTGCTATATTTAGCGCTGTTCATCTATACTCATCAAACTCATTCACCCCTCATATTTTCCAATACCTCTTAAGATCGGTGTCATTAATGAACAACTAATAATGAATAATAATAGTAATAATAACTGTTTGGAGTCGAACTACTCGTAATTAATACATATTTACATTTATATTTACATAATCTATGTCAGGTACATTGGTTATTTATGTGTCCTATTTAACTGTTCATCTCTAATAAGTACTTAAATGTTTTATGAATGAGCTTTATCGAGTTCAAAGAAAACATCAATGCTCTTTCTGGACTATATATATAAAGTTGGACTATATATAAGAGATCGTTGGCCTTAGTGGACTGATAGTGTCAAGTTGTAAAACTTGCTAATTCCATGAAAATAAAATAGAAATGCTCAACACATCTCCCCCCCCCATAAACCGGGTGCCTTAATTTAAGGTCGGCTTTACACCACTATTCTACAGACTAGTGCCTCTATTAAGCTGGAAAGGAAATTACTTAAACTAACCATATTTTCGTTAAATTTATAGTTATATTTCAAATACACATTTTTGTGGCACATATCATATTGATGAATTCTTGAAAATGGACAGACGCTCGTCACACATTTACTTATATGAATATGAACTAAAATGTTTGCGATCACGATCTCGTTTGTAAACTAATAAACGGTACAACGAATGTTGGGACTCCTGTCAGATACAGATTTGTGTGTTTGGAAACAGACCACACGTCCAAACCAGGCAAGAAGAAAGAAAACAGTTTGAATATTCAGTTGTTTGTTGGTTCAGTTCAATTGAAAGACCATTCGTTTTTTTAACAGCTGTATCATAAGGGGAAGTAGGGTGAACAAACTGAAAACAGTGATTCCCTGTTGTTTTGTTTTGTAGTTTGATAGTTAGCTACTCTAAAAACGTCTATTTCAATACTAATTAAACATATTCTTTCAATTCAGTTGCCATAGATACAAGAAAAGATAGTATAATCTGGAATATAGTGTTTTAGGAATTTTATTACAATTTCCCTTTAAATGTTTTATTTATTACATATTGTACACTGGATGTTTAATCCACTTAACATTTTCAAATATATTTAATACGATGTTTTATTGTTTATATATGATTGAATTTTTCACGAATATTAAACAGTATCTTAAATCTATCATTAAATAATACTTCTAGGGACAACAGATGGGCATAGAAGGAACACACAACAAGCAGAGTGTTTTTAGATAAGTGTAGACATAAACACAAGTTGGTTTGATGATACATTCTTTCATTAGCTTTTTAATTAGCATAATAATTGTTGGTACATATACAGAGTTGTGTGACGTTTACTTGTACTGTATATGTACCAACACGTACCGTGTTGTGTGATGTTTACTTGTACCGTATATGTACCAACACTTACCGTGTTGTGTGACGTTTACTTGTACCGTATATGTACCGACACGTACTGTGTTGTGTGACGTTTACTTGTACTGTATTTGTACCAACACGTACTGTGTTGTGTGACGTTTACTTGTACTGCATATGTACAGACACGTACTGTGTTGGGTGACGTTTACTTGTACTGTATTTGTACCAACACGTACTGTTGTGTGACGTTTACTTGTACTGTATTTGTACCAACACGTACTGTGTTGTGTGACGTTTACTTGTACTTTATTTGTACCAACACGTACTGTGTTGTGTGACGTTTACTTGTACTGTATTTGTACCAACACGTACTGTGTTGTGTGACGTTTACTTGTACTGCATATGTACCGACACGTACTGTGTTGGGTGACGTTTACTTGTACTGTATATGTACCAACACGTACTGTGTTGGGTGACGTTTACTTGTACTGTATATGTACCAACACGTACCATGTTGTGTGACGTTTACTTGTACTGTATATGTACCAACACGTACTGTGTTGTGTGACGTTTACTTGTACTGTAGTTGTACCAACACGTACTGTGTTGTGTGACGTTTACTTGTACTTTATTTGTACCAACACGTACTGTGTTGTGTGACGTTTACTTGTACTGTATTTGTACCAACACGTACTGTGTTGTGTGACGTTTACTTGTACTGCATATGTACCGACACGTACTGTGTTGGGTGACGTTTACTTGTACTGTATATGTACCAACACGTACTGTGTTGGGTAACGTTTACTTGTACTGTATATGTACCAACACGTACCATGTTGTGTGACGTTTACTTGTACTGTATTTGTACCAACACGTACTGTGTTGTGTGACGTTTACTTGTACTGTAGTTGTACCAACACGTACTGTGTTGTGTGACGTTTACTTGTACTGTATTTGTACCAACACGTACTGTGTTGTGTGACGTTTACTTGTACTGTATATGTACCAACACGTACCATGTTGTGTGACGTTTACTTGTACTGTATATTCTTTCATTATACTCTGTAACACTAAAACAATCTTGAAAATGTGTTAAACGAACATTTATCAAAATATTTACGCTTTTCATAAGTTTCTTCCTGTTAAAAGCACGCGCTTGTTATAAAGTTGTTTCTTCTTCATGGAGATGTAAGTGCTTCATATATATCCGTGTTAACAATATGTCCTTACCTCAAATGTGTCAACAACAGTTCTAGCCTTGGTCAAATAACAGACTGATCGTTAGTTAAACACTTGAAGCCTTCAGTTAGTCACGTCCACTATTAAGGAAGCTCAGTGGTGGAACGATTCCCCTCCGCTACTGAAACACCGAGTGTTATCAGAAAAGCTAGCTCGACGAGGTAAGTGGGCCTGTCTCCACATATTAAAGCTCGCCATCTCTGTTAGCTTTTTGCATTAGCTTTTTACGCCATTCATATAGCAGTTTGTTTTAATCCTTGCATGTGAGAGGAGACGTTTAAGTTATCAGAGACGAGTAATTGGGGTTAAGTAGTTACTGCTGAGAAAAAGTGACCCTAATCCAACTGTCATTAGTAGTAGCTTTGTTTTCTTTCATTCTACAAGTAGAAGTTTTATTTTTATTTGAATTATTTCGTTTGCGAGGCGAGTAGCCCGAGTACCTTTTGGATTTATATTCTATAGGTTCCCTTTTGGCTTTGGACTGCTATGAAAGGCGGGACAGCCTAAGTGCAGGTAGGTTTCGTAGGTCCCCTTTTGGCATTGGACTGCCGTGAAATGAGGGACATAACCCCAAGCGGATGTATGTTCCGTAGGTCCCTTTTTGGCTTTGGACTGCCGTGAAAGGCGGGACTTAGCCCAGGTGTAGGTAGGTTTCGTAGGTCCCCTTTTGGCTTTTGACTGCCGTGAAATGAGGGACTTAACCCCAAGCGGATGTATGTTCCGTAGGTCCCTTTTTGGCTTTGGACTGCCGTGAAAGGCGGGACTTAGCCCAGGTGTAGGTAGGTTTCGTAGGTCCCCTTTTGGCTTTGGACTGCCGTGAAATGTGGGACTTAACCCCAAGCTTAGGTATATTCCGTAGGTCCCCTTTTGGCTTTGGACTGCCGTGAAACGGCCTTGGGGTTTTAGGACATAAGGACAGAAAATCGGCTTTTCCAGCATCCTATATCTGACCATACTCTCCAACCTACCTCGAGGCGAGAGGTGATGATGACCTGTGGTCTTGTGCCACGTGAATGATCTTTCGAGATTAGATGTACTGAACCGTTCGCCTCGACTCCATTCCTTAACTCCGACCCCTGGAACTATACCCAGCCCGCTGCAACCATCCTAGCTGGCAAGTGTGCGAACTATTTATTCGATACTTAACTTAACCAAAAACGTACCTTACAAGTTGTACATCACACTAAAACTAAAAAAAGTCTCCGAAATAAATATAGTTTATTGAATATTTGTCAAAACTTAGTTAAAAAACTAATGTAAATAAAGTGAAACTAATGTAAATACCAAAGCTAAATATTATGACTAAGTTTATTCATGTATCATAAAAAGTATGATCATTTTTAGTTTATTACTTTACCTTTTATTTTAAAATTCCTTTTTAATATATAATGCAATTTTGCATTGAAATTATAAATAAATGTTAAACACCTTTAATGTTAAATCATTTTTCCAATGCAATTTTTGCAAGCTCTCTGAGAACTGGTTATCGGAGTTTGTGCAAAAAAGCAGAGTTCAGAGTTCAGTGCAGCAATGAAGTGGTGATTGGTGGAATGGTAGAGAAAGATAGATGAGACCTCACTGAGGATGGACATCTTGGGACTTGGGGTCTAATTAGCACGTCATGTTGATGAATAGATATCACAGAAATGGTTGTAGAGTTTGTACATAAAGCAGAGTTCAGAAGGGCAGCAATGAAGTGGTGATTGGTGGAATGGTAGAGAAAGATAGATGAGACCTCACTGAGGATGGACATCTTGGGACTTGGGGTCTAATTAGCACGTCATGTTGATGAATAGATATCACAGAAATGGTTGTAGAGTTTGTACATAAAGCAGAGTTCAGAAGGGCAGCAATGAAGTGGTGATTAATACAGGGTGGAATGGTAGAGGAAGATAGATGAGAGTCACTGAGGGTGGACATCGTGGGACCTATGTTCTAATTAATGTGTTTTTGATGACGATAAATACACTCAATACGCTGTGTATTACGTACTTTAGATATTTCGTATTAAAGTTAAAGATGACATTCTAAATATAAATTGTTAACACACTAAAATAATATATCTTTTATGTACGTAATCGTAATTTTATTTTTAATTTGCGTGAGGTATGTAACATTTCAAACTATACAGTTGATATAATTTAAGCTAATTTATGTTCTAAAAGCACTAATGGGAATAAAAATTGTAAAAAACATTTTCAGTTTTGAAATATAAATTAGTATTATTTAAATAATAGTTCGCCCACCCCGTTTTGATTTGAATAAGGAAAAAACCACGTCAATTTTATAAAACTTGTTTGGTAGTGAAGCTTTTTTCTATTTGTTTAAATTAGTGTCCGAGTGTAAAGTTTTGTTGTGAAACTGTAAGTTAATATTTTAAAGCTTGATCGTTACCAAACTTTTTTAATAATTTAAAATTTGTATTAGAAAGTTAATGTACTTCTAGTACAATTAATACATCAACTATATTTTGTAACTATAGTTAAATTATAATTATAGTTACAAATATAGTTCAAATTAAATTTAGAACAAGTTTGATATTATTAATTTGATGGAAATACATAGTTTAGAAGAAAATGAGTCTACGATGCCTTTTTGAATATAGGGTTACGTTTCTGTAAAATGTTTAACGTTGGGCCATTCCCGGCGAGGGTTTATTAATACTCACTTTTTTATTTATATGAAGATTGTAATTATATAAAAGGGTGGTGTTATATATGGAAAACCTAAATTTTTTACAAAAACGCTGGCTACATTAGTTCCGTGCTATAACCTGGCTAAATGGTCTTAAAGTGTTGTGGAGATTGTATGAAATAGATTCTGTTTAGTGGTTATCGGCTATTTCTCAATGATTGGTTGGCATCGAGCTGGACGGACACTCCTAGAGAAGTCTAGGGTGGTCCTAGAGGTGGTTGTTTGGGGAAGATAGCCGAATACCAGGCTTATAAGTTGGCTGAAAATCAGACAAAAACTACGTGGTTTGGATTCCATGTGTTGCTCCCGATTCCTTAGTTACTTATCAGTAAATGGCTCTTGAAAAGAAGCATACAACCTACGGTTGTATTAACAAAGCTTATGACCATTCATGTACACTTATCCATCCTTAATGTTCACCCATATCTTGAGTATTAGTGAAATTATATTGAATAAATGTAAGGATAGTGGATTTCATGACATTGCTCGGATATTCTAACTGTTATTCCTTAAATGTATATGGTTACAACAAAATAAGAAAAATCATTAAGAATAAATAGCATCTATTATGTTGAAAAATTACTATAACAAGGAGTAAATTAAAAAAGAAAAATAGAATTTGATTTATAAATTTAGACAAAAATATTAGTTTATATAATCAAGACTTCTAGAAAAGAAGGATCTTTCCGTTATACGTATACCACTGTTTGAAGTACATTTCTTTTTTTACTATTTATGTTTTAAACATATAACATACTTAAGTAAAAATGGTCTGTTATATCTGAAAACCTTGTTCTAGAAAACCAGCAGTTTCCCTCAACATAACAAAACAAATTGTAATAAATTGTTTTTAGTAATTTAACATTGTTAACAATAGTTTTACAATATATATGCTATTTACTTCGCTACGATCTTTATTAAAAACATGGAAACAACACCTCTTTAACTTATCAAGATGACCAAGAAGTTCCATGTACTTATAATTCATTATTTCCACCGTTAAATTAACTCACACAAGTAGAAGGACACTTGTACGGCTGGTGCTGCACTGCGCTTCACTTATCTTTACTGTCTACAACTTGGGTGTATGCACTCTGTAGGGTAAAGAACATTCATTTACGATTTAGCGTATTGTGTTCATAACAACATTCGTGCTCGCCATACGTGTAACAGAAAAAATAATATCTAAGTCTTATCTGAATCTACGAGTCCAGGCATTAAAGTATATTCTTTTCAATATATTATTAAACAATTGTTGAATAAACAGAAAGTTACAAAAAATGTGTTTTGGTTGTTAATTTCCATATTCTACTACACTTGGCTTAGAGCAAAAATGAATATTTTTTTCGTGTTCCATTCCATTAAAAGGCCATCTGTCTTTCTATATTTTTTACAAAATCATTAAAAACACTCAAAATCAGTCTAACCCTAAATGATGTACACCTCTTCATTAACAATATTAAAAGAGAACAAATTTGTTAAACACTTAAAATCCAATTATCTTTGTTAAAACAACATTTGTTTAGAAATTTTAAATATCCACATTTTTAAAGTGACTAAAGATAAGTCATTTGTTATTATTTTCCTCTTGTTTTATATTTTTAAAATTAGGAAGAGTACACAGTTTTGAGTAAGCTGATCAAACCGTTCTTGAGTTATTAGTGTTTCTTGGAAAAAGTACAAAAACGTATAAAAAACTAACTGCAGATTTCGAACAAATGTTATCCTTGATCTCTTTCACTAAATTAGGCGTATAACCAGGACACCTTTTATGTATGTAAGAAAACACACTATATATAATGTAAGATTGATTTAGTTATTTTTCAAATATACCATTGATAGCAAATCCAAGTAAAATGTTAATAGAGAGACACATTTGATAATATTTTCTGAAATTGTCACTCATGCTTTCCATTAACACATAACTGAAGTTTCTGATTGAATCATGAACAAACAACTTTACTTTTTCCAACCACGTAATTAACGGTAGTTAATTATTCCATTTAACTATTTTAAACATTTAATTGAAAGGGACTTGATTAACTTAGTTTCATTCACACAAATTTCATGTTAAACTTTTAATCGAATTAAATACATTCCCTCGTAACTTTTTGTGTTACAGGTCACATTTATTGAATTTTTATTCAGGAAAATTAAATAATTTTAATTAATTTATTTTTTCTGCTTCCAATGCAGAGGGTCACGGGTTCAAATCCCGGGAGGTCCACTTAAATTTGCCACAGGGGTTCGGACCGTTGGTCCTCAACAACGTATAAAACGCCACTGACGTAGACAGTAAAATACATAAAATCACTCATAACACTCATTCACTACTCATGTTCGTCCACATCTTTACGACCGGCGTCTTCATAATGAATTATGCAGAATAATGAGAATGTTTACTGATTTTGGAATCCTTATGGTCTCCGAACTAATTTCTTGGAAATATTTGGGTTTATTATTGTTGGCTTTGGCCCCTGAAATCGTCATATAATCAAATAATTCTTATTATAAAAAAGGCGATATGTTATATGATCTGTCCTTTTAATTCCAACATGGCGTCCACTCAATGGTTGTATATTTATTTGATGAATGTAAACATTACTGAGCGAAATGACTGAAAATAAAAAAATAATAAATCAATTGTCGTCAATACTGTCTGAAATTACTTTTATAATAATTAAAGAGTGTTGTACTTTGAATTTAAATGAAATAGGTTATGAAAAAAAAGAAAAAAACATAAATAAACTTAAAAACTGAAAATGTTTAGTTGAAGAAATATTAAAGCTTGATATAAAGTGTAAAATATGTAACAGTGATGCACTTCAAACTGTTTTTTTTTTTTTTTTTTTTTTTTTAACTACCGTTTTGTAATTAATTACTTGTTTTCAAAGTAAGGTAACGTAGCCTAAAAATAGTGGGAAACACACAATCTGAAGTTTTAAAGAGAGCTGTATCAAAGTAAAAAAAATAAATCTCCAAATATTACTGCAACTAGTAAGACAATTATTGAGAACGCTACTTATCTCTCTGTGAATAGAAAGATTGTCCAATCGCTGCAATAACTACGAATGTTTTGACACAACCAGTATCTAAGTAGTGTATTTTAGTTCAATATTAAAACAGTAAGTCTGAAATAACACAATTAAATAACATATAACACTTGGTAGACTAAATCTTAGGTAACATTTAAATATAACTTGAGAGTAAATCTACGTTGGGTTTTTTAAATAAACGTTTTGCGTGTGTTTAGACATATAAGCTTACAACGTATCTTAAAAAGATGAAAAGCTTTCTTTATTCAGGACCTGCCTTTTGTAAGGCAGACAACTTCTGTATTATTCACTTCCAATACATTTACTTGTACGAGGAGATGTTGTAACGTTTTCACATAGAACAGTAAGTCTGATATTTATGAATGTATGTCTGTCTGTGTGTCCTTTTTGCATTATAACATCATTCACCAAATTGACATGAAAATTTAAGAAGTGGTCGTGTATTCTCCTGAAACGGTTTATGGCATGAATGTGTTCGTATTTACTTAGAAACTTAGAAATATTCAACGTTAAATACTACGGATCTATTTTATTCAATTAATATTTAGCAGTTAAATAAAAACATTACAAATACGCGTAGTAAAGCTTAATATACAATATACTAATAATACTTTAAGACAATCCATAAATATATTAATTTTGCAGCAAAGCGTAGAATTTAATGTTTTCAAATTATTTTTAAAGACCGTGTTTTGGTTTCTTCCAAGGTATTTTTTTATTCTTTCCGAAGTATTTTTTACTATGTATTGTAATGAGCAATTTGTATTTTGAAAGTCTATATTTATATAAAATAGAGATAAATACAATATAAAGTTTCTAGACGTGTTTATTAAAAAAAATCACTTCAATAATATGGTAGATACAAATTGAAATTTGTTTTTATATAGTTAAATATTCAATATTATGTTGAATAAACTTGGATTATGCACATTTCAAATCTCGAATAATATTAATGAGTATATAAACCTTTGAATTTCAAGCAATGACACAATTGTACTACACGTACATAACAAAGATAGACTGATTTTTTTTTTCTTTTAGCCACCAATGGTGACATTTTGATTGGAAGCTATGTTTTGATTCACGCCTTCTCAATGTTAGCCTTAAAGCCTTTTCCCCCCATTTACTAAAATTATGAGATATCATAAATTATGATTATCATATTATCCTATATATTTTTTATTGAACTTTACACTCTGACAAGGTTATTATTTAAATATGTGATCGACCACCACATGAGTTTGTAATTGAATAAATTTTTCAATTGAATAAAATTGAATAAATTGAAGATAATTAGCATTTTTAGTGACCATAAAACATAAAGCTTTACGCTAAATGTTTTTAGTGAAAATGTCATCGGTATTCAAGGTACATAAAAATATATAATTTTACTAATTTTAATGAACTTTATTAATTTTTAAGTTAAAAGTAATTGTATACTCTCTAAAGGATTTGTAAAGAATAAAATTAAACATGTTTATATAAAAAAAACGTTATCATGTTCTCACTGGAATTATACAATAAAAAAATCTTACACAGATGTGTTAGCGATATTTTGATGTACATCGTGTTACTAATACAGTTCTTTACTATAAAGAGAGTTTTGGAAAGGTAACATTCCCAAAGGAGCTTAAATGGACTTTAGTTAAAAGCCAATCCCACTGAGCCTTTTATAAATACACGCCTTCTTCCCGTGTACGTGGATACACGCGTATTTTACCTCAGATTTCACAACGTTTATTTTCTTTGCCTTATATCAAAGGCTTGACTATTGTATATAAGTTTTTTAAACAAGTAAGATAAGTTGTTTTTTAGTCATAAAACAATTAATTGCTTTTAAATAATGGATTATTTTGATAGATTATCTTTGCTTTAATTTATGTAAAATATCTTGGGAGTTCAAGGAATTTATGTAAGAGACCATCATTACGTAATGTATCATATTGACTACATATAGGGCCTATTAGATTCTCATTGTAAAAAGTGTAGTGCTCAGGACGTGACCTTAACAGTAGTTTCTATCCCTGTACCACCCCCGCACGCGGTAGAAAAACATAACGTATGGTAGAAAAAAAACACACGCGATTTGAATAAAAATTCAAATAAAATTTCGCATAACCCTTTTTTTATCTACTATTGTTTCTATTTTCTCTCTGTAAAGTTCTTTCACTTAATTTTTTACGTCTGTTACTATAATACCGCGAAAGCTATACTATATTAATGAAAGAATCAGTAAAACGGAGATATTTAAAATTTTGTTAAAACTCAATAAATACAATTGAGGAGATGTACTTATACTTTGAAGCAGCGAGGTTCACTCAAAGCCAGAATATTGCCCTTTTAGAGAAGGCATGGGGAGAATTTTATCTGACCGGTGTATAAAGTCAGTCGCACACAGTAGTCATCTCCAGTGACAATGACCTGACAGCTTTTGACATCAACACTCTTTGCACAACTTTGTTTGATATTGTTAATGACAGTCGACATTTCAAGGGAAAAACTAAAAGTAATATTGCATGATTGCTTGGTTACAAATACTAATGACATCTTGAGTCTCTTCATAACTTATGTACCTGTTAGTTTTTCTACAATTATTTACATTTGTAAAGGTTTTTTTCAACACAGAGATAAAGTGCTATTGATAAAAGATATGCTTCATATTCTACTTGTTTCAACATAGATGGTGAATGATTTTAATAATAATTTTTTTATACAATTGAAAAATAGGCTTTTTACAAAACAGCATACTCTTATTTAAAACACTACATATGTTGACTGTAGTAAATCGTTACATCTTCCAGGTAGCGATTTTATATTTAAAGTAAGGAGGGCGTCAAGTACAGAAATATGCAGCAGATGACATACAGATGAGGTACAAGGCCAAGTTAGACTTACCTCAAGTTTGGCTGGAGAAGTTCAGGTAAAATCACATTTTCATGGGAACTAGGCTGAATAACAAACTTCCCTCCCATGAAATGTAAAATGCTTGAAAATAAATTTTATGAATTTTCAATTATTAATTTGTTCTCCAACTTGAAAGAAGTTTTGATATGTCAGAAATTATACTGAATCAAAAAGTACATTAATGCAAATATCTGTCTTATCATAGTTTTATCTCTTGTGTCTTTTGTTGATTTTGATAAATTTAGATACTTTTTAACTACGATTCCTGTTTATTTTGTAGCTTTATTTTTTATTTCTGATCCTTCCCCGCAAAATGATTCATAATTTTTGGAAGATTTATTGTTATTTTTAATTACTTTTACATAGCATTATTTTATTTTGCATGAGCAAACATACCACCGTTATGCTGAACGTTTTTACTTAATTATATGGTATGTTAATTTTAAAACTGATTTTTTGTAGACATGACTTGTAAAATAGACTTGTACATTGTCTATATGTAGAGTGTCACATAAAAGGTGTCCTGACTGTTCATTTTCGGGTTCTGTAACTAATTTAGACATAAAAAATAGAAAATAAGTTTTTTCGAATTCCACTCCGTTTAGTGTCCATAAAATAATTGATTGATAAATATAAGTTATAAAAAAAATAGTTGATTTTAAATTTCACACAACTAATTAATTTACAATTATTAAAGAGTGAGAAATAGTCATTGGACTATCTTTATCTTTTTAAAAATGGTTGCTATTCAACAGTTAGACTCCAAACATCTTTTAAACCAAAAATCATCCATACACTTTAAATAGTCACCACATTTAATTTGGTGAAGAAAAATAGATTTTTTTCTTTTGTTTTATAATCTTATTAAAAAGAAGTTTACACATTTTTAAGTCAGTCGGTCAAATCATTCTCGAATTATTCCGAATTCTTTCCAAAAAACCCCAATAAGTCATTGACACAATTTAACGAGGTGGAACTCAAAAAGGTTATACCCTTCAATTTTAACTCTTAATTAGGTATAAAACACTAAACTTAACAGTGGGGAATTTTTTGTGACAAACTACGAGCTCGTATATATATAATCTAACAATTATGTTCACTAAATCTGTGATTGTATTACGCAAGAAAGCTTATAACTGAGTGAATGAGCTTTATCTCTACTTGAGGACCCTCACGGCAAACTTAAGTTACATTTAAGATCAATCTTAAGTTTTACATAAGATCCTATCGACTTATGATTTATTCTAAAACGAATCAACAGAAATAATGTTTCAAAGGTGCATTTACGTCCAAACAGATCTTCTGTCAGTTAAGGAAAACGAAATATTATGCCTTCAGTAATATGTTTAGCTATTTCATAACTATAAAAATTAAATCTTGATTAAAAAGTCAGTGAAATCAGTAAAGACTAATGGGATTTTGTTTGTATTTTCTTAAATTTGCATTTTTAAAACTATAGTTTGATTTCTAAATCATTCGATTCCACAATTACACGCTTCCAAAGTTGGTACTATATTAGTTACAGGTACGTCTCACTATGACGAGTTTTATACCAAGTTTAACACTCAGAAATTCAACCCGGGTGTAATTCGCTGTAATAGTAAGTTCATACTATAAAATGTCCATCCACCCCTTCTATTAACAACAAAGTAAAATCTAATTGACAAACACAATTTTAGTTTTTCCAAAACTGTAATTAACAGTAAACTATTCCAATTAACTAAAAAAAGTAAATTAATTACAAGAAACTTGATGAACTTAGTTTCATTCGGATAAATTTCCTGTTGCACTTTTAACGGGATGAAATTCAATTCCTTTAATTTTTGTGTGTCATTATCTACTTATTTTCTATATTTATACCTAAATCTTTCACAACATATTTTATTGTATTTTGTTATTATTTTAAGTACTATGCAGTTAAGATTGTTGTCACTGAAAACTAAAAAGCCCATATATTGTTGTACTGAACAATGGTTTCCTGTATTGAATAATATACAATGGCCTGTGCCGAGAGCAGACATCCCGTCCACAACAGATATCAGTCATATTGTACTGAATTCTCTAGTATGTTGCCTTAGGTTGGACTTGAAACAAATGTTAGGTTTTAATAAATGATAAATAAAATTTTTTCTATACTAAAATAACTGTCGTTACATTTTTTAAAAGGATGACAATCTTCCTCAGGGAGATGATTGAAAATAAAAATTAAATGAAAGTTATTCTTAACTCTATAGAAATAAACATATTTAAATTCCTTTGTTTATTAAATATATTTGATTGAATACATTTTTTGTATGTTGGAGCCAGAAAAATTGGACAATATATAAAACTATTATTAAAAATGCAATATTTTAACATTTGCACTTGTTAAACTTAATTTTAATAAATTACTTGTTTTTTTAAGTGAGAAAAACTTTAAAAATGTATCAGACACACAATCAGAAGCTCCAAATAAGGCTTCTACTAATAATACGATTTGACAAATAAGTAACCGAATATTATCAGCGTTTGTAAATTTGTGAGGAAGTTGCCTTTTTCATGTAGTTGAAGTAAGCCTATAATAATACTATTAAATATCATATAAATTATTTTATACTATAATATTAAGTTAGTGAAAGAATATATTTTGTTTTAATATAACAAATTGAGATCTGGAATATGTTCTGTACTTTTTTCAAACAAAAAAGCTAACAAATTACATTTTAATATTGATGGAATTTAGAATAAATCAACGCCAGTTTCATTTAATGGATGTTTCGCGTGTGTTTATACGCAAAACTTTACAACGTAGCTTACAAAGACAGAACGCTTTCTTTATTCAGAACCTGCCTTTTGAAAGACAGACAACTACTGTATTATTCACTTCCAATACGTTTACTTGTACGAGGAGATGTTGGGATGTTTTCACGTGGATCTGTTGTTCTGATATTTATTAAAGTATTTCTGTCAATTTATCTTTTACGCATTACTTCACGATTTAAAAATTATAAAAAGTCATCCATCAAACGTTCGATGTTTTCAGGTTAGGACAATCCCAGTTAGGAATTTTATTTTCTTTTAAAATAATTCTCTGTTACCCTAAATACTGACGGTTTACGCTTGAAGTTTGTTTAAGAAATGTGTTACAAATATTTATTTGATAAAGATATAATATTAATAACTGTAATGACAAGTTTTATTTATTTAATCAAAATTATGTGTATGCATTTAAAAGAATATTCACGCCTTGATATAAAATTTCTTCATGTTGTCACTGGAATTATGCAATAAAAGATTTTAAACACAGATGTATCAGCTATATTTTGATTTACATCGTATTAATATTACAGTACTTTATTGTAAATAGAGTTTCGGAAAGTAACATTCTCAAAGGAACTTAAATGTACTTAAGGTAAAAACCAATCCCGTTGGGCCTTTTATAAATACACGCTTTCTTCCTGTACACGTGGATACACATAACGCGTGTTTTACCTCAGACTTCAGAACCTTTATTTTTATTTCATTTTGTGTAGTATATACTATCTAAACTATTAGTATATATAGTATAAGTTGATCTGATATAATAAAATATATAATTTCCTTTCAAATAATTAGAACTTATGTAAATATCTTTGTATTATTTTTATATAAAACCTCTATTAATTGTTAGAAATTTATATAAGAAACCATATTTACTTAATGTATTATGTACGTACTATGTTTATTAGTCCATTTATTGATGTTTGTAAAGTAAAGCTCAAAAAAAATTACTTATAATGAAGTGGTCGAATATGAGTTCTGTAAAAATAACATCTAATCCTAGTTAGCATGTTTTTGTCATTTGAAACCACACTGAGATCGTAGAAAAATAGTTATGATAATTTAAAATTTGAATATCAAAGATTTTCTATACTCTGAGTTTCTTCAAATTTGTGTATTAATGAAATAATATATAACCTATTTAAAGCTCACCAAGTTGGCTTACTTTTTATATGGTACTGTATATCATGAGCTTACAATTTATTTTAAGAATACGGTCTTATTTTTCCTCAAAAGTGGAAAATATTGATGATGTCACTCACCTCAAAAAGGGACAATATTGATGACGTCACTCACTTCAAATTTGAACAGTATTGATGACTTCCATCGGCTTAAAGGCGGACAATATTGATGACTTTACTCATCTTATGGGTGGAATATAAATATTACGTCATTTATTAAAAAGGTATACAATATTGATGATGACCCTCAACTGAAAGGTGGGCAGTATTGATGACGTAACTTATCAAAAAGGTAGACAATATTGATGACGTCACTGATCTTAATGGTGGAAAATATTGATGACGTCACTCACCATAAAATGGTATAAATTGAATATCGCCCAATCGCGTCATTCCGATTTTTGTTGAAGAATTAATCATATTATTATTACATTAAAGAACAGCTACTGTAAATCAACAATAGCTTTTTGTACATACGAATGTAAACAATTAGATCTCACCAAATGAAACTCGCAAATTCGTTTTAAACTGGATACAAACTTTCAGAGAAGATTTGAATTGTGTTTTTCTCAGAAAACACATGTTTGGCAAACTAATTGTTAGTACGATCCGAGGATCGTACTAACAATTAGTTGTTAGTACGATTGTTTCAACAAGTTCTACTAATTTAATTGTACGTGATTATCAATCCTTGTATGTTTTTTTGCCAAAAACTACTGAAATCTTTTATCTTAAGAACATTCATTTGAATGGACAAGTGATTTTATGTTCTTTGAAGAGATAGTTTCAGAACTAAGTCTACATATCCGAGATAACCAAGAACTTTTACCGTTTAAAGTATAGAAGGATGGTCACTAAAACCATCAATGATACACAGCTGTTTCAGAAATTTTGTATTTGAAATTTGGATACATTCAGTTAATCCTCCTGAAGTGTCCCAGCTATAACGTATAGCTGAGTGTTGGTTATTATCATACCATCAAGCTTCGATTATACTAAACTCCATTGTAATATATGTACATTTTTACTTGAGAGTCGGCTAGCAGGAATTATTTAGTATAGAAATGTATAGATTTTAGCAAGATAATAAAAATGTTGTAAAGGATATGATAGAAAAGTATTAGTGCATTTATCTAACATAAGTACATTTTGTGTTTATGGCTTGCATTCACAATTGGTTTGCAAAATAAAGCACGTAATCATTATAAACGCAACACAATATTAAAGGAATGAAAGTCTTATTTACTTTAGATAAGTGTCTATATTTATTTATTCTTAAGCAACTATCGTCGAGATAAGGGCGGCCATGGATTACGAGTGAGGGTGATGAGAGTATGACTGAATGTAGTCTTTGTTACAAATTTGCTCCTAAGAAAATGTGATTAATTAATAGCCTAAAGACAAATGAGTAGCCGGTGTTTGTCAGCTAATCCCTTTCAACATTTGTTTGAATCTGATTGGAAAGTTGGGTTTTAACGAACCGTGCTACCAACCAAGTCATTTTTTAACCGTAAAATGTATTTCTGTTGAACGATGTTTTTTTTTTTTTAATTAATAAACGTTTATTATCATCAATTTATCCAACATTAATATAATTGTTTAAGTAAGAACAAAGCATACTTACTAAAATAATATATTTATATAAGCATTGTCCAAAATTACTATTTTATTTCTATCAACTGTATATTAAGGGGTGTCTACATAGTCTCTATTGTACGTCGATTACTACGTATTACAGAAAAATTAACTAAATACAAATAATTAAAGTTTAATCATACAATATTTTTGTTAAGTAAAGTTGAATATGGGAATATATATTCAATACTTTGAGGTAGCAATGGTATATTGCACTTCAGAGTGGAAAATTTCAACCAACAGGTGTATAGTCAGTTTTATACAGGAATTATCCCCACTGACAGCTTTGGACGTCAGAATTCTTTGTAGCGATTGTTTGTTATTGTCAATTGCAGTCAAAATATCTATGGGAAAACTTAACAGTACTTGGTTACACATGTTAGTAAAATCTTGTGTCTATAGAATTTAACTTGTCAATTAATTGTTCTAATATTATTCAGATTTGTATAATGTGATTTTTAAAAATGACAATGTGGACACATGACATTGTGATTGTTAGACAGTAATGTGATGCACGTGTCAGTTATATCAATTACCAAATATGATTTTATACGACACTAAAATCCCTTATTTAAAACACTTCAGATTTTAACCACAGTTTTTACATTTTCCACTTAATAATTTTTATATTTAAAAAGAAGGAGGGATTCAAATATTGAAAAGTTACACATAACTTACTTACAAGGTACAAGGCCACGTTAGACATATATCAAGTTACACATAACTTACATACAAGGTACAAGGCCACGTTAGACATATATCAAGTTACACATAACTTACATACAAGGTACAAGGCCACGTTAGATATATATCAAGTTACACATAACTTACATACAAGGTACAAGGCCACGTTAGACATATATCAAGTTATACATAACTTACATACAAGGTACAAGGCCACGTTAGACATATATCAAGTTACACATAACTTACTTACAAGGTACAAGGCCACGTTAGACATATATCAAGTTACACATAACTTACTTACAAGGTACAAGGCCACGTTAGACATATATCAAGTTACACATAACTTACTTACAAGGTACAAGGCCACGTTAGACATGTATCAAGTTACACATAACTTACTTACAAGGCACAAGGCCACGTTAGACATATATCAAGTTACACATAACTTACTTATAAGGCACAAGGCCACGTTAGACATATATCAAGTTACACATAACTTACTTATAAGGTACAAGGCCACGTTAGACATATATCAAGTTACACATAACTTACTTACAAGGTACAAGGCCACGTTAGACATATATCAAGTTACACATAACTTACATACAAGGTACAAGGCCACGTTAGACATATATCAAGTTACACATAACTTACATACAAGGTACAAGGCCACGTTAGACATATATCAAGTTACACATAACTTACTTACAAGGTACAAGGCCACGTTAGACATATATCAAGTTACACATAACTTACATACAAGGTACAAGGCCATGTTAGACATATATCAAGTTACACATAACTTACATACAAGGTACAAGGCCACGTTAGACATATATCAAGTTACACATAACTTACATACAAGGTACAAGGCCACGTTAGACATATATCAAGTTACACATAACTTACATACAAGGTACAAGGCCACGTTAGACATACATCAAGTTACACATAACTTACATACAAGGTACAAGGCCACGTTAGACATACATCAAGTTACACATAACTTACATACAAGGTACAAGGCCACGTTAGACATACATCAAGTTACACATAACTTACATACAAGGTACAAGGCCACGTTAGACATACATCAAGTTACACATAACTTACATACAAGGTACAAGGCCACGTTAGACATACATCAAGTTACACATAACTTACATACAAGGTACAAGGCCACGTTAGACATACATCAAGTTACACATAACTTACATACAAGGTACAAGGCCACGTTAGACATACATCAAGTTACACATAACTTACATACAAGGTACAAGGCCACGTTAGACATACATCAAGTTACACATAACTTACATACAAGGTACAAGGCCACGTTAGACATATATCAAGTTACACATAACTTACATACAAGATAAAACATAACTTACATACAAGGTACAACATAACTTACATACAATTTACAAGGCCACGTTAGACATATATCAAGTTACGCATAACTTACATACAAGGTACAACATAACTTACATACAAGGTACAAGGCCACGTTAGATATATATCAAGTTACACATAACTTACATACAAGGTACAACATAACTTACATACAAGGTACAACATAACTTACATACAAGGTACAACATAACTTACATACAAGGTACAACATAACTTACATACAAGGTACAACATAACTTACATACAAGGTACAACATAACTTACATACAAGGTACAACATAACTTACATACAAGGTACAACATAACTTACATACAAGGTACAACATAACTTACATACAAGGTACAACATAACTTACATACAAGGTACAACATAACTTACATACAAGGTACAACATAACTTACATACAAGGTACAACATAACTTACATACAAGGTACAACATAACTTACATACAAGGTACAACATAACTTACATACAAGGTACAACATAACTTACATACAAGGTACAACATAACTTACATACAAGGTACAACATAACTTACATACAAGGTACAACATAACTAACATACAAGGTACAAGGCCACGTTAGACATATATCAAGTTACACATAACTGACATACAAGGTACAACATAACTTACATACAAGGTACAACATAACTTACATACAAGGTACAAGGCCACGTTAGACATATATCAAGTTACACATAACTTACATACAAGGTACAACATAACTTACATACAAGGTACAACATAACTTACATACAAGGTACAAGGCCACGTTAGACATATATCAAGTTACACATAACTTACATACAAGGTACAAGGCCACGTTAGATATATTTCAAGTTACACATAACTTACATACAAGGTACAACATAACTTACATACAAGGTACAAGGCCACGTTAGACATATATCAAGTTACACATAACTTACATACAAGGTACAACATAACTTACATACAAGGTACAACATAACTTACGTACAAGTTACAAGGCCACGTTAGACATATATCAAGTTACACAAAACTTACATACAAGGTACAACATAACTTACATACAAGGTACAAGGCCACGTTAGACATATATCAAGTTACACATAACTTACATACAAGGTACAACATAACTTACATACAAGGTATAACATAACTTACATACAAGGTACAAGGCCACGTTAGACATATATCAAGTTACACATAACTTACATACAAGGTACAACATAACTTACATACAATGTACAACATAACTTACATACAAGGTACAAGGCCACGTTAGACTTATATCAAGTTACACATAACTTACATACAAGGTACAACATAACTTACATACAAGGTACAAGGCCACGTTAGACATATATCAAGTTACACATAACTTACATACAGAGTACAAGGCCACGTTAGACATATATCAAGTTACACATAACTTACTTACAAGGTACAAGGCCACGTTAGACATATATCAAGTTACACATAACTTACTTACAAGGTACAAGGCCACGTTAGACATATATCAAGTTACACATAACTTACTTACAAGGTACAAGGCCACGTTAGACACATATCAAGTTACACATAACTTACATACAAGGTACAAGGCCACGTTAGACATATATCAAGTTAAACATAACTTACTTACAAGGTACAAGGCCACGTTAGACATATATCAAGTTACACATAACTTACTTACAAGGTACAAGGCCACGTTAGACATATATCAAGTTACACATATCTTACATACAAGGTACAAGGCCACGTTAGACATATATCAAGTTACACATAACTTACTTACAAGGTACAAGGCCACGTTAGACATATATCAAGTTACACATACCTTACTTACAAGGTACAAGGCCACGTTAGACATATATCAAGTTACACATAACTTACTTACAAGATACAAGGCCACGTTAGACATATATCAAGTTACACATAACTTACTTACAAGGTACAAGGCCACGTTAGACATATATCAAGTTACACATAACTTACTTACAAGGTACAAGGCCACGTTAGACATATATCAAGTTACACATAACTCACATACAAGGTACAAGGCCACGTTAGACATATATCAAGTTACACATAACTTACTTACAAGGTACAAGGCCACGTTAGACATATATCAAGTTACACATAACTTACTTACAAGGTACAAGGCAACGTTAGACAATTATCAAATTACACATAACTTACTTACAAGGTACAAGGCTACGTTAGACATATATCAAGTTACACATAACTTACTTACAAGGTACAAGGCCACGTCAGACATATATCAAGTTACACATAACATACTTACAAGGTACAAGGCCACGTCAGACATATATCAAGTTACACATAACTTACATACAAGGTACAAGGCCACGTTAGACATATATCAAGTTTCACATAACTTACTTACAAGGTACAAGGCCACGTTAGACATATATCAAGTTACACATAACTTACATACAAGGTACAAGGCCACGTTAGACATATATCAAGTTACACATAACTTACATACAAGGTACAAAGCCACGTTAGACATATATCAAGTTACACATAACTTACTTACAAGGTACAAGGCCACGTTAGACATATATCAAGTTACACATAACTTACTTACAAGGTACAAGGCCACGTTAGACATATATCAAGTTACACATATCTTACATACAAGGTACAAGGCCACGTTAGACATATATCAAGTTACACATAACTTACTTACAAGGTACAAGGCAACGTTAGACATATATCAAGTTACACATAACTTACTTACAAGGTACAAGGCCACGTTACCATATATCAAGTTACACATAACTTACTTACAAGGTACAAGGCCACGTTAGACATATATCAAGTTACACATAACTTACTTACAAGGTACAAGGCCACGTTAGACATATATCAAGTTACACATAACTTACTTACAAGGTACAAGGCCACGTTAGACATATATCAAGTTACACATAACTTACTTACAAGGTACAAGGCCACGTTAGACATATATCAAGTTACACATATGTTACATACAAGGTACAAGGCCACGTTAGACATATATCAAGTTACACATAACTTACTTACAAGGTACAAGGCCACGTTAGACATATATCAAGTTACACATAACTTACTTACAAGGTACAAGGCCACGTTAGACATATATCAAGTTACACATAACTTACTTACAAGGTACAAGGCCACGTTAGACATATATCAAGTTACACATAACTTACATACAAGGTACAAGGCCACGTTAGACATATATCAAGTTACACATAACTTACATACAAGGTACAAGGCCACGTTAGACATATATCAAGTTACACATAACTTACATACAAGGTACAAGCCACGTTAGACATATATCAAGTTACACATAACTTACATACAAGGTACAAGGCCACTTTAGACATATATCAAGTTACACATAACTTACTTACAAGGTACAAGGCCACGTTAGACATATATCAAGTTACACATAACTTACTTACAAGGTACAAGGCCACGTTAGACATATATCAAGTTACACATAACTTACATACAAGGTACAAGGCCACGTTAGACATATATCAAGTTACACATAACTTACATACAAGGTACAAGGCCACGTTAGACATATATCAAGTTACACATAACTTACATACAAGGTACAAGGCCACGTTAGACATATATCAAGTTACACATAACTTACATACAAGGTACAAGGCCACGTTAGACATATATCAAGTTACACATAACTTACATACAAGGTACAAGGCCACGTTAGACATATATCAAGTTACACATAACTTACATACAAGGTACAAGGCCACGTTAGACATACATCAAGTTACACATAACTTACATACAAGGTACAAGGCCACGTTAGACATACATTAAGTTACACATAACTTACATACAAGGTACAAGGCCACGTTAGACATACATCAAGTTACACATAACTTACATACAAGGTACAAGGCCACGTTAGACATACATCAAGTTACACATAACTTACATACAAGGTACAAGGCCACGTTAGACATACATCAAGTTACACATAACTTACATACAAGGTACAAGGCCACGTTAGACATACATCAAGTTACACATAACTTACATACCAGGTACAAGGCCACGTTAAACATATATCAAGTTACACATAACTTTCATACAAGGTACAACATAACTTACATACAAGGTACAACATAACTTACATACAATTTACAAGGCCACGTTAGAAATATATCAAGTTACGCATAACTTACATACAAGGTACAACATAACTTACATACAAGGTACAAGGCCACGTTAGATATATATCAAGTTACACATAACTTACATACAAGGTACAACATAACTTACATAAAAGGTACAACATAACTTACATACAAGGTACAACATAACTTACATACAAGGTACAACATAACTTACATACAAGGTACAACATAACTTACATACAAGGTACAACATAACTTACATACAAGGTACAACATAACTTACATACAAGGTACAACATAACTTACATACAAGGTACAACATAACTTACATACAAGGTACAACATAACTTACATACAAGGTACAACATAACTTACATACAAGGTACAACATAACTTACATACAAGGTACAACATAACTTACATACAAGGTACAACATAACTTACATACAAGGTACAACATAACTTACATACAAGGTACAACATAACTTACATACAAGGTACAACATAACTTACATACAAGGTACAACATAACTTACATACAAGGTACAACATAACTTACATACAAGGTACAACATAACTAACATACAAGGTACAAGGCCACGTTAGATATATATCAAGTTACACATAACTTACATACAAGGTACAACATAACTTACATACAAGGTACAAGGCCACGTTAGACATATATCAAGTTACACATAACTTACATACAAGGTACAACATAACTTACATACAAGGTACAAGGCCACGTTAGATATATATCAAGTTACACATATTTTACATACAAGGTACAACATAACTTACATACAAGGTACAAGGCCACGTTAGACATATATCAAGTTACACATAACTGACATACAAGGTACAACATAACTTATATACAAGGTACAACATAACTTACATACAAGGTACAAGGCCACGTTAGACATATAACAAGTTACACATAACTTACATACAAGGTACAACATAACTTACATACAAGGTACAAGGCCACGTTAGACATATATCAAGTTACACATAACTTACATACAAGGTACAACATAACTTACATACAAGGTACAAGGCCACGTTAGATATATTTCAAGTTACACATAACTTACATACAAGGTACAACATAACTTACATACAAGGTACAAGGCCACGTTAGACATATATCAAGTTACACATAACTTACATACAAGGTACAACATAACTTACATACAAGGTACAACATAACTTACGTACAAGTTACAAGGCCACGTTAGACATATATCAAGTTACACAAAACTTACATACAAGGTACAACATAACTTACATACAAGGTACAAGGCCACGTTAGACATATATCAAGTTACACATAACTTACATACAAGGTACAACATAACTTACATACAAGGTACAACATAACTTACATACAAGGTACAAGGCCACGTTAGACATATATCAAGTTACACATAACTTACATACAAGGTACAACATAACTTACATACAATGTACAACATAACTTACATACAAGGTACAAGGCCACGTTAGACTTATATCAAGTTACACATAACTTACATACAAGGTACAACATAACTTACATACAAGGTACAAGGCCACGTTAGACATATATCAAGTTACACATAACTTACATACAAGGTACAAGGCCACGTTTGACATATATCAAGTTACACATAACTTACTTACAAGGTACAAGGCCACGTTAGACATATATCAAGTTACACATAACTTACTTACAAGGTACAAGGCCACGTTAGACATATATCAAGTTACACATAACTTACTTACAAGGTACAAGGCCACGTTAGACACATATCAAGTTACACATAACTTACATACAAGGTACAAGGCCACGTTAGACATATATCAAGTTAAACATAACTTACTTACAAGGTACAAGGCCACGTTAGACATATATCAAGTTACACATAACTTACTTACAAGGTACAAGGCCACGTTAGACATATATCAAGTTACACATATGTTACATACAAGGTACAAGGCCACGTTAGACATATATCAAGTTACACATAACTTACTTACAAGGTACAAGGCCACGTTAGACATATATCAAGTTACACATAACTTACTTACAAGGTACAAGGCCACGTTAGACATATATCAAGTTACACATAACTTACTTACAAGGTACAAGGCCACGTTAGACATATATCAAGTTACACATAACTTACTTACAAGGTACAAGGCCACGTTAGACATATATCAAGTTACACATAACTTACTTACAAGGTACAAGGCCACGTTAGACATATATCAAGTTACACATAACTCACATACAAGGTACAAGGCCACGTTAGACATATATCAAGTTACACATAACTTACTTACAAGGTACAAGGCCACGTTAGATATATATCAAGTTACACATAACTTACTTACAAGGTACAAGGCAACGTTAGACAATTATCAAGTTACACATAACTTACTTACAAGGTACAAGGCCACGTTAGACATATATCAAGTTACACATAACTTACTTACAAGGTACAAGGCCACGTCAGACATATATCAAGTTACACATAACATACTTACAAGGTACAAGGCCACGTTAGACATATATCAAGTTACACATAACTTACATACAAGGTACAAGGCCACGTTAGACATATATCAAGTTACACATAACTTACATACAAGGTGCAAGGCCACGTTAGACATATATCAAATTACACATAACTTACATACAAGGTACAAGGCCACGTTAGACATATATCAAGTTACACATAACTTACATACAAGGTACAAGGCCACGTTAGACATATATCAAGTTACACATAACTTTCATACAAGGTACAAGGCCACGTTAGACATATATCAAGTTACACATAACTTTCATACAAGGTACAAGGCCACGTTAGACATATATCAAGTTACACATAACTTACTTACAAGGTGCAAGGCCACGTTAGACATATATCAAGTTACACATAACTTACTTACAAGGTACAAGGCCACGTTAGACATATATCAAGTTACACATAACTTACTTACAAGGTACAAGGCCACGTTAGACATATATCAAGTTACACATAACTTACTTACAAGGTACAAGGCCACGTTAGACATATATCAAGTTACACATAACTTACATACAAGGTACAAGGCCACGTTAGACATATATCAAGTTACACATAACTTACATACAAGGTACAAGGCCACGTTAGACATATATCAAGTTACACATAACTTCCATACAAGGTACAAGGCCACGTTAGACATATATAAAGTTACACATAACTTACATACAAGGTACAAGCCACGTTAGACATATATCAAGTTACACATAACTTACATACAAGGTAAAAGGCCACTTTAGACATATATCAAGTTACACATAACTTACTTACAAGGTACAAGGCCACGTTAGACATATATCAAGTTACACATAACTTACTTACAAGGTACAAGGCCACGTTAGACATATATCAAGTTACACATAACTTACATACAAGGTACAAGGCCACGTTAGACATATATCAAGTTACACATAACTTACATACAAGGTACAAGGCAACTTTAGACATATATGGAGTTACACATAACTTACTTACAAGGTACAAGGCCACGTTAGACATATATCAAGTTACACATAACTTACTTACAAGGTACAAGGCCACGTTAGACATATATCAAGTTACACATAACTTACATACAAGGTACAAGGCCACGTTAGACATATATCAAGTTACACATAACTTACATACAAGGTACAAGGCCACGTTAGACATATATCAAGTTACACATAACTTACATACAAGGTACAAGGCCACGTTAGACATATATCAAGTTACACATAACTTACATACAAGGTACAAGGCCACGTTAGACATACATCAAGTTACACATAACTTACATAAAAGGTACAAGGCCACGTTAGACATACATCAAGTTACACATAACTTACATACAAGGTACAAGGCCACTTTAGACATACATCAAGTTACACATAACTTACATACAAGGTACAAGGCCACGTTAGACATACATCAAGTTACACATAACTTAAATACAAGGTACAAGGCCACGTTAGACATACATCAAGTTACACATACCTTACATACAAGGTACAAGGCCACGTTAGACATATATCAAGTTACACATAACTTACATACAAGTTACAAGGCCACGTTAGACATATATCAAGTTACACATAACTTACATACAAGGTACAACATAACTTACATACAAGGTACAAGGCCACGTTAGATATATATCAAGTTACACATAACTTACATACAAGGTACAACATAACTTACATACAAGGTACAACATAACTTACATACAAGGTACAACATAACTTACATACAAGGTACAAAATAACTTACATACAAGGTACAACATAACTTACATACAAGGTACAACATAACTTACATACAAGGTACAACATAACTTACATACAAGGTACAACATAACTTACATACAAGGTACAACATAACTTACATACAAGGTATAACATAACTTACATACAAGGTACAACATAACTTACATACAATGTACAACATAACTTACATACAAGGTACAACATAACTTACATACAAGGTACAACATAACTTACATACAAGGTACAACATAACTTACATACAAGGTATAACATAACTTACATACAAGGTACAACATAACTTACATTTAAGGTACAACATAACTTACATACAAGGTACAACATAACTTACATACAAGGTACAACATAACTAACATACAAGGTACAAGGCCACGTTAGATATATATCAAGTTACACATAACTTACATACAAGGTACAACATAACTTACATACAAGGTACAAGGCCACGTTAGACATATATCAAGTTACACATAACTTACATACAAGGTACAACATAACTTACATACAAGGTACAAGGCCACGTTAGATATATATCAAGTTACACATAACTTACATACAAGGTACAACATAACTTACATACAAGGTACAAGGCCACGTTAGACATATATCAAGTTACACATAACTGACATACAAGGTACAACATAACTTACATACAAGGTACAACATAACTTACATACAAGGTACAAGGCCACGTTACACACATATCAAGTTACACATAACTTACATACAAGGTACAACATAACTTACATACAAGGTACAACATAACTTACATACAAGGTACAAGGCCACGTTAGACATATATCAAGTTACACATAACTTACATACAAGGTACATTATAACTTACATACAAGGTACAAGGCCACGTTAGATATATTTCAAGTTACACATAACTTACATACAAGGTACAACATAACTTACATACAAGGTACAAGGCCACGTTAGACATATATCAAGTTACACATAACTTACATACAAGGTACAACATAACTTACATACAAGGTACAACATAACTTACGTACAAGTTACAAGGCCACGTTAGACATATATCAAGTTACACAAAACTTACATACAAGGTACAAGGCCACGTTAGACATATATCAAGTTACACATAACTTACATACAAGGTACAACATAACTTACATACAAGGTACAACATAACTTACATACAAGGTACAAGGCCACGTTAGACATATATCAAGTTACACATAACTTACATACAAGGTACAACATAACTTACACACAAGGTACAACATAACTTACATACAAGGTACAAGGCCACGTTAGACATATATCAAGTTACACATAACTTACATACAAGGTACAACATAACTTACATACAAGGTACAAGGCCACGTTAGACATATATCAAGTTACACATAACTTACATACAAGGTACAAGGCCACGTTAGACATATATCAAGTTACACATAACTTACTTACAAGGTACAAGGCCACGTTAGACATATATCAAGTTACACATAACTTACATACAAGGTACAAGGCCACGTTAGACATATATCAAGTTACACATAACTTACATACAAGGTACAAGGCCACGTTAGACATATATCAAGTTACACATAACTTACATACAAGGTACAACATAACTTACATACAAGGTACAACATAACTTACATACAAGTTACAAGGCCACGTTAGACATATATCAAGTTACACATAACTTACATACAAGGTACAACATAACTTACATACAAGGTACAACATAACTTACATACAAGGTACAAGGCCACGTTAGATATATATCAAGTTACACATAACTTACATACAAGGTACAACATAACTTACATACAAGGTACAACATAACTTACATACAAGGTACAACATAACTTACATACAAGGTACAACATAACTTATATACAAGGTACAACATAACTTACATACAAGGTACAACATAACTTACATACAAGGTACAACATAACTCACATACAAGGTACAACATAACTTACATACAAGGTACAACATAACTTACATACAAGGTACAACATAACTTACATAGAAGTTACAAGGCCACGTTAGACATATATCAAGTTACACATAACTTACATACAAGGTACAACATAACTTACATACAAGGTAAAAGGCCACGTTAGATATATATCAAGTTACACATAACTTACATACAAGGTACAACATAACTTACATACAAGGTACAACATAACTTACATACAAGGTACAACATAACTTACATACAAGGTACAACATAACTTACATACAAGGTACAACATAACTTACATACAAGGTACAACATAACTTACATACTAGGTACAACATAACTTACATACAAGGTACAACATAACTTACATACAAGGTACAACATAACTTACATACAAGGTACAAGGCCACGTTAGATATATATCAAGTTACACATAACTTACATACAAGGTACAACATAACTTACATACAAGGTACAAGGCCCCGTTAGACATATATCAAGTTACACATAACTTACATACAAGGTACAACATAACTTACATACAAGGTACAAGGCCACGTTAGATATATATCAAGTTACACATAACTTACATACAAGGTACAACATAACTTACATACAAGGTACAACATAACTTACATACAAGGTACAAGGCCACGTTAGACATATATCAAGTTACACATAACTTACATACAAGGTACAACATAACTTACATACAAGGTACAACATAACTTACATACAAGTTACAAGGCTACGTTAGACATATATCAAGTTACACATAACTTACATACAAGGTACAACATAACTTACATACAAGGTACAAGGCCACGTTAGATATATATCAAGTTACACATAACTTACATACAAGGTACAACATAACTTACATACAAGGTACAACATAACTTACATACAAGGTACAAGGCCACGTTAGACATATATCAAGTTACACATAACTTACATACAAGGTACAACATAACTTACATACAAGGTACAAGGCCACGTTAGACATATATCAAGTTACACATAACTTACATACAAGGTACAACATAACTTACATACAAGGTACAAGGCTACGTTAGATATATATCAAGTTACACATAACTTACATACAAGGTACAACATAACTTACATACAAGGTACAAGGCCACGTTAGACATATATCAAGTTAGGCATAACTTACATACAAGGTACAAGGCCACGTTAGACATATATCAAGTTAGGCTAGAGAAGTGTAGGTCAGGTCCAATGAATGTAGTCTTGAATTTGAAATGTTTACAACTTTTTCATTAGTTTTAATACTGTAATGGGCTTTTCGATTTGTCAGAAACTATACTAAATCAAATTTAATCAGCCAATTATACTTATTTAATGAGCTGTGTGTTATTATCATTTAATTTTCTTGTGTCAATTGTTCATTTGAACTTAGATAATATAATCTTTGGGCGTGTTGGTTTTTATTTTTGAATGTCTGCCAATACTTTGCATTGTCATTTCTAACATTTTTACTATCATTAATTTTTACTTTGCATTGTTTTACCTTGCATGAGCTGAAAGTTTTACACTTCACTATACAAAAAGTTAATGTTAAGCAGACAAAATACTGGATATGTATTAATAGAAACGCGACTGATCATAAACGTAAATGTCTCAAGATGAATGCCGTCACATATTTACATAATATGTGATTAAATAACGCAAGAAACCAACTCACATCTACTTGAGGATATTCCCACCTGGCTCTTTGACTCCCACAAAGATATATTCTATATGACTTTCAAAATATAAATTTAAAGAAATGCGATTTCTAAGTAAAAATATCACGTTAAAAGAGATCGTCTGCTAGTTACGGAAATCCAAACGTTTGCGTACAGGAACTTTGTAGCGGTTACCTGACTAAAAATATTAAGTATTAACAAAAAATAAATAAAACTCATAAACAAATTAAAGGATTTTTATCGCTTTTCAGTAAAATTTCATTAAAAACGTTTTTATTTTAATAAAATGCTATTCTACTATTACACACTTCCAACTATGTTAGTTCAAGTACATTGTTACTGTGCGTTGTAAAGGTCACAGCTGTACAGACAGCTTGTACTGTGTATATTTCACTAAGGGCTAAAACCAATTCATGTTTGAAACGTTCATCATTAGATAAGTGATTAGTTTATTTATGGTAGTTATTTACATTTACTTGAATATAATATTTTTTTAATAGCAAAATGTAGTTTGAGGATTTGAAGTGTATAAGTAGTTTTTCATTCGATAAGTAAATTACATTTTATTCATTTTGTACAATCACTTCGATATAATTAGAGTATAACAGTAGGCCTACAATTAATACAATTAATGATTACATTACAGTTCAATTCCAAATTAGGTGTTTCTCAATTTTATTTGAGAAGAGTCATTACTTAAAATAATATAATGCAATACATTAAAGTGTGTGTGTGTGTGTGTGTGTGTGTGTGTGTGTGCGTGCGTGCGTGCGTGCGTGCGTGTGTTTTGCGTGCATGCGGGCATGCATGCGTGCGTGTGTGTGTTTTGTGATGTACACATTACAAATTCAGTTTATCTTAAATTATTATAATCATTATTTACGTTCCCTTTTAAAGAGTACAATTTTTATTATTTACTTAACTCAATTTAATTCTGTGAGTAAAGTCTTAAACTATTACTTATATGACAATTATTATGAAACTTCCTCCTAAAAAAGACTATAACATAGTAGAGGGCGAGACTTTCAACACACATTTTGGGTATTATTTTTTTTTTAATAAAATCTAAACCTATGCCTAACTTATCTTTTCCATATACTTATTGATAACATTTCTCGTATTTGTAGAAAAACAAACAGTTAATGTTTATTACTAAATTTTGCTAATATTATAACTTTAAAAATGGTTGTACTTTAGGAGTATTTACGTATTGATGTATTGATTGGCAAATTGTGAAAAAGCTGTATTCGTACATAAAACGTGAATAGTGTCACATTTAATTTGATAAACTGAAAAATATAGGAAGACAACTTCAATGTTAAGTTAACTATATACAGAACTGTATAGATTTATTTCAAAATTTATATATTTTTAATGTTAAAGTGACATTAGTCTTCACTTAATCAACAAATTTGCCGTCATTCCTTTGAACAGCTTAGAGTTAAAAGAACAATGTTAAATTGTGAAGAGGACAAAACTTTGATTGCTAACTTTTTACTTAACTTTTCATTTTTACATTCCGTCCTCATTAGATTTTTGATAATTATTACTTAAAGAGAAAGAAGAAACATTTAGAGGTAAAAACATTTTAAGAATATGATAATTTCTACTATAAAATTGGGAATCTCCTTTTTCTCCCTTACAATTGTACCTTCCCTGTTTGCCCAAGCCTGTTTGCGTATTGCTATGTAATTCTTACGACTTAAAAAAATTATATTGACTGTAACAATTAATTAAAATTTTAGTTAAACTTTCGTTTTAAACATTAATTTTCTCTTTGAGGTATACATGGAAAAATTGGTTTATCAAAGTAAGGAAACTACCTCCTAAATTAAATTAAGTAACTGATTATTAGCAAATGATTAATTATTTTTTGTCTTTTTAAAATGTTTATAGAATATCATACAAGTTATATTAAAAGCGGCTTCATATACAAATAGTTAATAGAAAACCAATTAATTTGCTTAGGAAACCAATTAAGACAAAAAAATTAATAAAAATAAAAGCAAAAAATACAATATTTGGTTTTTATTTATTTCAACATTTCAAAATTCATTTAGGCATTTAAATTGCCAATACAAATTCTTGTTACCACCCTTCTAAATACATAACGAAAAAAAAATTTAAACACGTTCTGTTTTTTTAAATAAAACGTAGCTATGAAAATTGGCAGGTTTTAATTTCAGGTAAAATATAAAATAATTATGCTCCTCGTCAAATAAATATTGATATATTATTTATATATTAGTTCCTAATTTAGTCAAACTTTTTTAAAGATTAATAATAACATCCAGATTTTACTTAGCATCCTCGATATTAAGGATACTTATTTACCCTCCTTTTCTTGTGAATGATACTCAGGATTTTCAGCTTGAAATTTAAATTTCTGCTCGTTAAAATTATTAAAATTTAGCAGCATTATGTTACAGTAAGCCATGAGTCATAGCATATGTGCTCTATACGAGTTACTTGTACACAACATAATTTTATTACACGATTCATCAGAATAGCTATAATCCATTTATATTTAAAAATAAAAATCAGCGTCAGTACCTGAACAGCACTAGTACTTCATTGTTACCTTGATGATAATTACTTTTTGTTTCAGGCAATATATATACAACACAATTAAAAAAAAATGTTAATGAAGGATTTTACATAATTGATGGATCCATTACTAGGCAGATACAAATACATTTACAAGTCCTAATTAAATTATTTTTTAATTTTTACGAGGGAATAAATATAATTCTAAATAAAAACACTATGATAGAGAAACAAAGAGGGAACAATCAGTAGAAAACAAATACTTATAAATTTATTTATTCGAAAACCAAAAGCAATTACATTTAGGTAATTAAAGCTGAAGGCAAGTGAAATACTTAATTAAAATGAAAATAAATGACAACATACATGTTGTTTGTAAAATAAAATCTCTCTTTCTAGTTTTGCTGAGAAATTTTTACATGAACGATCTCTAAAAAATATGCCCAGTTTCAAACAGAGGAATTATATAATTCTAAAATCGTATATAATCTATAGTTATCTATACGGTTAATCTATACTATTTAAGGAATATCGAGTAGTGTTAAAAAAATATTTACATTTTAACCATTTTAAAATCACTGTCAATTTAATTCCGAATAGTGCTAAAATAAAATCTATTCTCCCTAAGAATACATTTATAAATCAAGGTGTACAACCGTTTCTTTCTACTTTTAATACTTGTAGTGATATTTTGTGTATCACTAAAAGTGTATAATAACTTATATTTGTAATTTGGCTTTAAAAAAGGCGAAAGTATCAGAGGTGAATTTCAAAAAAATATCAGAATACGTTTATTTTTTACTGAACATTGAATATTATTAATTAAATAATATGTGAAATATGTAATTAGTTTTTCGAAATGTTTTAAATTGTTATTTATTTCCCGTATTTGGGATCCCACCATCTTTACAGAGATAATATGAGGAAGGTGGTTGCGTGAGGAGATAATGGCATCTCTAAAATAGTTTTACAAAGTCTCATCAAAGAATTATTTACTTTTTTAATATATTAAATAACTTCTACTAATAAGGATAAACATCTATGGTGATTTCTTTCTTAAGCTCATTGGAGATCAATGCTATATTTTTAATATTCAAAAAGATATAAGAAACGTTTATATGTTTTCGACTAATATTATACTTTGACGGACAGTTTTTGTGAGATGGAATTATTTCAGTATGGTGGTTTTATAAGGACTTCCAAAAAGAAGCCAATAGCTCTTTGATCCTTTCCAAAATACATTCCTTCTCCCTGGACACACATAACTTGTTTATTTTTTACTTCAGAATGTATTTGTATTATTTACTTAACTCTCTTAAAGTCTTATTAAAGCCTTAATACAATTTATTTATATCGTTTTTGTGGCTCAGGTGAGTCAGAATTAATGTACACATTTACTATTAATTTTAATTTCCTTATAATTTTTAAGTTTTCATCTTATAACTGAAAGGAAGATTCATAGAAATTAATTTATGAAAGGTAAAAACAATAATGAGTTCTGCCTAAGCAATGCATTTCTAAACAAATTCCAGAAAAGTAAACAATTTATTTGTCTTGGTATATGAGCTTGTATTATCTGTCTTTTTCCTCATTTAATAGAAGATAGATTAACAACGAATGTCATAACAATAATCAACTAATTAAAAGGGTTAAAAGAGAATAAGTGTGAACTTGACCATGCAGAATTTATAATCAATAAAGCAGAATACGAAAATCCTAAAAGACAAACATAAAGCCAATCATTACACGTGATTGTGGATACGGGTATGTTCAAATCAAACAAAAAAAGGATATACTATCAAAGAATAAGGGAAATTGGGAGTAATATAAATGAGAAGAAAATAGTATGAGAAGTAAAGTGACCAGAGTGAATGAGAAATGAAAACGAAAAAATAATGAAAAAACCCCAAGAAAAGTGGTATAATGATGACGATTAAATTATATATAAAAAGAAAAATCAATAAAAATTAACAGAAAACATCGAGGAAGAGCAAAGTAAATTTAGTAAATAATGAGTGGTAAAATTAAAATAAATGTTTATATTTCCAGATAAATTACTTAGTTTACACTTTAATTTATAGAAAGTTAACGTAAATAAATCATCATTTCGAACAAACGTAAAAGATCCTTAAAATACGGAGGCCTACTGAGATTTTATGAAGTCACATAATGCAGAGGTAGGGCCCACGTAATTTTTTATATAAGAATAAAATATATGAGAATTCAAAACATACATGCTTCTTAAATTAACCACTTTTAGGTGTTAGCTATAAATTGGTTACAAACGAGGAGAGATGGAAGAAAAGAAAACTTAGGATGAGAAATGTTGAAAATGTAAATTACTAGAAATAACCAACAATCATAGATATTTTCCTTTTTAATGTTCAGCATTTAAAACTATGTATTAACTTGTACATCTGCTAATACTTGTATGTACAAGTATTAGCAGATAGACTCTTAAAACTTTGTGACGTCAATGTCTACTAGAACTTTTGAGGCAGTGAATTGAAATTAGGCGATTGTTAAATCACATGATGCACATTTCTATGGAGTGATGCGTGATGACGTCACTCAACCGGAATATTACGGTAGATTAAACCGGCAAATAACGTACATCATTTTTCAGATAACTGTGTTTTGTGAACTGATGTAACTATGAAATTTAGTATTTTGTTTAACTCTCGAATATTATAATTTGATTTAATATGGTATATTGGTTACATAAACGTTATTGTATTGATAAATTATTTCTAATAATTTCAGTACAATTTTTTAATACGCAAAGAAAAATGTTTTCCAGCAGTTCTGCTGTTTTTAAAATTTGGTAGATTTGAGGATGCAATTTTTGGGATATTAACTTTTTTATTCTATTGACGTACTATGTACTACACATGCATTTTGAGGTACTGGTCGGCACAAGTGGCACAATAGTGTAACCCCACTACTTGGGGACAAAGTGCTGAGGAATTTGTAAATAATAGCAAATCTTGTCCTCTCAATAACATCACGGCGTGCGCTCAATGGTTGCCATTGACGTAGTCACAACTAGAGAAGTCTGGGAGATCTCTTAGATGCCTTGAATAATGGGCTATTAATAAACAGCTCTTTCTGAGGAATAGTCGACCTTAGTACCAATTACTACACTTATTCATCTTCATTCATCACACTAATTCGGCCCTCATATTTGTCCATATCTCTACTAGTGGCGTCTTTTAAAAATGAATAATGTATACTAAGTAGTTTTTTAATTAGCATAATACGTGTTGGTATATATATATATATATATATATATATATATATATATATATATATATATATATATATATATACACAGTAGAAGTAAACGTCACAAATCCCACCTTCCTTTTATGAATCCCTCTGGTCTGAGGAAGGGGAGCTTGGTTTTTGTGCTTATATTGTAATAAATTTGTGTTGTGTGACGTTTACTTGTACTGTGTAATATATACTATATATTATAAATAATAGAGGTTAGTAAAATAAATGTTCTGAAGTCTGAGATAAAACACACGCCTTATGTTTATCCACGTATACTCGTACAGGAAGAAAAGGCTCAAGAGAAGTTTTCCTTTGAGTACATTCCAGTCCTTTGGGAATTTTACTTTTCCAAAAGTTGGCTTTTATGTTTAAATAACGTAGTATAACACGTTGTAAATAAAAAAAAATCACCAAAATGTTTGTGCGTAAGATTTTCTATTGATTAATTCCAGTAACAACATTATAAAAGTATGACAAGAAGACAGGAACATTTTCATTTCGTGTAGCAACTATTTATTTTGCATAAAACAAATGTTTATTGAATAATTAAAACTGCTAATTTACATTAGTAATACTATAATTTTTGAATACACCCAATATATTTGTTATCTTTTCCTTGACAAGCAATTAATGTTAACCCCTCTTTTATGATAACAGAGATTTCTAATGGTTTTATTTTAAAAAATAAAATAAAATTACTATCTTGGAGGGTAGTTATTCAAATTTTTAAATGGTAATCTTGTTAGACTGCATAGTTTATTTCCTAGGACGAAATAATAAAATGATTTATGATTTATTATAATTTTATTAACTATGGGGAAAAGAGAGTTTAAGAATAACAGTGAGGAGGTATGGTTCAACACAGAACTTATATAAAAACTGAATCCAAGGATGACTACAACAGGAGACAAACTATTGTGCTTATACGTGTAAATAAAATATGTGTATTGCTGGAAATAGTGTAACTTCATAAATTTAGTAGATACAATACTTTGTATGCTTATCATAAAGTTTACTCAGGAGAATGTGCTAGAATATTTAATTTCAAACAATGAATATTTTCAATTTGGTCCGTATACTATTCTTCTGTGATTTATTTGTAATTTAAACAAAAATATGTTTTTAATAAGCTTTTTATAAGATTTACCTCTATTAATTATGGAAACACAAACAATAAAAATACAAATTTCTCATTGCAGTAAGTAGTAAAAAGTATATCGCCCTCTGAGAGAACCATTACAAGAATCTTTAATTAATTGATTTTTAATTTAATTAAAGGAGAAGGTCATTACAAATATTTTTTCACTACACTACTATGAGTTTAGCTATTTTCATTATGTGTTTCCAACCTGCGAAACATCATATTTTCAACAGCTGTCTATTGTTTACTACCGAAAGTAACATTGTTTACAACCGAAAATTTTCCACAGTCAACAACACCTGTTTTTATTCCGTAGTGTAGTGAAAAGTATCGTTCAAAACTCGAGTGAAAGTGTTTTGTATGTTCTCGACCAATTGAAGTGCTCGAAAGGTCTCGCACTTCAAACATATGGTCTCGAACATGCAAAACCCCACTTTCCACTCTTGTTATGAAATATACTATTAATATCATCTAATCTCAACATCGTTGTGTTTTAGTGAAAATAAAAGCTGCTTATTCGTGCTGTGCTATAAAGTAATAATCATATGTATAGATTTTTCAAATCATTAAAATAAACCAAAGTTCAATAAATACTAGCGTATTCAAAAGATTTCACGACATTTCTTTTTATTTAACTGCTGATTATCAACTAATTTAAGAAATTCTCAAACATTCCAATAAAATATTTTACTATGTGAGGCCTTTCGCCTACAATGTAGGCATCGTCAGACATCAACATAAAATTATAATTTTATAACATTAGAATTTTATGTTGATGTCTGACGATGCCTACATTGTAGGTGAAAGGCCTCACATAGTAAAATATTTTATTGGAATGTTTGAGAATTTCTTAAATTAGTTACATTTTCCAATAAAGAACTCAAAGAAGAAATAGCTGATTATTAGTTAAATAAAATAGCTTCAAAAGACTAACATTGACAGTTAAAGTCCTGTGGGTGGAGTCGTAGAGTAAAATGGGATTAAACCATGACACGAACCTTCCCAGGACCATTATAGAAAACTTTCTAAAGTGTTATGATGATCGGATTAATAGTGTAGTAGTGCATAAAAGACAGACAGACAGACATACATATGTATCATACTTGCCCATAATAAAACGTTCCAACATCTCCTTGAAGAAATAAACGAATTGGAAGTGAATAATACAGAAGCTTGTCTGCCTTACAAAAGGCAGGTTCTGAATAAACAATACTTTTGATCATATTAAACTACATAGTAAATTTTTGAATCCAAACGCACACAAAACGTTCATCCATACTAACTTTTTATCCATACTAACATTTTACCAAATATTTCTTTATTTTTCTCGTTGTCTAGATTTTTTTTTATGGTAGGTGAGTAAAATACATAATATATTCCAAACTTTAAAAAAAGTTTCACATTACAACAAATTAACTTCTTTCATTTATTTTACAATATAGGCTGCTATATTTGATATGTATTTATTTGTGTAATTTCTTACATTCCTTCAATACCAAATCCGAATAAACAGAAAGGTAACTGTCTCAAAAACAAATGTTCACCACATTTTTAAAATTTTTTCAATACTATATAAAGCCTTTAACTATAAATTTGATACATTTTTGGCCAAGTTTATCGCACCTAACAAAACTAGTCGTTTATTATGAAAGTGTTTTAAAAACTGTAAAACCTTATAATGTAATTAAAGTTTTTATAATTATAATTAAAACTGCTGATTTATATTAGTAATATTATTAATTTTTTAAGTATATCCTGAATATTTTTGATATTTTCCTTAACAAGCAATCAATGTGAGATTGCTAAGACAACATACTAAAGAATTCAATAAAATATGACTGATATCTGTTGTGGACGGGATGTCTGCTCTCGCCACAGGCCTTTGTATATTATTCAATACAGCAAACCATTGTTAAGTACAACAATGGATGGGTTTTCAGCTTTCAGTGACAACAATCCTCATTGTACAACATTCAAGTTTCAGTTTTCCTTTTTTTTTAAACAAATGAAACTAATACAGTATTACTTTTTGTTATTGTGAAATTTCAAAATATTCAAACTTTAAGTAGAAAGACAAGTTTAAGCAATTTTATAATCATTAGATGGCTATACATCGTATCTATTTTGGTTTGACGCAATGACCTTTTTATTAATGTCAGTATCTAGCTATGTGGTAGTTCAGACCAAAATCAATTCCATCGAGTTATACAAAGACAAACCTCACCACAAAGCCGTTAAAATAGTTGTGGTGTTTGAACAGTGTTTCTCTGGTTTTATTTGTCATGTGATTTAATCACTATATCGCGTAAAAAGTATTATTTATTGTTCATATGTCTGCATTGTAAAGTAAGTGGTGGATATAACTGAATAAAACAAAATAATATACAATAAAACTTACTTTGACAACATTTTATTTTCTTTGTCTTTTTTTATTTTTTAGGATGAATATCTCTAAAAAATATCAAAACAATGTTCTTTAGTTACATTGGTATGAAAGAACAGTTTAACTAGTTTTAGGTACATTAAACAACATTTTCTTATGTTCTCTTGTTCTTTTAATAATGAAACAAAAAGTAATAGAAAATGACTATCATAAAACCTTTTAAATGATAGTCCAATAAATAATAATATTAATTTAAGGTATATTAAGGTATATTAAGAGGACGCTGCCACTTATTGAAAACTAGTAATGTTGTAAATTGTTTTGTGTAATATAACAAAGTTGAAAAGCAGAAAATAATGTAAAAGCCAACACTGCAAATGAGTAGTAACTTTATACTATCAAAAGGGGTCACACCTGCACGCTTCGCGTGCTAACCTGAGGCGCTATCATCAGTCAGTCAGTGGTATTTTGGATTATATTTATAGATACAACAAAAATTTTTCATGTGAATTCTGAAACATTAAGACTTAATCAAACGGAACATTTACATCCACTGCAGAGTTGTTATGTAAGCTTATGGAATTACAAAAGTAGTTGAGATTTTGCATTGACTTGTGTTCATAAATTTTGATTTATTTATTTAACGATTTATCTTAATTTACATTAAAAGTAACGAGATTCTTCTAGAACAAACCATAAGGGAACGGGCATTTAAGGTGTAATTTGGGGGTGGTTTGACTTGCCAAACAGGGGCTGGAAAAGCTCGCTAAGTCCTTGGTAAGTGCAATAAATATTGACGACTTTTCTCAGTACTTTTAGTATCTAACGGTTAAAAAATTCTCTTATATAAATGAATTGCGTGAACCGTATAGAATGTAAAGCAAAATAACACTGAAATTTATTCACTCAGCTTATTGAAAATTACCCACAAAACAATTCGCAGCCAGTCAAAAACAATGACTGTGCAAATGTCATGTAATTGAAAGCTATCTGATTGCATGGTTTTACATAGTGAATCAAACCATTGTGAACGGTTTGTCTGACTTTGGTAATATTTTTATAATTAATTAAACCCCAAAAATATTTGTATAATCCTGAACTTGAGTTTAAATAAACACGTGCGTTAAAGAGTGTCAATTCACTTGTTTTCAGTTTATAACAGAACATACGCTGTAGTTCAACACTTTTTATTAACTAGAAAAAGTGTGTGGTAATATTTTTGATAATATAAAATATTTTTGTATTAATTATATAAATAAAATATTTACGAGATACTCCTTAAAAACATTGTACTATCAAATAACAAAGAGTATAAAACATAACAATTAATGAAAAACAATTAAAAATAATTTGTAATGTGTTAACAACAATTACACAATGTCAACAAATTAATGATGAAAAAATGTATAAAAATAGCAACAATTGTTAAGGAATATATATTATTAAGTTATCTTAGGAAATTTCAATAAAAATATAATAAAAATACTTGAGAATATTATGTTTACAAAAGTGTACAAAATAGTACAACGTTAAGTAAAATAAAAAAAATTGCAATAAAATACAAATTTAATAAATGTATTAGTTGTTCATAAATGTATAGCCTAGTGATGAATACAAATAAATATTAATAATAAATAGAATCGTCAATAATCAATTTTTTTTTCACTATAGAACAAAAACCACAATAAATACACTGCACTAACTGAACACTATGCTGTCTTGAGTTGAACTGCTAAGACTGCTAAAATATTAAGTAGTTTATACCTCTTTGAAGTAGTTATAGTCAGAACTCTCATTAATTACAAAGTTAGATGAGGTAATAAACCTAGACTTTGACGTAAGATTACGTTTTGCAATGGGGTGATATGATTTCTTCCCTCCGTCACTCAGATTTTGTTGAAATATAGCTGTTAATTTAACTAGGGCATAACTGTCTATAAATTAAATAAATAATTGTTGAGTGTATGGAATCAGAACCACATTTTATTGGTATTATTGTCAGTTGCCTGGCAAGTCCGATACCTGTTTCTCCTCTCTGACTAACACCCAACACAGACACTCCAGACTACTCTATAAGTGGAACATGTAAGTTTTAGTTCTACTTCCTTCTAAATTCCGAAAATTAACATTCCAGGAGTTTTCTTGGTTTGCTGAAATACGATCAACTAGATTTCGTCTTGACAACACCGCAGTGTACTTTTTAAATCAGGAGCATACGTATTTCAATAAATATGTATAATATAAACAAAGTAAAAAAGTATATGTTTATTTAAATAGTTGTGCTCCTGATGTTATTACTAAAATAAAAAAATAAAGAAAACAGCTAAAAAAAGATTGTAAATGTCATTCTTGTATTATTATCATGTGTGGCACTTGTGTTATAAATAAATAAAAAAATACAACTCTGTACGTATATATTCTCATTTTTATAAAGTTTTTTATACATTAAAAAAATGTTGTGACTAAAACTTTATTCTTAAGACCCAAAAATACTTATAAAACTGCTAAATAGTACCTTTAGTTAAGCACCAACTGTGTACAGGTTCTATGGTGTGCAAGTGTAATTTAGTCATCACTTGCAGACTCACCCATGACGTCACAACTCTCCGACGACATAACCACTCAGTTAATTACCGGTTCACCTTTTGGTGTCAGGTGACAATAGTTACCCACGAACAATCGAACATTTTGAAACTTTGGTTAGTAAAATTGACGTTATTACGTAAGTGATTGTTTATAATTTTTAATTTAGCAAAATAAACCAAAATACATTCATGAATGTGAGTACATTACTGTTTGAAGGTTTATTTGGGACGACTTTGTAAGTGATTTAGACGGGAAATTTGTACATAAGAAGCTGGTAACGTTCTATTTAAGTATATACTTTATCAGTATACTGACAGTAGAATTGGAACTGTGACATAATACGATAAAGCTGGACATCACACAAAACTATCGTTTTTAAAACTCAATCTCCAGTTCACATAGGGCTACAGGCCGTGCGCAAACGTGATGCAGTTTACATACCGTTGGCTCAGTTAGGATTAGAACCTTGGAACGTGCCCTCACTGTCCGAAACCTTAGCCACTGAGCCACTCCGGCTGAGAAAACCATTCAGCTTAGCATTATAAAGGTTTGAATATATATGTACCGTCCTATCCGTTAGCTATTAATTATTTAGTAACTCATAGCCTATTGCGACTGTTGATAACTGTATGTCTTATATTTGTGTATTCAGCATTTTTATGTAAGAAAAGTGTATCAACTACCATCCATCCTCAGGTCAAGATAAACTGTACCGATACACGTACCCCTGCAGTAGGGTTAACCCAACCACCCACACATATGTACAGTGGTGTTGTCCCTCCTAACCACCACCCATAATGGACCAGTAGGGTTGACTCAACTACCCACTCATGTACGTACAGTAGGGTTGACCCAACCACCACCATGTACGTACAGTGGTGTTTTGCCCCTCCTAAACACCAAACATGATGGACCAGTAGGGTTGACCCAACTACCCACTCATGTACGTACAGTAGGGTTTACCCAACCATCACCATGTACGTATGGTGGTTTTATCCCTCCTAACCAACACCCATGCTGGACCAGTAGGGTTGACCCAACCACATACTCATGTACGTACAGTGGTGTTGTCACTCCTAACCACCACCCATGCTGGACCAATAGGGTTGACCCAACCACCCACCCATGTACGTTCAGTGGTGATGTCCCTCCTAACCACCACCCATAATGGACCAGTAGGGTTGACTCAACTACCCACTCATGTACGTACAGTAGGGTTGACCCAACCACCACCATGTACGTACAGTGGTGTTGCCCCTCCTAAACACCAACCATGCTGGACCAGCAGGGTTGATCCAACTACCCACTCATGTACGTACAGTAGGGTTGACCCAACTACCCACTCATGTACGTACAGTAGGGTTTACCCAACCACCACCATGTACGTATAGTGGTTTTATCCCTCCTAACCACCACCCATGCTGGACCAGTAGGGTTGACCCAACCACATACTCATGTACGTACAGTGGTGTTGTCACTCCTAACCACCACCCATGCTGGACCAATAGGGTTGACCCAACCACCCACCCATGTACGTTCAGTGGTGTTGTCCCTCCTAACCACCACCCATGCTGGACCAGTAGGGTTGATCCAACTACCCACTCATGAACGTACAGTAGGGTTGACCCAACCACCACTATGTACGTATAGTGGTTTTATCCCTCCTAACCACCACCCATGCTGGACTAGTAGGGTTGACCCAACTACCCACCCATGTACGTTCAGTGGTGTTGTCCCTCCTAACCACCACCCATAATGGACCAGTAGGGTTGACTTAACTACCCACTCATGTACGTACAGTAGGGTTGACCCAACCACCACCATGTACGTACAGTGGTGTTATCCCTCCTAACCACCACCCATGCTGGACCAGTAGGTTTGACCCAACCACCTACTCATGTACGTACTGTGGTGTTGTCCCTCCTAACCACCACCCATGCTGGACCAATAGGGTTGACCCAACCACCACCATGTACGTACAGTGGTGTTATCCCTCCTAACCACCACCCATGCTGGACCAGTAGGTTTGACCCAACCACCCACCCATGTACGTTCAGTGGTGTTGTCCCTCCTAACCACCACCCATAATGGACCTGTAGGGTTGACTTAACTACCCACTCATGTACGTACAGTAGGGTTGACCCAACCACCACCATGTACGTACAGTGGTGTTATCCCTCCTAACCACCACCCATGCTGGACTAGTAGGGTTGACCCAACCACCACCATGTACGTACAGTGGTGTTATCCCTCCTAACCACCACCCATGCTGGACCAGTAGGGTTGACCCAACCACCTACTCATGTACGTACTGTGGTGTTGTCCCTCCTAACCACCACCCATGCTGGACCAATAGGGTTGACCCAACCACCCACCCATGTACGTACAGTGGTGTTGTCCCTCCTAACCACCACCGATGCTGGACCAGTGGGGTTGACCCAACCACCCACCCATACACGTACAGTGGAGTTATTAATTTTGTAATAAGGTACATTATACTTTTAATTTTTAAATGTACAGGTATTATGTAATCAATTTTAGTAAACCGTTTACTTCCTCAGCTCAGAGGGACTCACAAAGGAATAAAACTAGTGTTAAACTAAAGCCACTTATACTACACATCATGGCATTGTTACAAAATTGTTTCAACAACTGTCATGTGTTTATCAACCATGACGTGATAGGTATTACAACTACTTTCCGACTTTAGTTGGACACTGTTTCATTCTTTTGTTTGTGACTTTAGTCTGAGGATGGCAAACGTGGTTTACTAAAATACACTACCACTATTTTGTCATTTTGTATCGTATTAGTTAGGTAAACTAAAAAAAAATATGACGCTACCATGTAATTTTGTAGTTGTTTAAATAAATGAACTAGGGTTTGATTTAATTGTAATGTAATAAGTTCTTGTAGAGTGGCATTCATTTATTTATCTTCTATATTTATCAACACGTGCTAATTATAAGACTAGGCGTGTACAATGGTAATGTAGTTTCCGCATTGTAAATTAAAACCAATTATTTTATTTTATATGCAGTCTTTCACATACAATTATAACACTATAATTTCCGGAATGGCATTTCTTTACAAACTCTAATGGTTTTTTAATGATTATTTATATAATTAATTGACTACCAGTTCTAATAGTTCTAAACTATATTCAACACAAAAACTATTATGGTTATGTTTTATAGATATCAGCAGTATAAGTCATACTATTATATTATTGATAATATTTAGAGATTAAATGAAATGCAGACTCAATTGAAAATCAATGAAAATGCTTGTATTATTTGTATAAATGTATACAAGACTAAAATTATTATAACATTAAGTAATATATAATATCTATGGACAGTAATGAAGTAATAGTTTACAAGGAGTAGCAATGATTCATTGCCTAGTTATGATTATAAAACTAATAAATAATTTTACTCACCGAGGAAAGTGCCAGTGGAATTGAACACTTGTGTCGGGTTGTTACTACTACTGTGTTATTAGTGGATTTGTCTTCTTATGTCCTATCTCTCCTGATATACAATTGTAATTCAAGGACTAGTGGCCTTTAATATAACCTAACGCTAATAAATAGATATAATCATACTTTTTTGTACGTAATTAAATAATTCAATTAACTGCACAGGTGAAAAATAAAAGGATACCCTAACAAAATAAACTGCGCTAAGACAACAAAAGGTTGACTCGAGTTTAACTAACTTATCTTGGCTGAGATAGGTAACGAAGTAATTAATACTGTCAGATATCTCGTTCATTACAAACTTAGATAAGTTAATAGTTGATGCAAGATGGCGTATTGCCAATTGCGTATTTAGAATTGTATTCCTAAAAAATGTAAAGCTATCAAAATATTTGTTGATTAAGTACGTACAATTTATATTCTATTGACTATATTAAATGCTAATTTGAAGTTCACTAATTGCTTTATATTGCAATCACAAAACGCTAACCATATATTTTCTTAATATTTTTAAAAATGTTATTGATTATAGTAGTATTCAATGATACGTGTCTTTCCACAGATTTCCCTGAAGCATATTTGAGAATTAATTATACAAAAACATGTCTTACAAAAGACAGGCGCTGAATAAGCACATGAAGTAAGTCTTTTGATGTAACTGTGGGATAATCTTGAGGTAATCTTCAAAGAGATAGTTTCAAAGAGTTTCCACGAGCAGAACGTAATCGGATGTAAAGCCTCTACAATCTTAACCCAGGCATATTTAAGATGTAGGCATGTCTTTACAAAGATGATGACATAGATATATCTTAGTTATTTGTTTAATTAACTGTTCATTATCAAAATAATAAATAGCAACTCAATACTTCCAATCCTTATCCTTGCTTTTAATAATTGCTTTTAATTTATATATAATATCTAGATTTTAACATTTAAGAGTAGTTTTTATGTATCAGTAGTCAGTAAAAGTCTACAGGCATTATTGCATTTTCTGTTTTAAATAATAAGTAATATAAGATGACCCAAATTATTCAGACGTCATAAATATCATCTTGGCAATAATGAGAGTTCAATAAATGTCTTTTATTTAGGGACCAAAAGGCTTTGTGATAAACTATCTTCCGCTGTTTATCAACCCCGCCTACCTACCTGTACACGTGTGGTAGTGATGACCCTCCCACCTACTTACTTATACATTTATGGTAGTGATGACCCTCCTGCCTACCTACGTATACACGAACGGTAGTGCTGCCCTCCCACCTACCTACCTATACACGAACGTTATTGCTGACCCTCCTGCCTACCTACCTATGCTACGGTAGTGATGACCTTCCCGCCAATCTACCCATGCTCGTGCAGTAGTGCTAACCCTCCTGCCTAGGTAGGCAGGTATTTTTAGGTACCTATACACGAACGTTATTGCTGACCCTCCTGCCTTCCTACCTGTACACGAACGGTTTGCTGACGCTTCCGCCTACCTACCTGTACACGTACAGTAGTGATGACCTTCCTGCCTATCTGCCCATGCTCGTGCAGTAGTGCTAACCCTCCTGCTTAGGTAGGCAGGTATATTTAGGTACCTGCTGACCCTCCTGCCTTCCTACCTGTACACGAACGGCTTGCTGACGCTTCCGCCAACCTACCTGTACACGTACAGTAGTGATGACCTTCCTGCCTATCTACCCATGCTCGTGCAGTAGTGCTAACCCTCCTGCCTTCCTACCTATACACGACTGTTATTGCTGACCCTCCTGCCTTCCTACCTGTACACGAACGGTTTGCTGACGCTTCCGCCTACCTACCTGTACACGTACAGTAGTGATTACCTTCCTGCCTATCTACCCATGCTCGTGCAGTAGTGCTAACCCTCCTGCCTAGGTAGGCAGGTATATTTAGGTACCTATACCCGAACGTTATTGCTGACCCTCCTGCCTACTTACCTGTACACGAACGGCTTGCTGACGCTTAAGCGTACCTACCTGTACACGTACGGTAGTGATGACCTTCCTGCCTATCTGCCCATGCTCGTGCAGTAGTGCTAACCCTCCTGCCTAGGTAGGCAAGTATTTTTAGGTACCTATACACGACTGTTATTGCTGACCCTCCTGCCTTCCTACCTGTACACGAACGGCTTGCTGACGCTTCCGCCAACCTACCTGTACACGTACAGTAGTGATGACCTTCCTGCCTATCTACCCATGCTCGTGCAGTAGTGCTAACCCTCCTGCCTTCCTACCTGTACACGAACGGCTTGCTGACGCTTTAGCGTACCTACCTGTACACGTAAGGTAGTGATGACCTTCCTGCCTATCTGCCCATGATCGTGCAGTAGTGCTAACCCTCCTGCCTAGGTAGGCAGGTATTTTTAGGTACCTATACACGAACGTTATTGCTGACCCTCCTGCCTTCCTACCTGTACACGAACGGTTTGCTGACGCTTCCGCCTACCTACCTGTACACGTATAGTAGTGATGACCTTCCTGCCTATCTACCCATGCTCGTGCAGTAGTGCTAACCCTCCTGCCTAGGTAGGCAGGTATATTTAGGTACCTATACCCGAACGTTATTGCTGACCCTCCTGCCTACTTACCTGTACACGAACGGTTTGCTGACGCTTCTGCGTACTTACCTGTACACGTACAGTAGTGATGACCTTCCTGCCTATCTACCCATGCTCGTGCAGTAGTGCTAACCCTCCTGCCTAGGTAGGCAGGTATATTTAGGTACCTATACCCGAACGTTATTGCTGACCCTCCTGCCTACCTACCTATGCTACGGTAGTGATGACCTTCCCGCCAATCTACCCATGCTCGTGCAGTAGTGCTAAACCTCCTGCCTAGGTAGGCAGGTATATTTAGGTACCTATACACGAACGTTATTGCTGACCCTCCTGCCTACTTACCTGTACACCAATGATTTTCTGACGCTTCCGAGTACTTACCTGTACACGTACGATAGTAATGACCCACGACACTACGGTGTTATGATAAACGTGACATGCAATACAAGTATACATTGTGTACCCTATCAAAATAAGGATGTTTATTGTTTACCCTTGTTAATACCAAACTAATATTGTCACTAACATGTAAATACGATATTAATTTTAGTGTTAAATTAAATATAAAAATTGCATCCGTCCATGAATGTAACATATTCTGAAGAGTAGATGCATTCATGCAAGAAGTTGTACCCGAGCAATTTCTCTTTGACATGAATACGGTCTTTCATTTCATATTCCGTTCCCTTTGGGTTGTATTATGTACTTCTTCAGAGAAAGTGAAATGTTTTGCTGTTGCATTTACAGTAAAAAAGTTTAAATATATTTGAAGCTTCTAAAGCAATTGAATAAAAAAATCCTGTAACTTTTTATTTTGAACAGAAAATATGCATGGCTTTTGATATTTAAATGATTTCTTTCAGTAGTAAACTTTACTGTCAAAATTAATATGTCATAGTAAGAAGTAATTAGTTAAAAAAAATATCAAAATAAAACTATGTGATTTTAATTACATCCATTAATGCCTATACATCATGTATATTTACTGGTACACAAACTATTTAGATATGATCTCAGAATATTTTAAAATTAATTAAGTATTCAAAATTAGGATATTAATAATAGAGTAAATTAGGTAAACACATGGACATTTTTAAAGACTAAATTATTAAAATCATGAAAAGAGAAAAGTTTTACAAAATAACACTCCTTTAATAATCAGATAAAATATTTCTTTGCTAGTAATTGAAGGTAAAGTTGAGTCTTGAATCCAACATTGGACGTTAAATGTTAGCAAAACAATATTTCTTATTAAAAAACAAGTTTAAAAAAAATCTTATATTCATTGAGGTAAAGATTAAATATTCAGTTTTAAAATGTTAAGGGAGTTATATATAAATTTTATTTAAATTTCACTAGCTATTTCAGTCAAGCTGAAACTGTTCATTATTAACCGTTTAATTTCAAACTATTAAACAGGCAACCATTTTGTGTTGCAGAAGTTTGAGCGTAAATGAGGTAAAGCTGATTGCTGTTTTACTTCACTTTACAAAACAGTTTTACAAAAATAATTTGTGAAGTTAATATAATAACTTATCGGAAAGATATTTTAAAGTAACTATTAAGTATGTAACAGAAAGAAATGTATTTTAAATATTTATAAAAATATGTAACTTCTCCAGACTTCTCCAGTAGTGTTAACGCCGTTATCAACCATTTAGTGGACACCATTCCGGTATTAAGAAGACCGAGTGTGTAACATATCGCCTACAATCTCTAAAAAAATTGACCCAAGTAGTTGGATTACAGAACTGCGCCACTAATACTGACAAATAGTACCAATCTTTCCCTTGGCACAATACTGGTAGTTATAACAGATGGACCAAGGATCTATGGGTGTAAGCAAACTGTACAATGTAACTTTAAGGATTACCCCATAACACCCTCTGTGTTTGAAGGCCTGAGAGTAGTACATTGACGTGATGTAATCCTGATGCGTACAAGGAAAGGACCAAGGATCGATGTAGTCTGTAATCACACTGTATAATGTTACCGCCAGGATTACATCGTACGCCCCAGTGTGTGAAGGGCTTCAATATACCCTAGTAGATAGAGTCGTGTATGCACGCTGATACGGTGTATTAGTTCACCCAGGTGGATGTGGTAATAGTTTAAGTACATGCATTTAAAGCAGCAAAAAACAAGAAATGGCTTTTTTGATGCCTCTCAACACAAAATTTCAACGTATCTCAGTTATATTTCGTCCGATTATAATTGTTTTGGTATTGAAAAATTGTTAGTACAAATGTCTAAAAAAACCTGTTCTTACCAATATTTTTTATTTATTGCAGTTTTCTCGCAATTTCTATTGAACTATTTAAAATGGCCACTATTTTGAAATTAAACATTGGATCAAGTTGAATATTTTGTCTAGTATAGGTCTATCTTATCTTAACATGTCTAGCCAATGTCATAGAGATCGGTTAAGTCAATTTGGAGATAACAATTATTTTGTGAAAAAAATAAACAAAATGGTGGATATGTGGTAAACGAAGTGTTTTTGGGAAAAATGTATTCTTGATTTTATGTTTATTTTGACCTATATGATCATTTCCCTAAGTTTGGCACTTTACTTCTGAGACATCCTGTATATTATAACATAAACTTGATATATCTCTCCATTAGTTCTCGTATTAGAACGTCGAGGGCTTCAGCTTTAAAGAGTGAAACTTCCTCAATTCATATCCACTAAAAGACATATCTTATATGTTTAGGTATCTAAATTATAAGGTTTTAGTAATGCAATTACTTTTTTAAATTATATCATGTCAAAGTCATATATCATAACCAGGATTATCCCTATAAAATAAATCTTACGAGGTTCCTTTAGTGTATTTTAACTAAATGAAACATTTGTGATAACTTAAAACCCATATTGTAATAATATACTGGATTAAAATCTTTGATATGTTAAAAGAACGATTTTTTCGTATCATGATTACTTTTTAAAAATTAGAAATTCAAAGTATTTTAAGAATGAAACTTTTATTAATTTTAGTGCGTGATATATCCATGTGTGTAGTCTAATGGACAAATAATTTAAATATTCAAAAATGCTAAAATTCGAGAAACACTTCATTTATCGTTATTCAAAATTGGTTAGTGTTTATGAGATGTAAGGTTTTTTTTAATATTACTAATTATATTTAATTCAGTTCAACATTTCGTTACATCATACGCTCAAACGAATTTCATGAGTATAACTTTAGTGACTATGCAACCTTTAACATGGTGCCATTAAATATAATTCCATATTAACATAAAATTGTGACTTGTCATGTCTCGATTTCTGTACATAACGCTACGTTAAGGGAATAGTACTAATAAGAATATATATTTTGCTTTTGCCGATACAAACAATTCTCTGTCTGAAAATGTCATTATTGTTTGTTTTTGACAATATAAGCTAACAAAACGTTTCAAATAGATGCAATTAAATAAGGCTATGAGTTCTAAATAAGTTTCAGTGGCTTGTATTCGATTTAAAAATACAATTCAACAAACACAAAATGTGGTAGACACAGTTGTGGATATCAAATTCAATTCGGTATTAGCATATATTGAGGGTGGAAGTATACAATGGAATATTGGATATACTGATGTTTGAGTTGGATCAGCTGCAGGGTGTATTCTCCAACGCTGTTTTATAAATCCACAGTAAAATTCTGGCTTTATGATCCAACTTTGCTGCCAAAGCTAAACATTTTGCATTCTTGTATTCAAGGCCTTTATATAAGTAATGAAATATTATTAACTGACAGGTAAATATACTATTTTAAAAAGTAGAAATTTTTTACGTTATATTTCATTATATAGGTCTATTGCCTTTAAACCTTTAGCATTGACGAAACGAATGATAAAACACACACACACACACACACACACACACACACACACACACACATGTATATATATATATATATATATATATATATATATATATATATATATATATATATATATATATATAACATGTACTAGAATTATTAGTTATAGTTCATTTAATTTTTCGTAATTAAGTGTAAAAATTATACTAACCGTAGTCTTAGTTCACTGTGATATAAAACCCAATTACAATGTGCTATATGAGCTTAAAGATGATGAAATGACAAAATGTAGCCAAGGACTGACTTATCGGTCACCCAGTTGAACTCAACCGTAATTATTTATAGCCTAAATAATGCTGACATTAAAAATTACCAAAGGACATAAATCTGAAATTTACAAATTAAATTATTTCAACAAAGTTAAATCGTAGGAGTATGTAACAGCCTCAAACTATGAATATCATCTTCATGTTCTAGATAAAATAAAATATACAACAATATCATTTAATGAAATAAATAAGGAACCAGAAGCAAATGGAGAAATAAACAGACTGCTACAAGGCATGATCTAACCTTTGTTTATACATCATTGTTAATAAACAAGTGTTAAGGAGTGTTGACTTTTCTTTTGTTTTCATTTTCACTTGTATGTTTGTCTCATTTTTTAGTTTTGGTGGTATATTGTATTTTGTTTTTAACAGCAGTTCTTATTAATTACTATTCCGTTTAGTAACATTATAAAAACTTCACACAATCCGAAGTTGAAAATACAAAAAAATATAACAACTAGTTTCCAAATAACGATTAATTAAATACTACGTTTTAACTGTTGTGGTAATTTGATTGCTGTTTATAACAATTATAATACATAACTTTTCCTATTAAATGGACGTAAACGTTTTATATGTATTTTTTATATTTTACAACCAATGAGTGTTTAGTTGAGTAGCCTCATCCACCTGAAATGTGTGTAAGTTTTTTAGTTTAGTTTTTAAATAAATAAAATATGAAAGAGGAGTTTCTCCTGATTCAAATAAAAGTACTTCAGGAAAGTTGTTTTCTATATAGTAAAGTTTATCTGTATACATACTTAAAATTATATCAACTTTAAGCCTTTTGGCAAGATCAGATTTGTTTTCCAACACATTTCCTGCTTTAATAAAAAATGTATTTCCACAAGAGAGTTAGAGAGAGAGAGAGAGAGAGGGACGTAGAGATAATATATAGTGCAGTCTTCCTAGCAATAAACTTTAAGCAATGCTAACCACATACCAACCCCTAAGCACTATACTACATGCTTTAAAGATCAAGTAATGTTCAGCAAGTACACTCTTGAACCCTTTCCCATCACATGTGAGGTATGTGTCTAGTTTAACTATTGATTTTATGCACAAATAAATTTCCCAACCATTGTTAAATTTTGAATCTCAAATTATCAAATTTTGTTGGGGTCCATTGTGGAGCGCTAGTGTAGGCCCATGTAAATGCAATGCAGATTAAACCAGCTGTGGTTTCGTGTCTAACCAACTTTGCCGTAACACAGAGTCGAGTCGTTTCGAGTAGTTGCCTTACTCTGTTTGTTTCAGTTTGTGTGTCTGTGTTTCTTTTCATTGTTCCTTGTTTATTGTTCGTGTTGGTTCTGAAGCCGTCATTGGACTGCTGCCGTTTGTCTTCGTCGGCATGGTTGGCTTTTGGCTCCAGGGTCTGGGAGTGGAGATGGACCATCACCTGCATTGCTTTCCAACTTGATGTCGCCTGGAGACGTAGAGGAGGAACTGCGGACTGGGCCGTCCTTTTGGCCTTCTTTGCGGCCCAGAAGAGCAGCTACCTATTCCTCCCTTCCTCGCTCTGCTGTTGACTGTTTCTCCAGGAAGATGATTTCAGCATAAAGGTGAACACGTTTCATTATTTTTCTTCACCCTCCCGGCCACTCATTGTGATTTTTGGTTTAAAAAAGAAAAGGAAAACAAAAACTAGCAGAATGAAAAACAAGCAAAAAACTTGTGAAGTGCACCAGTGAGATTTTGTTTTTATTTGTGGGTGGGACTGTTATTTTGTGGGGACTTTCAAGAGTTTCAAGGGTGGGGTTTTCTGGGATGTAAATGAGAGTTCCTCTAGATTTTATTTTTTATTTTTTAAATTTAATTTTTTTATTTTGGTGAAAGGGTTTTTTCTTGTAAACGGGATTCTCGGGGGCTTGTTTTTTTAACTTCCCATTCCCATTAGGAACCGCCCAGTTTCACCCGGTGGATTCGGTGTTATTATTAATTGGAATCATTGTTTGATTTTTTTAACTTTTTTAAATTGGCCTAAACTCTAAATTACTTTTGCGTTCCTGAGGCCCCGGATAGTAAAGCTGCCGTTTTTGTATGTATTAATTATTTAGTTATTTTTATTTATGCGTAGATATTATTAAGTATTGTTTCTTATTGTTGTTATCTCTTGTTTGTTCGTGGTTATATTTGCTATTTATTTATATTTATTAAAGTCAGACCGATATTGTTGTTTCCTAGTTATTTTATTTTTATATTTTTATAGTGTTTTCTTTTTTAAAATTTTGTTAATTTGCTGGCTAGCCGTAGGAAAAAAATATATTATTATTAACAACCGCCGAGTTTTTGTTTGATGCGTTTAATGTTCAATTATTTTGTTATTTATTTCTCTAAAAAAACTTCAAATTTTAATTAAATATCTATTTAAAAAAAATAATGTGTGAAGGTAGGTTGCACAACTAACACAATTACAAGCACAATATTCCTATTAGATGGGATATTTATTGTAGGCGTTTATAATCAAGAGTTGAACTAAATTGAACAACTATTTAAAGGCTTGTTTAGTTCATAAATAATATTGCTCTGTTGCTTGTTTTCGTCTGACGAGGACATCGGATAGCTTGGTTAGTTCATATTTACATATTGGATATTACTTTTTTAATTGTTTATATTTGAATTTTTCCATTTCCATGCAATGTGCATACTGTTATCCGACAAATAAATGGTTCTATTTCAGATAAGGAGGATTTAAGGTGGAGAGAACAAATAGGAAAGATGGAAAGAACAGTACCAAAAGTATTAGAGAGAACTCAGAAAGGAAATAGGAAATATCACGTGGAATTGGATCTGTTCTCACAAGATAACGTAGCAGTAATAAAGTCATTACTTTCCCTGTTTTCTCTTTTTGTTGTTAAGTGACTTTTACTTTGTAAGAAGTTTGAGCACTTTTGTTTATTTTTTATATACTATTTACAAATGGTATCGTATTCATGCTGAAATTGTTAAGTTAAATCATTTAATTCCATAATTTTGTCAACAATAATGAATTTTGAACAACCCTTTGACGTTTGAGGACAATAGTATACAGTGTAAATAGTTATTCATACTTTTTTTATAAGAAGATTGTTTATCCTTTACTGAAAAATATATCATTTGTACTAAAATCAGTTATATTATAACAAAAATCTGTCTAGCACATGACTGTTTGAGAGATAATCTAGATTATTTTTCTTGCTATAATAGTAAATTAAAGTACATTTTTCAAATATTATTTATGTATACATAAAATAATAATAATAATAATAGAATAACTAACATGTGAAAATAGTGCCATGGAAACTCATTGTATGTTATGTGAAATTAGTGGACTGAAAATTAAAATATCACTCAAACATTACATCATCATTTTATAAAACTATAATAAGCTTTTAAACACTAAAAATATATTATGACAACTGGTTATGTGAAGGGAAACATTAAATAATTTATATGAAATCACAACAACAACAAAATTCTAAGATATTGTGACGTACCCTCCGCTCGTAAGAGAAGTCAGAGGGGTCATAGTCAGTGGTAATACAAGGGTTGAAATAAGCAAGAAAATAATTCAAAGTGTATCCTACATTTACTGAAAAAATATACCTCGGCCAACTCTCCTCTAATGTTGGGGGGTAGTCCCTGGTTCTTACAGAAGAAATCCGTTTATTTACCCGACAAACTCACCCCACGTCTAACATTCCAAAACCCGAACGACTGGCAACGGCGTCACACCATAGACAAACTATATAGTCTTTAATTTTGTTGTTGTAGTTATGAATAAGAAATAAAATTTGTCCAAAAGGTACCTTAAATTTGTCCTTGTTTGAATTGTTAAAATCGAGTGTTAAATGTTTTAAGCCAAAATATAAATTTTATAGTAAATGTGTTTTTATTTTAAGTAAACTATTCCACCTAAACAAATTTAATGTTGTCTATTTTATCAAAAATATATATAATGATACACTAAGCCAAAAAGTCAAATTAATGTGATGAAAAATTATTGTCGAACTTTTAAGCCAAATCAATTGTTATAATTGAGTAAACCATAGTAATATTATTATTTCTTGTGAAAAAACACTATGTGTGGTTGTATTGATAAGAAATATATAACTTGTTGATAAGATAACATTTAAAAAACACTATGTGTGGTTGTATTGATAGGAAATATATAATTGTTGATAAGATAACATTTAAAAAACACTATGTGTGGTTGTATTGATAGGAAATATATAACTTGTTGATAACATAACATTTAAAAAACACTATGTGTGGTTGTATTGATTAGAAATATATAACTTGTTGATAACATAACATTTAAAAAACACTATGTGTGGTTGTATTGATTAGAAATATATAACTTGTTGATAACATAACATTTAAAAAACACTATGTGTGGTTGTATTGATAAGAAATATATAACTTGTTGATAAGATAACATTTAAAAAAACACTTTGTGTGGTTGTATTGATAAGAAATATATAACTTGTTGATAAGATAACATTTAAAAAACACTATGTGTGGTTGTATTGATTAGAAATATATAACTTGTTGATAAGATAACATTTAAAAAATATCTTTCTCATTAAAAAACCTGTCCTCACGAGAAAGAAAGAAAAACAAAGAAAGATTAGGGTGAGAATAAATAAGAAAGATAGAGTTAACAGAAATAAAGGTTCTAGAGAGAAATTGGAAATGTCAGTTTGAATTGGCTCCGTGCTAACAATATAAAGTCGTCAAACCACAACATATATCAAATGTTTTAGTGAGATTGACTCTCTTTAATCAAATAAGTTTCAGTAAAACCACTGCAATGTTTGGTATACCTATTATACATTATAGATAATGAATCAGAACTATATTAAGTATACTGTGACAATCACTGTGAACATAATAAAAATGATGATTGAGCTATTTATATTTCGCTGCTAATTTTGTGTTCATAGCATTCTAACCGTATACTTCGCCACTTAGGCGCATATTTTTGGCAAGTTAGACGTCTACTATGATGATTACGACCTGAGTGTTTTTCAGATTTACATGTGTTTATCAGTGAAAGCTAATCGTTCCACTACTTCACCGTTTGTATATTTACCTTCACCGCTAGGATGACCTTTACCTCCTCTGTGCGACTTTTTATTTGTGTCTGTGTCTGGTATAGTTTCGTTTATGCTTTTCGTCTTTCTTGTCGTTGTCGTAACTTTCTGTTCAGCCTTTCTTTTGATAATTTTTGTGACTAATTCATTTTGGTCTTCGGCTCCAGGTTCCGGGAGGGGAGGGGAGGCGTATCATCAACTGAATTGCCTTTCACCTTGTTGTCACCTGGGACAACCTTGTGGGTCACCTGGGGAATGCAGTGGAGGACCTTCGGGCTGGGTCAACCAATAGGCCTTCTTGGCGAGCCAAAAGGAGGATCCACCTACATACCCTTTCTCGTTGCAACGTTGACTCTGTTCATCCAGGACCCCTCTTGGCCAGAATGCTCCTGTGACTTGTTATTTGTGAGGACTGTGTAACTTTTTTTAGATTTTATGATTAAGACTTTTGTGGGGAGGGGGAATCGTTATGTAAAATTAATTGGAATTGTTTGTAAAAAGGATTATGTGAATATCTTACTTTAATTTGGTTTTTCTTTCCTGTATTTTATTTTTATATTTGGGTTTTAAATGTAACGGGGTTTTCGGGGATTTGAATTATTTTTAATTTCCCAGTAGGAGCCAACATTATTTCCTGGAATTATTAATTAATTCTTTTTATTAGTTTGTAATTGTTCCAAAAATGTCCAACAATTTTCATTCCCGAAGTGCCGGAAAATTTGTATGCTAGCTTTTAAGTTTAATTTGTAATTTTATTATTTATTTATTGATTGTTATATTGTTAATACTAATTCCTGTATGTTTTTTATACGTGAAATTATTTATTTATTGTTGTATTTTTCAGAGATTAATTTATTTTGTTAGGCCTAAACAATTGTTAACTTACAAATAGGCAAGAGCCTAATTTTGGTCCGTAAAAATGTGTCAAATATTTTTCCGCTATTTAGTTATTTTTTAATTAGTTCAATTTTCTTTAATAAACAATATTTTTGCCATAACATGATTTTCCTTTCATCTACTGGGTCCACACCCACCATCGGAAGGCCCTAGCAGTAATATTTTAGCGAGGGTGGGTTGCTTCAGTGATGGGAATCGTTCTACCACTCCGCCGCCGAACGATCCCCGGTTCGGTCGGTGTTCAACAGTCCACAACAGTGTTTAGTTGTAAAAGACTGACCTTAGCTAGTATGTTATATTGCTATTTATTGACTACACTATTATTCAATTTTTATTGTTAATTGTTATTCGAAAACTTAATGATTTATTTTAATCATTCTAAGCTTGAATTATTACTATCAACACTAATGGTCAACAGACACAGCTACTGATGACGTAGTGGGTGGGGTTTGATATAGCACTGCCAGCACGAAGACTACCGTGTAACTAGTTTCCATGACAACATCACATGGAATTACTCAGAAGACAAAGATTGGTTTTTCCCTATCACTTTTACCACTCAGTGTATCTCTATTGCACTGGTGCTTTTATTTGGTCGCAATCCAAGCGGCCTATCGATATACCAATGTATGGAGTTAATATTAACCTCACTAGCGTATTACAAATTGTTGAGTAATATTTGAAACCATAACACTGGTAACATTAACAGTGATTATGGAGCAAAATATACAAAAATTAATTTCCTCTTAGCATTAAAAAAATATGAGAATTAGATTAATAAAAGTATATATTTATTCATTCCCTTATCTTTTACCTTCCTTTAAAGCAGATTTACAAAAATTTAAAACGTAATCCGTCATTGTCGTAGAAAAAATCCGAGTTTTGAAGTAATAAATTCTTATACTAAATACATATTACAAGTTTCAAATTTCTTAATCTGCAAAACTTACCCTTTTTGGGATTTTGTAAGCTTTGATAGATCATTATTTTTTGTCACACGTTTCATGATACTGTTCCCATAAATCGTTATAATCAAGGTTTAATAATATTACTTCGTAAATATACTGTCCGAAATAAAATATACTAGAAACATAATATATGTACACTACATAATATAAATCAAACTTCCGTGTGTTTGTGTACACCAAAAGTACTGAACGGATTCACTTGACATTTTTACACAACATTGCATTCATAAAAAAGAGTGTTTTTATATACTTAGTCCATTAAATGGTAAACTGGGACATTTCAAGCATTTTCCGGACCCCCTACATTTCACAAATGGAAGTAAATGTTAGTGCTAAAAAGTGAAACTGTGACCAGCTGATTTATGTGCATATTATATCAAAATTATATCCTGTAAGTTTATTACTGTAATGAAATGATTATTTACTATGAAAACAAAAAACTATATGTTACTTTATTTAGTATGAAATCATGTAGAGAGTTAATTTATTTTTCTAACAACTAAAATAAAAATAGTTTATATCAGACTACGCTGCAGCAAAATCGTAGCCGTTTTATGTGGTATATGTAATAAATTTGATTTTTATATCAGACTACGCTGCAGCAAAATCGTAGCCGTTTTATGTGGTATATGTAATAAATTTGACTTTATGAAATTTGAAATAAACTACGTATTGAATTACTGAAATAAAATAATTGAATTATAATAATAAGTATTTAAAAAATTTAACAACCACAACAAAATTTTAAATTTTTATTGTCCTTTCGTGCAACAATTAGGAATATGTTGGTGGTAGGTAAACCAGCATTGTTTTTCTGAACGACAATATATTAAACTACATAATATTGAAAGTAGACAAATGGAGACGAAATATGTAATTCCCCCTCCCCTATAAACTATTAGTACTGATGAAACCAAATAAATGCAAGTGGGGTGTCTCTGGAAGGCAGCCAACTTCCTTGTTATCCCTGTTGATAGAAGTACATGGTATCTTTTGGAACCAATAGGGCGGAGCTCAGTTATTTTCTGTACATTTCTTTTTTTCCCACCGTCTTTGACAGTTAAGCTTTGAAATAAGTTTATTAAGGCTACATTATCTTTTTCTTAGCTCGAGAAATTTCGTGGATAACTGATTCACTCACGGAACTAAATGTTATTTATTAGTAAGATACTGATCATAGAGAAATTGGTAGATGAACGCGTATAGTCATTGTTTCTAACAAAGGTCAACTGTTACTAAAAAAGAGCTATTTATAGCCCAATATCCAGGGCAACTAACGGACATTCAACTTTACATTGGTTTCAAACCACGTAGCATTGGTCTAATTTAAGCTAATTGACAAGTCTGATACTCAGTTTCCTTTCCTACACAACATCCGGACACTGACTACTACCCTACACGGACACAACAATGTCTACAGTGGCGTCCACGTCGATGGTAAACATTGAGTGGGAGCTCTGTTGGTATAACATAACTGAGCATAGAATATTTTGCCTACAATCTCCTCAACACCAAGTAGTTAGGTTACATCAATGCGCAGCTAGTGTAATAAATACTACACACATGTATAGATACTACACTAAGGGTGCTTATCTGTTTTAGCTTTTACGTAATAATTAATGGTGTGTGTACGTGATTGGATATTGGAGATAGTGGACTCCCTGGGGAACACCTAACCTGGCCCTCATTCATAAATATTTGCACATGTTGGAGTTAATTTATTGATTGTTGTTTAGTTTTACTTTCTTTATTACTATTTATTATATATTCTAAAATAATTATTTGTTAGAAATTATTTATATGCATCTTGAAGCTATTTAGTAAATATTCTTATAATTGTTATGTTGTACTTTTGTATGTATAAGTTGCTTGTTTGTACATTTTTGTAAATGACACTGACCGTTGATAAATATATAAATAAATATATATATACTGAGACATACCACTTTTACGTGTTATGTTTGATCTAATTATAACATTCGTGCTACACATTCAATTGATTTATTGCTAGTATACCTATTTCGTATATACCATAAAAAGGCATCTTTAACATTTATTTTGAAAAGTAGGTCAGTGACAGTGATAATTTCCTTAATCTAATTACAAGAAACGATGTGAAAAGAAAGAGGAGAAGATAAACAGGTTCTCACAAAAAAGGTTCTTGGCTGTTTATTTTCGAACGAAATTTGAAGAATATATTTTTTCTTAGTTCCACTCCCCTTAGTAAACGTCTGTCTATTTTTGTGTGTGTTTTTTAACAAAATGTTCAACTTAAGAATCGTTTGACAAACTGACTTTTAACTATACATACTTACTTACATAAAAATTAATAAACAGTAAAAATAAATCACTGAGTTATCTTTAACCATTTAAATTTGTTGACGCCAAATATCTGTAGAAAAAATAAATCATTTAATCATTTGTAGATAGCTTAATATAGCTCAATAGTTGTTGGATTTCTGTAAATGCTGTAGTTATTGAATAATTCTTATGTAAACATTTTTGCAAAACATTGTCAGCCGGTCAAGCCGTTCTTGAGCTATTATATTATTAGTCTTTTTTTCTAAACACGAAAAAGACAGAGAGAAACTAAACGGAGTTGAATTGTAAATAATGTAATCTTGATGTTTTGCCCTAAATTAGGCGTAGAACCCGACAATTAATAGCCAGGACATTTTTTATTTGACATCCTGTAAATATTAGGCTAATATGGCCAAAGGAATATCAGGCTAATATTTTTTACTGACAAGGTTCAGACAACGATTTCATACAGTTACCAGGACTAAAAAAAAGCTTTTCAAATACCCTTTTTAGGTAACATACTTTTTTTAAACAACAGATATATGCCTTAATGTGCAATTTTAAAGTACCATTTTAAGACTACATTATTAAACATCCTAGATAATTGTTAGTAAATAAACGAACAAATATTGCACTACAACTATATATATTATTTACAGTGCACATATACATATATCTCTGATTATATACATTCTTTTCTAAAAAAGTAGTTTAAAATTGCCAACAGTGCAATAAAATATTAGCGTTATAACAAAAAATTCAGCAGGATAGAAGTTAGTAGTTTGTGTATCTGCAATGAGATTGGTAGTAAAATAAATACTTATAAAATTACTAATACTCAATTATTCATAGTATTAAAGATTTCACAAATGTATTTTTAGGGTATTATTTTATTTAACTATTTTGATTTAATAAGGGTTTATGTGTTGATGTAATTTTGTTAATTTAACAATTTTAATTTTTGGATTATAGAAACTTTGTGACAATGTAAAAGTAAACATGTGATAAAAAAGTACTTGATGTAACACTTTTTATTACAAATATACTATTAATAACAGATAAATTAGTATAACATGACATTTCCAATTCAAACATTACACAATGCGACTTAGTTTACATTCGCATGTGATGTTTTTCGAAAATACATTTTAATTAAGTCAAAAAGCAAACCGCACCTTTGAATCTTAGTCGGCCCTTTAAGGATCTAACATCATCCATCTTGCTTGGCTTTCTTTAGGGAAATTAATTAACCTCGTCATTTAAACCCTTCTAAGCTTCTCTTATATCTTCTCACTCGAAAACCCTGCATTGATATAATAATGTAATATGGTGTTTCATTTTGTTATGTTAAAAACACGTTAGATATGCCAACCTTTTTAATGACATTATTATTTTTTTCGTTTTGTTTCGAATTGATACAATATGGAAGGGTGAGTGAATGTGTAGGGCATGTAGGTTGCTGTCATACCTCTATCTGAGAGGGGGTCGATGGGTCTTCAAGCCTCTGAGTGAAAGGGTAGGTGGCTTGGCCTTCAGGATTCTGTGTAAAGAGTACATAGATGGACCTTTAGATCTCTGTGTGAAGAGCAGATTGACGAGTCTTCAGGCTTCTGTGGTAAGGGCGCGTATCTGATCTTATAATATCTGTGTAAAAGGTTGGGTGGTTAACCCGCCAATTTCCTATATGAAGGACTCCCTGTGGAGGGCAGTTTGGTTTTAAGTCTAGCCTCCAGGTATTAATTTAATAAATAGTTGTTTAATTAGAACAATACATGTTGATACATTTACTGTACAAGTAAACGTCATACAAAACAAATATGTTACAATGTAAGCACAAAATGCATAAATATTATGGTGATCTTTTTCGGTGAACCATAGGCTACTCACTTTCCTCAGACCAGATTCACAAATGAATGGAAAATGGTGTTCAACAACTCAATTTATAGGCCTATCATAATGTATCTTCAAAATGGCGTCTGCTGTGATATTATTGGTTAATCCCTATTGGCTGTTATTTCTGTTTTTTTAGTCGCTAAAAATATATTATTAAAAACTATTTCAGAATCAAAATTAACTTGTTCATTCATAGTTTATCACGATTCTTACATTTTTCTTTAAAAATAAATAACTCTTCCCAAGTATTCATAATACGACCCTTCTTACAAACTTTTAGAATATCTACATTTTTATCTATTTTATTTAAACTGTGGCTACAATTCAGAAGGTGTTAAGCTACATTTAGATCTTTCAAGCTTCTTGTTTTTAAAAGCTGAGACATGGTTTTTATCTCTTTTGCTAACATTTATAGTCTGACCTATGTAAAACATATTACAATCATTACAGTTAATCCTATATATTCCTGAAATACTGAATTTATTTTCACTTTCAATATTCGGGTGTAAAATGTTGGACATAGTATTACAAGTCTTAAAAGCTACTGATAAATTGAATTTCTTAAATCTATTACCAATTCTTTCTGTAAACGGTCCATTGTAATCGAGGGATACATACTTCCTTTGTTCTTTATTGGATTTTTCTTTTTTAGGAGTAGTTCATTTATCATCTCGAATTTTATTTTCTATTTTCTTTTTTATTCTACTTCCAATGTCATCAATCATTGATGCCTTGTATCCATTTGCAATAGCTATTGATTTTATTACATTTATTTCCTTTTTTCTATCTGTAACACTTAATGGTATTGAATAAGCCTATATAACATACTTCTGAAGCTGTTGTTGTTTTGTGAGACGGGGGATGGACAGAACTGTTATTTATTATACAATTGGTTTGAGTAGTTTTCCTGATAATTCTATATGAAAGTTTGTTATGATCACGAATTATTTTTTGATCCAAAAAGTTAATTTCATTCATAGATTCAAGTTCACTGGTAAATCTAAACTTCTGGTGGTGACAGTTAAGTACATTTAACATATTATCTAACTCATTACATGATTTCTCTTTAAATAAAACCAGAATATCATCTACATAACGGATCTAAAATATGATATCATATTCTTTATTTATTCATTTCAACGGCAAGCTATTTTACAAACAACATTTAAACAATCCCAATCAGTGGTATAGTACAACTAATACCAAGCTATATGTGTGTTTGTGTGTGTGTGTGTGTTTTTTAGCGTGCGCGCTAAATAGAAACTATGACTAGTATTAATAATATATGACCAATATATGGTATATATTAGAATAAAGATAACAATAAATAGATACAGTACAGTAAATAATATGACAATAAATAAGATAAATATATAATATACAATTATGACAACAATAATAACAAAGACTACATGCGAATACGATAGGCAGCTATAAATAATATTTGCCCAATCCAAGGCGTATGTTATGGAACAAAAAAGTGATTGAAATCAACATGACAAATATAGAGATTGAATCACTAATAATATAAATGAAAATACAACAACAAACAGTTTGGTGTGACAACAATACAAATTATACAACAAGAATAACATTAAATATAAAGTAAAAAGCACGAAAAAAGATGCATGACCATTATATAATACAATCGTGCACGTGCCAGAGAATTAAACATATCAAAGTGCAAGAAGCCTGAAAAATAAATAAAAATTTTAATTTATGAAACAAAATTAGAATTGCTACAGAAAGTGAAGAAGAATGTAAAAATAAATTTGAGCAAGAACAATTTGTTAATGAATAATCTAGAAATAAATTAATTTTAATAGCTTTTTAATGTATCTAAAGTGTAGTCTTCATGATGCTTATATTTGTGAATTTTGTAATTCTTTGGTTATTTTGCATTTTTGTACTCGTTTTGAAATTTCTTTTGTTATTAGAGGCCCCGTAAGTTCAGCTGCGATGTTAAAATGTTTTTTTCTGTAGTTATTGTTTTCTAGTTGTAGTTTATTCATTTGTGTATTCTGTTATTTATTTGTTGTTGACGTTTTTCTCTTGTTCAATTGGTTTTGTTATACGATTTAATCTTTTTATGCATTTTTCAGATCTCTATATTTATACATTTCTAAAAAATGTTTTTAGGCCTAATCATTTTGATTTCCTTGATTCTTTTAGACTATTAATATTTGATAATCTTTTTTTATTATTTATATTAGGCAATATATATTTATAAATTTCTTTAACATTTGATAAATATCGTAATTTTTCACAAACGCTCAACAGCCCGTTTTGTCCGTCAATGTTTACATTTTTTTTATTCGTAACCTAATATATATTTTTAAATTTTGTAATACTTTTGAATTAAACGTTTTTATTAATTTTCATGTAATAAGTATTTTTGCCATTCAACTTGTGTTTTTTTTTCTGTGTCATCCTCCTCCACCCTCGATGAGTCCAGTGCAATATTTTGATAGTACGAGGGTGGATTGCACTAATTATATATATTAAATAAACTATGGTTCATTATACAATTACATTAAGTACAGTACAAACTTCAAATCAGTTTCCCGTTTGAAGTGAAGTTCTCAAGTTTAATATTACCTGGATGAACATAACAGCATAGACCAAACATTATATGCGAAGGCCTAAAAATAGCTACTCCAATTAAGGTGACTATGGATTCTGCTAAGGGTACACATGTGGGCTGAGCTAATCAGGGCCAAATTAATGTGTACCATAAGCTGCGAGAGCATTGACTTAGACCATTTGGTTACACTGAAAGCAGGACCTCTGCACATGTTTTATCTTTATAAACTAAAAGATACTTAATCATACTACCTATTAATAATAATTAAGTTTAATTTTACTATTTAATTTTAGTTTTATATCAAAGTAAAGAGAAATAAAGATCAATGAATCTTAATACTGACTCATTTGCACTTCAAGCTAATGTGCACTTCAATTTCGTAGAAGACAGAAACAAATCTGTGAGAAAATATTCATTAAAAGTATCGTTGGTGAAATAATACTTAAGAAATGTAAATAAAGCTTAAATTTGAGACGAATTCAGGTTACTGCTTATGGAACTCATTACATTATTCCATCTAAGTCATCATTACACTGCTCAAAGCCTTTTACTTCACAGCGCGTATTTCACAAGTGCTTTGTTCAGTGAGTTTAGTTTATGAAGTGACTCATCAGTCACTGATAACAATCGTTTTATCTTTCTGAACCTTAATTAGTTTTGTTTCGTGAGTCGTCATCCTTGAAGTTTAATATTTAACATACATTTAATAAATATTAAGAATGCCCTAATAAGTTTTCAAAAGATTATACAGATCCTTCTTTTAACAATGAAATAAGATGGATCTTCACTCGATGGCAGGCGAAGAGGAAGTGATTCAGAATACTCAGCACGATCTCCAGAACTAACAACCAAGGAATTCTACCCTTGGAATACTATAAAATACATAGTGTACGGAAAAATGTAACGACACTAGTACGCTCTCAGTAGTACCCCTTTAGACAGTTTGTACTAACCCGCAGTGGTAGATGTATTGCTGTTAACGGTAATAATGTTCAACATTTATTTATAAGTTTAATCTAGGAAAAATACAATTTATATGCGTATAAGAGCTTTTATTTAATTAAATATAAGTGTTCAACATGAATATAACATTTTGTTTAGAAACCCTGTATCTACTATAATTCATGACTGCTTTTTCTATACACATTGTGGAAAACAAATATAGAAACGCTTTCAAAACTTTTGTATGATTTAACTTGCAAAATTGAAATCCTGTACATCATCATAGTTACATAGAACATACTTTTTGACGTCATTAGCAATATTTCATATTTCAGGGCGACGGCCCACGAGTAGTTGTTGAGGTAAGCCTAGGTCGAGTTTGGTGCCAAATGAAAGGTCTATTTAAGATAAATTAATGCTGCAAACCAAACTTAGAAAGGGTTATCCTTTCCAGAGTAGTGGTCATTTGAATTTCAAAATAACTAATTTGAACAAAATTATTTGTCTGCTATTCAACGGTTTTAAGTAAATTATTCTGATCAAAAATTACTCTTTATGGAACAAGATTACTAAAAAAAATAAATCATCAAAATTATCTCTGAAAAAATAACGTTCTTGTGAAAGCGTTTTCTGTATACAATGTTTGGCTCCCTGTGTAGTAATTTATTATTATTTTATTGGTTCTTCTGGTGAAGAAGTAACTATCACCCTTTTCATGTTATATACTATAGTAATATTTTTGTTGAACTTATTTGATCATAAATGTATTTTTTCAATAATTTACCAGTAATTTTGGTATTTTATTTTCTAATAATAATTTTCATAGGATTTTTTTACAAAGATCATATCTACACATGTTTTATGAATAACGAACTGTCAAATATATAACACGTTTTATGAATGTGATATAAATTACATCATTCAATAAAAGAGTACCAGTGAAAAACATACCGAGAAGGACAATAATTCTGACAGACGTAAAAGTGCTACCTCTTTTCCCTGTGAGGCTAACCCAAAGTGACTTTCCACTGTGTCGCTAAATCTTGCCTGTTGGATGATGAATTAAAAGACGGTTACTTATTTAACAGCTGAAAATCTAGAAATGATGATAGAGGAATAAATATTGTGGATAAACTCTCTCCCACATTTTGCAATGTAATGAACGCAGTACGTGAAAAAAAAAAAAAAAAACGGAGAGAAACGAGGTGATCATGTTGGAGGATTCAGTGTGGACCATCTAGCTCTAGCACAATGCATCTGTCTTCACAGCCCCTTCTGTAGTACATCTTGTTGTGACTTGAACCCTCCAGGGAAATCTGCCAGCGGGTAAGTGTTACCGGTAAGTGTACTGGGATAACACATAAGAGTTTGGAGGGAGTCCAGAGGTCAGGAATACCAACGAGACTTACATGATATAAACTACTACATTACATCTTTTATAATATTTCGTTTAGTGTAAACATAATTAATAAAAATAAATTTTCTTAGAAAATGTAACGTTGGAAAATAAATAATTCATATTTGCCCAATCCAAGGCGTATGTTATGGAACAAAAAAGTGATTGAAATCAACATGACAAATATAGAGATTGAATCACTAATAATATAAATGAAAATACAACAACAAACAGTTTGATGTGACAACAATACAAATTATACAACAAGAATAACAATAAATATAAAGTAAAAAGCACGAAAAAATATGCATGACCATTATATAATACAAACGTGCACGTGCCAGAGAATTAAACATCAAAGTGCAAGAAGTCTGAAAAATAAATAAAAATTTTAATTTATGAAACAAAATTACAATTGCTGCAGAAAGTGAAGAAGAATGTAAAAATCAATTTGAGCAAGAACAATTTGTTAATGAATAATCTAGAAATAAATTAATTTTAATAGCTTTTTAATGTATCTAAAATGTAGTCTTCATGATTCTTATATTTGTGAATTTTGTAATTCTTTGGTTCTTTTGCATTTTTGTACTCGTTTTGAAATTTCTTTTGTTATTAGAGGCCCCGTAAGTTCAGCTGCGATGTTAAAATGTTTTTTTCTGTAGTTATTGTTTTCTAGTTGTAGTTTATTCATTTGTGTATTCTGTTATTTATTTGTTGTTGACGTTTTTCTCTTGTTCAATTGGTTTTGTTATACGATTTAATCTTTTTATGCATTTTTCAGATCTCTATATTTATACATTTCTAAAAAATGTTTTTAGGCCTAATCATTTTGATTTCCTTGATTCTTTTAGACTATTAATATTTGATAATCTTTTTTTATTATTTATATTAGGCAATATATATTTATAAATTTCTTTAACATTTGATAAATATCGTAATTTTTCACAAACGCTCAACAGCCCGTTTTGTCCGTCAATGTTTACATTTTTTTTATTCGTAACCTAATATATATTTTTAAATTTTGTAATACTTTTGAATTAAACGTTTTTATTAATTTTCATGTAATAAGTATTTTTGCCATTCAACTTGTGTTTTTTTTTCTGTGTCATCCTCCTCCACCCTCGATGAGTCCAGTGCAATATTTTGATAGTACGAGGGTGGATTGCACTAATTATATATATTAAATAAACTATGGTTCATTATACAATTACATTAAGTACAGTACAAACTTCAAATCAGTTTCCCGTTTGAAGTGAAGTTCTCAAGTTTAATATTACCTGGATGAACATAACAGCATAGACCAAACATTATATGCGAAGGCCTAAAAATAGCTACTCCAATTAAGGTGACTATGGATTCTGCTAAGGGTACACATGTGGGCTGAGCTAATCAGGGCCAAATTAATGTGTACCATAAGCTGCGAGAGCATTGACTTAGACCATTTGGTTACACTGAAAGCAGGACCTCTGCACATGTTTTATCTTTATAAACTAAAAGATACTTAATCATACTACCTATTAATAATAATTAAGTTTAATTTTACTATTTAATTTTAGTTTTATATCAAAGTAAAGAGAAATAAAGATCAATGAATCTTAATACTGACTCATTTGCACTTCAAGCTAATGTGCACTTCAATTTCGTAGAAGACAGAAACAAATCTGTGAGAAAATATTCATTAAAAGTATCGTTGGTGAAATAATACTTAAGAAATGTAAATAAAGCTTAAATTTGAGACGAATTCAGGTTACTGCTTATGGAACTCATTACATTATTCCATCTAAGTCATCATTACACTGCTCAAAGCCTTTTACTTCACAGCGCGTATTTCACAAGTGCTTTGTTCAGTGAGTTTAGTTTATGAAGTGACTCATCAGTCACTGATAACAATCGTTTTATCTTTCTGAACCTTAATTAGTTTTGTTTCGTGAGTCGTCATCCTTGAAGTTTAATATTTAACATACATTTAATAAATATTAAGAATGCCCTAATAAGTTTTCAAAAGATTATACAGATCCTTCTTTTAACAATGAAATAAGATGGATCTTCACTCGATGGCAGGCGAAGAGGAAGTGATTCAGAATACTCAGCACGATCTCCAGAACTAACAACCAAGGAATTCTACCCTTGGAATACTATAAAATACATAGTGTACGGAAAAATGTAACGACACTAGTACGCTCTCAGTAGTACCCCTTTAGACAGTTTGTACTAACCCGCAGTGGTAGATGTATTGCTGTTAACGGTAATAATGTTCAACATTTATTTATAAGTTTAATCTAGGAAAAATACAATTTATATGCGTATAAGAGCTTTTATTTAATTAAATATAAGTGTTCAACATGAATATAACATTTTGTTTAGAAACCCTGTATCTACTATAATTCATGACTGCTTTTTCTATACACATTGTGGAAAACAAATATAGAAACGCTTTCAAAACTTTTGTATGATTTAACTTGCAAAATTGAAATCCTGTACATCATCATAGTTACATAGAACATACTTTTTGACGTCATTAGCAATATTTCATATTTCAGGGCGACGGCCCACGAGTAGTTGTTGAGGTAAGCCTAGGTCGAGTTTGGTGCCAAATGAAAGGTCTATTTAAGATAAATTAATGCTGCAAACCAGACTTCGAAAGGGTTATCCTTTCCAGAGTAGTGGTCATTTGAATTTCAAAATAACTAATTTGAACAAAATTATTTGTCTGCTATTCAACGGTTTTAAGTAAATTATTCTGATCAAAAATTACTCTTTATGGAACAAGATTACTAAAAAAAATAAATCATCAAAATTATCTCTGAAAAAATAACGTTCTTGTGAAAGCGTTTTCTGTATACAATGTTTGGCTCCCTGTGTAGTAATTTATTATTATTTTATTGGTTCTTCTGGTGAAGAAGTAACTATCACCCTTTTCATGTTATATACTATAGTAATATTTTTGTTGAACTTATTTGATCATAAATGTATTTTTTCAATAATTTACCAGTAATTTTGGTATTTTATTTTCTAATAATAATTTTCATAGGATTTTTTTACAAAGATCATATCTACACATGTTTTATGAATAACGAACTGTCAAATATATAACACGTTTTATGAATGTGATATAAATTACATCATTCAATAAAAGAGTACCAGTGAAAAACATACTGAAAAGGACAATAATTCTGACAGACATAAAAGTGCTACCTCTTATCCCCGTGAGGCTAACCCAAAGTGACTTTCCACTGTGTCGCTAAATCTTGCCTGTTGGATGATTTAACAGCTGAAAATCTAGAAATAATGATAGAGGAATAAATATTGCGGATAAACTCTCACATTTTGCAATGTAATGAACGCAGTACGTGAAAAAAAAAAAAAAAACGGAGAGAAACGAGGTGATCATGTTGGAGGATTCAGTGTGGACCATCTAGCTCTAGCACAATGCATCTGTCTTCACAGCCCCTTCTGTAGTACATCTTGTTGTGACTTGAACCCTCCAGGGAAATCTGCCAGCGGGTAAGTGTTACCGGTAAGTGTACTGGGATAACACATAAGAGTTTGGAGGGAGTCCAGAGGTCAGGAATACCAACGAGACTTACATGATATAAACTACTACATTACATCTTTTATAATATTTCGTTTAGTGTAAACATAATTAATAAAAATAAATTTTCTTAGAAAATGTAACGTTGGAAAATAAATAATTCATATTTGCCCAATCCAAGGCGTATGTTATGGAACAAAAAAGTGATTGAAATCAACATGACAAATATAGAGATTGAATCACTAATAATATAAATGAAAATACAACAACAAACAGTTTGATGTGACAACAATACAAATTATACAACAAGAATAACAATAAATATAAAGTAAAAAGCACGAAAAAATATGCATGACCATTATATAATACAAACGTGCACGTGCCAGAGAATTAAACATCAAAGTGCAAGAAGTCTGAAAAATAAATAAAAATTTTAATTTATGAAACAAAATTACAATTGCTGCAGAAAGTGAAGAAGAATGTAAAAATCAATTTGAGCAAGAACAATTTGTTAATGAATAATCTAGAAATAAATTAATTTTAATAGCTTTTTAATGTATCTAAAATGTAGTCTTCATGATTCTTATATTTGTGAATTTTGTAATTCTTTGGTTCTTTTGCATTTTTGTACTCGTTTTGAAATTTCTTTTGTTATTAGAGGCCCCGTAAGTTCAGCTGCGATGTTAAAATGTTTTTTTCTGTAGTTATTGTTTTCTAGTTGTAGTTTATTCATTTGTGTATTCTGTTATTTATTTGTTGTTGACGTTTTTCTCTTGTTCAATTGGTTTTGTTATACGATTTAATCTTTTTATGCATTTTTCAGATCTCTATATTTATACATTTCTAAAAAATGTTTTTAGGCCTAATCATTTTGATTTCCTTGATTCTTTTAGACTATTAATATTTGATAATCTTTTTTTATTATTTATATTAGGCAATATATATTTATAAATTTCTTTAACATTTGATAAATATCGTAATTTTTCACAAACGCTCAACAGCCCGTTTTGTCCGTCAATGTTTACATTTTTTTTATTCGTAACCTAATATATATTTTTAAATTTTGTAATACTTTTGAATTAAACGTTTTTATTAATTTTCATGTAATAAGTATTTTTGCCATTCAACTTGTGTTTTTTTTTCTGTGTCATCCTCCTCCACCCTCGATGAGTCCAGTGCAATATTTTGATAGTACGAGGGTGGATTGCACTAATTATATATATTAAATAAACTATGGTTCATTATACAATTACATTAAGTACAGTACAAACTTCAAGTCAGTTTCCCGTTTGAAGTGAAGTTCTCAAGTTTAATATTACCTGGATGAACATAACAGCATAGACCAAACATTATATGCGAAGGCCTAAAAATAGCTACTCCAATTAAGGTGACTATGGATTCTGCTAAGGGTACACATGTGGGCTGAGCTAATCAGGGCCAAATTAATGTGTACCATAAGCTGCGAGAGCATTGACTTAGACCATTTGGTTACACTGAAAGCAGGACCTCTGCACATGTTTTATCTTTATAAACTAAAAGATACTTAATCATACTACCTATTAATAATAATTAAGTTTAATTTTACTATTTAATTTTAGTTTTATATCAAAGTAAAGAGAAATAAAGATCAATGAATCTTAATACTGACTCATTTGCACTTCAAGCTAATGTGCACTTCAATTTCGTAGAAGACAGAAACAAATCTGTGAGAAAATATTCATTAAAAGTATCGTTGGTGAAATAATACTTAAGAAATGTAAATAAAGCTTAAATTTGAGACGAATTCAGGTTACTGCTTATGGAACTCATTACATTATTCCATCTAAGTCATCATTACACTGCTCAAAGCCTTTTACTTCACAGCGCGTATTTCACAAGTGCTTTGTTCAGTGAGTTTAGTTTATGAAGTGACTCATCAGTCACTGATAACAATCGTTTTATCTTTCTGAACCTTAATTAGTTTTGTTTCGTGAGTCGTCATCCTTGAAGTTTAATATTTAACATACATTTAATAAATATTAAGAATGCCCTAATAAGTTTTCAAAAGATTATACAGATCCTTCTTTTAACAATGAAATAAGATGGATCTTCACTCGATGGCAGGCGAAGAGGAAGTGATTCAGAATACTCAGCACGATCTCCAGAACTAACAACCAAGGAATTCTACCCTTGGAATACTATAAAATACATAGTGTACGGAAAAATGTAACGACACTAGTACGCTCTCAGTAGTACCCCTTTAGACAGTTTGTACTAACCCGCAGTGGTAGATGTATTGCTGTTAACGGTAATAATGTTCAACATTTATTTATAAGTTTAATCTAGGAAAAATACAATTTATATGCGTATAAGAGCTTTTATTTAATTAAATATAAGTGTTCAACATGAATATAACATTTTGTTTAGAAACCCTGTATCTACTATAATTCATGACTGCTTTTTCTATACACATTGTGGAAAACAAATATAGAAACGCTTTCAAAACTTTTGTATGATTTAACTTGCAAAATTGAAATCCTGTACATCATCATAGTTACATAGAACATACTTTTTGACGTCATTAGCAATATTTCATATTTCAGGGCGACGGCCCACGAGTAGTTGTTGAGGTAAGCCTAGGTCGAGTTTGGTGCCAAATGAAAGGTCTATTTAAGATAAATTAATGCTGCAAACCAGACTTCGAAAGGGTTATCCTTTCCAGAGTAGTGGTCATTTGAATTTCAAAATAACTAATTTGAACAAAATTATTTGTCTGCTATTCAACGGTTTTAAGTAAATTATTCTGATCAAAAATTACTCTTTATGGAACAAGATTACTAAAAAAAATAAATCATCAAAATTATCTCTGAAAAAATAACGTTCTTGTGAAAGCGTTTTCTGTATACAATGTTTGGCTCCCTGTGTAGTAATTTATTATTATTTTATTGGTTCTTCTGGTGAAGAAGTAACTATCACCCTTTTCATGTTATATACTATAGTAATATTTTTGTTGAACTTATTTGATCATAAATGTATTTTTTCAATAATTTACCAGTAATTTTGGTATTTTATTTTCTAATAATAATTTTCATAGGATTTTTTTACAAAGATCATATCTACACATGTTTTATGAATAACGAACTGTCAAATACCAACACGTTTTATGAATGTGATATAAATTACATCATTCAATAAAAGAGTACCAGTGAAAAACATACCGAGAAGGACAATAATTCTGACAGACGTAAAAGTGCTACCTCTTTTCCCTGTGAGGCTAACCCAAAGTGACTTTCCACTGTGTCGCTAAATCTTGCCTGTTGGATGATGAATTAAAAGACGGTTACTTATTTAACAGCTGAAAATCTAGAAATGATGATAGAGAAATAAATATTGTGGATAAACTCTCTCCCACATTTTGCAATGTAATGAACGCAGTACGTAAAAAAAAAAAAAAAACGGAGAGAAACGAGGTGATCATGTTGGAGGATTCAGTGTGGACCATCTAGCTCTAGCACAATGCATCTGTCTTCACAGCCCCTTCTGTAGTACATCTTGTTGTGACTTGAACCCTCCAGGGAAATCTGCCAGCGGGTAAGTGTTACCGGTAAGTGTACCGGGATAACACATAAGAGTTTGGAGGGAGTCCAGAGGTCAGGAATACCAACGAGACTTACATGATATAAACTACTACATTACACCTTTTATAATATTTCATTAGTGTAAGCATAATTAATAAAAATAAATTTTCTTAGAAAATGTAACGTTGGAAAATAAATAATTTATATTCAGATACACTTTAAAAGGAACGTCGTATAGTATTGCGAGGGGTATAATTCTTACGAAATTTTCTGTTGGAAAAAGGCATACTGGGTAGGTTAGGTCAAGTCAAGTTAGGTTAGGTTAGGTTAGGTTAAGTTAAGTTACTTAACTTAACACTGTCGGTACTGGTGGCGCAGTGCTGTAACCCAGCTACTTGGGTACAAAGTGTTTGGGAGATTGTAGGTGATAGGTTGGATGCTTGGGTCCTCTTAATACCGACATGGCGTCCGCTCAGTGGTTGCTATCGGCGTGGACACTACTAGAGAAGTCTGGGGTGTCCATGTTGGGTGGTAATCATTGTAAGGATGTTGTGTGGGGGAGATAACTGAGTATCAGGCTTGTCAATTAGCTGAAAATCAGACCAGCACTACGTGGTTCGGATTCCGCGTAAAGCTGTAGGTCCCTTAGTTGCCCTGGCTGTTGGGCTATTAAATAAATTGCCCTTTCTGAGGAACAGTTGAACTCAGTTATTAACCAGACTACACTCATCCACACTCATCCTGCACTCATATAATCATTCATATTCACCTTAAAATACCAACAACGTTGTGTCGGCATCTCATATGTATGAATGTTAAGTTAGGTTAGGTTAAGTTACATCCCCGTTTGGTTGGTCGAGAGCGTAGTCCTTGACAACCAATCCTAAAGCCTACTATAAGTGTTTTCATTGCCTTGTGTAATACGTACCCTATACGGCACAATCAATTGCATCCAGTTTCCATAACATTGGTTTTAAGTGTTGGTTCTGTTGTTAAAACAAACCATTAACACACCGTATCATACAGGTGTAATTAGTTGATCCACGTAACGAGTATTGTAAAATAATAATGTTGAATATAAACGAACTAGTATAGACAACGTTATTAAGCGTGATGACAATTGATTAAGGGCGTTGGAATTGCTGCAAAATAAAGTTCCATAGGAAGAGTTATTTATGAAGAGTTATTTATAAAGAGTTATTTATGAAGAGTTATTTATGTTTATGACTAATTAGAGATAGAATTGCTTTTAGTTTAGAAAAAAACCCTCTCTAAATTTTAAACTCCGTTTAAAATACAAAATAAACAAATAAAACTTCTATTTTCTAAAAGAATACTTTGATTATAGAAATAAGAATGTTGAAAGATACTTTTCAGTAAAACTGCTAAACTTTATGAAAGATTAAAACCACTTGGAATTACATAAAGTGAATAGGGCTTTAAATACTTACTCAAACGTACAGTGATATACGGTAACAGTGATGTAACCCAACTACGTGGAGACAACGTGTTGTTGATATTGCCTTTATGCTCGGTCCTCTTAATACCGACATGGTGTCTGTTCAATGGTTGCCACTACTTTATAAATCTGGGGTGTCCATGTTGGGTGGTAGTCAGGGTCTGGATACTGTGTAGAGTATGAAGCTTGTCGATTATCTGAAAATCGTACCAATACTACGTGGTTCGTATTTCACGTAAATCTGTCGGTCCCTTAGTTGCCCTAATTATTTGGCTATTAATAAATGGCTCTCTATCAAGTACAGTCGATAGTAAAGGGTAAATAGTATAGTCATTGTCAGTAAATAAGGTTTGGTAGCAATAATTACACTAGTTTAACTACACTAACCACATTCGTACACGCCTCGTATATCTCTATTATATGTGTTTTATAATGAATAACTCAGATTAAACTCACTAAATAAGGCTAAGAGTACGACTTACTGAAGCCACTTCTAAAATATCTTTATAATTGCAAAAACGAATAGTTCTGCTTATGTGAAGTTAAATTTTTGAATGATATTAGATGTATTCAAATAGGTACTTTTCTTTGATATTTTAAAAATATTGAAAGAAAATATTTAGCAATTGAATATTATTTTAATCCTTTATAAAACATTTTATGTATGATAATTCTAATGAAACTGTGCATTTCTTATAAATAACAAAACATTAAATTGTTGTTTAATTGCGTAAAGGATGTTTAATACACTCAAACCCACATTTACTGACATAAATAACATGCTGAAGAAATTCTAGACTTGATTGGCTATCACTTAAAATTCAAGTTGGTTTTGTTCTGTGACTCTCGGGTGCCCAATAACAATGATATCTTCAAGATGACTTTCTCGGTGTCATTTTAAAATGTATATTTGCAAAGTTCCTTTCATTATCCCATTTTATTCTTTATATTTGTTGTACAAAAACTATTAATTAAATATTTATAAGAAAAAGTCATAATGTTTTATTAACAAAGAGAAGAACATGTTTAGAGAGTAGAATAAATGTATTCATCTTGTTCTTAACAGTTAAGCACCTAACATTGAACATTTAATATCAACCTTGATACTGGGTTACCATTCTAATGATATGGGTAGATATTATTAGAACATGTTTACTAGTTGGAGAACAAAACGTTTTATTTTATGTGAAAACGGTACAAGTTTGACATTTTTAAGATATAACACATTATTAGCATTCTTTTAAAAATGGCCTAATAAGAAAATTAAATACTGGTTCGGCGTACTTTTATCATTTAACGTACTGAGCAAAATGTGCATACAATTTAATATTTCCACTAGTGATGCTATTTATGTCACTAGGATAGTAAAGTATGTTAGTAACATAGACAAAGTAATTAGTTATTCTTTTAAATTTATTTTCAAATAAAACTCATATTATTAAAACGTTGGTGATTAGTAGATAAATACGGGTTTTGAGTCATAGTAAATATATTTAGTAATTTTAAACAAGTCGTAGATTATATGATCAAATAATATAAAATTTAGCTTAGTAATAATATTTTAGGAAATATCTTTGGCCAAGTAAACTTATTAAACTGTGTGACACTACTCCGTTTGTTACTACTATCATTTATGTCATATAAGTACAAAGTTATCAACCAATAAACTATTGTATCTCAAATTAGAATGCCAGCTTTGTGGCTCAGTGGCTTCTTCGGACTGCGGAGGGCAAATTCCAAGGTTCGAATCCCCACTGAGTTAGCAATCAGCACGTCACTCATTGAATAAAGTTCACGCACAGGCCTGTAAAGCCATATGAACTACCGAGCTAAGTTTAAAAAAATCCGCTTTTTGGCTATTTCTCAACCAATATTAAATATCGAGTCTCAAATTGTCAGCTGTTTTGGAGTCTGTTTTTGAGCACTAGTGTAGTGCCATGTAAATGTAATACAGTTTAAACAAATTGTAGTAGCATACCTCACTAACTAATACCATTAGTACAGAGTATGTAGTACATTTCTATTACATTAGATATTTATTTTTAGCTAATAATATACAATCAAGGCTACTATCTTCTTACGGTTGGTTATGTAATTGTAAGTTGGTATCGTTTATGAAGGCCATTTCCTAAATCGGCAAGTCAACTCTAAGAAGTGGACAGCTCTTTAGTAAACAGTAATTTTACCTCAATAGACTAAATCATGTTTTTATATTTCAACTTTACGGTTCGTGTTTATTATATTAACCAGTCACAAATAACACTGTATTAAAGGTCCAATATAGTGGACAATAGGTTCATATTATGAGAGTTTTAAATATTTAATGTCGTCTAGAATTACATTTAAAATGTAACACATTTAAGTAAACAATGATTATGAGAATACTTATTTTTTTTCTAAAAACAACTTATAGTCCACTGAAGCTATTCTTCGCCCATCAACCGAAACTTTCAGAGCTGTAATACGTCATTATTACGAAACGATTCATTGAAATAGACACTTATGTTTTTGGCGTTTTTTTTAAGAGTGAAACGACCCCCCTCTTATAGTCTCTTTTCTACGATTTAAGCATAACTTGTGACTAATCAAATGAAACTAAATATACAAAAACCTTTTATAAACGATAAATATAAACGTTCAACTACTTACATAAATGACACATCACCATTTAAAGAAAATATGTGAATAACTGTTTACTAAAAGAGTTAGGATATTTTTGATTAGATAAATCCGACAGAACCATGTCTGCTTTAACAATTTTAATAAAAAACAATGATGAAAACTATGTCAGTAAAAGGCTGTTTTAATAAATTATCTGTAAATAGTTAACAAACTATATTATATTTTCTGCAGCCCACACATACGTGTCCTAGTACACTAAGGATGTCGTAGAGTAATCAATTGATTTGGAGTGAAAAGAAAAATAACTTAAATAATTAAGTATCATATGAACTACCCATTTAATTATTTTGATATGTATTACATAAATAGTAATATTTATAATTACAATTTGTTACGTAATGAAAGAACTGTATGAATAGTTAAATATGTATTTGAGAATGATACGCGTATATTAAACTGTGCAAATTATCATCCAATTGATGTTTCAGCGATTAATGAGAAATACATCATTTAATTAGGTTGGTAATGAATTTGGCAAGTTCATTTTTAATGGTTTTATAATCAAATAGTTAGTAATCTTTGAAATATTTTTATTTAAAACTATTAACAATTTAATCTACAACATAACGATAAAATAATAATTAATACTTAGGTAATAATACGACTAATACTCAATTTAAAAAGACATCCAAAATAATCGTTTATCAAACACCATTAAGGGATTCGGACCATTGTCCAACAACGTTTTTTCACTTCGTAAAAAAATGCCACTAGCGTAGAAAGGCTAAAATTAAAAATACAGTGTCTTGTATTAAAAATGAGTCGATCAACAAAACCATAGTCTAGAACCTACGAATATTTAATACAAACTCTCTATTCTAGAGACAAAAACACTCGGAAGAACCAACTCCGATGCCAACTCAACTTCGGCCTTAATGATGCTGTCGGTTGTGTACACAGACGGTGAACTGCTCTTTTCCAAAATGAGACTACTCTTTTATTCAGTAGTTTTTAGTTGAAGTGACTGGCTTAGAGATATTTATTAAAATATATTTTAGGTTTTACATTTGAATGGCTATATTCTATGGTCTTTACCTACATTATATAGGTGAGATATTTTTGATTTGTATGTTCATTTATTTTATCGATTTCAAAATGCTACATAACAGGCAATCACCCAATTACAATGCAGCATTAATTGAAGAAAAGGCACGCAGCATAATATATACATACACTAAATATTCACACAAATCAGCAACTAGCAACAATAAACCAGTATTATAAAATATTAAATATGTAACCATGATCGAAAACAACAGTAACAACATAATAAGAATATTAAATAATAATACATAATCAGCTATAAAAAAAAAATAATACAGTAATTGTAAATTAATTGACTATCTGTCTAATTACAAGTCTGTGGAAGATGGTGTGAGAATTGAAAAAAAATATCAATGTCATCACCATTAATTGCTTTAAACAGTTTTATAATTGTGCTAAGGGGTGAACACTGAACAGGTCCCTACTTAAGTGTTGGCATTAGTGATTCAGTGCTGTATCCCAGCTACAATACCTAATGACAAAGTGTAGAAGAGATTGCGCTCATTGGTTGCCATCGGCGTGGAAATAACCAGAGAAAACTGAGGTGTTCGTATTTGGCGGAGTCAAGGTTCAGATGTTGTGTATGGAAGACAACTGATTGTCAGGCTTGTCAGTTAGCTAAAAGTCAGGCCAATACTACGTGGTTCGGATTCCAAGTAAAGATGTAGGTCCTTTAGTTACCCTAGCTGTTGTTGTTAATACATAGCTCTTTCTGAGGAACAGTGAGTGACCTTACTTATTAACAGTGACTACACTCGTTCATCCACACTCATTACACTCATTCACCAGTCATATTCACCCATATCTCTACGATCGGCGTCTTACAAATGAATAATGATTTTTGACGTGTTACCCGTTTTGATTTTATCCCCTATGCAATGGATGATGGAATAAATAAATGTTAAAAGGTACCAGATACTAATTGAGTTAAATCAAATGTATAATGAACATCCCCAAGTACAAAAAATACTTTATACTAAACAAATACATAACATATGGACAAATATTTTATGGAGCGAAACTGTCCATACTTTATGTCCTCGTTTACCTTCATATCTCCCAATCGTCTATTCTAAACAAATAACAAAACCTTGTTAAAAACAACCCCGTGAAGAAGGAACTCTATGAAATAGTGTTGCTTATTAACGGGAACGGAATCCCTGTAATTTAAATGAGACAAATTAGTTTTTAATAATTAATCTTGGCTGCAACCTACTCTGATAGAGGGAGGTAAGCAGTGGAGTGGGTGGGCTCTCCAGTGAGTTACGACTGCATTGGGCCTATTTAATAACCACACTCACTAATATTCCCCTCCCTTTCAAAGCTGGCTCACAATATTATCTGCACTAGTGGCGCAGTGCTGTAACCCAGCTATTTGGATACAAAGTGTTGTGAAGATTGTAGGCGATAGGCTTTATGCTCGGTCCTCTTAATACCGAGATGGCATCCGCTCTGTAGTTAATCTCTAACACTACTAGAGAAGTGTGGAGAATCCGTTTTGTATGGCAGTCAGTGTCCGGATGTTGTGTAGGAAAGGTAACTCAGTATCAGGCTTGTCAATTACCTGAAAATCAAAACAATACTACGTGGTTCGGATCCTACGTAAAGTTGTAGGTCCATTGGATACCCTGGCTATTAGGTTATTAATAATTGGTCCTATCTAAGTTGTAAATTCTAATTGTCCTTCAACTGAGCCAAGTTAAACTCTGTTGGTTGGTTGGTACATAGGCCATCCATGCTTGTTCTTATTTGCACTCGAGTGCTTATTCATATTTGCATTTTAGTACGAACAGGACGTGTCAGTAAATCTGAATAGTCCTAAAATACTTTTGTTTTCTGACGTAATCCTTTTTTTTATTTAGTCTGTTCCAATTTCATTCGACTCAACACTGGCAATGACTCAACACTAGTGAAATGTTTGTAACTAATTTATTGAAAACCAGTTATATGATACAATTTTTACATAACTCTCCCAGCTTACAACGATATACACATTGACACTAACAGTATAATAATACGCTTTCCCAATTAGGCATTTTCTGGTATATGTTGAACATGACAGGAAAGTTTAACCTGACAGGCACTGGATGTCAGAAGCAGTTGTTATAGAAGTTAGTTGCTGATAAAGCAGTCCCAGTGGCGTAGTTGTATCTACATTGTCTCACTCCCGTGACTAGATTTCATCGGAAATAACGCACTTCCTTGCTTAATTAACCTTAAAGTAAATTTTTTGATAATTGCTCATTTTAAAAATAAATTGGTTCCCTTATCTACACACCTGTTTAGATGCCTGATTCCCCCTTCCACCCACCCACCCATAAACCATAAACGTACAGTGGTGATAACCTACCCAACGATACACGTAGAGAAGTGATGACCCACCCACTCACCCATACATGTACAGTGGTGATGACCTAACCACCCATACACGTAAAGATGTGATGACCCACCCACTTGCCCATACACGTAGTGTGGTGATAACCTAACCACCCATACACGTAGAGATGTGATGACCCACCCACTCACCCATACATGTACAGTGGTGATGACCTAACCACCCATACACGTAGAGATATGATGACCCACCCACTTGCCCATACACGTAGTGTGGTGATAACCTAACCACCTATACACGTAGAGATGTGATGACCCACCCACTCACCCATACACGTACAGTGGTGATGACCTACCCACCTACCTATATACGTACAGGGGGTGAAGCTACATGGCAACCAATTTATCATACTAGCGGCACCTCGGTCTCTGGAGTCGGTCTGTGACATAACTACAAATAATAGTAGGTCCACTTTATCAAGTAAAATCATAATATGCAGATTTATTTACGGTAGATCTATAGCTGTACTTGCGTTGTTACCTGTTTATTAAAATACGTATATAATTAAATTTTTTTCGGCATCAATATTTATACATTGTTCACAATGTAATTTAAAATTATTACTTAGCCTATTTCGAAGTTTTCCGATATGTTATACATATCTACGTAAAAAACATATCAACATTGGATATTGCATTAAAAATAGTTGTAAAAATGTTTATAATTTCAAATAAAGTATGGTTATCAATAAAAATATCATTTTTTAAATAATTAATTATATAAATAAATTACAAACTATATTTGGTTTTTTAGGTGCTATATGTAACTGGTTGTCAGTTCATTTTGCTCCAATAATATAGACCTACTTAAGTGAAAATAAAAAAATACTTAAATCAAGATAAAAAACTTTATTTATCCTAAATTATAAAATTAAATTTAAGAAATATAACGTATTTGCATCATATTCTGTGATGCCTGCCTGGTACCTACTTTTATATTGATGGAATAATTGAGAAGGGAAGAAAAATGTGGTGTGCGACAGATAAGTACAGAAAGCGTTATTATCACAACTGTCTACACAGCATTTGTTTATCTCTTACTAGGTGGATCTGCTTACTACGTACTTAGCTTAGAATAGACTGAGGTGAACATTACTTGAGAGTCTTCTTTGCTGCCAAAGATAAGTACAGGAAGCGTTATTATCACAACTGTCTACACAGCATTTGTTTATCTCTTACTAGGTGGAACTGCTTACTACGTACTTAGCTTAGAATAGACTGAGGTGAACATTACTTGAGAGTCTTCTTTGCTGCCAAAGATAAGTACAGGAAGCGTTATTATCACAACTGTCTACACAGCATTTGTTTATCTCTTACTAGGTGGAACTGCTTACTACGTACTTAGCTTAGAATAGACTGAGGTGTACATTACTTGAGAGTCTTCTTTGCTGCCAAAGATAAGTACAGGAAGCGTTATTATCACAACTGTCTACACAGCATTTGTTTATCTCTTACTAGGTGGAACTGCTTACTACGTACTTAGCTTAGAATAGACTGAGGTGAACATTACTTGAGAGTCTTCTTTGCTGCCAAAGATAAGTACAGGAAGCGTTATTATCACAACTGTCTACACAGCATTTGTTTATCTCTTACTAGGTGGAACTGCTTACGAAGTATTTAGCTTAGAAAATACTGAGGTGAAAATCAATTGAGAATCTTCTTTGCTGACGAAAGATAAGAACAGGATGTGTTGTTATCACAAATACCTACACGGCACTTGTTTACCACCAGGTAGAAAGGGGATCATCTTCCTCTTGGAAAAGTCTCAGGAGTATATCGCTTGAGAGAGCATCAATTATGATGAACTCACATCTTTAACATCTTAAAAATTTCAAATAAAGTATGGTCATCAATAAAAACATCAATTTTTAAATATTGAATTGCATAAATTAATTACAGACTTCAATTTTTAGGTGCTATATATAACTGGCTGTCAATTATTTTTGCTTCAATAATATACTTGAGTGAAGATAACAAATACTTAAATCAAGACAAAAAAAAATGTTTTCATTCATCCTAAATTATAAAATGAAATTTAATAAATAAAACATATTTGCATAATATTCTGTGATGCCTTGTACCTACTTTTATATTGATGGAAGAATTGAGAAGGGAGGAAAGATGTGGTGTGCGACAGATAGGTACAAGGAAGCGTTACTATCAAGCTGTCTACACAGCGTTTGTTTATCTCTTACTAGGGAGAGCAGCTTCCTACGTACTTACCTTAGGAAAAACTGAGGTGAACATCAATTGAGAGTCTTCTTTGCTGACGAAAGATAAGAACAGGATGTGTTGTTATCACAAATACCTACACGGCACTTGTTTACCACCAGGTAGAAAGGGGATCAGCTTCCTCTTGGAAATGCCTCAGCAGTATATCGCTTGAGAGAGCATCAATTATGATGAACTCACTTCTTTAAGATTGGTGTATGCTCCCTTATTTTTTGATTAAAATAGTAAATAAATAGCTATTCTTTGAAAGATATACTCTAAATTGCCATATTAATGACATCTTATTATTAGATTTATGTCCCATAAAATGTTCAAAATAAATTTAATATTATTATAATTTTCCTGACAGTGGAATTTATACATTATTCTTTAAGTTATAGTATACAGATTCACAAAACAGACTTGTACATTTGTATAAATGTATACGGTATATATTTCACACGCTTTGTTCAGTAAACGTCACAAACAATAATACAGAGCAAACTATCTATTTTATATATTTATAAGTACTCAAAGTTATGCCATGTGACATCATTTCGTTGACTAAAACGATGTTTTTTTTTTTTTTTTTTTTTTTTTTTTTTTTTTTTTTTTTTTTTTAGATTCCTAGTAATGATTGGCTACTAAGAGGTTTTACATAGCACAAATACTCAGTTATTAAAATGTACCATTCAATAAAATGTTACGCGAATGGTTCGGAATAGAACAGGCAACAATGTTATTCAATTAAAAGCCTTTAACAATTTTGTCAACTAATTCTATCATCCTTGACAATGTTATGCGTATATGTTTGGTAAATATAGATCACGTATCGTTGAATAAAATAAATAAGCAATATACAAAGTTTCATTACATAAGTCTTATTAATTATGGAGGGGAATTAAGCCAACCCGTGTTAGGGAGCTCTTACTGTGATAATATGCCTTGAAGTAACAGGATAATCTCACTGGAGTATGATTATTCTGTCCCCAGCCTCCCTCTCTCCAGGTTCACTATGTTTAGATAAATATAGATATATTTGTAAAGTAATGGGCATATTTTGTGGCAAGTTTATAAGTATATTTTTGCCGCAACAAATTTAAAAATGATATAGTGTCCCTTTGTTTATATAAAGATATTATTTTCATGTTAAGGTTCTTTTACTTAGTGGTGAAGTATATTATGTACATGTTCCAACACTAAACATATGAATATGGATAATATATTTTACTTGTTTTTTGCATAGCCAGGGGATGGCCCATGAAGGAAGTCTTAAAAGTTTTAATTGTAAGCCTACCTCGAGTTATACCTCATTTTAAAGGTCTTTGTTTGTAAAACACAAGAGTGCAAACCTGAGTGTCAAAAGTATGACCCAGTCAGAAAACATATCCTCTCAAAGAATTTCATGTCATAACTAATACTGCTTAAGACAAATGTAAGATAGTTATTTTATCTATTGCTGCGTAGAGCTACAATTTATCCAACTGAATATGAGAAATTAAATTTCACAAAAAATAAGTAACAAATTATTATAATATTATTCTTAAACTATTTTATCTAAACCTACTGTCAAAAGTGTTTTAATAATTTTTCTTATTTGTATCTTAGTTAAATAGCATAGCTATTTTTATAACGCAGTCGTCTGTTACGATTGTTAACAATCAACAACATACTTAGCATCAGAGACCTGAAACTGTTAAATAAATAGCCGTATAATGAGAAGATTTAGTAATATGACAGTAAATCCTTTGAATCGCTGTATTTTTTGAATGGGTCATCTTTTTGACCTCAAATTCACACTTCTGTATTTTATAAACGAAGACCTTTAAAATGAGGTATAACTCGAGGTAGGAACAGATTTAAAAATGTTAAGACTTCCTTCATGGGCTATGCGGAAAACAAGTAAAATATATCTAAATTTTTTGTATAAGGGCATGTACATAACTGCAAAGTTTCATTACATTTCTTTCAATGGTTTTGAAATTAATAAATATATTCCAAACTTTTGCTCAACCCTGTTACAACCACATATTCCGATAATATCAATTAGTTGCAATATTCCTGTCTAGTTAGGGATGATTTTCACAGCATTATTACAGTAATTAATGGTTTGTATTGTTCATATCTGAAAACTCATTACAACATGATTTTTTTCAAATACTATTTTACTACCTTCATACATTTATTGAACCTACCCTTAAATACTCAAATTTCTCTCAATTTTTAGTTTTATTGTGTTTCATTGTAAATTAGATTATTTTCTTCTTTTAATAAAGTTATGTTATATGTCAAAACCCTTATACATAAATGGCAGTTACAAAAATATAATTATGAATACTGTAATATTTGTTCTTAAAAAAATCAAATAACATATATTCATTTTTATTATAAAAATATATTAAAACTATTTTTTATGTTTGAACAAAAGTAAAATAATTTTCATTAACTAGTCAAACTGAATGATACTACAATATCATGATAAAAATGTGATATTGTACAGCTACATAATAAAAATGTGAGAGCATAACATGAATAGAAATTGTTGCCTACTTAAACGGTATCACCTGATGACATAAAGATATGAGTATTGTATTCTCTAAATAATCTTCTGTTTTATTTGATATATAAACAGTTCCTAGAAATGTCATCCGAGATAATCACATGGGAAACAGTTTTCTATGTTTTTTTTATCAAAATTAAACTTTAAACCGTATTGAAATATTGAGGACTTTCGTAGCACGTCAGTGGATCGATTACTGAATGAAATGTGTCCATTAATGAAGTAAAACATATGAAGCGTTAAAACGCATAGTCAACCCAACATTCATAGATAATTTGTCAAATCATTCGTAAATTAGATTTTTTATAGGATTAAACTATCATCAATGTTAAAACAAAAAACTAAAAACTTGATCCTTAAAAAATTAATTTCTACAGAGCTGAATAAAGATTTTCGTTTTCTGATTCTATATACGATTTAAATAATTTTTTTTAAATATCTGCTTTATTAATCCAATATAATCCACTGTCATTTTTTATAAAACAATTTATATCTTTGTTTTACTGTCATTTTTCCAATCAAAATTGCAATTACCTATTGCCTGCTAATTTCCTCGTCCGTAAAAAAAAAAATGAGAAGTAACTACTCTTGTGGAGATTTTGTATGACACATAAATGGAATATAATTTTAAAATACAGTTTTCCACCCCAAGAAAATCATATAATGAAGCTATAACTGCATTGCTGGAAAACAATATATCTACAACGTTTTAAAATTTTTTTACTATAGCAAATTAAAATTATGATTCGAAAAAACAATGAATATGTGTTAAATGTTGAAAGAGTTGAAAATCCACACTTGTAATTAATTTGAATTATTAATCAGTGTTTCACATAATGTTTAAAAACCATTGTAATACTCGTATAATCTATGTGATTAGTTACTAAATTAAGTAATTAATCCTATCGTATTATATAAAATACAGGAAGAGGAGAACATTTCTATTGTTTAGTCAACTTCTCCTGAAATAAAAATGCAGCAATTAAACCAGCCATTAAAACTGTAACAGCTGACGAATATTTTCATTGTAGTTTCAATATTAGTTTCATCGCTCTATTGTCGTTACAGAGGAAATCCAGGTAGGCCTATTTATGCAGTTTCTATAAGCTTTGCCAATCTTGACTTTTTTGTCCCAAGTGGACAGAATCAGGTCTATACTTTCTGGGAAAACACTTTTTATTCCGCGAAAATAACTTTTTATAAAAAAATCTGTAATTTCTAAAAACATTTATATTTGATTTATCTCCATTATTCATTTTTCATATTAAAAAAAAATAATTTCATGTAAGTTTCGTGGTGAACAATAGTTTTAAAACTATTTCTAATAAAGAAAGTAGATCAAGTTTTTTCTGAATGGTAACAAAATCAACTAAGATACATATTTTTCAATGATCACAATAATGGCATTTGTAATCGAAGTGGAAATTTAAAATTAATGAATATAAACAAAATAAACACATTTTTATTACATGCATTGTAGTTAATAATGAATATAATACCTATCGTATCTTAGATCTCCAACCAAACTGGTCTGACCGTTAATGGGAAAATATAAAACATATATAAATTTATTATTGTATATACAGTGCAAACAATTGAATTGCTAAAAACCTTTTTTTGTATTTATGGATTTAATTCAGAAACAGCAACCGTCCCAACCTTTTTGTTACACCTAGTAAATAACTCTAAGGCCTACTGCACGTCAATCCTGTTTGACATTGAACACTTTCCCAATATCTTCAATACGTTTCTTATAAAGAAAATGTTCTTTAAAATATTTATGGAATTTGACTCACGTATTTTGAAAATCCAAAATATAAGATATATGATTTATTTAATATAACTATGTCCCAAAGGAAAGCATTGTACCATAGTATGATATGCGGAGTAGTAAATAAATATGATCAGATTCATTTTTGGTTGAACATTTTGAAAAACATTGTAAATAAGGGCGTCAGGACTTTGTACCTGAGTTAGACATAGTGCAGGTTCGAATACTGGCCTTGACTGTTAGTTTTTATCAGTAATGTCTACCTTGTACTGTACTGGTTCTCCACCTTACTCTAACTGATAAGTTCCCCACAAAGATCAATAGTCTATGGGGGAGGGAGAGAGATTAATGTTAAGAAGGTAATTGGTCTCTTTAAAAAAATATTTATAATTATTCATAATGAATAAATAAGCTATAATTTATTCATTAAAAAGACCGAAATATTTAATCTAAAATATTATTTTTTTCCTAATCATAACTACTTCGTGATTGAAAGTTGAAATGATAAAAGTTACCTGATAGAATTGTGTCCGAGTCAGATAATGTTAATTTTATTCATTCCAAATAGTACTATCCCCTGAAAGCCACCTGGAGACGCACCAAAAGTCCTTGTAGATACATTGCCTTCTCAGACATTTGGTAAAATGATTCTAATAGAATATATATCAAAATTAAGAAACTTGAGATAAAAACGTTCAGAGTACATTAAAAACTAAGACCCAAAAACAGCACAAGTGCACCGGGACAGATAAGATACCGGCCAGCACTTCCAAAACCAGTTCACTTATGTAATATGTGCTAGAGCGTAATAATAAATATGTCTCCAGAAACATTAGGCGACAGTTAATCAAGGTGTACTTCAAAACGCAGGAAATCAGTGTCGGAACTGATGACACAGTGTTGTAAGGAGACAGAGTGTTGTGGAGATTGTTCGCGATAGGTTCTATACTCGGTCCTTGATACCATCTCGGCGTCCGCTCAATGGTTGCCATCGACGTTGACACTACTAGAGAAGTCTGGGGTGTCCAAGTTGGATGGTAGTCAAGGTTTAGATGTTATGTAGGGAAGAAAACTGAGTGTCAGGCTTATCAGTTAGCTGAAAATTAGACCAAAACTACGTGGTTCTAATTCCACGTAAAGCTGTAGATCCCTTAGTTGCCATAGCTCTTTCTGAGGAACAGTCGACATTAGTTAGTACAGATTTAATACAGATTTAAAATAAGATAGAACAAGCTGAATTAATATAATGGTCAAAGTAATAACAAATATATAATTAAATAACGTTTTATGTCCACGATAAAACGATGGACATAATACACTACAAAGTCTATAACAGTCTAACATCACATAAAGAGAATAATTATTTGATAGCAGTTTTGAAACTCTCCTTTTACACGTACAGTGGTATTGACCCACCCGCCCACCCATACGTGTACAGTGGTATTGACCCACCCGCCCGCCCATACACGTACATTGGTAGATACACTCGTCCATCTACACTCATCATTCGCCCATATATTAACGATCAGTGTCTTATTTATGAATGACGAAATCATAGAAGGTGGCCGTCACGGACGAGAACCACAACTATCACATGTTTACGTGTTTTCCTCCACAAGACCTGTGGCCTGCAGCCAGCCATGGACTGGGAAAGGAAGTAACAATGTAAGTAGTTAACAAAAGCATGAACATTTCAGAAAAGAAATGCCACTGGAACTAAACAGGAAACATCTTTATCGAAACATTGTCTGATAACTTTCATTTTGATTGAAATACACACTTTTTCTGAGGAGGTATCAATCCCCCAGAATTTAGCTGACTCTGATCACACAACATTGAAATACTGTGTACGTCTCATAGCGCTCATATTTGTTTATTGTTTGGTAGCATCTGATAACAAATTCTTCTCTAATAATCGATGGCTTAAAGCTGGTAAATGAATGTGCTTCTTTTATAGTTTAAATTAGTGTTTAGCTTATTTTGTTAGAGCCCTGCTTTACAATCTGAAGGTTCTCAGTTCTAACCCATTCAGATTCATAGCACTTTTTAGTGAGATCAACTCAGAAGTACTGGCTCTTCATTAGTCAAAGGAGTATTATATATGGCACTTTCTTAGTAATAGTCTGTGTAAGTTTGTAACAATGACTATTTACCTATTTACCTCATAACACTGATTCGGAAACCATTTTCGCCCATATACTGCCGATTTGCGTATTTAAAATAAAAGCAATACTTGTACTATTTTTTAAAATAAATTTTGGTAGTTCAATTATTTTGTATTCCTACTAATATCTAATATGCTAATTAATTAACTTAAAACATATAAAAATAACTAAAATAATAACAAAGGACAGTGTAGAGTAATATAATTGAGAAAACTCGATTAACATAAAAACTAGTTAAGCTATGGACTCATACAATTAGGATGATTGAAGGATCAATTACCTTTATGTTTGAGAGAAGCACTTTAGGTCTGTCATTTTGGATAGCCACTCACGTTGACATTAACCAGGGCTATCTACATCATCAGAGCATGTCACTCTGTCAAAGGTAGCTGGAGTCAAAATGGAAACTGGCTGCACTATGTACTGTTGATTATATCAATGTGTACAAATATAGTTCCATGGCTTTTAAAATAAATCGAAACAAAAATAACAGTTGTCCCTTTTAATATTTCTCAGTTTCTAGTAATAAATGAATTGAAAATGGATGAAGTAAATGTGTGTGTATATATATATATATATATATATATATATATATATATATATATATATATATATATATATATATATAATTTGTGTTCAATAAACGATCGTTTTATTTTAAACATTACTTTATTCATTTCTTTATTATTGTTATTGTGATATAATAATCCTTATTTTTCTCACATTTATGTGTTTAAATAATAATTTAGACTGGTGTTTAAAGCATTAAAGACATACATGCAGGTGTATAAGAAGTAAATAAAAATGTAAAACGTACACATGCAGGTGTAAAAGATGTATGTAAAGGTGTAAAAGGTGTACGTGCAAGTGTAAAAGGTTAGACATTCATACATACAGGTGTACAGGGTATTCATTTAAACAGGTGTTTTAAAACTAGTACATAAGTTAATGTTGTAAAGGGATTTCTGCAAATATTGGTTTACTAGTATGATGCCTAGCTTGGTTGTAAACATGTTGCTAATATTGAGTTTTTATTACAGTTTTTTTTTTTTTATTATAGTCGGATGCACTAGTTTTCAAAAGTAGTCTTATCTTAAATACGTACGCTTTATTTCATGTGTACGGAACGTCCATAGCTAAAAGGGAGGGTGTGCCACGCCGACGGTCCGGGTTTAATTCCTGATAAGACCATTAACAGTTTTTGCCCTGTCGCTCTCGTGATTCGGAAGTCACATTAAGCCGTTGGCCCCCAGGTTTAAGTGTTAGAGAGGGTTTAAGGATTTCTTAGCCTTAATTTGGTCTGATAAAATAAGATGCTTTAACCTAGCTTTAACTTTAAAGTGGTTCGGCTAGCATAAGGGGCAACTGAACTCGCAGCGCTGGTTGTACTCACACTCAGACAATCGACCCCTCCCTCTTCCCGTCTATAGAATTGCAGGAAGTAATTGAAGAGCGATCCTGCGGGTGGGAGTGCTGTATCTCGCTGTACGTGTGCGTAGCGATTTTATTGTAATTTAACATGTGGGTAAAAGTACATCCACAAGTTAAGGTATATAAAGTTAATACATTTTGTAAATTGTGTTACATTAATAGCTTAAGATGCCAAACACGGCATTGTATTTCTCGTCGTAATAAAATAAAAACAAATATATAATATTAATTATTTAAAATTCAATTTGCTAATTTGGAGTAAAATTACGTAATTTAAAATAAATTATAAACAAGACCAGTCCTGAGACGGTCTCAATTTAAAATTTGAGAATAATCTGGAAGACAGTTTTATAATTTTGCATGTACCAAGAAAGCCCAAATTCGCATCATTAAGGTGATGTATTTTTAACTATGAACATAATTTTAATGAAAGACTTTATTGGGAGGCGTTAAATAGCTCATATAAAGTAATTGAAATTGAAAAAAATCAAATTTTTTTTGACCACACAGCCTTAATAAGTATTATACCATTATTTTAAAATACCTATTAAATAACTGTTATGACTTAATGTGAAATTAAGCTTATAAGAGTTATAAACCATTAATCAAACCCTAATTAGGACAGTTGGGTGGGATAAATAGAAATCCATCTAAGGGTGAACAGCTTGAGGGCTTTCGGTTTCAATTAGCTTGGTCATAAGGGATAGATTAATTACTCATTGAGTTTACACAGCCAACACGTGTCTGGCTTGAATACTCTAATTGCTACTCTTTTGGTCTTCAATTTTGTTCAAACTCTGTGAATGGAAATGATTGTAAATGAAGAACAACAAGTTTTAATAAATAATGCACGTATTTTAAAAAATATCATACCACCGCACGTGTATAGATAAATCGGTCAGTAGTGCCTATCTTATATGGATGGGTTAGTGAGTCAATACTAAAATACGTGCAATAAAGGGTACGAGTCAATACTGCTGTAAATGTATGTGGGGATTGGTCAATACTACTGTACGTGTATTTGGGTATGGGTCAATACTATCGTACATTTATGAGGGTGTACGTTCACCAATATCACCGTACGTGTATGGATGGTTAGGCCAGTACTAAAGTATGTGTATAACTAGGTGGTTGGTCAATACAACAGTAATTGTATGGGTTGATGGGCCAGTACTAACATATGTGTACAAGTAGGTGGTTGGTCAATACAACAGTAATTGTATGGGTGGATGGGCCAGTACTAACATATGTGTACAAGTAGGTGGTTGGTCAATACAACAGTAATTGTATGGGTGGATGGGCCAGTACTAACATATGTGTACGAGAAGGTGGTTGGTCAATACAACAGTAATTGTATGGGTTGATGGGCCAGTACTAACATATGTGTACGAGAAGGTGGTTGGTCAATACAACAGTAATTGTATGGGTGGATGGGCCAGTACTAACATATGTGTACAAGTAGGTGGTTGGTCAATACAACAGTAATTGTATGGGTTGATGGGCCAGTACTAACATATGTGTACAAGTAGGTGGTTGGTCAATACAACAGTAATTGTATGGGTGGATGGGCCAGTACTAACATATGTGTACGAGAAGGTGGTTGGTCAATACAACAGTAATTGTATGGGTGGATGGGCCAGTACTAACATATGTGTACAAGTAGGTGGTTGGTCAATACAACAGTAATTGTATGGGTTGATGGGCCAGTACTAACATATGTGTACAAGTAGGTGGTTGGTCAATACAACAGTAATTGTATGGGTGGATGGGCCAGTACTAACATATGTGTACAAGTAGGTGGTTGGTCAATACAACAGTAATTGTATGGGTGGATGGGCCAGTACTAACATATGTGTACAAGTAGGTGGTTGGTCAATACCACCCTACCTGTTACATGGTTCTTTTGTAACTCGGAGGTTATGCTACTTTTCGAGCAGTCAAAGCTATGAAGTAAAAAAATCTGAGTCAGTGGTTCATGGATATAAATGTGTCTGTGGATGAACTGTTCTCTTAATCTTACCCTCATTGCGCAGTGAAGTGATACCTGAGTCAGTGGTCCATGGATATTATGTGTCTGTGGCTGAACTGTTCTCTTAATCTTACCCTCATTGAGCAGTGAAGTGATACCTGAGTCAGTGGTCCATGGACATTATGTGTCTGTGGCTGAACTGTTCTCTTAATCTTACCCTTATTGAGCAGTGAAGTGATACCTGAGTCAGTGGTCAATGGACATTATGTGTCTGTGGCTGAACTGTTCTCTTAATCTTACCCTAATTGCGCAGTGAAGTGATACCTGAGTCAGTGGTCCATGGATATAAATGTGTCTGTGGCTGAACTGTTCTCTTAATCTTACCCTCATTGCGCAGTGAAATGATACCTGAGTCAGTGGTCCATGGATATTATGTGTCTTTGGCTGAACTGTTCTCTTAATCTTACCCTCATTGCGTAATGAAGTGATACCTGAGTCAGTGGTCCATGGATATTATGTGTCTGTGGCTGAACTGTTCTCTTAATCTTACCCTAATTGCGCAGTGAAGTGATACCTGAGTCAGTGGTCCATGGACATTATGTGTCTGTGGCTGAACTGTTCTCTTAATCTTACCCTCATTGAGCAGTGAAGTGATACCTGAGTCAGTGGTCCATGGATATTATGTGTCTGTGGATGAACTGTTCTCTTATTCTTACCCTCATTGCGCAGTGAAGTGATACCTGAGGCAGTGGTCCATGGACATTATGTGTCTGTGGCTGAATTGTTCTCTTAATCTTACCCTCATTGAGCAGTGAAGTGATACCTGAGTCAGTGGTTAATGGACATTATGTGTCTGTGGCTGAACTGTTCTCTTAATCTTACCCTCATTGCGCAATGAAGTGATACCTGAGTCAGTGGTCCATGGATATTATGTGTCTGTGGATGAACTGTTCTCTTAATCTTGCCCTAATTGCGCAGTGAAGTGATACCTGAGTCAGTGGTCCATGGATATAAATGTGTCTGTGGCTGAACTGTTCTCTTAATCTTACCCTCATTGAGCAGTAAAGTGATACCTGAGTCAGTGGTCCATGGATATAAATGTGTCTGTGGCTGAACTGTTCTCTTAATCTTACCCTCATTGCGCAGTGAAATGATACCTGAGTCAGTGGTCCATGGATATTATGTGTCTTTGGCTGAACTGTTCTCTTAATCTTACCCTAATTGTGCAGTGAAGTGATACCTGAGTAAGTGGGCCAGGGACATCTATGTCTCTATGACTGAATGGTTCTCTTGATATTAACACCATTGACCAGTGAAGTAATACCTGAGTCAGTGGGCCAGGGACATCTATGTCTCTATGACTGAATGGTTCTCTTGATATTAACCCCATTGAGCAGTGAAGTAATACCTGAGTCAGTGGGCCAGGGACATCTATGTCTCTATGACTGAATGGTTCTCTTGATATTAACCCCATTGAGCAGTGAAGTTATACCTGAGTCAGTGGGCCAGGGACATCTATGTCTCTATGACTGAATGGTTCTCTTGATATAAACCCCATTGACCAGTGAAGTAATACCTGAGTCAGTGGGCTAGGGACATCTATGTGTCTATGACTGAATGGTTCTCTTGATATTAACCCCATTGAGCAGTGAAGTAATACCTGAGTCAGTGGGCTAGGGACATCTATGTCTCTATGACTGAATGGTTCTCTTGATATAAACCCCATTGACCAGTGAAGTAATACCTGAGTAAGTGGGCCAGGGACATCTATGTCTCTATGACTGAATGGTTCTCTTGATATTCACACCATTGACCAGTGAAGTAATACCTGAGTCAGTGGGCCAGGGACATCTATGTCTCTATGACTGAATGGTTCTCTTGATATTCACACCATTGACCAGTGAAGTAATACCTGAGTAAGTGGGCCAGGGACATCTATGTCTCTATGACTGAATGGTTCTCTTGATATTAACACCATTGACCAGTGAAGTAATACCTGAGTAAGTGGGCCAGGGACATCTATGTCTCTATGACTGAATGGTTCTCTTGATATTAACACCATTGACCAGTGAAGTAATACCTGAGTCAGTGGGCCAGGAACATTTACGTCTCTGTAGCTGAATGGTTCTCTTGATAATAACCCCATTGACCAGTGAAGTAATACCTGAGTAAGTGGGCCAGGGACATCTATGTCTGTATGACTGAATGGTTCTCTTGATATTAACACCATTGACCAGTGAAGTAATATCTGAGTAAGTGGGCCTGGGACATCTATGTCTCTATGACTGGATGGTTCTCTTGATATTAACACCATTGACCAGTGAAGTAATAGCTGAGTCAGTGGGCCTGGAACATATATGTGTCTATGACTGAATGGTTCTCTTGATATTAACCCCATTGAGCAGTGAAGTAATACCTGAGTCAGTGGGCCAGGAACATATATGTGTCTATGACTGAATGGTTCTCTTGATATTAACCCCATTGAGCAGTGAAGTGATACTTGAGTCAGTGGGCCAAGGGCATTAATGTGCCTATTGCTGAACACTTTATAATTTAACCTATTAAATAAAAGATCTGTATTACAACTCTGACCATATGTTACAATAAAAGTTATTGAAATATTTCCTAGTGAGGAAATTCCACAGAAAAACTTCACAACACTGATAATATTACCACCCATATTAAAGTTAATCAACTAAAAAATTTTGTTTATTCTTTTACTTCTTAGAAATAACAGATTGGCAAGGATATTAATTTTTAATTTAAACTTTAGGAAACTTGACAACTTTTTGATTGGTTCTTTGTTAAAAAATAATGAATTCAAAACTAATCTTTAAAACAACTTGGTCATAGTCTAGTTTAGTAATTACTATCGAAACAAACTTTGGAAAGTTTTTACTCACTTCTCTCCAACAATTAGTAATTAAGTGTTTCTATCGTATATTGATTGATCCAATCCCCTCACTTGTCTTTTATTTGTAAACTGAATCATGTAGGTTAATATTTTGCTGACTTATAAAAAAAACTAAATTTTTCCGCCCAAATATAATTGATAACTAACTGAAAACTAATGTCTGAATTTATGAGTTTTTTCTATGTATACTTCGGTTAATTAAGTGATATGCGCTTGGAACACATAATATCAAAAAATATACTCTCCGATTTTAATAAATTACGAATGTAATGCAAATTGGAAATTTTATTTCTATGTACCTCCTAGATATTGGAGTTTAAAAATTGTGCTACTTTTGTAAACTATATCTTCCCCAACATAACTATACTATCTAGTCTAACATAATTTTAAGGTGTATTTGAAAAATTAGAAAATATGTTATGAACTTATAAGCTGTGTCGCTTAATTGAATTTGAATTACGTTTGTAAGTCAGTATGTTTACGTAATAAGGGTGTGTTATGTAGTGTAAGTAATGGGGGAATGGTGAGGATTGCCTATTTTACCCCTTATTTTGTTACTTCTTTTTAATTTTAGTAAAAATACTCTCAAATATAGACAAAATAACATATCAGTAGAATTCAATAAATTGTGCAAAAATTTAACAAACAGAAAGAACTATACGAAAAATCTTACTTTGAAAACAGATATGAATGTCATAACAAACAAATAAATAAAAAGTCATATATCTCAAAATACGTATTAGTGGAATTCATATCATATAAGTAGTATAAGATACAAATATTTATTGGCCTGAGCGGTGATTAGTTTTATTTTTAGTTCTTGTATCCAAAGAAAACTCTGAAACAGAGTCATATATTTATATCACATGTATAAAGTACAGTGTTTGGTTATACTACATAATATAGTCATCATAGTCGGGGAATATGTAGTTTGATGGACAGTGATCAAAGAGGCAACTCTAGTCCATCATACAGTTAATAACGTTAGGGTCCCTTGAGATACCTGAGGGAGCCTTGACTTAAGCAAAGTTTGATTAGAGAGTTTACGATGAAGATGTACAGAATGTTACACGCAGTTGTGTAGTTTTCATAATTTTAGCATATTAATAATAGGTATTGTCACGGATCACGTTAATTACTGCGAGCACTACACAGGTAACTGCAGTGTTAACTCCTCCCTGCGCGGGTAATTGTGTGCTTCTGTTTTCCTGGGCCAATCCAATTTCTCCATGAATGTGCTTGAATGACAGTAAATATGCCTATGGGTTGATCTAGAACTTTCACGAAATGACACCCAGAAAGACCTAGATCTCCCTTCCAGAACAATTTCGACAGCACCAGGACTTTCTAGACTCACAACAGTGTGTTGTATAAAGTAACTTTTAGCTTGTCAGTCAATGTCAGTGGAAGTGTGTCTTCAGCCTGAAGTGATTGGGACAGTCAAATGTTAAACAGTGAGAGTACATTGATAAGTATTAGTTTTTGTGAACACACATTCGAGGGTGTTAAGTGTCATTAGTTAGCGTAAATAACAGTGGTTTAGTTTGTAGTGTTAAAATGCCATCTGTTTTGTAATAGTTATCTGTTAATATCTCGTACTGTGTTATTTGTTTGGTAGTGTGAGTAAACAAGTAACAGTTAGCAGCCTTGAAGTGGAACCTTTTACATACGTAGTATTATATTAGACCCTGTAGATCATAACGGTGTTTGATACAAACAATTGATGGTAAATCGCATAAGTAAAACGATTTCGTTAAAATTAAAACACCAAAAAATGACAAGAGGTTGTATATTGATTTAAAGGCCTATTTTACGCTCTCATAAAAACGAAAAAGTATTTTAAAAATGAAAAAAGCTTTCTTTGATGTAGGCGGTAAAGTGACTTAAAATGTGGCAGCATATATGTGATATTATGCATTCATATATTTGAAACGTACATTTTTCAAATCCTATGTGTGAATTACATAATATTTAAATAAGGTATACAGTAACTAAAATACACCAGCAGTAGGTAAAGCATAACTAAGTATTACAATTATAGAGTAAAATAACAAATACCCAACGCATAGCCGTGGTTCGTGTTTCACGTAAAACTTTAGGTCCCAGGGTTTTCCTGGCTATTAATAAATGGCTATTTCCAGGGAATATTAGACCTCAGTAAAAATAACTAACATCGTTAATTTTCACTCATCACACTCATTTGCTCCTCATATATCTTGAGTACATTAGTAACAGACAGATATAACACTCATTTATTACCTGTGTATAATTTAAAGAAATATGTTTACTCTAATCTAATCTAATCTCTAATGTTTACTCTAATTTTATTAATAATTTATAACAACACAACGCAAATATAGAGTATTTTAAACCAAATTAAATTATTTTCTCGTACAATTTTAATTTTGAATCAGCAACAATTACAATGAATATTGTTAAATGTTGGGAACTTAACAACTTTATTTCATGTATATATTATAACTTAAAGCAATGATGGTATATTCTTATTGACCGGTTATAAATAACGAATTGAACACTCTTGATATGAGACAGAATGTATACGTGAACAATGTAAATGTAGAGATAACTCTTCAATGTGTTGCAGTTAATTACTGAAATGTGTAAAAAGTAAATGTTTCCTAAAATGTGTAATAAGTTATATATTGAGAGCAATATTTTAAAATAAGTTCCCACTTATACTTAAACAATAAGGGATACAACTTCAAACCTATACTGAAAGTAGGACAATTATGAAAACTGTAGAGATGGTCGTTGTTCTTGAGTTGTGAAATGTGAGCTTGGGAAAGTCTTTATTTGTGTTTGAGCTCGTAGTGCATAAATCCTTCTCGGCTTTTAAATAAAGAACTTTGCCATCTCTCCACAGATAAGACAATACTAACAACGGAGGGAGGAAAAAGTTTTGCAATATACAGTTATCCAATTGTGAGTTTATCTGAGTTTCATTCTGCAATGACTTTTGCCAAGTTTTAGCTTATACAAAACGCCAAAATTTCGTAACAAATGTAAAAGCCACCTTGATACATATGAGTTTATGTTGAATCTTGAAAAACCCAAATGAACTGAGAAGGGTTTTTAGAAATATGTAAATATCGTAAAAATGGTAAAAACCTCATTTAAGAAACAATTATTCAAGCAGAATATTCAGGCAAACAACAATCCTTGTAAGGTAACAATTAACTGTCGAAATCGAACAAAGTGCACGTGTAATATAAACAATACTTCAAATATAAACAATATTTGTTTCTTTGATATTTGTGTATTTTTATTTTGTTTTTGCATGATGAATAAGATTAATAATAGTCTACTCATAATGATAATCAGGTTATTATTAAGACATAATATTATTTCACCTAACATATTGTATTATTATTATTATTATTATTCTATTGGAATCATATCCTGTTTTGTTGACTTGAAAAATATAATGGTAAAATAGTTCCCTAATTTGTTCTGCCAATATTCTTTTGTTGTTTCCGGTTTTGATGGCCATCGTCGATCTTCATCTTGAGGTGCGTTTGACTGGGCCTCCACTTTTACACGCACAGTCATACGCGTGTAAGGGCCCAGACAAGTGTACTTGAAGGACAGTAAATTAAGGACCCCAGAAAACTGGTCGTGCTAAATAACAAAAGATTACTGATGGAAGAAAACGGTTAGTTTCAAAATATCATCACCTCTTATATCATTGTTATAATAACATGTTTTGTTTGTTTGATAGACTTTATGTTTTCACCAACACAATGGCTTAAAGATAATACAATTCCAATTAGCAAATTTGTTTCTAGCCTTTATGTTACAAGGATATAAAAATATATTAGACTAAGCACTACTGATACAAAATAAATAAATAATAGTTACCTAATTGAAAATAAAAATCAGTCTACAGTAGTTTACTATAGTGAAATACATTTTACGATCGATAACAATATTTTAATTACTAAAATGTTTATACTATATAATTTCAGATGCGATTTATTTAAAATTAATATTCCAATTTCAAAAGAGCTTTTTAAAAATAAAGTAGTTAACAGATTTTTGTTGAAGATATCATTTAAAATCTTAAGCTATTCAATCATTGAAAATTTTACTACTTAATTTGTAACATCTTAAATTAGTTATATCCCAGTATTTGTTTAATCTTTTTAATATATGTTAAATATTTAATAATGTTAATTGGATGAAAATATTTCTATAAATTAATATTTTAGGATGATTGAAGCATTAATCACTTATTTAGAATTGATTTGTCGACTGCTTACTTCATAAAGAAGGTATGACAAGAACTTACACAGACATAGGTAATACCTCCTCTGACAGGTAACTAATTCCCAAGAAAGAAATTCCTTTGTTCCCAAGAGAGAATTCTTTAAACAGGAAAAGCAGATTCTTGTTTTAGTATTTGCAATTCAAAAAAGCAAGGAACACTTTGTATAATTTGAGTGCATTACGTTGGTAACTTTTATGAAATCCCCAGATTGTGTGACTTACAATGAATTTAAAATGACTATTTACAGGGTCCATTGGGAATTCAGGAATATGCATGAGTGATTGCTACCAGACAAGTCTGTCTTAGTTCCTATAATTCCTTATTTTCATATTTTAAAATGTTCGGTATTGATAAACTTATGATTGTAAGACATGTTACTTAGGTGGTCCATAAGACTACAGACTGGGTAGTATTGCATTTTAGCATGGAACATGCTTTAGTCTTGACCTAACTGCCTGAAAACGTTACGCGGGAGGGTGACGCGGGAAGGTGACGCGTAACCATGAAAACACAATGACATATCAGTGTTGACTTCAATAATGATTTTATTTGCAAGCGTTCATCAAAGTACATCTTTAGTTTCCATGACAACTCTTGTTAAAAATATACAAAATTAAGTCCTATAGGATTATATAAGATAATAATAATAATAATTAACTTCCTTTCAAGGTGGTAATGAGTCATCGCGTGAGTAAGAACCTGAGCCGCGAAACAATAAAATTTAAAAAGTAAAGATATATTTATATTTTTAAGATATGTTTATATTTTTTGTAATTCCTTACATGAAATCTAAAATTCGTTGTTTTCAGCTAAAGCATGTTCCATGTTTCTTGAATTTTAGCCGTAGGCTCTAAGCAAAAAGATCCGGGGGTCCAGGGGGCTTGCCCCCTGGTGAGGCCCGCAGGGCCGAGTTTTTTTTTACACGAATATTTTTCAGAACTATTTATGTTTTATTTGTTTATGGAAAGGAATACCTTCGGTGTATAGCGAACTTAGGAAAAGAAATTAAAATATAAAAAATTATAAAATTGCGTAATTTTTATTAATTTATTATCCTGATTTGACTTTCAGAGCGCTCCTACAACAAGTACGTAACGACCAATGGTATGATGATACTACCAGGCTTGACGTCCTGCGTGTTTGCCTAGTTCAGTGCTTTAACGGCTCCTTTCTGATAACCTGTTTGTTTTAGAAAGGAATTTTGTGTTTGAGAAAATAATTTATAATCAAAAATGTTCTCATTGTTTTTATTGTACTGCATATTTGCATTTATTTTTGTTGGCAATCTTGGCAACACTGCGCGTAAGTGTTTCACGGAATTACCAACAAGCACGCTCATTTTAAGTCGGGAAGCTTTGTGTTTGAACAAATTTGAGTTGCTAACATTATCTTCACGAGGTAGTATAACTATAATTCAGTCACCAAGAGAATTGAGTGGTTTTATCGCAGGTCTATACTAATCTTCCATGAAACAATGACGTAATCATTGTGACATTAGAGTACTAAATACAAGTTTAGTCATAACAGAAATAAAACTAAGCCCTTAATTTACAATCGCTACACTTCCTGAATTGTTTCTACGGGTTGCCTTATTTAAGTGGACTCTGGTAAATGTTTTAAGTGAAAAAAATACTTATTATAACATGCACACAATACTAGATATCACATACAGTATAATAGATATAAGGAATGTAAGACTAACTAAAACTACAGAGATGAAAGAAACAGAGGTCACATCTAATAGTGCGTTGAATGCATGTCGAGTAGTTAGTTCTCCAGTTGCCTTGCGGATGGATAGTCAGGACCTTTTCAGTCTCTCTCTTTATTCTCCAGAATCCTCAAGGACAAACGTAGAACTAATTATTACTAAAGATGTACATTAAGTCTTGGCATTCGCTGAAGCCAAAAGAAAAGGGCCTTTGTTTCCTTTTTCACTTTGGTGAATCTCAACAAACATACATTTTATATATATATATGTGGAACTATTTAATAAATTGCCAACCACAACTAAAACAGAAATTATAAACAATTTTATACCACAGATAAATAATTATACCCAGATAGCTCATTCTCGTGCTAAAGAGTGTTAACAATTTTTTCGTAGTGTCAACTGTCTGCTTGTTGGTAAACACACTAATCTACCGAGTTAGTTATCTACCAAGTGTATTACTCATATTTTGTTGAAGGAAACTGCTATTAATTGTGCTTCAGATTGTACCGAGTCTTTTGACCGGTACATTTCGTTTTTTTCGTCGTTGGCTGCCGGGCTGCCTGAGATCGCTCATGCCCTGCGTTCCGCGTACTTTGGTGGCCGTTGGCTCAGTTCCGTTTCGTTCCGTGTTCCAGCAGCTTCGGTCAGGTTGGCCTGTCTGTTCAGTTGTCTTGTGCTGCCTGCAGAAATAGACATGTTCGGCTAAGGCTCCTAAAACGTAAGTGTTCTTTTGTAATTTCTAATATTTAATCACCCTTTTGGTGAAAAAATTTTGTTTCAATAATATTAATCGTTCTTGCTTGTGTTTTCAGGGTTTTGTTAAATTTGTATTTTCTTTGTCTAGTTTGGTTAACCTAGGTTTGAGCCATGTGCTCCATGTTACTTTTTTACCGTTAATTGCTTTTTATATCTGCCTTTATTTTCAATTGTAATTCTGTATAATGTTTATTGAGCCTTTTTTCAGTTGGAGTTACCGATATATCATATTTTTGTTACTTGACAATAACCTAGCCTATCTTTAGTTTGATTTTCATGTTATAACATATTGCTCCTGTATCCATAGCCTAGTATTCAGTTTGTCATTTTTTTTGTTCCATATACGTAATTAGTTCTTTGGTAATTTGTTAGGTTGTAGTTTGTCTTAAATCTGTTTTCCAACATAATTTTTCATAGCCTTAAGTTAATCTTTTACTGTCTTGTTTGCTCCATTCATGTTCAGTTTTGCGAAATCATGCACCCTTATGTTTAGTGGTTATGTGTAATATTTTTGTTGTTGTGGCTGGACTGTTTTTAATGTGCTGTGTGTTGGGCCTTGCAGTCCAGGGTCCTTGAGTGGGACTTTCTCCCTCGGCCTGCCGTCCGGGGATGGTCTACCGTTCTACCACTGCGAGCCTGGCCTGGGGACCATGTGATTGAGTGAGCTCTGCACCTAGTGTGTTTTCTTTCTTTAGGATTTTCTTTAGTCCTCAGGTCAGTGTGTTCCTTTTTGTTTCCCGGCGGCTGAGCTGAGGGGTTTTGATGGCATAAAAGAAAAAAAGGAAGAAGAAAAAAAAGTTTGTGGAACTTTATGTGGCCTAGGCCTAAACTTCTAAACTGGGACAAAGTGATTGATGAAACAGCCATGGGGACTTATATTTTTTTTTATTAAAAGAAAAAAAGAAAAGCTTTAAAATACACAAAGATTTTTTTTGGTTGTTAATATTTATTATATTTATTGTTATTTAGTTTAATTAGTTTATTTGGTTGTTATATTTTGTAGAGTTTATATTTGTTAGGTCCCTATGGTTAAGTTATGTTATTATTTATTGTTAGGTTTAGGCCTAGTGATTGTTATGTATATTTTTGTTAAGTGTATTAGGGGTGTTTGGAAGTGAATTTTTACTCGAACGGTACCGTGTTATATTTTCTTTTAAATTATTTAATTTTTGAACTTTCACCAAAAGGGGATTATGGGACTTTTACTTAATTTCTAATTCGGAGCTGCCCAGGGATTCCGGCTTACTCCCTGGCCCGGTGGAATTATGGGATTTGGGCTAAATTGCCGGTTTAATTGTTGTTTGCCAGAAGTTTTCTAAATTTTCACTTTTGTGGGCATTAAATTTATCTTACGTTTTGGGGGTCTCCGGCTAAACTGCAGATAGGCCATGTAGTTGTTAATTGGTAATTTTGGTATTTGTTGCGTTTGTTGTTTTTGTAGCTTTTGTGTCTTATCTTGTTAATTTTAGTGTTTATTGTTATTTATTGAAGTGCGAATTGATTTTGTGGCTTTCTGCCTATTTTATATTGTGGCCTTCTGCCGTTTTTGATTTATTATATTTTTGCTTCTTGATAATAAACTAGTTTTGCTCAGCTGCCGAGTTTTATTTTGACCCTCCAACTGCCACCCGTGATCCCATCGCTCGTCTTGTTTTGAGCCATCCCCCAGTTGGCACGCTTACCAGCTTTGGTGGGGGGGGGGATGGGTCTCAAGATGGTTAAATTTTCCTGTAGGTTTTCACGACTTTTAACCTACTTTCTCCATTGCTTACATTCATGTAAATAGAGCAGTTAAAGATAAGCAAAATATGAAGGATGAAGATAAAAGTTAGGTACTTTGGTAAAAGTGAATTTGCTGATTTCAAATTGTACGTTTTACACTTTAGTTGGTTATTTTAACGATTTGATTAAAAAACCAAAACAAACTGGAGATTTTATTTCACCTACAAGTTCCCGCCGGAGTTACGGTAGTATAGACCCACCCGTCCACACATACATGAACGAGTATGTTTAAGAGATCCGCTGGCCAAGACTTTGAACCGCTGGTACGAATCTGGCCCAGACAAGAAGATTGATCGGTAATGATAACCTTATAATGATCACCTTACTCTGTACTAGTTTCCCGCAAATATCAATAATCTATGGGGAATGGACAATGTAAGATCGGTCACTTCTTTCTAAAAAAGTTAGTTATTTTTTATTATTTTTAATCTGTAATTAATTGTTTATAGACATTAAAAAACTAATAAAAGCAAGACTATAAATGTTTATATTCTAACTAGCTGACAGCCCTTGCTTTGCCACGGGAGTTTCTCTTCTCTTGCTTACTCTTTCATCTGTGGTCCTATTTAAACCCCAATATCAGTACAAAAGCTCAGACTGCTCCAAGATAACAAAGTATTAGTCTAGATCTAGAAAGCCCTTTATCTCTACTTTAGGGTGATGATGCAAAGTGAATAGAAATTACCTTAAACATTTCACAAAATGCGCTAAGTTAGCCAAGCTGTTTGTCAAATATATATGTATATATTTTTTTTCGTATCAGGAGTTTATAATTAATTAAATTAACTCCAATGATATTCTTATGAAAAACGGAAACGTTGAGGGGTTGCCTGTACCCCTTTGAAATAGAATTTCTAGAATCCTTTCTTAGTGGGTTTCTATGATACAAAAGCTAACCTCCATACAATTGTTATCTAAATATGTTATGTTATCAAACATACAAAATAACCATGTTTATTTATTTAGAAAACAACTGTTATTAATTTACTAAAATTAACCAATTTTACCCTTATGGAACAATCTTTTAGGGGCGGTTCCTATCGTTTAGGAGTATTTTATCAAGATGGATATACTTTAGTTTTCCTATTAAATTACAACAAATATTTGTATCAAATTTCAGCACCATAGGATTACGGGAAGTGGGAGAATTAGTGATGAGTGAGTGAGGGCTTTATCTTTTATATATAGAGATAACGTTTTGCTTATTTATGAAATAAAATGAATGAACTAAATCCATACTTATTAATTAACTCACATTCCATATACATAAATAAATAACTCTTGCACGAATGCGTTTTGTACTCATAAATACTATTAAAACAGTGTTTACAATGGAGTATAAATGCAATCAATTTTGATTAATGTTCGTGTTTTTATATCACACGGGGTAGGTTAAAGAGTTTTTTGAGCATTTTGTATCCATTTTGAATATCTCCCAAATGAATTTCAAAATGATAGACGGAATCAATTTCCATGGAAAGACTTTTACAATTGTATCAAACTAACTGAAGTTAAATTTAATTTCTTAGTTATATCTTTTATCAGTAGTTATGACTGACATAATAAATTGTATGGAACTTTGCTTCCAAAAGGTGGTAGCCTATGGCCTTGATATTTATGGAAATGAATTCAAATGGAATAAAATATGTAACAATAATAACTGCTTTACTTAGTTTTAAAAAATTTTAAAAGACCCAATAAATGAGTCATCTTAAAATATTTCTACTTATTATTGTTAATTTAATAATACAAACATAAATCTTAGCATGAATAACAGCTTACATTTTACGTGTAATGCCTTAGAGTGTTATACTATTCCATTCATTAAGAGAGGAAACTCCATAGATTTTCTGGGAATAAATATAAAAAAATGCTACTAAACAAATGGTTAATATTTATTTTTTTTATAAAAAGGAGTGGCCAATCCGCTTTTTAATCTTGCTCTACCTGTCCCCATTTACTATATATATATATATATATATATATATATATATATATGCGGGAACTCGTCAAAGGGGGAGAACCTGTTGAGTACAAGGTGGATATTACTGATAACAAATAATATTCACTGCCAGGATTCGAACCGCCATGTCTAACTCAGGAAAAAGATCTTAATATAATAATAAAGACCAGTCGGCCCCGGCTCTCCTACACGTCTAAGTATTGACAACAATGTAAGTTTACACAGGAATAAAGATCGTTTAAATGGCATTGTTACAAGATTTTTGAGGGGTTGAAATGTTTACAAATATACTATTTTTATTTACTAAAGTCTGATCACGTAAGATTTAAAAGCAATGAGGTGAAGAAACTGATAATAAAGAAGTAAATATCAATTTGAAATGTGTAGATTACTCTTTGCCCTAGGATACAATCCCCCTTCAGTGTTGTTTGTAGAAATCACCTTTACTTGAAGGGAGGCAGGAAGCTTTCAGCCACATCTCTATTGATCTGTGTTCTCTAGTTAACCTTTCTTGTATCAGTTTCTGAACGTAGGTCTTTAGTTGAAGTAAAATATGTGACTGGTACATTTATAAAATTTATTTAAAAATTATCAAATATAAATATGTTTTTGTTATTATTTTTCTTAAGTTGGTTTTATTGTTATATTGGTATTAATAAACGTTTTAGATTATTAAAACATACAAATGAATAGCTTTTTGTCTCTCACCTGTTATGTTACAGTTAATTAATTAATTAAAATTAATAATAATGTAAGCTATATCAATTGATTAACTTACATTATTAACTTTTTTTTGATCATTTTAGTAAATTTTTGGTGGCATTTAATAGTATTTGATAATAGTATTCACAATTTGGCGAAACTTGAGTCTATTTATGAAATATTATAATTTAAAGGGTGTTAAATAATTTTTGCTATATTATTATCTGTTTCACAAACATCTTTTAATAATTGTTACCTATTAATAAATTTCTATATTTATGTAGATAAAATTATTTACTTTATTTATTTATTTTTGCAATTCATGGAGAACAGCAGATACGTCAAAAATGTATTATAAAATGGAAAATAATTATTCAATCCCTTATGGTCAGTATGAGTTGTTATCAAAATGTTCTCCAATTAAAAAATTTAATCATTTTTGCAACTATGGAGTTGCATTTGCCAGTTGTTTAGTGAATTCTTCGTGTATTTTCCATTCTTGATGTGGTCAGGTAGGCAGGCAATTGAACAGTTCTTTCCCCAAGTTGATTGTTGGTGGGTTTTATACAAACCTGTTACTTTTATTCATAAGTTAGAGTGTCTCTTTTTTACAGTTGATTCTTATTATTTCAATATTTGCTCTTACTATTTTTTAATCATTGATCTCAAATATTCACAATAAGCACCTATTATTAAATAAATACATAGAATACTTAGAACCTATTATGTGGCTGATGTGTAGTTGTTAGAGTTTTGTGAAATTAAAGTACAACACTTTTATTTATTAACTTTGTTTCTGAATGCCATATTTATTATCTTTAAATTTGATAAATTAAAGTTAATTTTTATCATGTGTACACATCGTATTGTTCCTAGTATAAAACAACAATATTTATAAATAAATCAGTGAGGTTCGGATAATTATAAATACAAATAACTATTTTTCCGCAGTGCATTATGTAACAATTTAAAAATTACAAAAAATAAATTAATTAGAATTATAAATTTTCCGGTTTTACATGAACCCCAACTGTAGAAATGACTTTCATAACTTTATGGTGGTTGGTCAAAGTAAAGTTTGCATTTTTGTAACGCTCCTTACCCAAGTACTTATTAAGTACACTATGAAATATACTAACTGAAACGTAAAATTACTGCCTCACTAAAGTTTCCATCCACTGTAAGAACTTTAAATTAGACTGAAGATTGTCGGAACTGGTTTTTGCTGAGAGAAACAGTTTTATAGCACTAGGCTACAACCGAGGCTCTGCAAGAACATTGAAACTCTCTTAATTAGGGAAATAAGTTTCCACGGGAATCAAAGCGTATAAGAAATATGCGTAAAGTTTACTAAAGCTGAAAAGTTAGACGCCTGTTGTTAGAGAGAGTTGTTAAGGTTTTCTTGTTAGTTTACGTCTTGTGTTTATATTTCATAACACGTACTTTCGTGATAATGGCAGTTTTAAAAAAGAACATAACTATTATGAAATATAAGTAGTTTTACTTTTAGAGTGTTTAATGTAATATTAATAAATATCTATTTTTAGCTAATCTTGTTACATAAATATCTAAAGAACTTCGTTTGCTGATCCCATTCGCTGTACCTATATGGGTAGGTGGGTGGGTCATTATTACTCTACGTGTATGGGAGGCCAAGTTGGCTTTGTGAATTGAAAAGAAGAGATTATCTATGTGCAGACTTATGTAACTTCTCACAGTTATTTTGATAAATGGGTGATTTCTAAAAAATTTCTAAAGTAACTTAAATATTATTATTTGAGAGTATTTCATCTAGTTCAAATATATCTGAAGAAATTTAAATACTTGGGGTATACTATTCTACAAAAATTAGATTGCCTGTGCATATAAGCTTATAAATTAAAATATTTTGAGTTAACGTGTTTTTAGGTTATTTGGTATTGCAAATATACTTAACGTCAGTTTAAAAGTATTACTTTCTCCATATTTAGTTGACACCCGTATATTAAAAATAGTCTGCTATATTATCACTATTAGTTTTGTTTGCAGGATTACAATCTTATTAATCGCAATATACTATTGAAGAATAAAATACAGAATACGTATAAAGGGTGGCAAAAATATGGAAACGCTTTTCACAACAACGTTATTTTTTCCATAGATAATTTGATAATTTAATTTCTTTTAATAATTGCATTCCAAAAGTATAACTTTTGATCATAATAATTTACTTAAAACCGTTAAATAGCTGAGAAATAATATTTTTCAAAATAGTTCCTTTGAGATTAAAATGCTTCTCTGGAAAGGATAAACCTTTCGAAGTGCAATTTCGGCATTTTATTTTTATTGAATATAACTTTCATTTGATACCAAACTCGACCTAGGTGGAAGATTTCAACTCCTCGTGGGCCGTCCTCTGAACAAAAAATTTCGCTAATGGTGTCAAAAAGTATGTTCTTTATAACTATGATCATATACAAGATTTAAATTTTACAAGTGCGGTCATAGAAAAGTTGTGAAAGTGTTTCCATATGTTTGTTCCACCCTGCATACAGAGCAGCAAAACATATAAGACCTTAAATAAAATTATTTGCTGGAAACATTTGGGAGGTAATAGGCTAGCGTATTAAAGATTACTGTACACAGAGTTTTCATAAACAAACCATTCAAGAATTTTGAATTTGGTATCTTACACGAAAACTAAGTACAATGAAACTTGATCCGTAACTTCGGAACAATGATTGGCTCTGAGGATTGCCGTGTATCGGGCTCTGTCGGGAAGCGTAAACGTGCTGAGAGCCGGACAATCGATTGGTGGAAATAACTGAGTGGCCAATTATGAACAATTGAATAGCTCGAGCGTAGTAAATGGTGGGTTGTCAATGTTCAATGAGGTTAAACCACATTCCACTCCGATGTAATGTTGATGTTTAACGGCATTTAGGTCTTTTCTCAACATTAAAAATAAATGGTTCCGAAGAATTGGCACAAACTCCCCCCCCCCCACATATTAAACACTAAAAAATTAAAACTTTGAAAATTACCAGTTTGATTCCAAAATATATTATTTTGCCATAATTAAAAAAAACTAGTCGTTAGAGACATACGGTTTTTACTAAAATATATTAAATTGTAATTTACACCTTTCCTGAAAGTTTAATTGAAAAAGAGAGAGCCATTTTTGAGAAAATTATATTTTTGTATGTTTTTTACCCATAAAAATACAAAAAACTTAAAATATTAAAAAGTGAAAAAATGGTCTGGAGATATTGCCTAAATACACCTACATACCAAATTTCAAATTTCGTTAAAATCTATCCATCCGTTTGGTCTCCAGCGAAGTGCACATACACACATACAGACACCCATACGGACAGGATCAAACATTTTTTTTTTAACTACTTTTTTGGGTTCATGGGACCCTAAAATGGATTTTTAGACCAACTTGTAACAAACATTATTTTGAACGACCACAGTATTTTATCTATGCTAACGCATATGGGAGAAATAAAAAATCAACACAAAAGGTGATGGAAAATGTTATCAGTATGAAAACTAAACATACATAACGCTATAAACGTAAACATAAATTAAAATATACTGTTATAGTTAGGGAGATCACAATTGTTAACAGTTGCTGCTTTGAAGGTATAACTATAATCAAATAAACCTTGTTATTGAATAGAATGTTTAAGAATCTATTATCTATTTGTCTTCCACTCATTGACATAACTGTCATAATAGTTTATTTATTTTAAAAGTTGTATATTGTGAACTAGAAGCATCTAGAACGAGTAGGAATAAGTTCAAGATTTTAAAATTTACATATCAAATAAATTATATCAAGTGAATTTAAGAAATTTGTAATTTATTTTTTCTAAGTTAATTAAACTTTGATTTACGCAGAAGGCATGTTCAAAATAGGAGTTGGACTCTACATAACTGCTATATTTTCTTAGTCATAAAAAGTTTCTCGTCAAATATCCATCTCTACCATTGTAAACCATCCCATCTGAATAACTTCCGTGTATTCATAAAATAATTAATATTTTTTAATCTAGAATATCTGGTTTCTTTATCTTACTTTATCCTCTAACCTCCTGGGACTTTTATATATTTGATTTGATTTATTATTGCCTCTTTAAGAATGTTATACCATCCTCCGGTGTCAAATTGTTAAACTTCTGTTTATTTATTGACACTTAAAACACTGGTTTTGGAAATACGGGAGAAGATGAGGTTGAGAATAAGCGTGAAGTTAAAATGTCTAGTTGTTTTGTTTATTACTAACTAATATCGACTGGCCATTTGTGAATATTTATGAATTTATAAAATTTAACATTCCAGATGTAGACCAAAGAAAATAATAAATACCTAACAGAGTTTAAATAAATTAAATTTTATAGAAGAGAATGCATTTGAATATTACATTCTATGATAGGTGATATTTTACTTTATATTTTAATAAGATTAAATATAATGTACATGTATATAAATGTTAATGTACAGGTGAAACAGAGGAGTTGGCGAAGCACATGCTCACGCACAATTACATTTCTGTGGACCCTCCCTCTTGGTTACACACATGCTTGTCTCTAATGCGAATTCATGCGTTCGAACCAATGCACGTTGCATTCTTGTCACATAACTCAGAGATAATTCCATTTCATGATACCGGTACTGGATATCTAATGAATTGGTTTATCGTTTGTTTGATTGTTGACTTTGTGAGTGGTCGTTTCATTTAACATTTTATGTTTATATTCTTCTAAATCTAAATCCGATGTACTCACTCATCACGAAATCTCCGGAATCAACAAATTTCGATGACATTTGTAGGGAACTTAGCTTTTGTAACTTAGCGTAGGGGAGTCACACTAAGAAATGATTCCTCAAAAGTCCACTCTTAAGGGGTAGAAGCAGCCCTTCAATGTTTCCTTTTCCTCATAATAGTATTAGTGGTATCAATGCCATTAAAAAAATTCGTTTATAAAAGTGGAACAAAAGCTTGGCTTATTTGGTTCTCATTATGAAGTGTTTAAGATCATTAACTTTAACATGATTTCACTACTTTTCATTCCTCTAGATTTATATAGGTTTCTATAGTATAATACTTGTTTATACAGGACAACGGCAGAAGGCTGAGGTCCTATATTAATATGATGGTTTTGAGAGCCACATTCGTATGGATCTTTACATGCCAGTTAACAAAAAGTATAACATTGAAAACTTATTTTGTTTAACTCTGAACACTTAGATTCACTTCGCCCTCACTATAGTTTAACATCTTTCACTCATTTATTGTTGTAACTTTAAATGTGCTGAATGGTTTTCAAAGCAGAAAATATTCAGAATCAGAAAACTTTACTGAAATATTTAATTTTTTGACATAAACTGTTACAGATCCGGTGTTTTGTCAACTAACAATTTCTTAGCATACTTTATCACCAATATTAATACTATTTATACTGTATTAGTTAAAAATAATTTTAAATTTAAAAACTTAAGACTCAATTTTACATTATTGAAAGCTTTTCATACTGTTAAAAATATTTTTTTTTCAACCAAACTTTGTATTAGATGACACATGAACTTAAACTTCTTCCCAACGAATCTATCCATCATTATAACATCGAATGTCTCATAAGAAAGCTTTAACAATGCAGACTGACTGAATAAATACATTTAAGTGTCAGCTGATTTAAGACTGTCACAAATTACTTTATTATCATCATATGTTAGAAGTGTGTTGCACATTGTACTGGCAAATTGCATTGTACATAGAGTTACATAAATTATTTTTCCTTCATTATTTATCGACTTTAAAATCTTTCCATCATTGTATTTTTAGATAAATTTGCAAAAAAAATATTATATTTTTTAGACTTATTGGAATTTTTAGTTATATATAGGGTTAAGAATTTTAAATGGCCACCAGTTTGAAACTATTAATAGAGGAAAACCAGTAATTTTTCTAAAAACGCATCTTCATGTTATAAAGGACCATACAACACTCCTTTTGGTTCTTGAGATATAAATTTAGAAGTAAATGGAACAAAATGGTGGCGGCAAAGATAACCATGGTGTTTTAGACACTTTAAATATAATATTTGTGATTCCAAATGAACCAGTAACAATAACCAAGAGAGGTTATGAGAGAGTTCAGAGACATCCTGTGTTTGTGTGCATTATCTACCCCAGCCTTAGTGGTAAGTTTGAAGAACCCTAAACATGAGTTAATGTGCAAAGTGTCCCATCTACTAAACCACATCGTCAGTTGGAACTAACGAGTCAGAGGAGAGCACACTGGAGAGGCACCAAGACAACTGTCGTTTCCACATTTGTATATGGTTGTTGTCTGAATAACATCATATTTATTTGCATTTTTTGTGGATATTATCATATATGTTTCTTTAACTGTCTTTTCTATACATAACGGTTTTCATAAAATACCAAAAATGCTAATTGTTTTATTATACTTAGTATCGAAAATAGTATTTTTATAATGGTAGAATTTAATTATATCTGATTCAAACTTCCTCGTAAAAACACAGGGATTCAAAATCCTTTCTTATTACCCATATAGACATTATAATGTGGCAATTTTCAATATATTTATCGTTACAGATTACTAAAAATATTTATCAGTCAGTCGTAATTGTTTGTATACATTACATAAAAGTAAAAGGCCATAACAAGTCATTATTTAGAGCGTTATTTTAGACATCTTATTTGCCTCATGATGAATAATGATATACATTAAATCGCCAATCGTAGAGATATGATCGAAAATGAGGGGCGAATGAGTGTGATGAGTGTAGATGAACGAGTATACAGTAGGTCGAATGTTCCTTTGAAAGAACCTTTTATTAGTAGCCCCGATATTCAGGGAATAACAGCTTTACGTATAATCCGAACCACGTAGTATTGGTCTGATTATATGCTAACTGATGAGCCTGATAACCTGTTATCTTCCATACACAAAATCCGTACCCTGACAACCATCTAACATGGACACCCCAGATGAGTAATTTCACTAGTCTTTCTAACGTTCTGACAGTAATGCAGTATTTAAGTGGATACGTAAAGGGGTAAAGCGAGTACTTTCATGTAAGGATTTGAATTAAAAATTGGGTTAAATGTATAAAAGGGACTCAAAATAACACCCCTTCATACATTTAACCCAATAATAGACCTGGATAAAAAAAAACTGACAGGTAAAAATAACTTAAACGATTGATAATACAATATCGTTTAAGGATTAAAATGTTTTATGCTATTAGCGGAATTAGTGTCACATCGGGGCTTACTAGAGGCTTCCTTCCGCACCCCACCTTATCATCCCAGTCATGTGATGAAGAGTATTGGCGGTATCGGTGTCACATCGTGGTTTGCAGTGGTTTCCTCCCACACCCCTCTTTAACGTTCCTGGTATTATTACATACTTTTGTTCAACAGCCAGCTTTTGAAACACTTGAGGCGGAAGTTTTTCATGCCCGTGATATCATATATCGTTCACTTCGTGGTTTAACGATTCCCCTCTGCTGCTGGACACCTTACATGCTCTAAATATAACACACAGTTGCCCACGTCTGTCCAATTATACTTATTTAAAATGTTGGTTAATTTTACTTTAGTTATTTTGATTTTCAGGCTATTAGATTAAGTTAAAGTCAATTTTTTTGTTTGTTTAGTAATATCACATAACCAAACTGTACTATGAAAATAAACTTTTTTAATTCGTCATCCGCATGCCATGGTATGTCAATGTTTACATTAATCCAGTGGATTGACCACCTCCACAGTGTCGATAAAGGTGTATTGATGTATTAAGTTGGATACATGCTTTGGTTTAGCTTGGGTTTAGAGTTGGTTTTCTTACTTCAGTCCCAACTTAAAAATGTATCAAAATCTGAAAATTATTAGTTTTTATGGACATTAAGAGAGTTGTTTTAAGAAAAAAGTCGAAATTATATTTGGTAGTTTCTAGCTTACGTTTACAAGTTTGAATAATTAATACACTTAATTTTAGAGTATTTTTACAATTTACCACACTATAGTGATCAAAATAAATTAACAACTCTATGGCCCTATTTCGAGTTAAAGTATTTGTTATTTGTAAAGAATTTATCAAAATGCCATTAATATTTATTTAAAACTAAATGAATCTAATTAGATGTCATGTAAATCCTTGACGTAGAACGCCATTTAATATAGTGTGTCTAGATTCCTAAATTCTCTATAGGAACGTTATTCTATTGAACCGTTATTTTACATAATGTGGAATCAAATAACAAAGTCACTAAGCCTATCAGACAGAATATTTAAATAATTTAAAACTATGTTTGAAATAAAATTAAAAACATGCATTCCGAACTTAGATTCTCAGAACTGAGACGCTGACACAACTTTGTGTGTATTTTAGAGAGAATATGAATGTTTACATAAGAGTAGGATGAGTGTGGATGACCTGTGTAGTCTGGTTACTAAATTATGTCGACTGTTTCTCAGAAATGGTAATTTATTAATATCCCGGACGACTAAGGGACCTACAGCTTTACTTGAAATCCGAACGGTATATATACATTACGATCACGTCTATATATCGTGCTCAGTATTAGAATCAACACTCGTACTAATTCTCTGACTATCAATTGATGTGTAATAAATTTGCAAGATTAAAATTACAAAATAATCTGTAGTAACGTTTCTTACATTAAATAAAATTTGTATTCATATTCATGATAAATGGCTTTATATTTCTTAAAGTTATTCAGCAATTTTGCTAAGATAATTTGCTTTATATGTGCCTGTAGTATTACTTATGCCCTAATTGAGCCTGTATGTCTCCTGACCCTACTCAGGTCTCCATTCATCTTGCGGCGTCATTCTCTCCTATATTAATCACTTCTGCCATTAGAACCCGTCCAAACTTCTCTTCATTCCCAAATTGCAACAGCCATGTCACATAAAACGTACTGAGAAAATGTGAATTATACAAAATTTAACTTAAAAAAAAATAAAATAAGTGATTTAACAGTATATTTCACAATGTGTTTGGATATTAGACTAAATTTTGTAAATGAATTAAATATACAAATTATTTTGTGGTTTGTTTAGTGCCCAATGTTTATAAGTAAGGTAATTATCAAGTTTCATGTTTTTAAATTGCGTTCTTTTTGGATTTTTTTTAAAACACCGCCAGTTCTAATTGGGTTTTTCATTGTATGATGTACCGACTGTTAGTTCAGTTAGGGCTTCGAACCTTGGAACTTACCCTCGGCAGTGTGAAACTCAAGCCCCTGAGCTACCTCGCTGGTGACTGAATACAAATGCTGATTTTTGAGAAAACACCAATTTGAAGAAAACTACGCCCTCATACCATCTACGGTTATCCTCAGTTACGTTTTAGAATAGGAATTAAAATATTTCTTTAGAATTTAATATTTTTTCTATAATGGAAAGTTATAATTAAACCCAATTCAATAACACCCGACAGTAACGTTGTATAATTCTTTTGTAACTAAGATAGATAACTATTTTAACTAAAATGGACTAAATTGTACTTACTCTCAATAACATTTTAGAGTAATAAAACACAAAACTGTAGGCCTACAGTTGTAAACGGATCTCTTACCAAGTACCGACAATACCATTTAATTTGCATTGGTAAATAAACTCCTCGCCCAAAGCATTTTAACATTATAACAAAAGGGGACGCATATTAAACAATTGCCCCATTTGCATCAAACATGCCTCCAAGGTGAGTGTGCCGGGTTGGTGCTGCATGTGGGTGTAGTAAGGGAGCGTATTTTGCATTTTTGTAATTCTATTTATGAACCTCAACATTTCATAATTAATGAAGAGTAAGTCATGATATGTTGTTGGGTTTCATATTTGAAAGTGTTCTTTCATGTGTTTACCGTTACTAAAACAAAATTAAATAATAATATAAATTAATTTCAAAATACTTTATACTTCTTACATGATGTGTTATGTTTTTTGCAATAAAACTACAATGATATTGATAATTATAATTTATTTATCAATAAATTTAACAAATTCCAGAGTTCAAAAGATTGTTATCAATTAAAAACATAAAAGATTATTACTTCTATTAGTGCGTCTTAATATTTATAAATATTCATTTCATATTGCTGCGACACACTAAAAACGCCATAATTATTGGATATACAAAAATGTGAACACAACTGTTTTTATTTACACTAATTGAAAACATACAAATGGAATGTATGAAAATAAGATTAACTACAAACACAATCGAAATTAAATTTTTAATGAAATACTGACATTTGTACATTTTCAACAAATTGTTTAAATATGGTTTAACTTAGATTTTGTAATCACATGACATCTAACAATCTGAATAAAGTAAAAAAATCGCCGAAAATTGAATATTTGTTTAGATTAAATAAACAATGAATATTTGTTTATTCATGATGTGTGTATTCAAGTAACTGGCTACTTTTATGTATTAGAGTACTAGAACAAGAGTAATTTGTTTTAAATAAATTGTATACACATACAAAAAAAAACATTAATATCCATTTGTACTGAAGTGTTGGTTAATGCACCATACTGAGTTAGCACCCTTTCACCCTTTACATTATGGTGTTCTTTATCGATTTTAACACTCTGAAGAAAACATTCTCGTTTGAGTTAAAGAATTCTCATAAGTTCATTTCAAAGCCATTCAATTCATGTTGAAGAAAATTTATTTCTTATTTCTTTAAGGGAGCAGAATGAGGTGTAGAGGAGGGACCACACCACAGGTAGTAACTGTCAAATATATTAAGTTTATTCCTTAAAGGGGTCATATCTCCCAACTAAATTAAATTTATTTAAAACAGTCTTTTTTGTAAATGTACAGTAATTCATTTACATAAACATTTATTGGTTATTAAAACAAGTTAAATCAATATTAAAAAAAATTACACTGTGTTTATTTATGAAAGGTATCAAATGATGTTTTGGCGTTTCCTTAAAATTAACAATACATATCGAGAAGAAAAGATCAGCCGGATAGTAGCATAAAATAATGATACATATAATATTGAAATTAGTGGGTAATTAAATGTTTACGATTTATAACAACTAAATTAATTCTTACTATCAGCTTTAATACTATTTTCGTTATACATAATTCACAACTACAATTTTCAGTAGGTCTTTACAGTTCACAATCGTGCACGATAAAAAAAATACATTTTTAAGGCTTTCAAAAAAATTATTCATAGTATTGTAATACTCGAGTTCTTTTGAACTTAAATGAGAAAAAAAGTTCTAGCGGAAATCTAACTAATCAATTTGTAAACAGAACGTTTTTGGGCCTTGAAATAATACAGGATGCACATTATATCTATTATTTTCTTGGAATGAATTTTTAAGCTTCTTAAAAAGGAAATATTTAATATTTCTTGTAGCCTTATTAAAGCTACTATTTATTTTTGATACGTTGAACAAACTTAAATGAGAGATTAAAATAAGACTTCTCCAATGATACAAATTTTTCTTTATTTATCTTCTTATAAATAACTTCAACAAATAATAATGATAAAAACGAAAATAAAAATCTCTTCTTTTATTTATTTTATTTATTTTTATTTATTTATTTATTCATAAGACGCCGATCGTCAAGATATGGGCGAATATGGATTTCGAATGAGTGTGATGAGTGTAGATGAGCGAATGTAGTCATTGTTACAAACTAAGGCCGACTATTCCTTAGAAAGTGTCATTAATTAATAGCCCAATGACAAATGAACAGCCGGTGATTATCAGCTGATCCTTCTCAAAATGTATTGACTCTGATTGGGATCGAACTGAGAACCTTTAGCACATGAAGCTGGGATTGAACCAACTACGCTACCGACCAATTATTGACTCAATGGAACATAAATAAATTAAAACAACTCTTCCAAGATAATAAATTAAATATCTTCAGACCAGAACATTTTTTATTTATTTATTTGACTTTTTAAAATAAATTTCTTTAAACTTTTAAATCAAAAAATTCAAAATTGTAATAAATTGTTTAAATTCTTTAAAATTGTATAAATTGCTTTAAAATTCTTTAAAATTTAATTTTTCTAAAATTGTTTAAAATTGCCTCCGGGAGATCTGGAACCAAAAGAAATAACCAGCTTTTAGTGACTTGAAACATTTTTACTTTAACTTACAAAGTTTGAAAGCAAAACCAAGAAAATCAAAACACTTTAAAAATTTTTCACTAGAAGAGTGACTTCAAACCAGAAACAAGTTTAACCGCACATGCTTGGTGGATCTTACTCTATCTACTAAAACCCTACTGAAAATCTCTAACTAAAGAAAACTTGTAAAAATTACTTACGTAGCTGTCCTGGAGGTTTCGAATCCAAAAGTGACCACAACAAAGCTCAACCGGCATTCAACCAATCACTCACACGTGAACTAAGAAAAATTGCCGCTACGGTAAAGAACACCGAAACGGTAAGGATCGCACGTGGTCACACTCAGAAAGATATCGCAGAACTGCTCGAAGGGCCGCAAGCTTCGACCCACGGACTTACCCCCTCTTTAACTCTAGAGGCTAAATCAACCAAATAGAACCCTCTAAACCAGGACATCTAAACATTTAAGGCTCACCAAACATAATGCCTTCAGAAAACATGTCGCATGAAATTGACAGGAAATTAACAGACGCAAAAATACTGGTTATTTAACTATTTTATATGGGAAAAACTACTTTTTTATTTGAAAGGGGAAGATTCTGAATTTTTCTCAAAACTTGGAAAATTTATATCGAAAACTTTTGGAAAACAAACCAAACTCCTAAACCTCTCAGTTCTTACAATATTTAACATTTTCTAAATACAATTTTCTAATTTAATTATAATGTAACAATTAACAATTGTTACATTCTTTAAATCCCCTTTAATCTCTAACTTAAACGTATAAAATAGTAAGCCCTTTTCTCGGTCGTAATGATGCCATTACAATGTCCGTTGAATAGCTGCCACTGATATGTATACTACTATGGAGGTTTGGGTAGTCCATATAGAATGCTTGTCTGAATGTCGTCGGAGATCATTGAGTATCAGACATAAAAATTTACCTAAATGAGACTAGTACAACTTGGTTCGGTTTAGACTTAGTAAGCTTAGCAATTGAGCTGTCTATAAATGATACTGTCTCAAGGAAAGTCTACCTTAGTACGTAACAATGACCACACTCGTTCATTTACACTGAAAACAATTTTCCACCCATAGGTGAAAGTTTGATGTCTTATCAGTAAATAAAATATAATTCTGTTCAAATGTTATCGTCATACATTCTAATACCATTCAATGAAGACCTTCCATTAGCTATAAGGTTCTATATCGTAATTACTACGGCCGTGTATATTAACTTGGTAATATTTACGACCTTTTAACTTAACTGATGAACATTAGCCTTCCATTAGCTAAAAGGTTCCATATCGTAATTACTACGGCCGTGTGTATTAAGTTGGTAATATTTACGACCTTTTAACTTAACTAATGAACATTAGCCTTCCATTAGCTAAAAGGTTCCATATCGTAATTACTACGGCCGTGTGTATTAACTTGGTAATATTTACGACCTTTTAACTTAACTGATGAACATTAGCCTTCCATTAGCTAAAAGGTTCCATATCGTAACTACTACGGCCGTGTGTATTAACTTGGTAATATTTACGACCTTTTAACTTAACTGATGAACATTAGCCTTCCATTAGCTAAAAGGTTCCATATCGTAATTACTACGGCCGTGTGTATTAACTTGGTAATATTTACGACCTTTTAACTTAACTGATGAACATTAGCCTTCCATTAGCTAAAAGGTTCCATATCGTAACTACTACGGCCGTGTGTATTAACTTGGTAATATTTACGACCTTTTAACTTAACTGATGAACATTAGCCTTCCATTAGCTAAAAGGTTCCATATCGTAATTACTACGGCCGTGTGTATTAACTTGGTAATATTTACGACCTTTTAACTTAACTAATGAACATTAGCCTTCCATTATCTAAAAGGTTCCATATCGTAACTACTACGGCGTGTGTATTAACTTGGTAATATTTACGACCTTTTAACTTAACTGATGAACATTAGCCTTCCATTATCTAAAAGGTTCCATATCGTAACTACTACGGCGTGTGTATTAACTTGGTAATATTTACGACCTTTTAACTTAACTGATGAACATTAGCCTTCCATTATCTAAAAGGTTCCATAACGTAACTACTACGGCGTGTGTATTAACTTGGTAATATTTACGACCTTTTAACTTAACTGATGAACATTAGCCTTCTATTAGCTAAAAGGTTCCATATCGTAATTACTACGGCCGTGTGTATTAACTTGGTAATATTTACGACCTTTTAACTTAACTGATGAACATTAGCCTTCCATTAGCTAAAAGGTTCCATATCGTAACTACTACGGCCGTGTGTATTAACTTGGTAATATTTACGACCTTTTAACTTATCTGATGAACATTAGCCTTCCATTAGCTAAAAGGTTCCATATCGTAATTACTACGGCCGTGTGTATTAACTTGGTAATATTTACGACCTTTTAACTTAACTGATGAACATTAGCCTTCCATTATCTAAAAGGCTCCATATCGTAACTACTACGGCCGTGTGTATTAACTTGGTAATATTTACGACCTTTTAACTAACCTGATGAACATTAGCCTTCCATTATCTAAAAGGTTCCATATCGTAACTACTACGGCCGTGTGTATTAACTTGGTAATATTTACGACCTTTTAACTTAACTGATGAACATTAGCCTTCCATTATCTAAAAGGTTCCATAACGTAACTACTACGGCGTGTGTATTAACTTGGTAATATTTACGACCTTTTAACTTAACTGATGAACATTAGCCTTCCATTATCTAAAAGGTTCCATATCGTAACTACTACGGCCGTGTGTATTAACTTGGTAATATTTACGACCTTTTAACTTAACTGATGAACATTAGCCTTCCATTATCTAAAAGGTTCCATATCGTAACTACTACGGCCGTGTGTATTAACTTGGTAATATTTACGACCTTTTAACTTAACTGATGAACATTAGCCTTCCATTATCTAAAAGGTTCCATATCGTAATTACTACGGCCGTGTGTATTAACTTGGTAATATTTACGACCTTTTAACTTAACTGATGAACATTAGCCTTCCATTATCTAAAAGGTTCCATAACGTAACTACTACGGCGTGTGTATTAACTTGGTAATATTTACGACCTTTTAACTTAACTGATGAACATTAGCCTTCCATTATCTAAAAGGTTCCATATCGTAACTACTACGGCCGTGTGTATTAACTTGGTAATATTTACGACCTTTTAACTTAACTGATGAACATTAGCCTTCCATTATCTAAAAGGTTCCATATCGTAATTACTACGGCCGTGTGTATTAACTTGGTAATATTTACGACCTTTTAACTTAACTGATGAACATTAGCCTTCCATTATCTAAAAGGTTCCATAACGTAACTACTACGGCGTGTGTATTAACTTGGTAATATTTACGACCTTTTAACTTAACTGATGAACATTAGCCTTCCATTATCTAAAAGGTTCCATATCGTAATTACTACGGCGTGTGTATTAACTTGGTAATATTTACGACCTTTTAACTTAACTAATGAACATTAGCCTTCCATTATCTAAAAGGTTCCATATCGTAATTACTACGGCGTGTGTATTAACTTGGTAATATTTACGACCTTTTAACTTAACTGATGAACATTAGCCTTCCATTATCTAAAAGGTTCCATATCGTAATTACTACGGCGTGTGTATTAACTTGGTAATATTTACGACCTTTTAACTTAACTGATGAACATTAGCCTTCCATTATCTAAAAGGTTCCATATCGTAACTACTACGGCCGTGTGTATTAACTTGGTAATATTTACCACCTTTTAACTTAACTGATGAACATTAGCCTTCCATTAGCTAAAAGGTCCCATATCGTAACTACTACGGCCGTGTGTATTAACTTGGTAATATTTACGACCTTTTAACTTAACTAATGAACATTAGCCTTCCATTATCTAAAAGGTTCCATATCGTAACTACTACGACCGTGTGTATTAACTTGGTAATATTTACGACCTTTTAACTTAACTGATGAACATTAGCCTTCCATTAGCTAAAAGGTTCCATATCGTAACTACTACGACCGTGTGTATTAACTTGGTAATATTTACGACCTTTTAACTTAACTGATGAACATTAGCCTTCCATTAGCTAAAAGGTTCCATATCGTAACTACTACGACCGTGTGTATTAACTTGGTAATATTTACGACCTTTTAACTTAACCGATGAACATTAGCCTTCCATTATTTTATGGTATTTATCGTAGTCACAATAGAAAATAGACGATGTCAACAAAGGAATGTGTTTTATAATTTTAAATCACTTCATTTTCACAAACAAAGTACATTCGGAAAAGTACAGTTTTAAAGTATTAAATACGTTTTATATTCAAGTACAGTTTTGGGTGTCAACCCAAGTCTGTAACAGAATGGTTTCTTTAGGATATCACATCCTTTATTGAAGGTGATCGGATTGCTGATCTTGACAATCGTGTACATGTACTTTTACCCGAATCACGTAATAAAAGATCGTAATACATTTTCTATTTCAAAGTCAGAATATATAAATTTAGTATTAATTTAACTAATTTTTATAAATAAATAAACAAATAGTAACTATTTTGTTTGATACTGACAAAACTTTGCATAGCGTATTAAAAATGGCGGAGCTTCTAAATAAATATATTAATTCATTTTTTAATAAACTTCTTAGTGTGTAGATATATTTTAAAGAATATTTTATAGTTAGTTTCCATAGCTTACTCTAGTTACTATTTAGTAAGTATTACCTTCTATTTCTTTGTTTTTAACGTATGTCAGTATAAAATATGTTATCCACTCAATGGTTGCCAATGACGTGGACACTACCACAAACCAACGCTACGTGGTTCAGATTCCATTTTAAGATTTAAATCCCATAGCTGCTTAAGCTATTAATAACTGGCACTTTCAAAAACAAGTGAAAGTCAGTTAGTAACAAGACTACAGAGGTCATCCATATTCACCCTACACTCAAGTAATTCATATTTGCCTTTAATACGCACAAGATGTGTCGAAATTTCAAAGCTGAATAAAATTAATAAGTTTTTGTCCATTTCAGTCCCCAAATTATTAACTAAAGCCGCAACAGTTTGTGAGTTTTCCATGTGATATATCCTTTGGAGCAACAAGATAATCCTATTTGAACGGTCGGGGTTTGTTTACCAATATTTCTCTCACATGGACAGTTCTCTATTTCAATCCAGATTTTCATTTGCGTATATGTCATTTGGATAAACTAACGTTGTAATATACCCTAAAATGATATTGGGACAAACGTTTTTAATTGCTTTCAAATGATATGAAGTTCATTTTTCATATTACTTAGTTCTAACTATTTATGAAGAAACTAATAAAAATAAGATCATTTCAGATTTGATGATACAATTCAGCTATTTGGTAGAGCTTTTCTTTGGTTCTATTCACTATGGTAATAAATAACAGTTATCTCTTACTATTATTTTATTTTAAACAGAGTTACCCTTTATTTTTTTATTGGAGGCCATCTTTACTGTATGTATGTGTACTGTTTGTATACTGACTGCATGTTTTCTTTATATAAGTTTACTGTATACATGCATACTGCATGCATATTTACTAACGTCATTTTCTCTGCATTTTTATTTACTGTATGTATATTTATTGTGCGTATGTATGTTTACTGTGTGTATGTTTGTTTATTGTAGGTATAATATAAAAAAGCAAACGGATAAACAATCGTTGTACGTTAAAATAATATTTTATGTTTCCCATAAAATAGGTTATAATTAAAGTCATAGTTGTTATAAAGTGTTGGTTTAAAAATTTTACAAATTTGTTGAACATATTCTCTGGATTATTGTAGTTATCAATTAAAAAAATATGATAAGAAACTTATAATTTTCGTTAACTGTCCACAATAAGACGGTATTTTTCTCTCAAATTTGAGTCTCAGTATGATTAGTAGCAAAACAACCGTAAACTAATAGAACTTACTTTAACAATATCTTACAGTACGTAGAACTGTTTTACTGTTTCTGTGTGAACTATTTCCTAGTTTTCTTTTATTAACATGCCAATATTCATGTTCTAAACATGTAGACAAACAAAGTACGTAAATTGTTCTAAAAAAAATATCGCATTAGTTTATTTAATTGAATTTGTCAAAAATAAAGCCTTAAATCACAAATGAAAACTTAATAAGCGATGTTTTGATATTTAATTTGTACTAAAACTTGGTTCTGAAATGCATGTCAAAATTCTTAAATTTTAAGACTTATAAAATAAGCTTAACATTTATCACTTCTCTTCTATTTAAACGTTATGACTTTTATGGACAATTTTTATGTTTCATCCCTCACAAATAAGACAACAACACAAAAAATACTAAATAAAATGAACTGTCTATTTCTAGATGTATCTAAACTAACAATTTCTATTCTCATAAGTAACAATATAAAAATACGATATATAAAATAAATCATTAGCCAAATCACAAATAGAAACTCAACTTAATAAAAGGTATTTTAACTCTGTTTACTTCATATAGGCTGTCTCCGTAATTAATTTTAAATGGGGTGTGGTAATTGCAAAGCTTTTAATTGATTGAAAGCCATATTCAGCAGTTCCTTATAAGTGATTACCCATCCATAAAGAGGAGCCTCAGCTGTAAAAAATTAATTGAGTCATCGAACTGAATGTATTCAAACTGACTCGTGACAGGAGCGTTTATTGACTTGATTTGTTTCCATAATAATTTAACTCCTGGCCAGTCGAGTTGTATCTCAACTTGGTGATTTGCTAGTTTTGAAATGTTAGTTAAAAAGAGATTTTATGAAATAGATAAAAATGTTGGTGTAAGTGTATTAAGTGTTTGACGCTATAGAAATAAAAAAACCAGTTAATTGAAAAGGATAATTTGATTGAAAATCCTTATGGATGCAAAATTTTCTAAGAATTTTTGTATATACAGAATATCATATTGTAATATATCAAACAATTACTTTTTAAACTGACCAGTAATCTATGATGAAGGAGAAAGTATAATACATTGTTCAATCTCGAATAAAATAAAGAAAACCACTAATTCTTACATAAATTTATCTGAATCCTCAGGGACTGGATCCACTGATGTGATAAACTGTTTGCTTAAAAAAAATAGTCTTTAAGGCACACAATCTATGCTGTAATGTCACCGATGTAATATACAACGGTTCAGAAAATAACAAATTATCCAGCTCAAGGTTCGTAGTTAAAACAGACACGATCTTGTAGGGATATTTTTGAGGATTTATATATTCTGTATAATATAAACCTTTAAAACATTTTAGTGCCATAGGAAGAAAAGTACCCTGCCAGTGCCAGAAAGTTTATCAATTTTTACAATGTACTATTAAATAGTTCATATCTCGGTTATTTATTAGACAAAATTGATAATGTTTATACCTAATTATTTAAAAATAATCAGTCTATGGACATAACACATTAAAAATAGCCTCACACTAGTTATGTGTTTTTTTTAATTCAAAATAATTACTAGATAATGAAGTTTGTTTTCTCTTTTGTTGTTTGGCATCCTTATGACCATGATAAAAATGGGTGAGCTCTATTCAATAACTTTAATGTGAATTAAATTTAGTTATTATCAACCTGTTGACATTGCACAGTAATTTTTTCACACAAAAAAATGTATGGCAATTTTTGTTGTCATAAATAGCTCTTTTGTTACAGGGTTTGTAACAGTTTTGATCAAAATATATCTAAATACTATACATAGATACTACAATTGGTTGCTATGTAAAAGTATATGTTAACAAACAAGGATCATTCTAAATCAATAACAAGTATATTTTTGAATTTTGTTTGTGACGTTCGTTTGGTAGTAAATGAGTAAAATATAAAACAAATAAAAAAAAACGTAGTTAAGTTTTAGTGTTTAAATATTGATATCCAGTCACAGAGCTAACTACAAGTGTTGTAACAATTGAACGCCTGCCTCTCCGTTGAACACAAAGTGTTCTTTTAAACATCCCACTTACCTGCCAAAACACATACGGTACAGTGGTATTTACTCACTTACCCACCCTTTCACATAAGGTGGTATTGACCCACCCACCCGCACATACATGTACGGTGGTATTGTAACCCACCCGCCCCCCCACACACGTACGTTCTGGGGTTAATTTGGATGGAAAACTCAACATATGCTCTTATTTATGATTTTCTTCTGATTCCTTGGTGACCGTCCCCCTTATGAAAAATCCTGATAATCGCTTACAAAAGTACATGTATATGGGTAATTTTTATATCAAATCTCTTTGCTATATCAGCGATGGTTAAAAACGTATTCAGTTATAACTTATACAATTACGGGTCTTTTCAGCCACAATGCAAAACAAAAACGTAGAAAATAAAACAAAACCACAATTTACACTTAAGTTTAAATTTAAAAGCAAATTTCAACATACAATCTTGCAATTAGCACAAATTCTCCATGATTATAATATTTCTCTTAAGAATGAAAAATTATATACTTTTTATTTCTCGATAGTTCTTTTTCTTTGTTCTCAACAAAAGCAAACATTTGTCCGATTTAAACTTTCCAATACATTTGTATTTACTTTATACAAATTTATGAACTATTTTATGTAATTATCTTAGCTATAAATCACTTAATAATGTTTAGTAAAATTAAATGTTATCAATATATTTAATTTAAAGGTTCTCATTTGATAAGAATATTACTTTTTTTGTAAAAACTTTCTCGTTTAATAAAAATTAAAATATTAAGATATTAGAGGATTACAATAACTTAAATACTTAATTTGTTAATATTAGGGTGATATCAAAGGAACTATACATCTTTTATGGTTATTTTACTATAGTATGGTAATGGGGATGGAGTTATCTTGACCCCATAAAGGTAGCTTAAGGCGCGTCTAATCATTTCAATTACCATACCTCGGATCAGTTCCGTAACTAATCGTTATCACGTGTTTGGAGTGGGTAAGTTGGCACACCTGATCATGTAGAAGCCATTTCTGCGAAATTGAAAAAGATGTCATGTTCTGCCTCTAAACCTTAATGCTTACTCCTTAATCAAGCTTTCTATATAATGAAGAATTGGTAGTTTTTTCGTAAAATATTTCAAAGAATTTACTATAAAATAATTGAAATAACTCAGTTTAAAAAAAGATCATCATCGGTGTCCGACCGTTTTATTACTCTGGGGTCTTTAATGCTCTGAAGCTCAAGGTTATTCTTTTATTCTGTTTTTCTGAATTTGTTCACGATTACAGTTTTCACTGGGAACCCCCAGTAGACGTATTTATGTATCTGGCAGTAATGATATCAAATTATATTAAACAAGAACCAGAAATAAAATATTGAATGACACTAGCGAATCAGTGCTAGTAAGAAAATGATGTCACAAAAACTCCTGTTACATAAAGTAAAGTATAAGACTATACCAAACAATAATATTTTCAGTGTTGCATTTTGGATGTAAATCCTTTTAAGTGTAATAAAAATGATGAAAAAAATAACAATAATATTTGATGACAAGGTACTGTGAAAAATGTATGGTCCTGCCTTACAAAAAGATAAGATTAGAAGAGAAAACATAATCAGGAAATCCATTATCTATACAATAGTAAAGACTACACAGTAAAAGCACTAAGGTGAAATGAGTATGTACTAAGAATATAGGAGGAATACTGGCTGAATTAAGTATAACAAAAGAACCACGAAGGAAAGAGCCCCCAAGAAAGACCACTTCAAAGATGGTGGCGTCAAGTGCAGTTGGATATGGATAAAGTTTGAGCCACAGAAGAATGTGCAAAAGGTCGCCCAAATTGAGAGAATACATTGTTGAGGCCAAATATTAACTATGTGTTGTTCGGTGAGAGTTGAGAGTGAGGCTCCGTCTAGACTGTCGCTGTCACAAGGGCACCGGCCAATAAACAGACGATGTCCACGTGGACCGTTGATTTACAACAAGGCTGATTCATCGGCGTCTCCAGTCGGCAGTCAATCAGATTATGGCAGAAAGGACAGTTCATCACTACAAAATTTGAACGCTTGTGAATCGGCTTAGCAACTACGTCACACCACGTTGAGGGTGGAGCTCCACTATCAACTCTAGTTGAATAGAAATATAAGATGTGATTAAGAGTAAGTTGAAGTAAGTAAAACTCTCTTAATTTATACAAAAAGTAAATATATGTTCAACTTATCTAGCTAAATTCACTTAAGGATGCAATACAAAGCACAAATAAAAATTATAATAAAGTTGATTTTATGAGAGAGGACCTAAAAAAAATAATAATAAATTAAAAATATAAAACAAAAATAAAACACTTCATCCTGTGTATGTACGTCATGTCAAGATTTGTCGTACATAAAAAAAAGCATATTTACGATGTAGTAATTCCACATAGTTTAGTAAAACACAATTCCAAATGTCACCCCTTTGTAATCCTACCCATTACAACATGAAGTGATGGATAATACAATGCATGTTTGGATTAGCTTTGTTGCACACAGTAATTAATAGGTTTTATGAATGTCTGTTAATGTAATATTACGGAATAAAAAATAGTTAAATTTTTTATCTAGTTTTTTCACTTTAGTTACATTGAATTTATTTATGTGCTAAACGTCAAATATTGTATTTGTATTTACAGTATATATATATATATATATATATATATATATATATATATATATATATATATATTTATATATATATGTGTGTGTGTGTTTTTTTAATTTTGCATACAATAATATACAGTATGTCTGTAAGAAACATTAACATTGAAAATATTAACTTAAACTTTAAATAAACATTGTAAAATACTGTTTTGTTTATAATAGTTGTAGAGAACAAGTCAGGAATTTGTATTCTTTCTTGTTTATTTTTGTTACTTGCTAAAAATTCCCCTTAATTTTTAGTATTTTTTTTTTAACTATAAAGAAACTTATAATATATTTCTAACTAATTTTCTTAAGCATAACTGATTCCAAACTTGTGTTATTTTAAAATATTAAAGTTTAAATGAAAGTAATATTGCATACAATCCTGGACAACATCTATGTACATTTTATTTCTTTATTAAAGTTGTAATGGAATATTTATAAAACATATCAGTGGAAACATTAATTTTTATTCAATACTTATTAATTTGTATGGTGTATTATCTTATAAAATATATTGATTATTGTATCAGCAAACAATTATTAATTTAATCGGTTAGCTATTAATTACATTGCATGCATCGAATGCATGATGCATTTAAAATTATTTTAATTATTGTGTTATTTCCAAGTTTTAATTAAATCTAAGACAAAAACTTTATATCACCATTTACATAACAACAAATTACATTAGCAATGTGTGTTAAATCATTTGTAGAGAGTAAGATTAATAAAAATTAACTTGCTAAATTAATAACCTACTGCCTTACGATGGCACAGTCCGCACCAATGGAACAAGTGTTGTGCAGATTGTAGGTTTTATGCTCGATCCTCTTAATACAGACAAGGCTTCTACTCAATACTTGCCATTGACGAGGACACTACTAGATAAGTCTGTAACGTCTATTTTGGATGGACGTCAAGTTCCGGATGTTGTGTAGGGGAAGATAACTGATTATGAGGCTTGTCAATTTGCTGAAAATCAGATCAACACTACGTGGTTCAGATTCCACGTAAAGGTGTAGCACCTTAGCACCCATGGCGGCTATTGGGCTATTAATTAATGACCCTTTACGAGCGTAATTAGAATTCAGTTACATACAAACTAGTTCATCCACACTCATACAACGCTCATATTCACTCTAGAATACATACAAAGTTTTGTCACCAAATAGTAACTGACCTTAGTAACGGTTGTTTGGAGTAAGTTTAATCTTGTAAGATCAATCTACTATACCTAGTAACAGTATTGTTGTAATGAAAGGGTTACTTAATCCAATGTTGTTGCAATCAGGGAAACACACCACTTTCTCAAAGGAGCTGGGATGATCTACTGCAGGAAGGAAGGGATGTGACAAGCGAGATGTAGTAGAGTGGACTGTACTTACTCCATCTCTGCCTAACTCTTCGTCTTAGTTTAGAGGGAATATTTCTTAGGGTGGTTTTAATTATTAAAAAGTTAAAATATAAGCAAAACTTACAATAAACTTAAACTAAATTGTCTTTTTCAAATTACATATTATGCCTAATTAAACCTGCATCTGGACTGTGGGTGGCTAGGTTTAGCCGATAAAAATGTCACCCCAGTGGCTATCGGCCAACTTGCGCCTTTGGTCTAGTACCGTAATTAAAATCTATATATTGACGATATCGATATGATTTGTATACCACTGAAGATCATCTAGTTGACAAAAGTGAAAGCAACTCTAGTCCGAGTTCGGCATTATACTCCCGTCGTTTTCCTTATGGTCCTAAAACTATGGAAATGAAAATAATGACAAAAAATATTTGTTTTATAGATGGGGAATTTTGTAAATTGTAGAACTCATTAGAGGTCTGTGATTTGTACCAAATATTTCCAGCGATTTAAAAAAAATAAAATTTTTTTATGGTAGTAAACCTTTTTATTGCTGTGTTATAAATGTTTTTTGTGCTTCTTATTTTTACCCAATTTAATATATATATATATATATATATATATATATATATATATTACCCAAATTAATATTATAATATCCTTATATTTTATAAAACTAGACGCATTTTAGAATACTTTGCATATCTTAGAGTGTTGTATTTAGTTAGATAATATTGTATCCCAGGAATACCCCACACCCAATCTTCTTTGTTAGAAAATCTTTGTATTTTCTACGAAAACATGTTGTTCATCATTAATTCGTTGCTTCACAAATTAGACTTTTCTTTGATACGGGGAGCATTTTCATGCAATTACAAATTAAACAAAATATAAAATTACATAAATCTAAAATTGTGTACACCGTGAGTAAATGACACCAAACACGAATAGGTTTATGTAATTTTCCTATTTTTCACATATAATAATCGTACCGAGGGTTATTATTTGTGTTTTTACTTAAATCACCTCCTCCAATCAGTCTTCCTGGGTGATTCTGTATGATGAGCTTCTCCCCTATTTCAAACGTCTTGACGTCCAGTGGTAAAGACTGTGGCTTCAGAGAGGTATATTTCATGTATAGATGACGCGAAATTACTTTTTTAACGGTTGAGCCATGCCATATGACATCTCGAGAGGACCGTGCAAACAAAACTAAATTTTTTTGGAATTTGCAAGAACCTTGTAACAAACCACCTCCCCACTTATAGCATAAATAACACATTTTAATGTAATGGCTGATTACGTTAATCACGTTGCTAATTTTATAATCTTTAAAGCTTGTTTGCCTGATAACCTAACTGTTTTTAATTTACTTGCTATACTAATTAGTTCTATTTATTTGAGATTACGTCGTAGGAAGGCTCTTTTGTGTCTTAAAATGAAAATAACTTTTACTCAAAATAATTATGATAGTGAGAGTATCATTTTTCTGTTACTTAATGTTTTACTTTGAACTTGAGAAGCTTCAAACATTATCAATTTGTATTGTTTTCTTAATAACCAAATACATTGCTGGTGAAAGGCCTAGTTAAGAAGTTTATTTTATTGGTAAGTTTTGACAATTTATAAAAAACTGAAGAATATTAAGAACTCTTTGACCGATTTGTCTGATAGAGCGACCAATTGTAGGACGCCAGCTCTGTCAATGACCTGAAATGTATTTATTTTAATTTAGGTGTTTATTTAATTATTATGAAATATGAAATAATTAAATGTATTATAGCGAAAATAATAAAATATTGATCAGTTATTTTCTTTAGTTTTATATTTTCCTGAATACTCATGTTATATTGCCCATTACCAATACAGTTTTTGCTGTTCTGCTACAGGAATAGGCTATATACTGGGTGTTAAAAATTACTTCCTACGTAAGCGAAGAGTTTCCGTGATATATTGGCGGCCTGTTGTGAAGACCGGCCGTTGTACCAAAGTGGACGGTAACTGTCTACTCGTCTATCATAACTCTATCTACACTTCATCTTTCCACCTCACACAATCACTGAATTGTTCAGGAATGTGGCGTGATATATTGGTAACTTATTGTTTAGTGACAGTTAAATTTGTACAAAGGTTTTATGGCTTTCTCTAACCAGTTTCTTATACGTTAAATTCATTTCTCCAAACATTTTTTTTTTTTAAATTAGTAATTTAGTTTAGGTTAGTTTACGAGGAAAGGAGAGGCCATTCCTATACTGCACTTGAACCTCGGGTTTATTGTGCTTCCCTGTTGCCTACTAGAATGGGGTACCTATTCCAAGTGGTTTAACCAGATCTAAACTCTTTTCCCCAGTCTAGCTATTATTATTTATCCTTAGAGCTCAACCCAAAAAAAAATTATTCTTCTCATAAGTTCCAGAGTTTTGCTCTCATTTAGCAGCGTTCGGCAGACTTAAGACCCACACCACAAAGCTGGCTACTTGTGTCTTCCCTGTAGATACCATTATTTGCCAGATATTTCCTGAAGTGATCGAATTCAGTAATATAAGCAATCCCCATTCTAATGTCATTCCAATTAATCGTAGTGAGCGATTTTATCAGCGTAGGGTTAGGGTAGGTCCTCTCAACTGGGATTTTGCAGGATTGGCTGTGGAACCGCTGCCATCTGCTTTGGTAACAATTTATCTCCAAGGTATTTATTTCACTCTTGGCAATGGTGAGTCGAATATCACATTCTGTTTCGGGCACTACGGATGGATTCGGCGAGTAGATCAGTCTCTTCGTTGCCTATGAGGCCGCTATGCTCTGGAATCCACCTCAATTAAACATTATCGAGGCGGGCATTTATAATTACTCGCCGATCTCTGACAAGCCTTCCTTCGCCACAAAAGAGTCCCATAGGAGATATGTGGGAGACTGCCTCGTAGAGCAAGCAAGTCATATGCAGCCACATCCCTACTTTAAACCTACAATGCGTTTGAACGCTAAGACCGTCCACATCACTATGTGAATACGATGTGTTTTTCTCGTATTCATTAATAACTACTATACCATTAATAGTAGAAAGATGATGATCCGAGTTATCTTACAATTCAGGAGGAATACCTTAGATATTTAGATTTCTCAGAAAGTTCCCAGTGGAGCAAAAAGTTTACCTATTCTCGTGAAAGGAAGAAAGGCAAGATCACGGTTTTTCGGTTATTAACTAGTTTTCCATCTGCTTACCTGTCATTCGGTCATAATGCCAAAAACTGTATTACAGAACCCACCGGTAACCATCAAAGCTATGTCATCCGAATATAACTGTATGATGACCCTGGCAACCACCAGGTTCCCACTCGAGCTATCGTTTCATAAGCCGCGTTATCAAAGCTACCCTCAATTTCTAGAGAAGCACAGAGAGCATCCTCTTTGATCTACATCCCAGTTCGTTGAGGCCAGTGATTTAACAGCCTGAGGGGTGGTGAGGTTGTCCCTGAAGGACCCCGTCCTGGATGTATCTTTCTACCAGTCTTTCGTGTGTTTTAAGAATAAACGAGGGGAGACTGTTTGGTCTAAATGCCGTAGCTTGGGTATAGTCCGATTTTTTTACCAACTTGGTACATTTAATAGTCTCCTGATATAGATAAATATAATCAGAGAACAGTGTTTCATATGTCCTAATGACACATTCGGTATGTATTTAATTAATTACATACTTTAAAATTAAATATACTATTAAGGTAATGAATTCGTTAGAAACAATATACCCTTCAAATAAAACCTAATTTTAACGGGAAAATTAACTTATACAGAAATATTGCTTGTCCAATTTACCCTGAGTTGTTAACTTATTTAATGCTTTTTTTACGTAATTTTACTTCTGATATAATATTATAAAATTAATGTATCTTAATATTTATCAAATCTGAATACATTGGCATTCTCTTTTATACAGAATTGCATACTAAACAAGTAGCCAATTGAAAATTGAATTCTTATTTGATTGAAACAATCAGACCAATCAATTTAAAATGAATGTTCAATCCGGTTTGTATTGAAGTGAAATCGACTTCATTTGTAATGTCACAGATTCCAATTGTAATTCAATATAACTACAAAACACATTACCTTGTAAAATAATGCTGTAAAGGCAATTTAAGCTCTAAAAAATGGCTAAACTTGACGATTGTTTTATAGTTATGCTTTAATGTCTCATACTAACTTATGCTGTGAAATTATTATTATAATGGTTTTTAACATAAGAATTCTGTTGATCAAAATAAATCCGTGATACTTAGAACTTGTGCCTATACTAAAATATTCGGAATTTTTAATAGTAAGAAGATATGTTTCTTTAAAGTCTGCTGTATATTTCGATAGTAAATAATATTTTCTGTTTAATACAATTCTACACATAAAATATACATATTATATTATTTTACAAAATATATTTTGAGTTTTTTTTTTGATAAAACTTCACAAATAGACACAGGGTCAACATTTCTGTAAAAAAATGTTAATATTCTTGATTTGTCTTCAAATATTTGTTTTAACTCTTTCTTGTTAACTTTTCTTGTTCTCTTCAATCCTGTTTTTTGACAATATTTTCCACACAACTTTACCCTCTTGAAACCCTGCACTGTCACTCACCCTCAAAGAGCCCATTTTTAGTACGACGGTGGGTTCCAATACCTTTGAGCAATACACCAACAACTCTGCAACCACAGAAGTTTGAACGCCGACTCTAGAAGCGTACATGAACTCTTTAAAACTTAACATAATACAGACATCAAGGGTAGGCTTCAGGGTAGGCATTCAACATTGTGTGACTGCAGACTAGTGTATGCTTCAATGGTAGGCTTTGATATTTTTATAACTGCAGAGTTGACGTATTTCTCAAGGGTACATGTTTAAACATTTTTGACATAGTAGGTTCAGAAACGTATGAGCCTAAAAGAATTTCCTGGGAACAAGGTTAGTTTCAAAACTCCAAAAACTTCAGAATTGTTGCTGGCCAAATGTGTATATTTTTAATTTTGTTGTGAATTCAATATTTTGTTCCAATAATGATGGTATCAGGAATTAGTTTCAAGATCAAATTTTTTTAAATGGTCCAAATTACAAAATTGTATTAATTTCAAACCAATATTAAATGCATTATTTTGTGAGGCCTTTCAACAACAATGCTGTCATAATCATACACTTTACAAATAATAAATAAATGTTATTACAATTGATAACTTTGTTCTAAGAACATATTTTAAACATGTCATAGAAATATTTAGAATTCTATAGTTGTAGATAGAATGGGTGTTTCAATAACAACATGTTCGTACTCTTTTAAACATTTTATTAGTCAACAAATAGTATAAGACTTTCTTTATTTCCTTAGAATACATTAATTTATTTAAAACTAGTCTTAAATTCAGTCATAAGGAATATATTTGGCATTTAAATTATAATATTTTCAAATATTCTTTTTAAGGGTGATGAACAATGCTGTTAATACTTTCTTAATACTATAAATAAGACAAAAATATTGAAAACACTTTAAATATACTGAAAATGTTTTATCTAACAATCAAAAGACATCATCTAAATGGGTTGCAATGAACTTTCTTTTTTATTTTTACAAGATTAGTTACATTTTTAAAATGTTCAAGCAGCCAGTAGGCACATTTTAATATTTTGGATTACGTTTTGGTATTTTTGGAAATCAGCTGTTTATTTATTATTTTTATATTTCAGTCTTTTTCACAAACATATTACGCATTAAAACATTTATTTTTGGGAATAATAATAGTTAATAGACGTTTATTATGCTTGTGTTGAGGAAATTACAAGATTTTTATATATAATCATTTTACAATGTTTTTATTATTTGTATATTTATATTTTATTCAAGTCTTAGAGTAACTTATTTCACTGAAATACATTTCAAGTGGAATTATGAAAGTGTGTTTAAAGGTTCGCAGAGTATCTCCCATAACTAACATAATACAATCTGAAGGAATGTATCAACCCCAAGTAACATCATATGTTATATTATTTATTTATCCTATCAGCTGATCGCTGACGTCATCTGTGGGGATACATCCCTAACTGGTGATGGTGAGTAGGCACGTTGTCTCCAGCCCTGTGAAGTTGAGGCACGAGATTCAGCCAGAATGAAAGCTGGTGGGCTCGGTAATGGTCCTTGACTTTGCATTTTGTATCTGAAGGACAAGTTAAAAATAGGTGGTTAAACAGTTGAAGAAATAAGTGGTTCCGAAAAATTTGTGCAAACTTTCCCCCATGCTTACACTAAAAATTAGAAACTTTGAAAACTATCAGTTTGATTCACAAATATGCCTTTTTGCCATAACTCAAAACCTAGTCAAGTTAGAGAAATGCGGTGTTTACTAAAATAGTTTAAATTGTAAGTCATATCTTTACTGAAAATTTAATTAAAATCTTCAGAACCGTTTTTGAAAAAAATCCATTTTTGATGTTTTTTCCCATCAAAATGAAAAAAAAAACTAAAGATTCAAAAAAGTGAAAAAAAAGTCTGGAGATGTTGGCTAAATACACCTAGCCTACCTACTAAATTTCATAAAAATTTATTCATCCGTTTGATCTCCAGTGAACTGCACATATACACAGACAGACACCAATAATTGTTTTCGAAACAACTCCTTTTTTTGGGTTCAGGGGACCCTAAAATGGATTTTTTGAGACCAACTTGTAAAATGTTTGACGATCACTATACTTTCTCTATGCTAACGTATATGAGAGAAAGTAAAATGTGCAATACAACATTGGTTCACAAAAAAATTTATCAAAATTCTAGTACAATATTTCCCTACTTTCAGTCAAATATTTACTTATGAAGAACCTATGAGGGTAGCATAGAGAAAGTATTGTGATTTATATAAACACCCTAAAATACTTTGTAGTAAATATCAACCATACGTTAATTTATACTCTACAAAAATAAACAACTATAAGTGAAAAGAAGTAAATATCTGCAAAGTAAAAACTACATATTTCATTTTTTTCAGTATGAGTTGAACTGTAACGTATTTCACTAAATATACACAATAAACATTTGGTTTTGGCAAACAATCTTATTAACATATTTAGTAATCCTTGGTTTTATATAATTTGTATAAACTGACCTTACTCTCTTTCGAGTTCTTATTAATATTCCAGCACACAAACATGTCCAAAGAAAATCCTACCTAATAAAATATATCTCTTTTGAACTCTGTCGTAGGCAGGCCATGCTGTAGGCGTCGACTTCTTGTGCCTTTTGGAAGTATCCACATTGCTGTTTGAGGACCGCAAACTACGGGCCTTGTTAGGGTTTCTGTTAGGACAAAATTATAACGCAATCAATAAAAAAAAATAAATAAAAAAACACTAACAGCAATGTGTGAAACAATCAAAATAAGTTTTGTTTAAAAATTACGAGATTTAAAAATAATTTACTGGCCATGTTTAGTGAAATAATTATTACTTAGTCACTGGCCTAATTCATTTTAAACTATCAAATTTGAACCCCACCCTACTTACCCCACCCCTTCAGTGGTAAAGACGTACACCCATTCAAATCATATGGTATTTGAGACATGTCTTTGTTAGTACAGATGCAACTCACATATTACTCAGTTACAATGGTTGTTATTCAATGTAAATTAAAGCTATACTTCAGGAGTAGATTACGCTAAAGAAGACGCTCAATTACGGTACTTGGAGGTGTTGTCTACGAAAGAACACTATAAAACTCAATGTTAGTGAGTATGTGGATGGTTAGTTACCAGTTGTGTCCGTGGGAAGATGGGAAGGAAACTGTAACGAGCTAAATTTTGAGGGGGGTAAGAATACGTAAGCAACAATATGAACCTCGCTCGCCCAGCTGTTTTGTATCCAGCCGGCAGACCTCCGATCAGCTGTTAGGTGAAACGTAGCTTTTACCCCAACCTCTGTAACCCCCTTCACCGATCTTTCCCTCCCTGATAAGTTTTCCCTACCAGATAAGGCAGAACCGACCGTAATCCGTTCGGCGCTCCTGAAACCAACCAGACCTGCCTGGCTTGGTGTTCCCATATAACCCATGATATTCACGTTGTACGTCGACGAAGTATTTGTGAGTAGTTTGATTAGTTGGCCACGCAAAAGCTTTAGTAATCATACTGTAATCATACATTATGCCATCCAACCCATTTAATATTGGATACGTAGTTAATCATTATCTTGAATGGCATAGTTTCCATCGTATATCGTACGTTATCTTGGATGGCATAGTGTCTATCGTATATCGTACATTACCTTGGCTGGCATAGTTTCTATCGTATATCGTACATTACCTTGGATAGCATAGTTTCTATCGTACATTACTTTGGATGGCATAGTTTCTATCGTATATCGTACATTATCTTGGATGGCATAGTTTTTATCGTATATCGTACATTATCTTGGATAGCATAGTTTCTATCGTATATCGTACATTATCTTGGATGGTATAGTTTCTATCGTATATCGTACATTATCTTGGATGGCATAGTTTCTATCGTATATCGTACATTATCTTGGATGACATAGTTTCTATCGTATATCGTGCATTATCTTGGATGGCATAGTTTCTGTCGTATATCGTTCATTATCTTGGATGGCATAGTTTCTATCGTATATCGTACATTATCTTGCATGGCATAGTTTCTATCGTATATCGTACATTATCTTGCATGGCATATTTTCTATCGTATATCGTACATTATCTTGGATGACATAGTTTCTATCGTATATCGTACATTATCTTACATGGCATAGTTTCTATCGTATATCGTACATTATCTTGTATGGCATAGTTTCTCTCGTATATCGTACATTATCTTAGATGGCATAGTTTCTATCGTATATCGTACATTATCTTGTATGGCATAGTTTCTGTCGTATATCGTACATAATCATCAATGACGTTTTAGTTCAGGAGTTTTTTAATTCGACATAGTATATCATTTAAATTAAAAGTCAAATTTCATTAGCACTGGTGGAACACAAGGGAGGTAACCAGGTTAATTAACACACTGCGTATAGACATTGGTTTTATTATTCTGTTAACATTGGTTTTATTATTCTGGTGATCGCTCTGCTGGCAACCAGAATAACCTTGCGTCACGACCTTAGTACCTCTGGAGGGCCTGTAACCTCAGCCTTAACGGGTGAGACTGTTCACACTTAGGGTGTCAGGGCTGAGGTGTGGAAACTAAATAATTAGGTTTTTTTATAATTTTATTTTATTAATCATCGTGGGGTGGCGATGATGAGGACATATAGCTGCTAGTCAGCTGAGCCTAAAGCTAAGCTGCCCAACGCAATAATGAAATATGACTGCTAAATCTGACCCCTGGAATTAACCCACGTCCCCGTACTGGGCGATTCCGACGGTGATCTTTCGAAAGCCCCTTCGTAGAGGTTAGTTTGTGCGGGATATTTTCCCCGAGGAAAATACCATCACAAAATTATTAGTTGTGCCGGTGTGTGGGTGGGAATGACACTATTGGTTGAATCCATGGGTGGGTAAAAGAGACGTCAGTCTTATCCACAGGTGGCTGAGAAAGAAATTATTAGTCGTGCGAGTGGCTCGAGGGAAAGACATTACTAGATGTATCCATGGGGGGGTGGTGAGGATGTTATTAGTTGTAGGGCCATTATTTAAGTTATTTTGCCCATGAACACCCCCACTCATCACTAGTTGTGTGTATGGGTGGGTGAAGAGTAATCATAAGTAGTTGTGTCTATAAGTGGGTGTGATGGTTATTATTGGATATGTCCGTAGGTGGGAGAGAGGTTCCAGAACACACTTCTTATATACATTTTTAGTATTCAAGCTTCCATAATATCTTTAAACATTTTAGATCATTAAGATATATTTTTCGTGTTGTACAATATGCTGAAAGTGTTACTAATGACACAGTTTTTATAATGTTTCATAGAAGTCCTGAACTTTCACATTATGATGGAAGATATTTTAAAGGGAATATATAAATTATATAAATACTCACCCAGTAGTAACAAAGTTGGAAAAATATGTCATGAAATGTCTTGACAGCATTACTTCCGTTTTGGTGAAGTTATAGGGAAAGATAGCAGAGCCTCCTACCAAAGGGGCTCCAAACAGGAATGGCAGCTCCTCCCCGTGGACGCAGCCGTGTCTCTGCGCAACAAGAATCAGAAGGAATAACAAATGTAGACATAATTATAAGCAATCATATGCTATAGCTAATGACACAAACTATTAAGGTGTATTACAATCCAGAAAATTTCATTTTAAATTGATAACTATTTAGTTACCTGAGGGTAGTTACCTCCTCTGGCCTGGTGACCGAAGACGTAGAAGAAGCAGTCACCATAGTGAGCGTCCGCAGTGAGCACCAGAGGAGCCACAACCCTTCCGTCACTCAGGGCTTCCAGTGTTTCCTGCAGGATGTTGGCAGGATGCTGGACTGCACGCTCCCATCCCGTATACTCTGTGACCAGAGTAGCCAGGATCTCCGGTTGATGATATCTGCAGGAAATGTGTCATAAGATGAAAAGATTGCCAATGGTGTTTCCTGCAGGATGTTGGACTGCACGCTCCCACCCCTTCTACTCCGTGACCAGAGTAGCCAGGATATCCTGTTGATTATATCTGTACGAAGTAAGTCATGAATTTCAAAGGACTGGCTATAGTGTTTCCTGAAGGAATTGAAAGATGCCTTTATTAAAAGGGTCGCAGATTGAACTGTAAAGTCCTCTCTAACACGTTATTCCATGGAGGGTGTTTGTAGGATGTTGACTGTATGATTTACATTGATGATATCGTCATACAATTGAAACGAGTGAACATAGTGTTTCAGAGGAGTTGATGGTATAAACCCACTCAATCTTATTCTGTCAAATAGTTAGTTAGGATCCTACATTTGGGTACTCAAGTATATTTTGGGTCAACAATTGTTTTAGCAAGAAGGATTCTACATCATTTAACGCTAAATTCATGTTCATTTTGGATAAGTCATACTCCTCGTGTTCTGTGTTGAAGGATGGATTTATTCGTTTCATATTTGGTAATTCTAAGTCCCTAATTCATATTTCATGGGTGTTTATTTATTTATTTATTTTTTTCAGGATACTTACAACAAATACCTACCTGAACGTCTGGTTGATAAAAGATTGTAGGATATGAATCTTCTTTTCAGTTTCAATTCCAAAAAGGACGTCTTCTTCCGAGAAGTAAGAGAAGGCCTCTGCTTTTGTGGCTCCAAGGAGAAGATCGTATTTAGGAACTTTTTTGTGTCTTAACGTGGTGATATCTTTGTCAATATGTGGAAATTGGTAAGAAGACGTTCTCCGTAAACGAAATCTACCTAAATAAAACACAGATAAATTATTGTTATATTGATTGATAAAATTAATGACAAGATAAAAAATTGAATTTATATATGTGTTATGATGGTACTAGAGATGTATTGCGTGACATGTACTACAACCATTTTTATCCTATAGTGGTTGGTGTTGGTTGAACGCTTATTTTTAAAGTATGCGCATAATTTTTCAATCTATAGTCCTATTTTATGTACAATTATTCTTCTCCTAACAGAAAAGCATCAAATTTATGTAATAATTTAAAAACTCATATTTTTATCCTTGTTTGGTTGTTTAGAATTTGAATCAAGTTTAGAAATGTCTCTGTTATTTAACAAAACTGGACGCTGTAATATGTATAATTACATAAATATTACAAAATAAAAATAGTCATTCATGTACTTACTTGACTTACCATTATAAAAATGTTTATCATTAAGGACGAACTTTCCGTCCACACTAGGAGCGAAATTGGATGAAAAATATGAGTCTGGGAACACCATTGGGAAAGACAGAAGCATCTCTATAGGTCGTCCTCTTAGACAGTCAAGGAGACGGTCCTCTGGACAGAACGTATGACGTGCCAGTTCTTGAGTCACCAGGGTGGAGTTCCTTGCTACTGAACCAACTCCAACAGCTGACCCCGACAGTAAGGCTACTCTTTGAAATAGTCTACCTGGAATATGCCAAAAAATCCATAGAACGATGCCTAAACGAACATAAATAGTATTACTCACCCTACACAAATTTAAATAAGCAAAATATACTATCAGTGACCTTGACCAGCATATGGAATAAAAGATTTATTATCAGATTATTATTGTCAGATATGAGACGTCGTCACAACTTTGTGCATATTTTCAGAAATTATGAATGGTTATATGAGTGTAGGATGAGTGTGGATGACCTGTGTAGTCTTGTTACTAACTGATTTTTACTATTGCTCAGAGAGGGCCATTTATTAATAGCCTACTAGCAAAGGTAACCAAGGGAGCTACAGATTTACGTCGAATCAGCACCACTGAGTATTGGTCTGATTATCACCTAATCGACAAGCCTAATACTCAGTTCTCTCCCCTATGCAACATCCGGACACTGACTACCACCCAACATTGACACCCCAGACTTCTGTAGTAGTGTCCACGCCGTTGGCAACCATCGAGCGAACGACGTGTCGGTATTAAGAAGACCGAGCACAGAATCTCCTCAACACTTCATCCCCAAGTAGTGGGGTTACAGTACTACGCCACTAGTACCGACTAAGGAAAGTAATAGGAAGATTGTTTGTAGGCATAAATAGCAGTATACAGCTTATAAAAAAGGACATGTGGAGGAGAAATTTGTAAACAGGAGTTGAATATGGAGTAAGTTACTATCACAACGTTAAAGAAGAGAAGAAATCACAACGTTAAAATAAAATGAAACAGTAAGAAAAAGGTTAAGGAAAATGAAGATTCATTAGTGTGGAGGGAGAAAGTTTTGATGAAAATCATAGGCGCAGTGAAGAGATTTGATCAGAGGTTGAACGTATGTTATAAGATAATGTTATGAGTGACGAGAAGGGGCGTAGGGATATAAAGATGCAGATGAAAACTAGTAAAAAGTAAATACGATGAAAGAATAATTGAAAAACGTTAGTCTTTTAAATACAAAAGGAGAACAAATGAATTGCACAAAGAAAAGATTAAATGAGTTGTAATATTTTGTTGGTCTAACTTTACAAAGTGCAAAATTAGTGGTATCACCATAACAACTATTAGTATACTCAATATGTAGGTCATTAAGTACATACATAAATTTAAGTATACATAAATACATAATTTTTTACGGTAAAGCTCTATTATTATTTGCTAGACCACTATTAAGTTTATAACTGTTTAGTAATGTTACAGATCAATACCACTGTACGTGTATTGGTAATGTAACATTGGGTGGGTAAAGTAACAAGGGTGGGTGGGTCAATGCCACTATATGTATAAGGTCGGGTGGGAGGGTCAATACCACAATGCGTATAGGGTGGGTGGATGGGTCAATACCACTATACGTATATGGGTGGGTGAATACCGCCATACGTGTATGGATGGATGGGATGGATTCAGACATTATCTTTAGTTGAAAGGAGCAAATAAAATTGCTAGTTAAAAATTTATTTACAACCCAGCCGAAAAGGAACTCACCAGTGACAGAAGACGCTAGCCAATGGACACAGACCGCCCCCGAGCCATGACCTGCAGCTGTCACAGTCCCTGGGTCCCCGCCGAAGAACTTGATATTATCCTGGACCCACTGGAAGGCTGCTGTGAGGTCCTGGAGACCTAGGGTGACCATTGGTTTGTCTCCCAAACCCGTGTTTATAAACCCTTAAACAAGAATTACATATCTGTACTCTCAGAGACTCAGAAGTCGCAGGTACATGAAGCGAAGAATTAAGGCGAGAGTCAGTATAGGAGTCCTCACTTGACTGCAGAGCGCTCTTATAGCAAATACTGGAACTATGTGGGGTGAGGAAATGCCTCAACCAATCACGTGACGAATGCAAGCAAACTGCAACCATAGCAACGCCTTTACGTCTTGCATTGTTGCTACGTTTCCCTTCTTTAACTGCATTATGTTAAATTTTATAACCGATTATGTTATTTTGAGTGTGAGTGACATATTATCATGGTCGCATATCTTATATTATGACCAAGAACTTCCTTATTGATTAAATGGTTCTTTAGATTCTCATCTCGTATTGTTTATTACACTTAGCAACATAGCACGTCTAACCACGCTCAAATCGGGTCATTTATTGATATCATATATACTTTTAAGGCTATAATATGAGATATATAGAAATTGAAGCTCGGAAATGTAATAAAAATATTATTATTATTAAATTGTTTTACATATAAAATATACGAAGAATAATGAATCATATTAATCCACCATACTTTTTGTGACTTACGATCGACCGTTTTCATAGTTTGGAGTTAATATCTACATTACATACTTATAGACCTATGTTTTTCTAATTTCAATTACGTTGTAGTTATTTTATATATTTTGAAAAGTTGTAACTTCAACGATTTTTCTATAGTATTTATATTTCTTCATAACTTTCCTCATCACACAACATTCAGATGAATAGGCCTATATTTTCAAATGATTTTAAACAAACATGTACGGTACCTGATATAAAGTAAGGGACACCCCTGCACACTTTGGGTGCCAGCTCCGTCAAATATTACACTCGATATAACTCAGTCTTTAATTACGTTAATATTATTAGATAATCTGTTCTGTAGGACTATAAAAATCAACAGAATACAATTTGTTTGTATTACTTTTTTTATTAGGTGTTATTTTTTAATTTGATGAGGAGCTATAGCCATGTTATTCTTATTTTATAAAGGGGGTCTTTTCAAGGCTAATTATAATTGAATTTCAAAAAGCCGTTTCTCAAAGTACGTTTATAATACAAAATCTGTATTCCCTCAACATTTCGAGTCAATCAAAACAGTAAAGTCAAAAAAAGGATTGTTTTTCTTCTAAATCCACACTAAAATACGCTATGTTACACCAGCAAAAACATTGTAGGTATAAACAGTTGTTACATGTACACTGTATTGATAGAAAATCATTGCAACTTCTAGCACCAGTGAAGTGGTATCCAAGTATTATTTTATTTTTATTTTTTAATTTTTTTCTTCTACGGTCACCATTGGACAACTTTAGTCATTTTCGGTTAATCCTTTTCGTATTTTTCTCATTTATCTTTTTCCAATATTCTTTCGTTCTTTCAGATCTTTCTTTTCTTGTTTGATCCGAAAACAACCGTATGCACGTTGACCAATTATCTTTGTTGGTCTTTTTGTTGGACCAATTATCTTGTTATCTTGCACGTTGAATCTAATATCTTTGTCTTTTAGAACTCTTGTTTTTTTCTGTTTTATATATAAGATCATCTATTGTTAGGCCAAGTTTTGTTTGTTCTCTTTTATTTACTTAATCTAATTACCTGTTGTTTTTTGTTGTAATTATTATTTTGTTATTATATCTTCTGGCAAAGTATTATATAAAATGTGTCCAAAGTAAGATATTCTCCTTTTTTCTCGTATACTCTGTTATTGTTTAATTTCTTTATTACTGCGTTTTTGGGTATTGGTCTCAAACCTTCTTCTGTATAGTGTTTTTTTATTTATTAATGTTCTGATTGTACGTCTCTCTATTTTTTGTATTTTGTCAATTTTATTTGTCTGGTAGAGCTTAAATACTGTCTCACTATTTATAATTATTTTATTATTTTTTGTTCATTTGTGATACTTTTCCACCTTCCTTGGGACTTAAGTTTAAAATGAATTTAACCAAGCTATCTTATCTTCTTCTTAGCTCGAAAATTTCTTGAGAAACGATTCGCTTACGGAATTATATGGAAGTATAAGGATTATTCTACAACGGAATTAAGGAATTTATAATTTTCCTATCATTTATTACTTTGGCTGGATAAAACACCCATTAAATGTGAAATAATGAAAGACGATACCTATTGGGAGTCTTATCGTGTCCTAACTGTTGGCAGGGAAACTAATCCAGGTGGAAATATCATCTGATAACTCCGTAATGAAGTGGGAAGTTCACTTCCCTGTCAATTATCAGCCTGTGATATTAAACAGCAAATTGAACTTGCCACGTTCTGAGGAAATACTTTTTGTTGCAAACGGAAACTGTAATTATTATGGATTGACTGATGGAGCAGAAAATGGTTTTAATGAGTTTTTTCAGCACATTACATTCTTTCTACATAATTAACTGTGCCATTCTTTCTATATAGTTTTCGAAACGCATGGGCCTGCAAGCCTGTGCGTCAATGTTATTCAACGAGTGCAGTATCGAGCGTTAGCTCAGTAGGTATTAAATTATAAAGCCACGCACTCCACAGTCCGAAGCCTTATCCACTCAACTAACATTCTGGATAGCATTTAAACTGTCATATTTTTAATAAATTAAAAAAACCTAAGTTTGTATTTAGTTAATAATAAAAGAAAAATAATGGATAAATATCGTATAAACTAGCATTTTTTATACCAGATTATATAATTCATTTATTTTTTAAAGTCTATACAAGATAAATTATTTTAAACAAAATTAATACTCTATGTACGTATAATGTTACCTGAGGTACATCCTTAAAACTTAAGTAATAAAGTATTCTATAAGTTTGGCTTATTTTAAATATCGATTGAATACTCTACAACACCAATCTAGTACAATAAGGAATTGTTTAGACCATGCAGGTATGTACTAGCAACTAAAATCAACGTGTACAGAAAGCAACAAAAGAAAGCTAGAGAGTTAATCTGAATGTATGTTAATACTGTATGCAAGTACCTAAGAGGCCCAGTCGGTATCCCAGGGTAACGACAATCAGCTGTCCATGGCTGGCTAAGGTAGCGCCATCTAGGAGGTGGCCAGAGCCCCAGGCATGGTCCTCACCGTGAACCCAAACCACCACAGGGTACTTGGAGGATGAGGAGGCTGAAACACATTCAGTATAATGTATGAGGCCCAGTCAGTATCCCAGGGTAACGGCAATCAGCTGTCCATGGCTGTCCAAGGCAGTGCCATCTAGGAGGTAGCCAAAGCCCCAGGCATGGTCCTCACCATGAACCCAAACCACCACAGGGTACTTGGAGGATGAGGAGGCTGAAACACATTCAGTATAATGTATGAGGCCCAGTCAGTATCCCAGGGTAACGGCAATCAGCTGTCCATGGCTGGCTAAGGTAGCGCTATCTAGGAGGTGGCCAGAGCCCCAGGCATGGTCCTCACCGTGAACCCAAACCACCACAGAGTACTTGGAGGATGAGGAGGCTAAAACACGTTCAGTATAATGTATGAGGCCCAGTCAGTATCCCAGGGTAACGACAATCAGCTGTCCATGGTTGGCTAAGGCAGTGCCATCTAGGAGGTGGCCAGAGCCCCAGGCATGGTCCTCACCATGAACCCAAACCACCACAGAGTACTTGGAGGATGAGGAGGCTGAGACACGTTCAGTATAATGTATGAGGTCCAGTCAGTATCCCAGGGTAACGACAATCAGCTGTCCATGGTTGGCTAAGGTAGCGCCATCTAGGAGGTGGCCAGAGCCCCAGGCATGGTCCTCACCGTGAACCCAAACCACCACAGAGTACTTGGAAGATGAGGAGGCTGAAACACGTTCAGTATAATGTATGAGGTCCAGTCAGTATCCCAGGGTAACGACAATCAGCTGCCCATGGTTGGCTAAGGTAGCGCCATCTAGGAGGTGGCCAGAGCCCCAGGCATGGTCCTCACCGTGAACCCAAACCACCACAGAGTACTTGGAAGATGAGGAGGCTGAAACACATTCAGTATAATGTATGAAGCTCAGAAATTATCCCAGGGTAACAACGATCAACTGTCCATGGCACCATCTTGGAGGTGGCCATCGTATCTTGCAGGCTTCCGTAACTTACTCGTTAGGTTCCCTACAGGCATCTGAGAGTAACTTAAAACAAAGAATGAAAATTTAAACATTATTCTAAACAAGTTGCATACATTGTTTTGTAGAATAATAAAATCTGTATAGTTAACGTAAGGTTAGACGAGGCGTAGATGTGTTATTTACTTCATCTATCCTGAAAAAATAATAATACATCGAAATTTTTAACTGTAAATTAGCGGTTTCAAACTATTGGCATATTAAAACAAAACGTTATTTTAATGTTTGGATACGAGTTTAGCATAAATTTATACTGAATTATAAACAAGTTCAGACATGTAAGTATGTTTTAAAAGCCCATAATTGGAGTTTAACATTGCATTATTGTAACTTTTGGTGTATTCATGGAACCTTATCCAAAGTGAACATGAGATATTGATATATATATAGGTTTGCTTTTCATTGCTGAAAGTATAATTAGTCTAAGTATTTGTACTTTTGCATTTCGTATGAAATTAAAATCCAATTTATTACACGTACGTATTAAATGTATAAATAAATCATACCTAACCCAACTGCGAATAAGAAACTGCATGCTTAAGAACGAGCCAAGAAACTCAAATTAAGTTTTACAGTTTATTGTACACAATGGGTGTAAAACTTTTCCAATTATACCTCTACAACGTTTACTGCTGTGGAGGATTTTGGAAACGATAAATATATTCACAGTGACAGTTAAAATTTCTTTGATTGGATAATAACAACCAAGAGATCTTTACTAAATAACATTTTTGATTACTTCTTTCTTACCCATAATGTGTTAGTAAGTTCAAAGTTAATTCTTATTTTTAGTGAATTACTTGAAAATGAAAATTCTTCAACATTCCTTTCTTCCTCAAATATTGTAGTTAATAAGACTTTTGCATTGCAGGAAATGTTTATACTTAATTTAAAAACCTAGTGGAGTAAAATATAAACTCCTGAAAGTGTATTTAATAAATTTATTTGACGATGTATTTTAATAATAATGTATGTTTGAAAATAAGAAATAACTGAGCCCCGTTTCAAGACATTAAGATAAGGAAAAGTTATATATTTCTATTAGTAGTGATAATATTCATATAGATGGATGTATATGTGGATGAAGGTATGTGAACGAATGACTTTTGTGACGGTATCACAAATGTGGACTAACCTTTCAACTAATAGACTAGGTAATTGACTCAAGATATGTTACTAAAATTAACATAGTGAATTCTAATATTAACTTTTCTCCTAACCTTGAAGTCGATCGCTGCTCATTGTGCGTTTTTTTTTTTTTTTTTTTAATTCACAAATATGTCTGTTTTATGAATTTCACTAACATTAAATCTATGAACTGACTTTAAAATAACCGACATTACAACATGGAATAAGCTGAGTGTTTTTAACTACATACCTAAATTTAGAATTATACATTCGAAAGTATCAAATTTGTTACGGTTATAGTAACACAAAGACTTATTTATTTTGAAAGCATATATTTGTCTGGACTCTTAGTAATCAGTTAAGAAAATAATTGTTCTCCTATTAGCTTCATTAAACAAACTCAATATTAAAATCTTATCCTCCAAGCTGATATTCTAAGTGTTACTTAAAGAGTTTGTAAAACTCATCACTCGTTATGTATTAATTGTACTATAATAATTTCCCTAGTCTCATATTTCTGTTAGTATTGATGATTGAACGGATCGACCAAACTAATGTGAAGTCATCTTCGTCTAGCCTTTCTTATTTTTCCCCTTCTACCACGATGATGAAATAATTCAACTATTTCCCCACCACCGTTCGTTGGGTACTTATTCGTACTGTAATTTTAGTGTGAAACTTTAGTACATACGCAAAGCCATTAATGTGCAATATTTGTGCCAGACTTTTGAATAAATATTGAATAATCAATTTAATTTTAGTAGGCATATTATAGAATTTGAAAGAAGGGCACTTTGTTATCTTTGAAAGAAAGAAATAAAGAAAATAATCTTTATTGAAACAGCCAAACAAGCCGCATAATAGCGTCATTATAATCGTATATTTGTTCAAAAACATATTATTGGCCATTTAAAATCCTTAGAATAAAAATAACCTTAAATATACTGACAGATATTTTTTTTTCTAATAGCATGTGGTGGTAGGAAATAGGGGAAAGTTATTTTGAGAATTCCCTAACGCTGTAGTGACAGCCCTGCACCAACAACTCATTAACCTGTTTTTCAAACCTACGCACGCTACTCTCGGCCTTTAGAGAATCCGATATTTTTGGGAGTGCAGTATTAATTATTCAAGATATCAAAACATCTTAAGCTGAAAAAATAACTGTGGACTAAAACTAACTGATAATCGATTAGTGAAGTACTTTTAGTGATCACAAATATAATCAGACTTAATTTATAGCCTATAAACAGACTATTATTTTTAGTAAATAGAGACGCTGTTACTTACCATGTAATGGTGTGTAAATATTCAGATAGAGACAATCCTCACTCTGGTTCCCCATCAGGAATCGAGCTCTCTTGAGGAACTCTAAGGTCCCCCTGGGCATCCTTTTAAGGGCGTCTGTCTCATTGCTAATGTTGGGTATCCACTGGGGACAAGCGGCAGCAAACTTGGCTGAATTCCTCACCCCAAACCATGGAGCTGGAGGAAGAGGTGGAGAGAATCTCTGGGGTGGTGCAGCGTAGGGAACTCCCCTAAACACTTCAGCAGCTTGGTGGTGTGAAGTGATCACTACTCCCCTAAGCGATCCAGATAGAGTGCGTACTGTCCGAGCTGCGCAGACACCACACACGAGCACAACGCATGCGTAAAACAACGCGCACAAGGCAGGGGGTTGAACTAATCTAGACTGGCCTTGAACATTCCTCCGACTCATACCAGTTTACGTTTGGAACCGCTGAGTGACCCAGATAGAGTACATATGGTCTGATCAGTGCATATGTCACACACGAGCATAACGCATGCGTAAAACAACTCGCACAAGGAAGAGAGTTAAACTAATCTATAATGGCCTTAAAATCTCTTCAATTAATACTCCTATCACATATACATGTATTTATTTCATTTTTAACATGAGTATCGTCCATGATGTTTCATTAAAAGGTTCCTTAACTTCAAAGAATTATCAACAGCTTGATAAACTGTGTCATATTTATCGATAATTTTGGATGCGTTAGTAATTTTTGTTATTAGTTAATTAGTAACACGTTCTAAGGAATATAGATCGTTATTAATACTACGTGACTCAGGTAGAGGAAGGACATATAAAACATTAAAAACTCTCTTAAACTCAAGCAAGAATCGTGTTAGTAATATTATTATAGTGTGATATCGGAAGTATTTACAGCAGTATCGTGTTATTGGAATGATATATGTTATATCTCACTATCATAAGTTAACAATAGTATAACTAAGCAATCAATTATTAATGGTCTACATTGTGTTTCGGGTAACCACAAAAAAGGCCGAAATAATGAGGACTATTTGTATCAACGTCTGGTAAAATCGTATAATTGATAGGTTAATATATTGTAATAGTAATAGAAATTATGAGACTATTTATATCAACGTCTGGTAACGTCGTATAATTGATAGGTAATATTTTGTAATAGTAATAGAAATAATGAGACTATTTGTATCAACGTCTGGTAACATCGTATAATTGATAGGTAATATTTTGTCATAGTTGTTAATGAAATGGAGATTTACTTGGGCTATTAATAGAAACTATATAAATTACATTTTCACTATTGCTTTAGCCAATCATGTTAACTGAATCATAAGTACAATTTTAAACAAATTTAATTACTCTTTATTGTTGAATGCATAATTTAAAATCATTTTATATATTTTCCATTATTAATCAAATTTAAAATTAATTATTAATATGAAAGCGTTCAGAAAATAATTCTATAGAAATATTGTTTGTCCTGCAAATATCTATTAAAAATAATGTAATCGCAAGTGTCTTAAACTTTCAATCGTAGAAATTTTATCAAACCAATAACTATAAAGCTGGTGGTAGTTTACTTTATTGTAACTTAAACCTAAAACCAGAGAAAGGTCAACGTATTTCAATTTATGAGGATCTCACATCGATTTAAAAACTACGATAAACGAAGTTAAATTACACTGCATACAACACATTTTTAATCAATGTAAACAAATATTAAACGTTTTAAGAAGAATAGTTCATTTTAAGATATTTCCTACTCATGAAAAAATCATAGAAACAATTATTTTTAATGGGAATTGAAATTAATTTAAAATATATGTCACTGTATACAAATAATATTAAATTAAATTCATCATCAATAGGGGCTTATAATTTTGTTTGCGTTTTTAAAGTTAAATAACTATATTTTTAAATATATTATTGTCGATTGTAACATAATTTGATTCATTTTATCAGTTTTAAAATGTTTTTGTAGTATTGTAAACAAAAATATTTCTTTAATTAGTTAATTAATTTTAGTAAACATATTTAACTAGTATTTAATTTTTTTTATAGCACATGAAAACGTGACAGTCTAATCTGTCCTTCACGATATTATAGGTAAGTACATTTGCATTTAAAAAATAGTACTGAAATATAGTAGAAAAGAACCTATTTTCCACCAGATATTACCTTTTAATATATTTTTTCTGTATTGCAATTATATTTCAATAACTCAAAATATACGCGCAGCACGAGTTACGAACCACACAGCCACTGATAGACAACCACGTTCGGTGCGTATAGACTGATACCACACTCGCGGACTGACTGAAGGGACAGTATGTGCCGTGTATATTGGGTGGGTGGGGCAGGGAGGGGGAGTTAGTAGTGGGGGAACAACACAAAGTGTCCCAGTACGTTACATGTGTTATGTTTGGTAGTATATTATTTATTAAGTCAGCTTAAAATCCCTCTAACATTGTTTAATTTAATACAGTTCACATGACAAAAATGATTCTGTACTCATAAAATGGTTGATTATTCTTTTCTATTTTGTGTAATTTAAAAAAATTGTTAATTTATTTGAACTATTAACAAGAAATAGTTCGTTAATTATGTGTCACGTGTAATTTTATTTATTTAAATATAATTGAAATAATGACAAATATATATTAAAAGGAAATATCCAGTGGAAAATTCACATGAAATTGACATATTTATTTCGATCACCATAATATCTGTAAATTTTGTACTAACATTGTAATATTTTTTTAGTCCGTTAAAGTATAGAGCTGATAAAATTTATTTTACAAAATTTTTATTGTTAATATTTTTAAATATTATTAATTATGACTGTGTGCTATTCCAAATACCAACAACAACAACGAGTATTGAATACCGTCCTGTTTCAGGTGGCATTGATATATTCCTACTACTGAACAACACCTGTTGGATATCAATATTTTTGTTCCTTATTTTCATGACATATTGCATATAATGTGCTAAATTTATATAAATGATTTAAAAGAAAAAATAACCAAAGTTAAAACGAGATCAGATGTTATGAGATCGGAGCAGATATTGCCTAGCAGTATGTCCTTGGTGACGTATGTGCTTGATGGACGAAAGAGGTTTTGGGTATTCACTCCCCTATGACTGTACGAGGAATGAACCTTCGCGTTGAGTTGCTTACGTACAGAGGTGGACAAATGCAACAACAGTACTGGATATATAATTAGGAATGGCCAAACGATCAGTCATGTGATTGTGAAGTCGAAACTAAACCTATGGATCACATAGTTGATCATTGTCAATGGCCTTTTTATCTAGGGAATCAGCTGACCTTCAATCGGAGAAGCAATCGTTGAACAGATATGTAACCTAGATTTATCTCTGTGATGGGAGATCAAAATTTTAAACGCTTATAAACAAATACGTTGTAGTTTTTATTTTGAGCTAAATTAAAAAAATTGAACATTTAATCTTGTTTTTGAATTTTTATTTATTTCTCATTTTTTCTTTATTTGTACTTAAAGCTGTATGATATATATTATTAGTAATGACTCCGGCCACTTAAGCTTACGAAATAAGATAAATTAAATTGTTAACGTGAGAAATTCTGAAAGGTACATAGTACTTATTTACTTATTATAACTAGTGTAAGGACAAATTATTTATCGCATATACATGAATATACGATAAACAATTTTGTAAACCCTCATTCGATTTCTATAAGGTGTCAAATTAATTCATCGACATAGTTTTACAAGGTGTATTTACTTAATGCTTGGCAAAATATTGTTGGGAAAGTTGTTTAATTACTTGATCAGTGTAATGAATTCATCAATCAATCAACAACTTAAATATTGATAGGAAAGGGTCTCTCCTAAATTTCGTGGTAACCATATGAATGATTGACATGCCAATTACTTGAGTAAATAGTCTGACTTTCTAACCCAGACATGTTTAGTGTTGATTTGTTAGCCCCCTTCATTTTATTTCATGTATATTTTATATGCGTAAGTAAATAGTTTTTTAGTTAGTATAATACTTGGTACAGATACAGTACAAGTGAACATCACACAACACAAATTTATTAAAATATAAGCAGAAAATGCACAAACAATATCATCGTAGTATTTTATTTGTGTGACTTTCAGTTGTACGTAAATAAACACAATGACATTCCATTGAGTGAAGTTGAAATTTATTTATTTACTAAATTTTTTCACTCTTAAGACACTGAACGTCAAGATATGGGCAAATATAGATTTGAATGAGTGTATATGAGCAAATGTAATCATTGTTACAAACTAAAGCCGACTATTCCTCAGAAAATTTAATTAATAAGTAGCCAAATGACAAATGAGCAGCTGATCCCTTTCTAAATTTGTTCCGACTCAGGCTAAAATCGAACGCAAAACCTTTAGCTTAATGAAGTTGTGATTTAACCAACTAAGCGACCGATCAGTCTAATTTAAAATAGTTGGTGATGGTTGTTTCAAGAAAAAGTTTCATATTTAAATATTCATTAATGAGTTTTGGGAAATGTAAAGGTGGGGTCCTTACTGGTAATTATGTGTGAACACTTGCTATATATGTAACTATAGAACAAGATTTAACTTGGAAAACTCATATTAATGTATTGAAAAAGAAATTGAACAATGTACTTCGCGTATTTTATTTCTTGAAAACATTGTGTCCAGAAGTAGTTCTTAGGATAATATACTTCTCTCTAGTCCACAGCAGACTAGAACATGCGCTTTCAGTATGGGGAGGGACTTATCAAACAAACTTGACACCTATTTTTTTAATGCAAAAGAAATTTATAAGGTTAATAAAGAGTAAGGACAGATATGAACACACAATGCCATTATTCAAAGACCTAAATATATTACCCCTTAAAAATCTGTATGTTTTTAAAGTTTTGAAAATGTTTTTTATAAAGAGTGGAAATAGAACTGGAAATGGTCTTGTTTTAGACCTTAGATCTAAACCTAGAAGTGTAAATAATAAAGATATACCAAAACCAAATTCAACCTTTTTTACGAAAACTTTCAACTTTGTTGGGCCAAGAATTTTTAATAAAATGCCAGATGAAATTAAAAATATAACTAGTAAAAAACTATTTACAAGAAGACTGAAGAGATGGCTACTTTGTTTAGAGGAAGTAGATTTCCTTTTGAACATTCCACAGTAACAAATTAATTAAAAAAAAAAAATTAAATTAAATTAAAAAAATTAATTAAAATATTAAAAATAAATAAAGCAATAGGAATAAAAAGTCAATTCAGAAATATTCATTAATTGATGCACGTTTTGTTAGATTACTCAAGAATCAAATTCATAAAAATACTACGAGCTCTAAATGGTAAAAGTAAATTAAATAAGATTGCAACCTTCAAACAGGCCTAGCCTTTGAGGTGCATATTTTTTATTTTTCAAAAAAAAAAAATGAGATTATGAGACGGTCGATTTCTTCTCTCGTATTTCCAATTAGTCCTATATGAATTGATAATTGGATTAGAGTATGAAGAGTGAAGAAGAACACTGCAGTATTTATATAACATAAGTTATTATTAATAAGCTTTAAAAATAAATTAGTTAAACTTTGTCTTATATGTTTGTTAATAAGTAATGGTTTTTTTAATTGTAATGTATAAAGTGTAATGCATATTTTGGAAAAATAAATTATTATTATTATTATATGTTAATTGCTTAGTTTTTAAATAAACTTGCATTACGTCCCCTGTCTGAGAAATTTGTTTACTACATATATTTTAATGCAGTTAGTTGGTCAATGTGTTTATATTTATTTAGGTAGTTTCATTTATACACAGTAGTACATAAAAAAACTCAAATAAAATAATAGAAATGAAAACGCTGCGTTGTACTCACTTATCGGTAAATCGTTAAATCATTGGCATTAATTTATTTTTTAACAGCTGACAAAGAAAAACATAACCATAACACAACATCTTAATTTAGTTTTAACTGTGAAATGTCTAAGGTAATTGTACTAGCTCTGACATGTTTGCTTTAATATGCATCCATATAAAGTAATCTTATAAGAGTTTATAGACTATAAAACTTTGTTATCAGAGTGAATGGCAGTAGGCTGAGCTTTTATACTGACGAGATGGTTTATAAAGTACCACTTCGTAGCAAAGCGAGGGTTGTCGGTTAGTTACACTATAAAAGTGTTTTAATTTGAAAATAAATAATTCTGTTTGAAGAACACTATAAATTCATTTCGAATTGTTTATTTATTGCTATTTCTACTTAATTTAATTAAGCGCATAGACCTAAGAAACTGAAGGCAATAAGATTCAGTTAGATCAGTGTTTTGTAGTTGCTAAAAACATTAGATTCTTGTTGATAGTTTTATTAGAATATTATCAGTATCTCAATGCCAATATGGAATCACAACCAAATAAACACATTTCTACAAAAGTGGGCTTTCACCATGAAGTCACCCAAGAGACGACTAAACGTTAAAAACGTGATCATTGGAAAACATTCCTGGCATTGACCTCTCAACAAATTCATGTCTACGAGCTGTTAATAGAACTGCATGGTTAAAATTTAAAAAAAGTTAAACGTTTAAAAAATATGATCGTGGCAAAACATTTATGAAACTAACCGCTACAAATGTATGTCCAAAAGGTGCTGTAGAACTGCATGGTTAAAATAAAATGATTCCCAAGGGCCGGGTCTGTCTCGTTACAAAGCCATCTGACCACGCTCTGTTTAACTTAATGCACTCGTATGCCTTTAATTTATCAGACTATAAGAGAACAGATTTATTAACACTGGTGAGTACACTTACTACAGTACGCGTTTATCTTCATTTAATAATACGTTGAAAATTATGTTTTGAAAAATGAATTTCTTCCTTTAAATGTTATCATACATTAGTTTTCTTAAGCAACTATTTTTCTTTTTAATAAATGTTGGAAGTAAATAGATATTTACTAAATGAAAAAAAGCGATACATTTCTAAGAAATTCTACGTATTGTTAAGGGCATCGTAAATTAAATTTTTGAAAAATAATAATTAATTCCTTAAAATCTTTTCACAAATATACATTAAACGTAGTAAAACCTCAGGGATAAAACTGAACACTGTATCCAATAATGGTTGACAGTGAAAAATATGGAAAAAAAATAATTTTTGTAATGTAGAAAATAAAAAGATTTTAAATGTTTAGTCCTATTTATACTTAAAATAAAATTTTCCTTATTTCTGTGGCTCCTGCCAGTATAATAAAACAGATTTAAATTTATAATTATTGCTAAATATATACTAAAAAATAAAAATAAAACACATATCTAAAACAAACAAAAATTCCACATAATATGTAAAATGTATTTTCTTGATAACTTTTTATAACTTATATACTTTATAACTTATAACTTCTTGACAAACTTTTTTATAACTTATATACTTTAATATAACAACTATTTAATTTACAATTGTTTGAAATAAAGTCTAATTCATATTAATTTATTCCTGTTCTTTTTCACAATTTTTATTAGAAGCATTCAGTTCTCCGACGGACAAATTCATGCTCTCATATAAGCGGATCTATGCGTTGTACGTTGTTTATATATTCATACCCAATACGAAGGTACAGTTAATGTTCCAGTCACATTATTTATTTAACGAATTTATTTTTCTATCTGATAGAAACAATTGCTAATATTATTATGAGAATTCAACTATTTAAGCGTTAATATTATTTATAATTACTAAATAGTAAAATACAATAATTGCGCTTGAAAAATTATCTAGGACTTTCTAACTAAAACTAGTAAAATTGAATAAACTACTGAAAAAAATATTTAGTGTTTTGCAATGAAGCATGTTTTAATCTAAAAAAACACATTAATTTGGGAATAGAACATTAAAAATGGAAACATGGGTTAACTCTTATAAACGTAGCATGTAAAAAATTGTATGAATAGTATATTATTGTATATTTTTTTACATTTCGATATTCTCGAATGTTTTTAAATATATTTTAACTGATTTCACTAATGAAGGTGTATTTATGGCGTATGTGTAAATTTATATCCCATATAATAGCAAATAGATTTCTTTCTATAAAAACATATGTCAAACCATCGTTAAACATCTACGACATTCAATTATCAGTTTCTCAATTTAAAAGGATGAATGTAAAGTAAATAAAACATCAAAAAGCAAAAAAATTTATATTTTTACTCTTCAGCGTAACAAACAGCAATTTTTATTTGTCAACATGCATCAAGAACTCTTGTACACCTCAGTTTAGTCTTATGAATAGTTTGACTTAAAACATCATAATTACTAATTAACTCCTTAAAGTCACGTATTACGGTAAATTTGTGAACAAATATAAATAATCACCACCCTGATACAAATAGGGCGATTACTTGGGATAACAGTGTGGTGACTTAAATGCAGCCACTACATAGGCTATAATATTATGTAAAATAAGAAAGATGAAAAATATATAACATATCCAGAAGCAAACAAGAAAATCAAAATAATTAAAAAAACTATATTAAATTATTAATTGTTTGTTTTTTCTTACTTTTTTTCTATTATGTTTGTGTTTGATTTTGAAGTTTTTTTTTAAATGACATTATTTTTGTTTCATCATAATAGTGTGCTGATCAGAAGTGAACAAATTGAACTATTTATATTTAGTTATTTTAAATAATATTGAATGTTCTTTGAAAGGTCAAGTGTAATATAGAACCTATGTGTACATACTTGACGTAAAATATTTATATCAAGGGACAAGTAAAAAATATTAAGTAGTCCTTTTCAATTAACATATTTTGTTTAAAATTATTAAATTTTAAATCAACTTTTAGTTTACAAATACAATATATTACTCAAAAATTACATATTTATAAACAACTATATAGTTCAAATGTAACTCTGTTTATAATTTAATATTTTTTTTAATTGCTAAAAAATCTAAACAACTCAGACATAACATTAACAAAGAACAACATAAAATACAAGGTTTTTATACATAAATACAACTATTAAGTTTAATTGTAATCACATATATAATAAACCATAAACAATAATAATACAATTTTAAAACACAAATAACAATAAATTTTAGAACTTAGGCTTAAGCGGCCGGTGTCATAACTAGAATCTACAGTTTCCGGTGACAACCGCGTATGTGTCTCAGAGAAACCACTGAGGATGCCACATCACAGTATGGGCGAAACGTCTGGTCATCTTGTAAATATTGTAGATAGTACCTTGACGCGGTTGTCACCGGAAACAGTAGATTCTAGTTATAACAATAAATTTGTAGATATCAAAACTGTTCTTTCTCTTTTTTACGAGTTTCAGATGTTTTTATCCCAATGGCCCAATATGAAATTATCTGGAAGGAGAGCATAACACCTTAGACACCAAAAGATTTGAACTGTACACAAAACCATACAAACTGAAAATTGATTTAATTTGGTAAAATAACAAAATAACTTTTTAAAAGTTTAATGAGAAAAATTATTTCATTTAATGATTTTGTTATTCATGTAATTAAAAGAATCAATTAGAAAAGAAATGAAATGGAAGATGACTCAGTAGGTGGTATTGTAATATCCAGCCCAATCCGATTACATGGCATCTGTACACACAGTAAATACCAACATACAACTTGGACTTTCATCTTGGTTACATTGTATTAAGGAAGATTTAATGGAAGATGACTCAGTAGGCGGTATTGTAGTATCCAGCCCAATCCGATTACATGGCATCTATACACACAGTAAATACCAACATACAACTTGGACTTTCATCTTGGTTACATTGTATTAAGGAAGATTTAATGGAAGATGACTCAGTAGGCGGTATTGTAATATCCAGCCCAATCCGATTACATGGCATCTGTACACACAGTAAATACCAACATACAACTTGGACTTTCATCTTGGTTACATTGTATTAAGGAAGATTTAATGGAAGATGACTCAGTAGGCGGTATTGTAATATCCAGCCCAATCCGATTACATGGCATCTGTACACACAGTAAATACCAACATACAACTTGGGCTTTCGTCTTGGTTACATTGTATTAAGGAAGATTTAATGGAGATGACTCAGTAGGCGGTATTGTAATATCCAGCCCAATCCGATTACATGGCATCTATACACACAGTAAATACCAACATACAACTTGGGCTTTCGTCTTGGTTACATTGTATTAAGGAAGATTTAATGGAGATGACTCAGTAGGCGGTATTGTAATATCCAGCCCAATCCGATTACATGGCATCTATACACACAGTAAATACCAACATTCAACTTGGGCTTTCGTCTTGGTTACATTGTATTAAGGAAGATTTAATGGAGATTACTCAGTAGGCGGTATTGTAATATCCAGCCCAATCCGATGAAATGGCATCTATACACACAGTAAATACCAACATACAACTTGGGCTTTCGTCTTGGTTACATTGTATTAAGGAAGATTTAATGGAGATGACTCAGTAGGTGGTATTGCAATATCCAACCCAATCCGATTACATGGCATCTGTACACACAGTAAATACCAACATACAAATTGGACTTTCATCTTGGTTAGATTGTATTAAGGAAGATGTAATTTAAGCCATTCTATACAGTCGTTATTATAAACGATTTTTATAACCACATTTTATTAAGGGATGGAATTATATATACTTATACTTGAAGCACATTCTTCCTCTTTATTTCGAGGAAAGCTTTTTAAAAAAAAATATTTACAATTGGCAACATATGTGACATGCTAGTTAATTTATAAATAAATCTGTCTGAATGAAATTTTATTTTACATAGTGACATTCTATTATTATTAGTTATAATTTATTATTTTTAATATCACACATCTGTAACTTCAAACTATTGTACACAAAAATAATTGAAATACAAATACTCACAAGTATAATTGCAAAGTAGGACTGTAAGATACAGTTTTTAAACCATAAATAATGTAAAGTAAAGTATTTTCAAAAACATTATTGGCCTTGGAACACGTAATAATGAAAGACCATTAAAAATTGAAGAATAATTCATATTAAAGGCATCATTTATAGTTTTATGAGGATCTTTTAAAAGCAGATCTACAAAATGCAAACAATAAAAGTGATAAAAGCCTATTAAAAGTGCACTGAGCCTATTAAAAATGTATCAACCTACAAATCGATATTACTTATCGTATGGGTTTTTGTAAGCTACCATTTTTGTTAAATTTAAAATTATATAACAGCTGTTTTTTTTATTTGGAAAAACTCCAAAAGTCATTATGTATATAATAACAATTAAAAATAAATAACTAGTGATCTCCCGTCACAAAGCTAAACCCAGTCCGTCAAGCCATTTACGACCTGCCTCACTGATTCTGTTTATGCAAGCTAATCCCTTCGTAAAACAGCGCAAGGGTCAATCCCCATTTGTATTTCAAGTATTTTCATCTACTCACTCAAGTTCGGAACCGATTCAACAATGTCCTCTCCCCACGAGGGAGGTTCATCCCACCTACAGGTATTGACGGGTCGTTAACCAACAACTAATTACTATTCTATAAAACATACTACGTTCGTAAAACATTCTACAAAACATACTACGTTCGTAAAACATTCTATAAAACATACTACGTTCGTAAAACATTATATAAAACATACTACGTTCGTAAAACATTCTATAAAACATACTACGTTCGTAAAACATTCTATAAAACATACTACGTTCGTAAAACATTATATAAAACATACTACGTTCGTAAAACATTCTATAAAACATACTACGTTCGTAAAACATTATATAAAACATACTACGTTCGTAAAACATTCTACAAAACATACTACGTTCGTAAAACATTCTACAAAACATACTACGTTCGTAAAACATTCTACAAAACATACTACGTTCGTAAAATATTCTACAAAACATACTACGTTCGTAAAACATTCTACAAAACATACTAAGTTCGTAAAACATTCTACAAAACATACTACGTTCGTAAAACATTCTACAAAACATACTACGTTCGTAAAACATTCTACAAAACATACTACGTTCGTAAAACATTCTATAAATCATACTACGTTTTTCAACACCATACTTCTTATAATTGTGCCAAACTCATTAACTCCCTTACGCACCACATGAGGGGAAGACCGGTTCCAGACGTTTTTCCACGAAGGTAAAATCGATTCAACTTGGCAGTTGTCCTTACAGTGTCGAGGTGTTTATGTTCGGCAATACAGTATTAAAATGTAGTATGTTAGACAACTTGGTTGATTGCTTGTATTTGGTATACAAGTTTAATTTGAGTTAATTTTTTTATTGTTAATTGATGCACGCACATTTTTTAACTTATATTTGTATACGCTGCAATAACATTATTATGCAGTCCTGAGATGTCAAAATAAAGAATGTTTAAAGCTTTAATCTTGTATTATACTACTACCAACAAAATAAAATAAAACCTGAACAATAATCTCAAGACAGCTAAAAATAAACTAAACGTTCAAAATAAAAAATCAGAGTTTTAATTTTCTTTATTTTTATTTAATTCTTCCATACATATAATCTTGATGCAAACTGTGTAAGGGTTGAAAACCCATTAAAGGCTAATTTTGAAAATAAATATTATTATCATATAGTATGGACGTAGAAACACTATTGTACCCAGACATTAAGTGGTTTTTATTTATATACTTTTTTCCACTTTTAGTTCAAAACACCAAGAACTGCTGAGAACTAATGGTTGTTTTTGTGACAGAGGGCTGGAGGGAAGCTGTTATGTCACCTGACTAAACAACGCTTGTTCCCTGCAGAAGGCAGACGTAATAGGGTGCTGCGATCGACCTCCAAACGTTTTTATATGAGTTTTCTAACAATTTGAACCATCATTAGTTCCAAATATTTTTATAAAACCCGTCGTAATATTAAAAACTGACTGAGGAGTTATAATGGTTGCTAAATCATAGTTGAGTCACTTAAAGTTGATCAAGTCATTACAATAACTTAGGAATTTTTTATATAAATGGAAAATTCCAACTATTTTGGTTTAACGTGACGAAATTAATACTCCATACATGGACTTAACAGTATTTCTATTTCTACTACCTATAAAACTATTCCACTTTAGTTACATTTAAATTTATTTTTCTCGCCTATACATATATAAAAAAAGTGAACTTTACTATCAAAGTTTAATATAAACTATTATTAATTCAACATGTAAAAAATATTATGGTAATTGATTTTGTGTACGTTTACCTCCCTCAGAATAGAGGGGCTCACAACGGAATGATTCTGATAAGGGTTTTGTCTGCGAGATTTTGTATTCCCATAAATCACATAGGGAATTTCTTCATTTGTTAATATCTATGCACACATCAAGAAACGCGGTAGTCTCACCTCAAGTATATTAAATAGAGATATTAACTTTTTTAAATTCTATAACATGATTTTAGGATAGGTGGTAAAAGATTCCTGTTTTTATTTTGTAAAATATTACATATTAGTCTTAGAGATCTCAGTTGAAGCTATTGTTAGTTTTTTATTTAATTTAGCTATTTTTTTTATATTGAAAGTACTTAATTTACATTGACATCCCTTTCCTCCCCTTTCCCCTTCCTCCCGTTTCTCCTTTATTTCACCTACATAAAACGTTAATATGTCCTATCCACTTTTAATCTCCCCATTTTGAAAGATATCCCACAACGTACAGGGTGACATAAATCTAGAAAACGACCTTATCGACTAGCCTCCCAGTTATTCTGAAACGAAATTTCACAAAGATTTGGGCATTGACTTGGGATACATTTCATGGTCGGAACAAGTTTCTGGTATCAAACCCGTCATAAGTGGTATGAACCATCCCCGTAAGGAGTGGACAAAGTTGAGACACTTTCGTTTGAGTGTGGGAAATACAAGCAGTAATGGCATATAATCAGTAGTCTTAGTGCAGAACTGAAATTCAAACAACGGATTACATTAATATCTATTGATCATTGCAGTCTCTCCAGGGGGGGGGGGGTTCAGCTGGTCTTCATTCAATCGGGGAATCAGCTGTTGAATAGTTAAGAAACCTGGACTTTGCTTTGGGACGGCAGATCAATATTTAAACACTAACCCAATGTAAATTGTATTTTGGATATTACTTTTTTAAATCTGATTAGTTTTTTCATGATGATGGCATTTAAATAACCATACATTTTGTCAATATTTAGATATACAATAATGTTTTTCATTTTCATTTTATTTTCCACAAAACTACATACACTTATTGCTAAGAAATAATTAGTCTAATTGTTTGCGTTACCATTTGTTAGAATTATTATATGTATATTTTAGGGTTATACATAGTCGTAGTTCGTTTAAATATAACAGAAAAGTTATTTTCAATATGACTATAATTGATTCATTGCTTTAAACGAAGATAAATAAAATATTGGTTGAAAATTACTTTCAAGGTATTTGAATGAAACGTTTAATTAAAGTTGATTAAATGTTCTGATTGAGCTCAAATTCAGGTTCAATCAGAGAGCATTCAATGGACAACTTTTTAGGTTTCCAAGAGGTAGAGGGAGGTTTTAAAATCATGATTATACCTAACAGGACTTAGAATACGACAACGTGTATTTTAAATTTAATAAATGTTAAAGTAATAAGCAAATGTTAAAATAAAAACTAGTTATTTTAATAAAACCACGAAACTGCTTTCAAACTGTCTGTTCTTGAATTAATTTAATATGGTTCAATACGATCCCATGAGCATTAAATCATGCTTTGTAATTAAACCTGATGACGTGAAGTTACCTTACATATTTTGATAATCAGCTTTTTATATATTTTAGTTTTAAAATGTTCAATTGTTAAGCTTATTGGAAAGATGAATGGAAATAGTTTACCACTTCAAATATGTATCTGTATGAATGAAACTAGGAGTAGAAATGTTCATCTAATGGACGAATTTGCGTAAGTATTTAAAAACATATGCACTGTCATGTAAATATTACATATGAGTGGGCATGAGTTCAATTCCCTTCATTTTTATTATAATGTACGTTCATTTTGACCCAAGGCACAATATAATTAAGGTGGTGCAATCGGTTTTCGGTGAGTTAGTTATTTCCCAATTTTATAACCAAAATTAGTTAATGTACCTTTTTAGGACAGGAAAATTAAAAATAAATCATTTAACCGCCACATTAGAACTTGTGGCCTTTTGAAGTGGGGAATTTAGCTGATTTTAAATCAACATTAAGACAAACCGTTCATAGTACAAATTTAATGTTGTATAATTACGTTTTTTACACATAACTGAGGGGATTGGAATATATTTCATTTAAATGAATGAATGAAAAATGATATTTGTTTCCAACATAAAATAAAAATTGAAAATGTTACCTTAAAAATTATTAATATTTTTAACTTTTTAAAAAATGTAAAGGGGATGTATCTTAATCCCTTTAGTTATGAGTACAAAACGAAGTTATAAAAAAATTAATTTGTACTTTAAAAGGTTTCGTATATATTTTGGTTTAAAATCAGCTGATTTCACTTCAAAAGGCCATAAGTTCTAATGTAGTAGTTAAAAGATTTTTTTTAATTGTTCTGTCAAAAAAAAAAATTACATTAACTAATTTTGGTTATAAAATTTGGAAATAAAAAACACATCGAAAACCAATTGCACCACTTAAGTGTGTAACTTGAATTAATGAACACCCTGTATACAAAAAATGCTTCATTTTAATTTACAGAGCATGTTCTATGGTCAGTCCTCTTAATACCAACTCGGCATCAACTCAATGGTTGCCATGGGCGTGAACACTACTAGATAAGTCTAGGTTGTCCATGTTGTGTGGTAGTCAGGGTTCATATTCAGTGTAGTGAAGAGAGTTGAGTGCCAGGCTTATCAGTTAGCTGAAACGCATACCAACACTACGTGATTCGGATTCCACGTTAAGTTGTAGGTCCCTTAGTTAGCCTGGCTATTGGGCTTTGAATAAATAGCTCTTTCTGAGGAACAGTCGACCTTAATTAGTATCAATGACTACACTCGTTTATATACACGCATTACACTTATTCACCCCTCATATTGGCCCATATATTGACGATCGACGTCTTGCTTACGAATAATGAGTTCGATTTGTTGTATGAAAACTAGAATATTGCAGAGGGTGGAACTTTTTTTTTGGAAAAAATAAACAGGTTTTCTGTTTTATCCACACAAATCCTTCCATATCTTGACACACATAGCAATCCCTCTTGACACAAACCCCAGGCCTGTTTTATGTGATGGAGAACCTCTACAGTACGCACGTACAAAGTGTACGACCTTCCCACTCACACGTACGATATGAATGACTCATAACTGGAAGATATCTTCTTCTATATACAGTATATTACTTTATTCGCTTGGAGTTTTGATGCTCTTAAGTACTTTTTTTAACCAATTTCCTAATTCAGTCCTGTGTTATTTATTGTATTTATTATTTAGAGACATACCTAATTTCACATTTGTTACAACGATAGCAGTTACATGTATTATTATTATACATGAATATATTGAAGTTCACATCAACCATTTGTATTATTATTTTTATTTTTTTTTTCTTAAATGCTTTTAAATGTTGAGTAAATAAAGCTTATTTACTATATCAAATTGTTAGAACCGAGCACTAATAGAGTTATTACAGAATATAAAGCCTGGACATTTATAGAATGATCATTTTAAATCCAACAATAATTCTAAGTAAGAGGTTAAATTGTAAACTTTCTGTTAACACTTATAAATTTAATATATACATATCTCATTATAAGAATTTCATTTATATTATTATTTTTTTATTTTACACGGAACGCAGATATATTAGCGAATGAAAGGAGCGAATGAGTGTGATGAGTGTTGATGAATGAGTGTACTCATTGTTAATATCTAAGGTCGAATGTTCCTTGGAAAGAGCCATTTATTAATAGCCCAATAGAGGCCTACAATTTTACGTGGAATTTTAACCACGTAGTATTGGTCTGACAATCCTGATACTCAGTTATCTTCTCTACACAAACTGAACCTAGACAACCACCCATTATGGACGTCCCAGACTTCTTTAGTATGGTCCAACCCGACGGAAACCATTGAGTGGACACCATGTCAGTATCGATAGGGCCGTGAATAGAACCTATCGCTCATGATTTTTACAACTCTATTTCATTGATAAAAACCCTGAAACCGGGATTTTTAGCGCAGATTTATTAAAAATGCTTACTAATTACAACATTAAAATGACTTACTATGGTTTAAAATTGTTATTATGCTAGGATTATATTATTGACAAGGGGACACCCCTGCACGAAACGTGTGCCAAACCAATCACTCACTACGCTATGAGGAATCTCGACCTGCGGCCTCGTATTATTGATTAATGTAAAGAAATGTTATTTTCTTGTTTTTAGCCATTGTTATATTTGTATAATTATTTATGTTAGTAAATTATTAAAATATAAATTGTAATTTAGAGGGATTTATTGAACTACAAATGTTCAAATGCTGTGCATTTCAAATATTTGTTTTTTTACCAAAGGTATTCAAGGTCCCAATAATTGTCTGAGAACTATAAATTACAAACATATCTAGAGGAACTAAAGCCCTTATTTTTTTAGACTGGACGATAATGTATTCATAGTAAAAATTACAATAGAAAGCTGAAAACTATTTAATCCTAAAAGTAACTAAAATATGTTAGTTTACGGTACTAAACAATTGATCTGAAAAACTAAACATGGTATTAAAATATACTATAGTTTTTGAGAGATATACGACAGTATAATACAATTTTCATACTCTGAACCAAAGTGTTGAGTAAAGTGAAAGTATCGGAACATTTTATAATCGTGATTTTAACTATTCATTTGGGAACTGATATAAACAAGGCCTATTGACAAATGTTTGTGAACAATTTAATTGGTAAGGTATTACCAGAAACCTAACATGTATGGCATTTTGGTCTCCAAGGCAGTTAATTTAGACAACACTTAACTTGACTTTTTTCATATTTGACTTTACCGGCGTGGTGGCTCAGTAGCTAAGGTTTCGGACTACGGAGGGCAAGGTCCAAGGTTCAATCCCCACTGAGCCAACGGTCGGTACTTCACTCGTTGAATAAAGTTCACGCACAAGCATGCAGGCCACTTATCAACTGGCCAGTGAAGTTAAAAAAATATTTGAAAAAATTAAACAAATTCAGAAGTTGGTATAGTAAATAGGTTCTAATACACATACACACAAACACGCGCGCGTACAAACAAAAACACACACACACACACACACACACACACACACACACACACACACACACACACACACACACACACACACGATTACGATTGAATGAGAATACAATATTTTGTCGTGAGAATTAAGAAAAAGTTTAACGACACCAGCCCATTTGATTAAATTTCACAAATAAAATTTAGGAAGACAAAACATCATAAATCCCTTCGTGAACCTAATTTCACTATTTATAACTCCCTGTATGTAGCCATTTGTACTGTGTTTACCCTACAAAATAACTGTTAACTGTAAAAACAGATTCTTTTGTGAATCCCTCTGGTCTGAGGAAGGTGAGCGTGGTTCACCGAAATCGATCACCATAATATTTGTGCATTTTGTACTTGTATCGTAATATATCTGTGCATTTTGTGCTTATATTGTAATGCATTTGTATTGTGTGACGTTTACTTGTACTGTATGTGTACCAACACGTACTATGCTAATTAAAAAACTAACTGTAAAAAATCAGCAATTTATTACAAATGAAAATTAAAGTTTATCGGTAGTTCATAAAGTAAATGTACTTACAATATTTCATGATGGGTATTAAGACATTATAAACGTATAGACTTATACCGATAGCACGATCATCACCACCGTGCGTGTAAGGGTGGGTGGGTCATCACCACTCTTCGTAAATGGGTGGATATTCCGGTCAAGAACACCACTGTTCATGTGTGAGTGGCTGTCGGGTCATCACCACTCTTCGTGAATACGTGGATGTTCCGGTCAAGACCTCCACTGTTCGTGTGCGAGTGGCTGTCGGGTCATCACCACTCTTCGTGAATAGGTGGATGTTCCGGTCAAGACCTCCACTGTTCGTGTGCGAGTGGCTGTCGGGTCATCACCACTCTTCGTGAATACGTGGATGTTCCGGTCAAGACCTCCACTGTTCGTGAGCGAGTGGTTGTCGGGTCATCACCACTCTTCGTGAATACGTGGATGTTCCGGTCAAGACCACCACTGTTCGTGTGTGAGTGGCTGGTCGGGTCATCACTACTCTTCGTGAATAGGTGGATGTTCCGGTCAAGACCTCCACTGTTCGTGTGTGAGTGGCTGGTCGGGTCATCACCACTCTTCATGAATAGGTGGATGTTCCTGTCAAGACCACCACTGTTCGTGTGTGAGTGGCTGGTCGGGTCATCACTACACTTCGTGAATAGGTGGATGTTCCAATCAAGAACACTACTGTTCGTGTGTGGGTGGGTGGGTGGATCATCACTACTCTTCGTTAATAGGTGGATGTTCCGGTCAAGAACACCACTGTTCGTGTGTGGGTGGATGGTATATTGTATAAGGCCTATGAGGTCAGCCACGATTGTAGGTATACGATTTTGAGAACATGGTTCTTCATTTTGCGGGAGATCGATCAATATCAGCATGAGCACTACCAGGCGTCTCTAGAGTGGAGGTAGAGACTAGTTTTAAATGTTAATAAGGGGAGATAACTGTGTATGAAGCTTGTATGTTCACTAAACCTGCACTACGTGCTTCGGCTTCCATGATAACATAACTAAACTACACGACGCCATTTATGTTCATCAGCTGTTTTTAGTCTATCTTCACTCACATTTTTATTATATATTAATCCTTTTTTATATAATTATTGGTTCCTAATAAAAAAAATAGTACAGATTTTAAATCATATACATTTTTTATAAAATTTGTGTTTATCTCAATGAATGGTGCATATGAACGAAATAGTAGTTATTGGTTGGCGTTGTTGGAGATAATGAGCGTTTTTTTTTAATCCATCGAGAATTTTGTTTTCACTTATGTATATTCCAAATGATCTAATGCGTCGAGATAGGAAAGAATTTACTGACTTACATACATAAGCTCCAGTGACGTCACTGCTCGGTGCAGAGGATTAAAACTCAGACGTCTAAGATACACGCTTGAATACCCGACTGCACACAGAAGTCTGGTACGTTATAAGTGAATAGATTTTGTATTTTAAGCATACATTCAAATTTAAGCAACGCAACAAACCAATCCAACGTTGCATGTTCAGGGGAAATTACACTTGGAACACATTCTTGCTCGTATGAAATCCTAATACCATCAATGTTACTTTAGGCGGACGTTGACAAAAAGCACAAAAAGCGGACGTTGGTGATGTTTGCATAATGTTTTTTTAAACAATTTGGAACCAGCACATTTGCATGTAAAGATAGCACAACCCAGAAGAATAACATATTGTTGGCCAAAATTATTTCCATTTGTAACTAAATTAGTATTAGTCATAGAAATATATTTAAATATTACAGTGAACTACTATTAAGGAAATTATACATATTTTCATATTAAATATTTCAGAAAATAATCTCAAGTGTTTTTGTTTTAAATTTTTTGTTGACCATATTTTTTAATCTTACTGGTTATTTCAATAGATAAAGTAATAAATGTAATAATTATATTCATCGATAAATAAATGTTGTAATGACTAATCAAAAACAGATTGGTCTTTTTATTTTGTTTAAGAGTACTTATAGTATGCCAAATACGTTTTAGTTAGGAAAATACTAACTAAACAGTACAGTGACCAATTACACAAATTAACTAATTGACTATTCATAATTCATTAATTATTCATCAGTAAGACGCCGATCATATGGATATGGGCGAATATGAGTGATGAATTAGTGTGATGATTGTAGATGAACGACTGTAGTCATTGTTACTAGCTAAGGACAACTGTTCCCTATAAATACCCATTTATTAATAGCCCAAAATCCAGGGCAACTAAGGGACCTCCAGCAGCTTTACGTGGAATCCGAACCACGTAGTATTGGTATGATTTTAGCTAATGACAAGCCTTATTTATACTCAGTTATCTTCCCTACAAAACAACCGGACATTGACTACCATCCAACAAGGACACCCTAGACTTCTCCAGTATTATACACACTGATAGCAACCAGTGAGTGTTGAATAAAAATTAAAGATCCCCACATATTTTTAAATTCTTATTGCAATATCGTTTTTAGCTTTGATATGGCGATGTTAAATGACATATCACATGACCACGTTCCCATTTAAATTTTTTAGTTGACTCCCAGATATTGGACTCCAATTGATCCCAAGTAACATTGAAACACTCTAAACGTAGTGTAGGTTCATATTAATTTAATGGTAGGCCTATATTCAAAAGGTACATATTTTATAAACTGTGGAATTAGTATATCTGGCAACTGACTTAAAATTCAACATGTATACAACGTTGTGATGACTGAATTCATTATCTGTTTATAATATTTTATAGTGCTAAATCTATTTTGTCTTCAACAGATCATTTCTTGTACTGTAAGGACAAGAAGGTGTAAAGAATATAGTTCAAATGAATTAATCAAATTATGTGTTGTATTATTGGTAAATTAACTAACGATAAACTTATTTGAAGCAGTTTTGACGATCATAAATCAGAAAAAATTTATTAATAAAACAGCACATGCACCACAGTTGGCCAATTTATAGCATTGTTACTAAATTGACAGATATTCGGATCTTCCATATGTTAAATAACAAGATAAAAAATAATAAAAAGTTAAAATAGAACATCTTATACAAAAATTAAGACTTTGTTAATTCTTAGTATCAAAACAATAAATTATAGTAATTATGTTTATAAACGAACTCATTATTATTATGAATAATTTTTATTTCTTGATTCTCTGCCTAATTATATTACAAGTATCACGTGGAATGTATGTCTTCACTCGTATTATTATTAGGTAAGAACTATATTATTTAATAATTCGAAGCAAAAAGAATCGTTAAACTGTAACTCCATGCAACAATAAAGTTTGGGTTTGGATTGTGCATTCGGTATCACGTATACTTTGTTGCAACAGTCAGATACGTTAGAGAAATAAACACAACATGCATATTTATATTAGTGCAATAGTTAAAAAAATTCAAAACAATCTTAATCTTAACTAGAAGGTATATAGAACAAAAAGTGTATTTACGAAAATGTTATTACACCTTTTCGAATTACTTCAAAACGAAAATACTTGTCAGTTTTAAAACCCTATTTGAACCATGAGTTTTAAAAAATCCATTCATTTATTGGAAAAATAATAAATTAAAGTTCACTTTACTATCGAGCTTAAAACAAACTTCTCAGTTTATGTACTGATGAAATATTACTAACTAAGGTCTACCTCAATATGACTTACCTCAACCTATCAATTATAATAAGCCAAATATCACTGACTGACTGACTGACTGACTCACTCACTCTCTCATCACTAAATCTCAAAAACTACCGAACGGATTTACACGAAATTTTAAAGTAATTTAGCTTTAATACTAAAAGGATCCACTAAGAAACGATTTATCGAAATTCATTTATAAGGGGTACAAACAGCCACTCAAAATGTACTTTTTTCCAAAAGAATAACATTGGGTTGATTTTAGTGAATTAATAAAAGCTGTTTTATAAATAAATAAACATATTTATTTTGTATGTTTGACATTATCCTATTAAAGCTTTTAGAGTTTAATCTTCAGCTGTCAAACAAAAACAAATTAAATGAACACGTTTGAAATTATAAGGGTAATACCATTGATATTATAAGGGTAACAATACCATTGGGTATTTATAGTAACAAATAGGTTTCAACGCAAGTAGTATGTTTTATAGTGTAAATACATTTAATATTGAGATTTTATGTTTTACCGTTAATATACTATTATTTACGGTTAAAAGTCACATACCGAGTGCCGAAGGGTTGGCACGCGAAGCGTGCAGGGGTGTCCCATAGTAGATATATAATTTTACAACGGTCTCTCATCCTTTAAGTACCGAAGGAAATGCTGAAGGAATATTTCAACAGTGAAAGTCATAACGTGCAAAGTATTCCCATTTTCCGAGAGAACACATCGTTATTTCGGATCTAATGGCGTCTTTGGAAATTCGCCAAGAGAACTTTTGTTTCTCATGTACATTTGAAGCTGGTTGTAACATATTTAATTTTATGTTGCCCATACAATTTTTTATAACGTTTTATAGTTATTTATAAAGTACTTGTCACTATGTCTTGTTTCTTATAGATTCTTTATGAACAACCAACCCTGAGCAACTAAATAAAACAAGGCTCCACGTAGATTACTGCTTTGTAAACCTAAAATCTTAAAATCAAATTTAGTTATTCTATCAGTACATTTTCAGTTCCTGTAAGACTGGCTCACCATTTATTGAAGTTGGTTTGTAAAGATTCTCATTTATATACTCAGTTTGTATAATAAATCACAGAGAACTTGACTTTTTAATTGTACAATTGTGTAAAAAATATTATGCGATAACATAAATCGTGCAGTTTTCATTCTATTAAGATAATACATAACAATAACAAATAATATAAGGCTAGTAGATGTATGGCCTAAAACTCTGGATAGTATTTTTACATTCTTTAAAGTCTTAAATGAGATATTTTAACAGGTTTGGAAACTGTAAGACTAGATTTCTCCCTTCCTGTAAGGAAATAATAAATCTAACCACACTAGAATATCTGATTCACGTTCACAATATCTTTTTGTTTTTTACCAAAATATGTGAAAACGTTTAATATGCTAAACCAATGCTAAAATGTTGTTGGCCTCATAATACATACATACGCAGAAGAGTGGTAGAAAAAACGGGTTGAATAATTTTTTTCACTACACTATTATGAGTTCAGCTGTTTTCGTTATGTGTTTACAACCTGCGAAACATCATATTTTCAACAGCTGTCTATTGTTTACTACCGAAAGTAACATTGTTTACAACCTAAAATTTTCCACAGTCAACAACACCTGTTTTTATTCCGTAGTGTAGTGAAAAGTATCGTTCAAAACTCGAGTGAAAGTGTTTTGTATGTTCTCGACCATTCGAAGTGCTCGACAAGTCTCGCACTTCAAACATATGGTCTCGAACATGCAAAACCCCACTTTCCACTCTTGTTATGAAATATACTATTACACATATTAATAAATAAGGTCAAGTATTTTAGTCTCTTAAAATCCATATTTCAAAGATATATTAGTTTTTTACTATAAAATATTAATGTAGCTGATGTTTGACGTGATCCTCTTAAATACTGTACATTAGTTTGCCAATCTATAACAGCACGTTGTGGTAGATATATTGCAAAAATGGTAATCATTTTAAATATTACAAAATTTGTATTACAAAACAACTCATATAATATCATGTCCCTAATTTTTCTTACAGTTACATATTTTTGGTTAGATAGTATACATTTTTTTAGACGCCCTGAATATGACGGAAGTTTACATGATGAAACAGCCCAGCGGCAAGATTTTCGTTCAGTCTTGAACGTAACATTTATTCAACGAGTGAAGTACTGACAATTAGCTCAGTTGGGGGCTCGAATCTAGGACAGTCCTACACTCCACAGTCCGTAGACTCAGCCATTGAGATATCACGCCAGAAAAGTTTCGTTTGGTGTTGAAGAGATATTTAAAAGTGACATGCTAACAATTATTTCCAAACAAAACATTTTAAGTTGTCATATTTGAATCAAACGTCATTATTTGATTTAGAAAAAAGTACAGGATATACAAACAGTATCATGACAACACATGTATAACAATATGTACTCTATGTATTGAAGCGATCGAATAAACTTTTGAGTTGCAATGAGATTCAGTGCAAATATAATATACTTTGAAATACAATATCGAACAAGTAAAGTAACTACAGTTATTGGTCCCTGATTCAACACGGCAATGTGGTTGAGAACGATAGGGTTTTGTAGTATTGGTGTAGTTGATAAACTTGCCTCCAGGCTTCTTCTTGTTTCATACCCCGTTATGAACGCTTTTATGTCAGTTTTATTTATTTAAGGGGTTTATTTGCTTCAGAATGCTTTAAAATGCGAAGCGTTCATAACTCTCAACCTATTAAAATGTCAATACTCTGAACCGGGGAATTTTTAATTAATTAAATTCAAATATGAGATGTCGACACAGCTTAAGTGTTATCTTAAGGCTTATAAGAATGATTACTTGATAATAGGATTATTATATATCGCCTGTGGTCTTGTTACCAATTTAGTTCCACTTAGCTCTTAACGAACCGTTCACTAATAGCCCAACATCCAGAGCAACTTAGGTACTGTACATCTTTGCGTAGAATACAAACCAAGCAGTATTGATCTGATTTAACGCCAATTGACAAGCCAGATACTCAGTTTTCTCCCATGCACATCGTCTGGACACTGACTACTACCCAACATGGACACCCTAGGCGTCTCTAGTAGTATCCACGAGGATGACGACCTTTAATTGACTTGTCAGTATTATCAATCGCACTGCTTTACGGAAAGTTAGAACTAATAGTCTCATGTGTTTGTTAGGTCGGCCCTTATCCCGCGTTGTAGGGTGTGGCTGGTCATTTCCGGTTACTCGCCCCGAAGAATATGGGTGTTTTCTAGAATGGCAGTCAATTGTTTTCTAGTTGCATTATGGTCACAACCTTTCCAAATCACACTTCTGAAATCTTCTGGATTGTAGTGGTTCCTTATAAAAAGGTACTTGTCGGCCGAAACGTCAGTCCACAGTCTAGAGTGGCAGTGCTGTGAGAATTTAAGAACAGTAGCAGATATTGAAGGAAAATGAAGTAGACGCTGTTAAGTAACATAATAGTGCCTAGTAGTGTTCAGTTGTAATTTTAATTGTTGTATAATTTATTTAATTAATGTGTGCATTTACAAACACATTCCAGCCAGTAAAGGACATTCTTTCATTTACATAATTATCTGGACTTTATTTGAACAAATTTCTTTTCACCAGTCATCAAAATGCCCTACCACAATTCATCCAAAATTTTTAATATCCTATTTCCAGTTACTATAAAAATCTTGATTCCTACTATTTAAGAAGCCTTATAAAAGTCATATAAACACAGTCATGCTATTTATGAGCAAAATATACACATTACGCAATAAACTGAGGACAAATTTACTATTTGAGAAGGGGTGGAATTGTGATTGAAGAGAGATAGACGAAGGGTGCGTGTTATATCATTGCTCCATAGTGAACTTGTTACTCACGTGGGGAGAAAGGAAGGGTGCGTGTTATATCAGTGCTCAGATCAAACTTGTTACTCACGTGGGGGAGAAAGGAAGGGTGCGTGTTATATCAGTTATCCAAAGGAAACTTGTTACTCACGTGGGGAGAAAGGATGGGTACGTGTTATATCATTGCCCCAGAGGGAACTTGTTACTCACGTAGGAAGAAAGAAGAGTGCGTGTTATATCAGTGCTCAGATCAAACTTGTTACTCACGTGGGGAGAAAGGAAGGGTGCGTGTTATATCAGTTATCCAAAGGAAACTTGTTACTCACGTGGCGAGAAAGAAGGGTGCGTGTTATATCAGTGCTCAGATCAAACTTGTTACTCACGTGGGGAGAAAGGAAGGGTGCGTGTTATATCAGTTATCAAAAGGAAACTTGTTACTCACGTAGGGAGAAAGGAAGGGTGCGTGTTATATCAGTGCTCCAGAGGAGACTTGATACTCACGTGGGAAGAAAGAAGGTCGCGTGTTATATCAGTGCTCCAGAGCGAACTTTTTACTCACGTGGGGGGAAAGGAAGGTTGCGTGTTATATCAGTGGTCCAGAGGGAACTTGTTATTCACATGGAGAAAGGAAGGTTACGTGTTATATCAGTGCTCCAGAGGGAACTTGTTATTCACGTGGGGAAAAAGGAAGGTTACGTGTTATATCAGTGGTCCAGAGGGAACTTGTTATTCACATGGGGAAAAAGGAAGGTTACGTGTTATATCAGTGCTCCAGAGGGAACTTGTTATTCACGTGGGGAGAAAGGAAGATACGGAACTTGCTAACAAGCACTTCCTTTGAGGAAAATTGATCAATTAAAACTTGAACATCTTCACCGTCTTATGTAAACTACGTTCCTTTCCTAATTAAGCATTTTTACTTAAATATAAAACACAAAATATCCGAAGGTACTTTATTATACACCTTTACTTCGTGTAAAGTATGCATCACCTTGGTTTTGTATAGTGATTATAAAAAAAATAGGTCGGTTTCAGTAATAGTAATAAACTAAATATCACGAAATCCATAATCTTCCTACGATGGTATAGTAAATACTTTCCAAGGCATCTTTTAGACCGACGTTTTTTGTAACTAACTGTAAAGCCAATAAAAACAAAAATTTTTTTAAAACAGTAGTATATCAGTTACAGAAGTTAAAGAATAAAGTTTTATTCGAACAAATATTTTTGTTTTTTTACTGTATTTAATAAAAGAAAAAAACCTGATCCTGCCATTTCGAAAAGCCGCTTTATGTAATGACGATTTAATTGCTTCTTTCATTTTCACAAATATCATAAAATATCTTTAAGAAGACTTATTGCAGTTCGTACATTGGCATAACCGTGTCATGGGTTCCATTAATGGAATTCCAATAATGGCTGTGTTTGCCCTATTTTTTTGATTCGTTGGTATTTGGGGTACGGTTATTTTCCTTTATATTTTATTTCAGTAAGGAAATTTAGCTACTATTACATATTTTATTCTCTCTCTCTCTCTCTCTCTCTCTCTCTCTCTCTCTCTCTCTCTCTCTCTCTCTCTCTCTCTCTCTCTCTCTCTCTCTCTCTCTCTCTCTCTCTCTCTCTCTCTCTCTCTCTCTCTCTCTCTCTCTCTCTCTCTCTCTCTCTCTCTCTCTCTCTCTCTCTCTCTCTCTCTCTCTCTCTCTCTCTCTCTCTCTCTCTCTCTCTCTCTCTCTCTCTCTCTCTCTCTCTCTCTCTCTCTCTCTCTCTCTCTCTCTCTCTCTCTCTCTCTCTCTCTCTCTCTCTCTCTCTCTCTCTCTCTCTCTCTCTCTCTCTCTCTCTCTCTCTCTCTCTCTCTCTCTCTCTCTCTCTCTCTCTCTCTCTCTCTCTCTCTCTCTCTCTCTCTCTCTCTCTCTCTCTCTCTCTCTCTCTCTCTCTCTCTCTCTCTCTCTCTCTCTCTCTCTCTCTCTCTCTCTCTCTCTCTCTCTCTCTCTCTCTCTCTCTCTCTAAAAAAAACTAAAGTATTTTGATCTTAATAAAATACTCCTAAGGGATAGAAACCACCCCTAAAATATTGTTCCATAAGGATAACATTTGGTTGATTTTAGAAATTTAATAACGGCTGTTTTGAAAATAAATAGACACGTTTATTTTGTATGTTTACAATTATCCTATTGATGTATTAAACAGTTAATTTGACTTTTCCTGTACGTTTTTTTTTTTTTCTGTAGAATTACGTAAAAAGTTACTATTTAAACCATTAAACTTAGTTTTCTGGGAAAACGTCAGCAGGCTGAGCTTTTATACTGATGTGATGGTTTAAAGAGAACCATGAAGGGAGGGGTAAGCAAGTGTAAAAACCACCCCGTAGTGAGGTGTTTTTTACACAGGGCTGTTGGCTAGTTTCGTTACATTTGTCTGTCTAGGATCGCTAGTTTTTGTTGTTTTTTTTTTTTTATTTTTTTTTTTATTCAATGTACTGTTGATTTTGTATTATATAATATAACAAAAAAGATTATTGTTATTAATTATATTTTAAAGTTATATTGAGTTATATTACTTTAAACCTCTATCATGAAAAAGCAATAAACCGTAATTAAATGTCGTGTTTAGTTATTAAGTGTTCGAATTTAGTTATTTTAAATTTGATTATATTTAAGTAAACACAAAATCCCTCTATAATTCCATTGTTTAGTTCAATTAAGTTTCTTTATGAAATAAAAATATAATTTAAATATGTACTACAAATCAAATCATCTTTATTGTGAATAGATATAAAATCTACATAATGGCGTCAAATAAATATCTACAGTTTTACAACTATTGCTTGATGACAACTGACAAGAATACATTTACAATCATATTACTTCAACTTAAATCTAAGGTATAGTGTATTTACAAAAAGTAGTAAAATAAAACAAACTGTATCATTATACATAAGATCTCGCACGCCGTAACAACAGCCTATTGGAACATCCTTTACTGCGCGTTTGAATCGCCCTCTATCATTAATAATTTTTATGTTGTCAGGCAGTGAGTTGTAAAACTGAATCCCATTGTTAAACATATGCTTCTTGAAGAATGAGGTTTGATGGGAGGGAGCTCTGATATTATTGGTTTACAAATAAATTTTTTTGTAAAAATAAAAGTGTATACAAAATATAAATTGAGGGGAATGTTAATATATGCTTATTAATAAAAAGAGAGTGGCCCGAGTAACGGGGTGGCTTTCTGTAAACTGTTCTTATGGCTCGCTTTTGCATTTTGAAAAAAAAAAAAAAAAAACTTGTTCGGACTGTCTCGTGGCCCCAAACTTCTTTTCCATAGGTTATAAGGGGATCATAATGCGCCGCGATAATAACGTTAGAATCAGAAAATGTATATTAGCTTTTTAACACAAAATCCCCGGATTCTTAGTTCTACTCGTACATAAATATAATCTTACACGTTTTTTATATAGTAATGAATTAAACGAATAAAGTTGTTAGGATTATAAAGGTTATCTTACATTAATGAAGTATAAATGCTAAAAATACCAAGCACATATATGTTTGTAAACACACAAATACTTGTTGGAAATATATACCACCGTACACGTACGTGTTTGCGTGCGTGCGTGCGTGCCATCAAGGTCAATCAAATTAAGTTAGTTTAAGGCCAACAATCCTTGGCTCGTAAGAAATAATCTGGCAAAAAGTTCCATTGTTAAAAAAATATATTAGGAAGATTGTTATGTAGTACTGTTTAAGAACCTGGAACGCCATAATCGTATTACTCATAACTATTTTATTTATTGTACAATTTTCATTTGGTATATATAGAACACTTTGATTTTTGACCTTCTTTCGAAAAATATCTGTTCATTATTTTTCATATTGGCAACAATAATTTATTATTTTTATTTCGATTGTGTAAACAATGATTTGCAAAAGCGTTTTAAATGGTTTATCAATTATGAGATATACAAATCATAACTGTAATATTGGTAATTATGCTTTTGTTGTAATTTGAATTTAAATATATTCCATGTAATACAAAGGCGAAAAACTAATGTAAACTATTTTTCAAAAGGTCATTAGAGTTTACGTGAAAGGAATTTAAGTTTTGTTGGGTTTTGAAACGGTGGCGGGGGGGAGGGGGACAAATTCCAATCATGCTAATGGCTCCGAAATGCCAATACAATAGTCTATAAACCGGGATGTTGTTAAAATACCGAATCAGGAATGAGAACTGTGGTTACCAACTTCCGTGACGTCATATGTTGGTAACGATGGCGTCAATACCGTGTGAAAGGAATGTATTTTAGAGTTTCTACTGTCAATAATGTTAACTGCCCTTTTTGGTAATATTATCATGCAGAGTGTTTAAATTATTGATTTTCAAAATATTTATCTCAATTCAACGTATCAGATAACGTTAAAATCTTAATTGTTATAATATATTTCACCTACTATTTTGAAATATTTTAAAAAGATTTTACGTTATGGGATTTATGAAAAATAATAAATGTTCATCAAACTTATTTTATTAAACAAATAATGTTGTTTAACCGATTGAAGTATTTTAAGATACTGAACGAAATACCACGTTTACCATCTATCTCTAAATGATGGCAAATTCATTTGTATTATAAATAAGATATTAAATTCTATCACATTTAGTATCTAGCCATTACGCCTCACACATTCAGAGGTACATGATCATAATGTAGTAGAATTATATATAACCATACGATATATATCATTCTATTACATTACATCATTACAACAGTACATCTAATGAGTATTAACGTAGATAATCTATCTTAATTATATGAGTATTTAACTCTTATATATGTTTTAATGTTTTGCATGATTTAGTCTATCATAAATATTTCATTTATATAAATACAAAAATCATGTTCTTTTTATTTACATGTAAAATAAAGTATTTAGCTTATTCACTAACAGATTTCAACCATGATTAATATAAAAAGCATTAAATAATAGCAAATTTAAATAAAAATATTTGAAATACAACTAATTTTGATAATCTTCCAATATACATTAGTTAATTGTGATTATAATGTAATTGTATCAATTGTGATAGTAGAATTGTACAGTTGGTAAACCATATAAAATGCCATTTCCATTAAATTTTATTCAAATTACAATAACAACTAGTTCATGGATAAATGTCGAACGATTTGCATAATATTTATTATTACTGCTATAATATTATGTGGCATATAATGATGTTTATTATTTGTTTATGTAGAGATGATAATTTTTATACCAGTGCGTTCGTTTGTATCCCTTTTTATAAATTTTCAGGTTAGTTGACCTTATACTAGAACTAACAATAATATAAAAGAAAAATATTATGATATATTAATCGAGAAAGAGGACTAAAAATGAAACTTAATAGACTTTTTTCAGTATCTATTTTAAGTATATATTATATACTTATACCCCTTTTTGTATTTTATTTTAACCAATCATATCAATTTTAATAGGTTTGTTACTTAACCCACTTTATTTTAAAAAAAATAAACCTAAATATCTAATTTTAAAGGATATATTTTCTTCTTTAGTAATGGGCTCATATAAACCACATTTATGGTGTTATAAATTACTGAAATAATGGCTATAATTAAGTGAAACTTTAAAAAAAAAACCACTTTTAGGTCACGGGTTCAAGCTAGGGCTATTCTTTAATATTGTAAGTAAATGACAGTTAAGAATTTCCAGATGTATTTTAAAACTAAATTCTTCTAATCTTACCGGCGTCATATATGTTTTTCTTTTTTTTTATGAAACTTTTTACGAGTGATATACTTTTTTAGGGCAGTGAAGGTGAGAGACTAGTGTGTTTTTATTTATATTTTAACCTGAGAGATATACATTTTCTTGTTGAACACTCATAAAAATAGAAACATTTATTGGGAATACTAAACATTTTAAACACAGTCAGTTTTGTTTTAACATAATAGTATTTCATGTATAATTTTATTTTACTTTAGTAACTTTTTATAAAGTTTATAAGTTATAGCTTTTTTTATAACAATCACCTTTTTTAATTGTCGAGTGAAATTTTATAATGTTTATAATTGTAATGTATTAAGGATAAAGAAATATATATCTGTACACATGTATTAAGGTTACTTTCAGTCCATGTAATATACCGCCTACTTAGTCATTAAAGGAGAAAAATATTCAATGGATTTTATTTATAGACTATTTGTATTCACTGTTGAAGTACACGAACATAAAACGTTACAGGTAGGTTTAGGGTGAACATTATAATTATAACTGTTCCAAAAGGATTATTTTAACAATACGTAGATAGATAATGACCTCCATAATGGCGGCTTAGTTTGTTTGGAATAATTAGTAGAAACTGTTACGTAGATATCACCGTTCTTACATCAACAGACTCATGTAGTAAAATATATTTATGACGACATCTTTAAGTTGTCTGCAATTCCAGTGTAATTTAGCTTATTAATGTTTTGTTTTGCTAAGTGGGATTGGCTGCATTGATTTCGTAAATGATTTTCTCTCTTTTTATTAGTGATTCAAGATCTCAAGAAAGACTCAGTAGCCTATAGACTCACTTCGTAAGAAACATTTATGTTTCGTACAACCTAAAGTATTACTAAGGTTTTAATGACTGAATAAATGTCTATAAAACAAAACATCAGAAAAAATAGTTGGCCGCCAAATTGTAAAATATCTTCCATTTAAAAAAATACTAAAAAAATATTTTTAAATCTCTTTGAAAAATGTTCTCCATTCAAAAATCGTTTTTAACTTTATAGTTAACAAGACAGTGACGGTGGTTGAAAAACACACTGTAGAGGCATTATTAAAATACCTACAATTAATAATCAAAGGAAGTAGGTAAATTATTAATTTAAATAAATAATGAATACGCATTGGGCACTAGCCTTAAAAATAATATTATAAATTAGTTTCATTTTTCCTCTTAAAGCCCACAATGAATATTTTTTGGTAGAGCAATATTAAAATGCACTTATACTAAAAATAATGTAATAATGCTTTACTTCGTGATGTCTGAAACTAATAATTAGTGGCTGGCAGCAAATATTTAGTCTACCATAACAATACGGTGGAAATGATGCACCAATGAAAGCACTTAGGTGTAACTAACGTGATGTGTGGTGCCGCCAATCAACCAGGATATAACGGCACGTTTAGCTGCACAATAGTGTACGTCGTTACCGCTAGTATATGTCATTGTCGACTGGACGAATGAATCGAGATTAAAACACGTAGGATTATAACTATCGGTTTATGGATTATTGTAGTTCATTCTAAACGAGGATCCACCGGTGTTAGTTATAAATATTACTTTGATATAAATTAAATCATACTCTTGGCGAGGCAGAAGAAGTCTTTATTTTCATTCTGCAACGCAGGTGAGCGTTCATGTGGTATCACGATATCCCTGAGGACACTCATTGCCTTGAGCTGTAATTGTTTGCACGTGAATCCTCCGTTTGAAAAGTATTTCTGTAAATATGGTATTTATTAATCCATTAAAATGTTTTATATAGTAGGACCGAGCTTCACTCAGTTGAATTTCGCAAACTGAAGAGGTAGCATCCATAACTCCTAGAGGATCCTAAGGATCGTTTGTTGTTGCTGTACCTTGTAGGTTATTAATAGATTTCGATTCAGAGGTCTTCCGCGTTACCTTTAGCCCCTTTGTGGATCTCGGCCAACGGCCTCGCCAGGGATGATACATTAGTAATTTAGAGAATAATGCCTTTACTTTTTTACCCGACTTGGGAGCATTAGTTTAACATTACCCACCGTTGGGTTTTTGAGCATATTTAAATGGGGGGGGGAGGTGGACAGAGGCCTTAAATGTTGTCTCTTCTAAAATTACCATTGTACCCCTATATTGTACTCTCTTAATGCAGTTATTAATTAACTGTCCCTATGCGGTTAAGTTTTTGACCTGTTTCTCACTATATACACCTGTAAAAGTTATCTAAGAGTCTGCTATTGAATTGATAAAAGATAATTGTTATTTATGATATGAACATGCCCTGGATATGTGGTTACTGATAAATGCCTCTTTCTGAGGAACAGTCAAACTAAGTAAGTAACAATGAATACACTCGCTCCACTCATCACACCTATTCACCTCTCTTATTCTCCCATATACATACAAATATATATAATCGGGGTCTTAAAGGTAAATAATATAATAATGAATAGTGAATAAAATTGTCCTATGGACGCTATCGAACAACATTCTATTGTAAATGTCCTATGGACGCTATCGAACAACATTCTATTGTAAATCTCCTATGGACGCTATCGAACAACATTATATTGTAAATGTCCTATGGACGCTATCGAACAACATTCTATTGTAAATGTCCTATGGAGGCTATCGAACAACATTCTATTGTAAATGTCCTATGGAGGCTATCGAACAACATTCTATTGTAAATGTCCTATGGACGCTATCGAACAACATTCTATTGTAAATGTCCTATGGACGCTATCGAACAACATTCTATTGTAAATCTCCTATGGACGCTATCGAACAACATTCTATTGTAAATGTCCTATGAACGCTATCGAACAACATTCTATTGTAAATTTCCTATGGAGGCTATCGAACAACATTCTATTGTAAATGTCCTATGGACGCTATCGAACAACATTCTATTGTAAATGTCCTATGGACGCTATCGAACAACATTCTATTGTAAATGTCCTATGGACGCTATCGAACAACATTCTATTGTAAATGTCCTATGGACGCTATCGAACAACATTCTATTGTAAATGTCCTATGGACGCTATCGAACAACATTCTATTGTAAATGCTTAGTTTGAATTATATATTACTGCGGTATTTAATGGATACTTATGAAACAGAAAGGCTGTACCAAAAAAATATAACAGATTGACTCAAGCAACAAACGCAAAAGGCTGGTTGCTAGCTATAATTAGCATAGCAATATAACCACACACACACATATATATATTAGTATATAAATAAGTTTTATGTATACATAAGTACATTTCTATATACGTAAAAACGAATCAGAGTCAAACGTTTTCTTTGCCTTCCCCACTATTACGCGGTCCAAATTAAATATTTCTTTGGTTTTTAAGAACACAACACAGGATTAATGTTATAAGAGAAAAATAAGTTTATACCGATCCCATAAGCAAATTTTGTAATTATGTTCTTCATATACATTATATATCATTTATATTGTACGTGTTAATATTTTTTTAAATGTTATATATGTTATGAAAATATATTTACTTATTCAATATTTTCTTTACTTTTTTTAACTTTACTCGTCAGTTGACATGGGCCTGCAGGCCTGTGCGTGAACTTTATTCAAGGAGCGTACGAAACGTTACCTCAGTGTGGACTCGAATCTTGCTCTCCGCTGTCTGAAGCCTTAGTCCCAATCTATAGTACTGTTATTAGTTGTTGCTGATTCCAAATATAATATTTTTAATTTTGTTTGTGTTGGTAATATTTTTTAAATGTTATATCAGTTACTCAAATATTTGTACTTAATATGTGTTATTATCAATAATTGTCTTAGACTAGTCAAAATTGGATTTTCAAAATGTTGTAAAGAAGACATATTTGACGAAGTTTATATAATATTATCTTTTTTAACCATAAGCTATATGAAAAAGGCCTTTGTGAACAAATAATTAGTGTATATATTTAATAAATAAAATATTTATAATTAATATAAAAATACTATGTTAAATATAAAATTCAAATCCAGTTATTGAAGCACACGGATCGAACTACTATACAGCCTACGCACAGGCGATTACGCCGATTTAGCTATTTTCCTTTAGTTTTATAGTGTACACATTGTTGTTTATTTATTTATTTATTTATTTATTTACCTTTGTACTTTAATGTATTTATACTTATCCTTGTGTTATGTTATGAAAAACTAGAAGCAATAAAGGTATTTCATTTCAATAAAACAAACTACTGGACGTGAAATAATGATGATGAATGACATCATAAATTATGCATCTCTGTCAGTGTTATTAAGTAATATAATGTTGTAGTGTGTAGTTGAAAAATGTCTACATATTAAAAAGACACAAAGGAAATATACCACTAATGAGTCTAAGTCATGAAAATAAATAATCCATCGACAAAGGGCAAATAGAGGTCATCCAGTCAATGAACAAAAGAGGAAATATCAGACTAGCTCTGCATCGCACACAGTTGTGGCTGTGATCAAGTCATTATTGTGAATATAGGTCGTCATTAATCTCTCTGCTTAGATTCAGTTACAATTATCATAAATCATATATACCCTGTTTTCTATTGAATACATGAAATCCATTTTCCAAAATAATAAAGTGTATATTTTTATATAAGTAAGTTAATCACACTGCATAGGAATAAAACTGACACTGAACACAGTTTATATAATAAGGGATGTAATATTAATATCGCTATTGTAGAGTATTTAATCACTATTGTATAATATTACAGCCACATTAGAAATTTTAATATTTTGGTAGAGGGGTTCTTTATTATATGTAACATCCAAAACCCTACATTTTAGAATGAAATGAAATAGTTTAATAGCACAAATATTTTATGAAGTATAAATTAACTCTGAGACTGTGAGCTGGAATTTTTTGCTTTTCTTAAAAGAATGTTTTCTACTCTTGAACCATGTGATTTTTCTTTTTATTTACAGTAATAAGAGCATAAATTAATTAGGCTGTTATTCGTAGAACGTAAAAAGTAAGTGTGTCAATAGTGATATTATTTATGTGATACATTTAATAAACTAGTGTCTATCAACCCATTCAAAACTAAAGAATAATTGTACGATTATGTCTTTCTCTGGAATAACGACAGTCGAATAAATCCTGTCCAGAATTAGTATTATGATTGACGTATAAATTGCATCATTACAGTAACACGAGAGCTATATATATAGATGTTATGATTTCTCGTGTTACTGATAGTTGCATTACGGCTACTCAATGAGAGATTACAATATTGAACTCATGTACAACCAACGTTTTTTTATAATTACTTTTTTTTACGTGTATAATTTAACTCAAGAGTTTTTCGGGTAAATAAAAAAAACGTTTGCCAGCAAATTTCGCATATATACTAGTTGGGGTAGCAACTGTAAGGAAGGGTTAAATTAATAAAGTTTATTGGATGCAAAGGCCCTTGCACATAAAAAATGTCAAATCAAATTTAAAAATGTATAAGCCGTCACCACCGTACGTTATTTAGTAATTCATCACCACCGTACGAGTATGGTTGTCATCATGAACGTACATGTAGTGGGTGTGTTAACAACACCGTGCGAGTATGTGTGAGCCATCAGCATCATAAATGCATGGGTGTCATCGCTAACGTACTTATATTGGGTGAGTTAACACCCACCGTGCGATTACGCGTGAGCCATCAGCATCGTACATGTATGGGTGTCATCACTAACGCACATGTTTTAGGTGAGTTAACAACACCGTGCGAGTATGTGTGAGCCATCAGCATCATAAATGCATGGGTGTCATCGCTAACGTACTTATATTGGGTGAGTTAACACCCACCGTGCGATTACGCGTGAGCCATCAGCATCGTACATGTATGGGTGTCATCACTAACGTAAATGTTTCGGGTGAGTTAATACAACCGTGCGAGTTATAATATAGGCCAAGTTAAAGAGATCTGACAATGAGTTAGTGAGTACAACAACTTGATGACACATATGTGTTTCGTGTAATTTCATTGTTACATTTAAATCAGTCATATTGTTAATATAAGAAGGATGATTGCTGATTGCTTTCATTGTTAAGTACATTTGATAGTATTGTTGGGAATCTTATTATATTTCTAGTTACTATGTATAGTTAGTTATTTGTTATACTTTTACTGGAATTGTTAGAATTCCCATATTTTAAACATTTTTCTAATTAATTCAAATTTGTTTTAGTCACACAATAGTCAGTAAAAACACGCAGCTTCGATATGCCAGCAATTTCGTGGAACAATCTAGTAATTCAGTATTCTTGAATTTTATTTTGAATATCCCACTAAAGCTGAAATATTGCCCTGTTGATACCCTTTTCTGCTCTTAACAGTTCTGTGAACGCCCACCAGTGGCAGTAGTCACCATGGATGAAAACGAGTTTATCTAAAAATGTATTTATTATTCAGTACGACTTTAATAACAAATAAGGTAATATTTTTTTTAAATCACATTAGAAAGAAACTGAAAAGTGTTATGTTGGTTGAATACTGATTTTTTAAACTTTCTTATAGCACTACACTACATTGAATATTTTTACTATACTCATCCCATTCCTTTTTAATTTGTTAAAAGGGATAATCGTGTGTAGTCATATTTATTTCACTGTATTGACAAAATTACTTTACTATAAACTTTATTATTATAGTGATCAACACTATCTCAATAAAAACAGGAAGAAATAAATGAGTTTGTTTGTGGTATATGACAAAAAGATTTTTGCAAATAATTCCACACTTTTTTTAAGTTTTTGTCGTTTTTGTTAACAACACTTGTATATTTATTTTTTTACACTCATTTTCATACCTATTTATTTCCATGTTTTATTATGTTTGTGTGAGTAAGATCTGTGGAGAGTAAGTGTTTAGTGAAGGTGGGTTTTACAGCTTCTGAGAGTTTGTACGTGTTGGATTTCTTCCCAAAAAACGGATTTCTTCGTCTGTGAAGTTTCTGTTAGATTTTATACCCTAGATTAAAATTTGGGAATAATAGTTGTAACGTTTATGTAGAACTTACGTGTTCGTGTTTATAAAAGGTTTTGGTCATATTTAAAAACACACGGTGTATGTGTTCGTGTTTATTGAAGGTTCGGTCATATTTACAAACACACGATGTATGTGTTCATGTTTATTAAAGGTTCGGTCATATTTACAAACACACGGTGTATGTGTTCATTGTGTTCATGTTCTAATTGGGCTATTGTTAACGAATATAACAATTGTGCACTATGGAATACAAGATAGTAGTGTCATCAATATATTGAAATAAATATGAATCTCTTACATATTTATTCACTTTAACTGATTTGAAAAATTGAATGCGTAATGTAAAAATATGTGCAAGGGAAATATAGTAATATAGTATAACATGAATATTGAACTAACATAAGAACGTAATCTTATTTTTGATTCAAGATATGTTGACAAAATACATTTCTAGATGAATTCGTTTTCATCCATGGTGACTACCGCCAATGGTGGGCGTTCACAGAACTGCTAGGAGCTGAAAAGTCTATCAACAGAACAATATTATTCCGTTTTAATGGGAATTCAAAACAAAATTTAAGAATTAGTAGATTATTAAAGAACGTCATCTCATAGCTGCGTGATTTTACTGACTTGCTTGTTGTTTTAGAAAATTAAAATTGAATTTAAATATAAAAATGCTAAAAATATAGGACTGGCTAAAAAAAAACGTAGATAAAAAATATACAATAACTAACACTCACTAATCCCAATAAAAGTATTGTATATAACTAACTGTTCATGTTAACTAGCAAAAATATGAGTCAATTTCCACCAATAATATCAAATGTACTTCAATATCAATTATGTACAATAATGATAATAAAATTTACCAAAAAATGTTGTGATTCAGTAATCATCCTTATTGCATTACCCTTATGGCTGATTTAAATTAATTACTTTCTCTAGTTTCACAAACTATATGTGGCTATTCAAGTTTACTATTTATGCTCATGAACTCTCCATCAGATCTCACATGTCTTGGCTCAAATTATTAATAACACTAGTAACGGGTAAAAATATTTAAAGTAATAAAACATATATTGAATTAAACTATTATTTCATGTAAAATTAAGATATCAAAATAGTTTTTTATATCAAATATATCCAAGTGTATAACGCTAAGAAAGTATTGAATAATATTATATCTAACAACAATGAACACTAGTACAATAAGCAAATAATTGTGTTAACAATTTATTTTTCATTGAATTGAAATTAACTACCATACATTTAAAGATAAGTCAAAGGTTAGTTGTATTAAAATTTTAAAGTTAGTGTGATATTGGCAAAAAACTATGTTACTTGACAAATGGACGTAATTCCATTTTAATCTACGTATGAGTGCCTTTTCGTGCCAAAAATTACTATTATGTTTATTTAGATATTTTATGTCATTAAAATAATTAGCACTGTAAATTGACGTGTAGTATGAAATTGTTTATTTTTATAGTTAAAACATACTAAACGAATAAGTAGTAATACATTCCACAGTCCAAAGAAGTATTTATGGAGTATTCTGGTCACCGCAACTACACTTATCAATCTTTTGATCGTAACATATTTATATGTACCCTATTATATTAGTCCGATCAACCTAATACCTTGAAGAGTTGTTCATGATAGTTACGCATTTTTGTGAAATTGTTTCTTTCAATTTTTTTTTCTTTTAATCAGACATAATTTATGTCTGTACTGCAACAAATCTTTGCACATGTTGTATTGTTGCAAAAGAGAAAAATTAAGAAAGTAATGAGCTTGAAAACAAAAACGCCCCAAAATCAGAGACTGTGTTTTTTACAAAAAAATTAATAATTTGTTATAAACAAATACATATGGATGGATGGACACTAAATTGATCGTGATTCGATAAAACGTTTTCCTTCATATTCTGCTGTAAATTAGGAGTAAAACCGAAAATTATATGGCCAGGACACATTTTTATTAACAATTTGTATATGTATATGTGTGTTTTTACCGTAGATACATTTAAAAACCCCTCAATTAAACATGAGATTAATAATATCCTGTTAAACAAATGGATAATAGTTCATGCTATTATATTGTTATGATAGAGTAGGCGTTTAATAGTAGTAATTATAATTAATAAATATTCACATCCGGAAGTATAAGCACCGTTACTTTAGGACATCCTTGAAGGAGTCAACACAAATAAGTAGAAATGATAACATTGGTCTGATTAGGGAATATTTTCTTTTATTTTTGATATTTGACATGTCATTCAAGTAGTAGATCTCTAATGTAGCTATTTGTAACGTTGAAATAATTTATGGAATAAGAATATATAATTGTTAGGTAATTAATGCTATACAAAATTAATGTTTTTATAAAGGTAATTATTTTTCATTAAAATCAGCCCTTCGTTAAAGAACTTAAGATTAATTACCATAATTATTATTGTAGTTTTGCAATTTAGTAGTAACTGAACATTGATTGTTCTTTTATAATTAATCAATTAATTGCCTTGTAATAATCCCGCTGTTTTTATTATTCCATCACTACCAATGATTTACAGTGGCAACCATATTTTGTGTCATTATCTTATTTTCTAAAATCCTAATCCTTACTCAATTATATATTTAACATTGTTTTTACTTTATACAAATCGATATATGTATACTCAAATATCTTTATAGTTTAACAGGATCTTCTCCCTAATCATTTTTATTAGTTTCGAAGTCCTCATTTGTCTCAAGTGGAACTCATTATTTTAAATTATCTTCTCTTTCTTGGTTTGGTATTTAAATTGTTCTCTTTAATACGATTTATATTTATTTAAAAAAAGGTTTATTAGAAAAATGTTAAATAGATTACATCACAGTAAACACTAACTCATGCATTATCTTATTTTTATCTTGAATTTATTAAAATCGTTTTCCTTTCGTGTATTACCTATTTTAGTAATTTTCTTACATGCAATAAAATTGCTGCTTGCAAAGTGCAATAACCACATACAAAAACGAATAATATTCCTTACAACTCCTAAACAATTACAATAGTGTCTTCCACTTTTATTTGTTAAGTTTCTAACGTAGTCATTTGTATTTCAGTATCATAACTTAGTAAAACATACCAAATAATAGTAGGTTTATAGCAAAGTTTTTCACATTGTTTTGTAGCTGACTAAGAAGTTATATATTTTAATAGGTTCCGTTCAATATATTTTAATATGTTCCGTTCAATATATTTTAATAGGTTCCGTTCAATATATTTTAATAGGTTCCGTTCACCGTTCAATATATTTTAATAGGTTCCGTTCAATATATTTTAATAGGTTCCATTCAATATATTTTAATAGGTTCCGTTTAATATATATTAATAAATAAGTACTTTAATATCGTTCTTAATAAAACAAGTACCAAACAAATTATTTTTCTGGAGTAAACATTATTTGGCAATAGACAATGTTTACTTATGTTTACCAAACGCAATTTCCTTTTTCCAAAACCACAAAATAGAAGGTGGTGGGGGGAGTGCGGGAGGAGTATTGTTGGGAGTCTCACCCACTCAATGAATTCCCCAGTCTGCTAACAGACGCGCTCAGGATAGGTCGTGGGATCGATTTCTCCCCTCACGTGTCGGTGTACTTCGTAAACGTGTATAAATATTTTTGGAACTTTTCTGCTAAGGTGAGACTACGTTCATAGTTATTCATTAAATATATCAACTGATTCAAAGTTAGTTTAGATTACTTCGAATTGTCAAAAAAACTAAAAGAAAGGAGAATGCCACATATGTAAGGAATAAGTTAGTATCCGATAGGTAATAAATATTAATGAAATAATCTGTTACAATTTTTGTATGGTTAGAAAAAATATTTCACAGCCTAACTTTATTTATATAAGGTTATATACACGTGTAATTTGAGTTTTTAACATTAAAAAAGACATTGTTTTTACCGGCGTGATAATTTATAGTTACAGTTTCATTTTGTATAATGTACTAACTATTAGTTTACTGTCATGTAGAAACTAAAATGGTTAAAATGTTTACTTTCAGCAAAATCTGATGGGAACAGATTTTTTTCAATTGGAATTTCCACATTCCAGTAAAGAATAATATTGTAAATATTAACACTGTGAAACGTCCCATTCTTAATAAAAGAAAAATATCCGCTCTTTTCCGTTAATTCACAACCATAACCGTAACAGCCAAACATATCCAAACCAAACCTAACATAACATAGCTGAAACAAACCTAACATAACATAGCTGAAACAAACCTAACATAACATGGCTGAAACAAACCTAACATAACAAAGCTGAAACAAACCTAACATAACATAGCTGAAAAAAAACCTAACATAACATGGCTGAAACAAACCTAACATAACATGGCTGAAACAAACCTAACATAACCTAAATAAAGTAGTGAATTAACGGTAAAGGTCCAAAATCTCAAATCGTAAAGTCTACTTTACTATCTTATTTCCCGTATAAACATGCAAACAGGCCTAAAACAAATATTAATAAATTAACTTAAAAGTGTATGTTACATTTGTTGAAAATATGAATAATTTAGTAGATGAATTTATTATTTTTAAACGGACTCTTCATGATCCTAGAACTAGCTATTACAAGAAATCCAGTATTGTAAGTGTTATTATTGCAATACTAAAATAAACTAAATTGACAAAAACTATCATATACACTTATCTCTTATCGATAGTTTTTGTCGACATCGAAAGGAGAACGACTCAAACCTTTGCCGTTGCCATATTGTATTTGTTGTAACTTTTATCATTTTATGTCTCGTAACCAGCATGACATTTAAGTGTGAGCAAATGTATACTTTTTTTGTGACAAGAAATTATTTAGTAGATTTAAAATTATTTTTTAGCACAACTTATCAGTTTATAAGAGCTTGCGGGCATATACGTGAACTTAAGATCAGTTAGGGATTAGAACCCTGGAAAAGGCCTTCGCAATCTTAAGCTTTGGCCAATGAAACGCCATGATGGCAACATATGACTAATGTTCATATTATTGTAGGTACTAGTGGCGCAAAGCTATAATATTGCTACTTGAAGACAGTTTTGTGCGGATTGTAAGTGATAGGTTCTATACTCGGGGCTCAATGGTTGCCATCGACGTGGACACTACTAGAGATGTATTGGGTGTCTATGTTGGGTAATGGTCAAGGTCCGAATGTTATGTTGGAAAATAACTGAGTGTCTGGCTTGTCGCTTAGCTGGAAATCAGACCGATTCTACATGGATCGTATTCCACGTAAAGCTGTAGGTTCCTTTGTTGTACTGATTATTGGGCTATTAGTAAATGGCCCTTTCTAAGGAACAGTTGACCTCAGTTGGTAACAATGACTACTCGTTCATCTACACTCATTCTCCGCTCATAGTTCCCCATATATTAATACCATTGGGGCGTAATAAAATGAGTGATCGGCGTCCTAATAATGAATAAATAGTAATTAACAATAACTTTGACCACTAATGTATTGGTGCCTTTATTTATATATTCTTATTGGTGATAATAATTGAATTCTAGTGTTCACAATAGTTTTAATTCTTACCAACGAGTTAGGTCTCTCACAAATTTGGTGTAAACCACGTGGTTTTTACCCAAATGCTCTGCAGCTCGTGTTGAGGTTACCCAACGGTATTCCCTTCGTGTATCAAACCACTGGTGGGGGTTGGTCTCCCACACAACACCACCCAATTAGCACAAAACCACAATCCCTACATGCAGATAAGCGAAAGATTGGTAATTTCCGGATGAGTTACTTTATAAATTATGTTTGTATAATTAGTTTTAAATTTAACCTTTTTCTCTTTACAAGATAATTTATTACATCACCCATACAGACAAAAATGACTTATCGGTGTTTTAAAAATAGCTAAGTAGTTTTTCATCTTTTCCAGTGCTTATAGCAATATCATGTCAAGAGTATGATTTAGAAAAATATATCTAACTCTATTTTAAATGTATTTCTAAAATACAGGGTGTTTCAAAAATAACGACACGATTTCAAACTGCTATATTTGTTAGAAAAAAGACTTTTACCCAAACATATTGGGCATTAAAATACTCACAAAAGAACGAAGTTAACGAAAATGTATCGTAAATGTTCAATATGTCCTCCATTTTCAGCACGGATGACGTCATCTATTCGATATCTCAATTGTTGATTGACACCACCACAAGCACAGTTTGGGTCGACCTCAGCCATCGACTAGATGTCATCCGCACTACAAATGGAGGACACATTGAACATTTATGATACATTTTCGTAAACTTCGTTCTTTTCTGAATATTTTAATGCCGAATATATTTAGTTAAAGCCATTGTTTCTAATAAATATGACTATTTAAAATCTGATCATTATTTTTTAATCGCCCTGTATATTCCGTAATCATATTAACATTCCTGATTTCGTCATAGTATTTCCTTATTCTGACAGAGGTGTGCTGTTCCGTTCAATATTCAGCTGTGGGGACGCCAGAGCTACTTGTTTTTATGTATTTATTAATTCTTTTGAAGCCAATCTTTGGATTAGGTCTATGGATAAGTGTGAAAATTGAAGTTTAGTGAATGTATTCATTGTTAAAAACTAATGCCGACAATACCTTAGTAAGTGTTTTTATTAATAGCCCTATGAGAATTGGACAGATGATCCAATTCAAAAATTGTTATGACTCTGATTTGGAACTGAGAACAATTAACTTGGGCAGTGGTGAAGCGTGGTGCATGAGGTATGCACTCGCAGTCCACTCTATATTACAGCAACATATCAAGGGATAACTATAAGGTGAAGTAACGCGTGTGCATGTCATGGTAGTGGTGGGATGTTTCTGTCGACCTTGTTTTGTAGAGAACTCTCTTCTAGGGAAGTGGTGAAGCATGGTTTTCTGAGATAATGAGTTATGCACTCACAGTCTACTCTATATGACAGCAACATATCAAGGGATAACTATAAGGTGAAGTAAAGCGTGTGCATGTCGTGGTAGCGGTGTGATGTTTCTGTCGACCTTGTGTTGTAGAGAACCCTCTCCTAGGGAAGTGGTGAAGCGTGGTTTTCTGAGATATTGAGATATGCACTCACAGTCTACTCTATATGACAGCAACATATCAAGGGATAACTATAAGGTGAAGTAACGCGTGTGCATGTCGTGGTAGCGGTGTGATGTTTCTGTCGACCTTGTGTTGTAGAGAACCCTCTCCTAGGGAAGTGGTGAAGCGTGGTTTTCTGAGATATTGAGTTATGCACTCGCAGTCCACTCTATATGACAGCAACATATCAAGGGATAACTATAAGGTGAAGTAACGCGTGTGCATGTCGTGGTAGCGGTGTGATGTTTCTGTCGACCTTGTGTTATAGAGAACCCTCCTAGGGAAGTGGTGAAGTATGGTTTCCTGAGAGATTGAGGTATGCACTCGCGGTCCACTTTATATGACAGCAACATATCAAGGGATAACTATAAGGTGTAGTAACGCGTGTGCATGTCGTGGTGGCGGTGTGATGTGTCTGTCGACCTTGTGTTATAGAAAACCCTCTACTAGGGAAGTGGTGAAGCGTGGTTTCCTGAGACATTGAGGTATGCACTCGCAGTCTACTCTATATGACAGCAACATATCAAGGGTGCATGTCATATTTCCTCTATTTACATAATTTTATTCTTTATAGTACATAATTTATATCTATTCATTAGAGGTCATTTATGACCATTTTATGGGTAATTCAGCCGTTGAATATTAGTTTATGACTACGTGAATTGTATATCATAAAATCAGACCATACATAGTTTAATACATAAGTCAGTTGAACTATCAACTTAATGTTTAAAACAGTTTTTGAGATATTGAGCTTTTTTTCAATCACATTAACAGTACAAGTAAACGTCACACAACACAGATTTATTACAATATAAGCAGAAAATGTACAAATATATTACACCGAAATCGATGACCATAATATTCGTGCATTTTGTACTTGTATTATAATATATTTGTGCATTTTGTTCTTACATTGTAATAAATCTGTGTTGTGTGACGTTTACTTGTACTATATATATACCAACACGTACTATGCTAATTAAAAAACTAATCACATTAAGACACACATATAGAAGAACAATTGAGATGGGTTACGTATTAAAATGTATTTCTGGGTAGACTAGAGGTACTAGAAGTCTTTTCGAATGGTTGTGGGACAACCTGTATATACTGGTGGAGCAACTCGACTACGTAAACACTTCCTAGGGATTTTGTAAGGCTGTTGGATAAATCACTGTTTGAAGTTCTCGAAGGGTCTGGAAATAAGGGGCTGTTGTTTTAAGGAAGGGCTTGTTGGAGATTCAATCCACTTGACGGATGAGGGTTAAGGCCCACCTGACAGGTCCGACCTTGCCTACCTGTACTTCGCCAACCCTTAGCCTGGTTATAAATGATGTGCTTGGTTATACTAAAACACTGGGTGTTTGGAATATTTTTACAACACCACTGTTGAGAATATTTTTATTGACTTTACTTTTACAAACACAAATAATACTTAAAATTGCATTTGATGTATATGTAATCCCCTACACTAAGTTTCTGTTGAATAGTTTCATAACATTCAACAAGTTTATAACAAGTATAAATTTCCTTTTATATTATACATCTTAATAGCAAACAATTATTGCAACTTTAAAGGTAGTAAAACATTTGGAATTTTTATTAATATTACAACTACAGTCAACCAATAGCCTATATAAAGGAGATTTAGATCTACTATTTATCGTTAGGCTGTGTTTAAAAGTAAATAATTAAACATAACATACAATTAGTCATGAAATAATATCAGTTAAATATTAAGTATTAGTTAAAATGTTAGGAGGTTAACTAGTAAATTATAAAGATTGAAAAATAATCATTTATAGTCCATTTATTGAATATCCCGATTTGATCTCTGAGCGACTTCAGAGCGCTCTTGCAGCAAGTGCTGGAACTACGAGAATGCTATGACCAATGACGTGACGATATTATCCAGCCGTTTGGCAACGCTTTAACTTCTTGCCTGGTTGTCACATCTACGTTCTTTATCTGCACATTTCTGATAACACACTTAATGAGGTAGTATACAAAAGATTACAAATTTTAAAATGAATGTAATGTCTAACATATTATTTATTAAAATTAAATTGAAACACACACACACACACGCATATATATATATATATATATATATATATATATATATATATATATATATATATATATATATATATATATATATATATATATATATATATATATCAAAAAGGGTACCTCGAACTGTAATGATTTATATATTTTGTTTTACTTTCTCTCATATGCGTTAGCATAGAGAAAGTATTGGGATCGTAAAAAAAATGTTTTTTTCGAAAAAAATGTTTTATGTCTGTCCGTATGTGTTTGTCTGTATATGCACTTCGTTGGAGACAAACGTATGTATCAATATTTATGAAATTTGGTATGTGTGTATATTTAGACAATATTTCAAGGCCATTTTGTAATTAAAAAAAAAAATTATGGGCAAAAAGCAAAAACGCCTATGGGAATTTTTTGAAAAACTGCTATAATGATTTTGATTACATTATCAGGATAAATGAAAATTACATTTTAAAATATTTTGGTGAAAACCGCATGTCTCTAACTCTACTAGTTTTTTAGTTATGGCAAAAAAAAGTATTTGGGAATCAAACTGGTAATTTTCAAAGTTTTGATTATTTAGTGTTTAATATGGGGGAAAGTTTGTGCTAATTTTTTGGAACCATTTATTATACATTTTTAGGTGCAGTTGTGCTCTTGGTAACACCTCGTGTGAGGCTCCACTCACGCGCCACTGCGCACTCAGTCATGTCAGGAGATTCATTAAATGAAGTATAGTATTGAAAAACTCATGTGAAAAAAAAAACTGTGTTGAAAACTTCAACTAGGAAGACGGCCTTCTGGACCATCGTCCAGCATGGTCGGCATTTCATCAGCGGCGTCGTACATTTTGTAGAACTGGATGTTGTTGCCAGATCTCCAGTAGACACCGAAACAGGTCGTTATCCAGTCTTCTTCCTGTCCATATGTTACGACAGTAGACAGGACTGACATCTGTAGTTTAGTTGGTTCCGTCTCTGTTAATTATAACATCAGAAACTAATCAATTAATAGGTATTTCCAAAATTACTATTTCAAAAACTGTAAACTTTATTGGTACAATTACAAGAACAGATCTTAATTTGCATATATAGGGGCTGGGGTAGTGGAGGGGAAACGCCCCACCACATTTGTGTCGTCTGCAAGCTCAAGTCTGTGCTAAACTTCCTAGCAGTATGTTGCTGCAAACATTAACTGCACACGTATTATTACTTCCATTAGTTATTGTTTATACTTTCTAAACACACCAATGCTTTGCTGTGCCTTAGTCTTTGGGTATTTTCAATTTAGGTGTTAGAAAAATAAAGTTTGACTGTTTACTTGATTTTATATGAAATAAAGTAACTTACAGTTGTTTTCATAACTAATCAATAATCTGATCACATTAATACAATTACAGGATTGCTAACCTAACCTAACCTATGCGCATAAATCATCTGGTCACAGTAATACATTTACAGGATATTATTTCGATATAATTTGCACATAAATCATCTAGTCACAGTAATACATTTACAGGATTTTATTTCGATATAATTTGCACATAAATCAGCTGGTCAGTAGGAGTTTTTCTACACTGTTATTTTTATTTTCGTTTACAATTTTAAAAATTACATACATAAAAACATTCCTATATATGAATGCAATGTTGTGTAAATATGTCAGGTGAATCCATTCAGTACTTATCTTGTTTTGTTTGATTAACTACGTACGAAAGTTCGATTTTTATGTGAAGAAGACTATAATTCAATGATATATTCAATTGTTCTTTGGATATAAAATAATGATTAAATTTTATCGTTCTAAGTTTATCGATGCCCCTTACTTGTAATTTATTTATAACTGTCACCGATGCATTCACTGCGGTCATTAGAAAGCGACCTCTGTATATATTTTCTCTGTGTATTCAGTTAACAGTAACATATACATTTTAACATCCGACTAACTAAGTGTGAACAACATCTAACTTACGCGCCCTCCCAATGATGGCCACCTCAATATGTTGCTTGTTGAGGGTGTCAGCAAGTGGGCCGACCTCAGGAGGGTAGTCTTCACCCCTCTTCTCCCAGCCGCGTCCTTCGTACAGACTTCCATCATCCCCTATAAGGAAGCTGAAGATAAGAGTGCTTTATACTTCAGTGTTGGATAGTTCCTGACTAATTAACTGGTGTGAAACATAAGTAAGCTTATATGATTTGTCAAAATATTTTATATGAAGTATAGGAATTTTTAGTTTTATCGAACAAAATGTTTAGCAGGTTTTCTACGCTTATCATTTCATCTCTAAAAATATGATATTTTACTGATTGTTAAAATATTTTAAAATAATAAATGGATAAAAATGTGTCACTTTAATTTTGGTAAATTCACGTTCACTTTGTTAATTTTGCTAATTAATAAATTAAGATAGTTGTTACAACCATTTTTTTCGATTTGTGAAACTGTAACAAAACGACAAATGGTGTTCTGTATTCAAAATATTATTTCTGACAATTGTCTTATACAGAGAAAAATAATAAACTGTGAGAAAAATATTTATGAAATTTTAATAACAAGTGTATATCCTAGAATCGGTCTTGTGTTAAGTCTATTAAACAAACTGAAAATGTATTTTTCCTTTTGTGTATATCCTAGGAAGAATGTTGGAAACAGACAAGGCAATTCTATATTTTTAGTTTGAAGGTAAATTTCAATCTGTATTTTACAATGGTTGATTGAAGTTATCCGGAATTGACCGGATTATATATATATATCATAAATCTATTCTCGAAAACAGGCCTAGGCCTACGTATACTTTTTTTTTTTTTTTTTTTTAATTAAGTAATTCAACATGACTAATTTTAGGCTTAAAACACGGGCTTATTTGAAATCCCGTGTGACTAGCCAATGCAAAGTCACACGGGATCCCAAACTGCTACCACCCCCTCTGGGGGGTGTATAAAGGGGGGTTGTGAGACCGGTTGGAAATAAGATATGAAGCTATATATGACGCCAGTGAAAATGCAAGCTCATCCATATCGTTTTACCAGTACAATACTTCTTCACTTAGTACATTAGTAAAATTAAAATTTTATATCATGTTTTTTATAATAGTATAAATAACTATTTTTTTCTATGTATTATTTTTACATTCTGTACAAATTATTCTGTTAGGGTTGGGGAGTGAGAGGCCATCATTTAAACAGAAGTGGGTGGTACAAACAATTTTGGGAGCCCCTGACTTAGGGGTAATAAAATATATTTGGACACGTAGTGTTAATACGACATAAAATACTGATTTTCATAAGATATTGGAATTCTCTACTGTGACGACAAACGATCACGTGTTTATTAGTGAGATCGATGGTTGAATACGTATCGATAGCAACATTAATATTGAATGACCAATAAATAGAATGTAATACTCACTGGTATCTTATATCTGGTAGATTATTACAATTAATATCGGTATACTGAATCTCACGAACTCTCTCCTTGCACTCTTTGACCGTGGTACAAGGCTGGGTTTCAGACCATGTCACCACCATGTTAGTAACAGGAAGTTTAATTTTAGGTATTGACTCAGGACATTTTAAGGGATCTGCTTTCCACGACTTTCTGGTGTAGAAGACGGCGTACTCGTCCTTCTTCCCTGGCGGAGGGGGTTTAGCAGTAACCCTCTCCTCTGGCTCTTCATGTTTGGATTCACCTAGTTGTATTTCTTCAAAGTCAGCCTCTCCTTCATCATCTTCCGAATCTGTATATATACGGGGGTCACCAATAACTTCCACTTCGACCCCACCCTTCTGCTCATTCGGAGACTCTTCTCCCCTCATTTCTTACCTTTATCTAAACAAACAAATAGTTTTACATGTGAAAAAGGAAAACATATTACGGCTAATCTATCATCAACTACTATAGGTTTTTAGTAGAGTTAGTATTTTTGTAAATGACGGCAGTTACATGAGAGCCACCCATGTAATTGATACCTCTCCCTGCATGGAGGTGTATTTTGGCAATTCTTATAAGGTGTTACAATAGCAGTTAATTTGCTTTTAAGTGAAGCCAGAACTTTTCCGAAATGGTGCTTATAAGTGCCTAGATGTACTTTAAGAAACATCTCAAATAACACATATAAAACCATCTATACAAAGACACCCTTCGATCGACCAATCAGTCAGTGTCAGTCCAGTAGAATTGTGTCTTCAACCTGAAGTGAAAGTTACAGTGTTAAACAGCGACGGATATTCTGTGAACACTATCTAACTCAAGTGTGATTAATTTATGTAAGTACTAGGGGGTTAATTTTTAGTGTTAATTAATGTATGGCTGGTAAAATAAATCTTCGTACATCGTAGTGTGTACTTTAGATAAGTAGTAAGTGTGAATAAAAGTGAGTTGAACTGGAATCGTATTTTATTTTGGACCCTGTGGACTCTAAGAATATTATTTACGTGTACCCATTGTATATTATGTATGTATCAAATTGACACGTAGAAATCAAAGAGATAGTCTTGTTGGCTTTATAGAATTACAGAATCATCGGTCCAGCTTAATTAATATTACCATGTGAAAGTAAATTGTTTAAAGTGTTAGATTTTATTGCATGCTAATTCACCTTTAATTTCTATTTTTTAAAAAATATAGTATATAAATACTTTACAACGACAGTAAAGATTTCTTCCTTGGTTTTTCTAATGCTTGACTACCAAGTTGTAAATGTATCATTAACTAAAAATTCTAAACTAATATTAAATAAATTATCATATTTACAGCGTAAAGGATAATATATAAATTAGTATATCATTATATATCCAATGTGATTTTCTTAATGTACTGTAATTCTGCACCATAATAAATAAAATCGTACAATTACTTCAAACATGATTTTCGTGTAATTTTTTTCATATTTCATAAGAGTATAGTGTATAAAAATGATTGTCAAGTTGATTAAAACTGACTGTCAATTATCTGGAAATAAAGCCAATAAAACGTGGTTCAGATTCCACATAAAGCTGTAGATCTATTAGTTACCTTGGCTATCGGGCTGTAAATAAATAGCTATTTCTGAGGAACAGTCGACCGTAGTTCAGTAACAACGACTACACTCACCACACTCATTCGCACGTCATGTTCACCCATATCTTAATAATGAACATATTTTATATAAGAAAAACAGTTGGTCTTGTTAATAAAATAATGAACAAATAATAAATGCTTTACATGTTTTAAAACATACAAATCATCTATATAAAATGTTTTATTTAAGTATACAGACCTAAAGACATGTATTAGATAACTGTAAATTGTATAATTAATTACCTCAACCTGAACATACAAATTTGTTTGATTAGATCTGTTAAACTCACTTGTTAAGAACACTTCAACAATAACAACACAGACGTGATCATTGCTGATGCTGGTTCAGAGTTGTCAGATAGAATGTTTGAGTAGCTGATAACTTTAATAGGCAATAAATTACTCTTAACCCATAACGGATGAGTTGAAAGATTACATCTTATATTGCGATAAGTTCATTACGCTTTAACTTTTTTTACTTGTTAATATGACATCGCAACTAGGTAAAGCTTTTCAAGTATAAATAAAATATATTGGAAATGTGCAAAATTACCATAGTATGACTTAGCTTAAACACTGATTGAGACCACATTAATTTGTTAAATTAATAGGTTGGATAAATTAAGCTAGAATCCAACCTTTTAAAAATAAAACTACAATGCGTCATTCAGAGATTTGTTCCCATGACGACATATTACAGATACAGTAGTCATCCTGGAGATGCTCTTGGCTTGAATTTTTTATCTATGTAACGTTCAATGAAAATAAATTGCTAGATCCTACAAAACTGTGTCCGGTAAACTTTTTTATGCACTGAAGTGAAAAAGATAATATTGTGAAAACTCATAATAACCTAGGCATTTTTTATTAAAAATGCTGCATTCATAATTTCGATAATGTTGAAAATTTAATTTGTAATATCAAAATTGTTAGTTTTATATAGTTTTAAACAATTAGAAGCAGATCAGTCAGAAGGGTTCAGCTTCTGCATATTTTGTATGCGTGATTTTTATATTTATATACTTTATTTAGGCACGCACAGGTCACGAGCCCATGGGTCTACTATTTAGGCACGCACAGGTCACGAGCCCATGGGTCTACTGTTTAGGCACGCACAGGTCACGAGCCCATGGGTCTACTATTTAGGCACATACAGGTCACAAGCCCATGGGTCTACTATTTAGGCACGCAAAGGTCACGAGCCCATGGGTCTACTATTTAGGCACGCACAGGTCACGAGCCCATGGGTCTACTATTTAGGCACATACAGGTCACAAGCCCATGGGTCTACTATTTAGGCACGCAAAGGTCACGAGCCCATGGGTCTACTATTTAGGCACGCACAGGTCACGAGCCCATGGGTCTACTATTTAGGCACATACAGGTCACAAGCCCATGGGTCTACTATTTAGGCACGCAAAGGTCACGAGCCCATGGGTCTACTATTTAGGCACGCACAGGTCACGAGCCCATGGGTCTACTATTTAGGCACGCACAGGTCACGAGCCCATGGGTCTACTGTTTAGGCACGCACAGGTCACGAGCCCATGGGTCTACTATTTAGGCACGCACAGGTCACGAGCCCATGGGTCTACTATTTCAGTAACATTTGTATTTTGTTAACTTCTGTACCGCCTTTCAGTGAAATAAATATTGATTTGATTCGCAATTGTTTTTATCTCACCCGACCACCCATAAAGTACTGTGACAATAACCTTCCGATCTGCGACAAACGAATATCGAGACTTCTTCCGTAGAATATCGAGACTTCTTCCGTAGTATATTATGTTCCAGAGACTTCTTCCGTAGTATATTATGTTCCAGAGACTTCTTCCGTAGTATATTGAGACTTCTTCCGTAGTATATTATGTTCCAGAGATTCCTTCCGTAGTATATTATGTTCCAGAGACTTCTTCCGTAGTATATTATGTTCCAGAGACTTCTTCCGTAGTATATTATGTTCCAGAGACTTCTTCCGTAGTATATTATGTTCCAGAGACTTCTTCCGTAGTATATTATGTTCCAGAGACTTCTTCCGTAGTATATTATGTTCCAGAGACTTCTTCCGTAGTATATCAAGACTTCTTCCGTAGTATATTATGTTCCAGAGACTTCTTCCGTAGTATATTATGTTCCAGAGACTTCTTCCATAGTATATCGAGACTTCTTCCGTAGTATATCGAGACTTCTTCCGTAGTATATCAAGACTTCTTCCGTAGTATATCGAGACTTCTTCCGTAGTATATTATGTTCCAGAGACTTCTTCCGTAGTATATTATGTTCCAGAGACTTCTTCCGTAGTATATCGAGACTTCTTCCGTAGTATATCGAGACTTCTTCCGTAGTATATCAAGACTTCTTCCGTAGTATATCGAGACTTCTTCCGTAGTATATTATGTTCCAGAGACTTCTTCCGTAGTATATTATGTTTCAGAGAAGGAATTCTTTTAAAGTAACATTACAAAAGCTGGTTGTCTTACATAATATTTGCATCATAACATACCAACACTCTGAGGACGGCATTCTATGATTGAACCATTTCCGATATAGCAAAAACACTTTACACATACATACTATACCAAAAATATAGTTTTTTTTTAAACAAATATTAATTAGTTGCACCATACTGGGCACGGCCCAAAAGAAGGCAGGAGAAAATCTTAAACTAGAGGATTGTTTAGGAAGTGCGTCATATTAAAGGTATCTTTTAATAGAACACAATGCCGTAAACCCGACTCAAAAGGATCACACCAGGCAAAATGGTGATGGTTTTTAGGTAACAAACTTGAGCTTGATAAAAAAATTGACTCGTTTTTTTGAACCTTTGTAGATTAAAGCAATAACTTGTAAACCATTGATACTGTGCATAATAGTTTTTTTGTTTTTTATGTTAGAATAGGTTCAGTTGTATATCAAATTAAATATCCTTACTTGCAGAACAAAATTTTAAAAATCCAACCATGGTCCATCTTACATAAATTGGCCATAGTTAGTTCTACAAAATGAAGCTAATTGAGAATCGTCTAGGGTTTCCTGTCTATTTATGAGTTACAATTGAAAAAACTAAGAACTTTTCTGGGATATAAATAAGGGTTTCTAATTTGGAAGTGACCTTTACATCCACTGGGAACATGTTATGATAATTATAACAGAATTGTTTCTTCGAAGCTCAATTTTGTAAATTTCAACCACCACCATTTTATGTAAAATAGACATTTTATGGTCGGAGTTGTAGCATTGGATTGTTTCTTTAAAGATATTTTACTTTATATACAACATTACCAATTCTCTCAATGAATTATTTGTCTGGACCCTCCGAGACTATCCCCCTTGAAGTTATTAACTATTTAGAAGGCTTAGTTTTGATGTTTTACAAGTTAATGGTTTAATCTACAATGGTTTAGAAACGAATGATTTGTTTATCAATATCAAGTTTGAAACCTTGAACCATCGCCATTTTGGCTAGGGTGATCCTTATTAGGTTGTTTTTGCGGCATTGTGTTTTACTAGTAGAGCTCTCTAATTTGATGTATATGTCAAACTAAGCTCTAAGTTAACATTTCCTTCTGACTTCTCGTGGGCCGTCCCCAGTAGAAGTAGAACTTTAGGTATAGTATATATGAGATATACGAGTTATATAATACTCGTATGTATAAAGAATCATAACTTTATCTGCATTGGTTCAAAAAATACAACGCGGTTCTCAAACTTCTTATACATCCTGTGTACAGTATATATTGTAATAATAACAAATATTAAATATTTACGATGTAAATCTAATATCGGCCGACATTTTAGCTACGACTTTTCATACTGACCTAATAATGATTTTTAGTCCCACCTGGTGTGAGAAATAAGTATGATATTAGATAATAACTTGATATAAGAAATTAACACCTATGAAGCAATACTAAGAATTTTGATGTTATGTCAACATTGATTCACAGGACAAATGTAATAAATTTGAAGTCTGACTTTTATTGCATGTAAATAATAAATAATTGAATAATTATTCAATATAATTTAATATAGCTTCATTTATATTGTACAGAGAAAAGGGTCAGTTTTAGAACGTAGAGGGTAGAGGGTGCAGCACTTATAAATATGGCAACTTATAATTTAATACTACTTTAATAAAGCCTAATAATACTAGTTTACCTGTACGTAATATGAAGGAATACTACAGTATTACATTTTATATTAGATAGTAAGAAAGGATTATTAGAATTCTTTTGTCATAAAGAAAATGAAAATGTTGGCTGAGGCGAGTAATAAAATGCAAATGTTACACCACTTCAAAAGATTTTTATTAATATGCAACGTATATTTTATGAAAATGAACGAACTATTTCCATTTTAACAATTCTCTTATACTTTCTTTGTAGTTTCATAATTTTTTTTTCAATATTACGTAGCATCAAAAAATTTAATTTATATTTGTCTCTACACAAACGTAATTAAACAATGCTATCGCATATTTTCGATGGATATTTTGACACGTTGTAGGTTATTAATAGTAGTATAAACATAAATAACTAAGATAATCTCAAATATACGTTTTAGACTTTATACTTGGTCTACAAATAATGTATTAATAACGTCAATTAATACAAGCACCGAGAAATTCAACAATATTTTTACGCAACATGGTAATTATGCGTCCTCCAGTGCGAGAGTAATTACCCATTTGATTTTTTCAAGTCCAACACAGTTACTTCCAGAAGGCACTAGAATAGCAGTTAGTTTTCCTGTAGAAAAAGCCAAAATCTTTCCGAACGGCGTCTAAAAGGATCAAGATTCCTCTTACAGAAACATCTCAACAGCTCTGAAATATCTAGACTTGCAGTGACGTTTTATATAAAGGCACCCTCAGCCGACCAGTAAGTCTCAGTGGAAGTGTACCTTCAGTGTTCAGCCTACAGTAAAAGTTATAGTCAAATAACAGTATTAAATAGTGACAGTTCACGGACAAAATGAAGGATTATTGCGTGAGCAAAAACTTTAATGTGATCCGTGACGTTAGTTGTTTTAAATAATTATGTTTTTTTTTATGGTAAATGGTTTTTAAAAATAAACAGTTAGTAGTCCAATTGTGGTGTCGAATTATTTATAATCCAGTGGACCGTAACAATATGTATTTAAAATGACGCATTATACATTAAATAAGCCCATAAAAATCGATTACTAAAAACAATCAAAGATATCTCACTAACATGGTCAATTTATATTGAAATAAATAACCAACGATAGTATGATCGTGTTTTTGTAGATAAATGAGAGTTCTAGTACAAGAAATCCAATCGGAATGCATCTATCCAGAAGTCCTTTGTCTAACCTCTCTGATACCTATTGAAGTGAACCTATAAGAGATAAGGGCAAAGGCTTATTTAACCACTAGGGCTAAACATACAAAACCCAATTTTGTTAGGGTTGTACGTTACATACCACACGCCCTCTACATAGTGAGTGACATTACTCAATATGAACTGGTTAACACGTATTCGCTGTGATGAAAACACTATGGTACAATCTATTAGAGGACTAAATTTAATTTCGTTTTTCATGAGTATTTCTACATTTAGTGTTGTAATTAGTGAACAAGAAGTGAGCTTCCAGGCTAAAAGAAGGACGATTAAAAATGTATAATTCGTATCAACAAATAATATCAAAATAAATTTTTAATTACCTGTGTTTTAGTGTTTGAATATTGATTTCATAGAACTAAATCCAGGATCAGTGACGATTCAAAAACTGCTTCTTTGATTGAATAAGGACAGTTTAATACTCCCTGAAAATAATGAATTTTGCAGTCATTAATAATGTGAGAACATTTCCAGTAGTTGCATCGATGACGATGCAGTACTGGAAATGGACGATCCAGTAGTTTAATCGATTTTCCACACACCGGTGCAAAATCGATTAAACATACGGATGTTTATTCCATCGATGACGTCATAGGGTCTGATACTATAAACTTTTTTCGAGCGTGAAAAATATCACAAGTTAACGTTCAGATGGTTTTTGATGAAAATTCGTTTGAAATTAACCAAGAAGCTAGTCGAGAATGTTGTTTTCTATATTTAAATAGCCCTAATTGTTTTTGAATATCGTGCCAAACAAGGAAATTCGGAGTAGTAGACATTTTTAATTTATTATTATTCAAGTTTTGACCCAATCAGGCCATGGAAATAAACGTCAACTCTTTTTTTAATTTTGTTTAGTTGGCCAATCTCTGAGACAATATTTTTTTTAATAAGTTGCATTTAATTTTCTGTCAGCCGTTGAATGGTTTTCAAATAAAAAATCATTTGCTTGAACGGCTGCTGTTAGAAATGTCAGTTTATGTTCCAGCAGTTCTTTATTTTTCTATTATTTCACGAATCCGTTAGTTCTGCCATACTTCAGTTGTTAAAACATCATACGGTATGATTTATAACTGTATTAGATTTCGTTCTTTTTATACGATAGAATTCGTTCAAAAAAACTAACAGTCATTTTTAGGATTCGAACCTGTGCTATAGAGATAGTGTTTTTTTTTTTGTTTTTTTTTTTTTTTTTTTTTTTTTTTTTATTTCCTTATTACTTAACTCAGAATTTAATGTACCTAATTAATTAAAGAATGTACTTATTATGGTTATGTGCACAGTATCGCTTAGCTGTTATATTTTGTGTGTGATATTATTGTTGCAATTTTTATAATAGTAGTTGGAAATTTATTATATCTATTCAAAGTAAGTGATATGATTATAATATACTTACATTACCGGCATGCTGGCTCAACTTTGTTATAATAATGATACATAACTTTGTTTAATTTTAAATTAACTAAAACACTTCATGTTATATGCTAAATATTTTATAACTAGCAGGACATATATAACACTAGATTCAAGGTAATAGGCCTATTTGTTTTTAGCAAATAAAGAAGAGAAACATTATTTTTACAGTTCTTACACATTTTTAGCTTAATGCTGTAATTTACTTTAACTTCTTAATTTATAGTGTGGAATGTATTCATACGACATTTGAACAAATAACAACAAATTTATTCATTTTGGAGATTCCAGAACCATCTTCATTTCGAGGATAATTGCTTTTCCATGATCTTCTCAACTTTACGGATGTGGTCGGCATTATACAACATTCAGTGATAATTACAACCATATAAAAGTAACCATAACCAAACAAACATAAAAAGTAGGTATTTATAAAAAACGATCAAGTATTCTAAAAGTCAATAAAATGGTTCGTCCCACTCCCCCATAACTGGTGTTGACCCATCCACCCACCCTATAGACACACAAGATTGGGGTTGACCCACCCACCCATCCTGTAGACACACATGACTGACGTTGAACCAACCACCCTATAGACACACATGACTGACGTTAACCCTCCCACCCACCCTATAGACACACACGACTGGTGTTGAGGCTTCGGACTGCGGTTCGAATGTCGAATGTCTAAGGTTCGAATACACAACTTCGCTCCAAAGTTGTCCACGCTGGGGCAGGCGAGGACAGTGAGGGAGAGAGAGGGGTGGGGATCGCGTTGTGTATGTGTTAGTGAGGCAGGTTCTTTGCTACTACTATCGACGTTATGATGAAATCTATAGCCAAATTCCTTAAAGCACTCAACTGGCCACCTGGATAGATACTTCTAAGCAGTTGACAGCCAACTTAAATATGTGATTTAAAGCAAGAAATTCAATATAAATAAAGATAAATTAATAGATATTTTTGTAGTTTATTAATAAAGATGTGTGCACATCAAGTTAGTCGGTCAAAATGTTACTAAATAAAAAAAAATAAACTAAACGGAGTTGACTTTAAAAAATGTAGCTCTCATTATTTCTATAATTGTATATAATCATAAAATGTACAGTCAGGACACCTGTATATATTGTTAATGTTTGGTTAACATTTCGTGTAACAGTTAGTTCATGTAACCCCATTGTGAACAGGTAGATGGGGTCATTGACTGCCGTGGGGTATGTGTGGACACTTCTATCCCTCGGAGCTGCGCTGCTCTGCTGTTCTGGAGCATATCTCCCTTACTGGATACAGGTATCCAATGAGTTTTGGTAAACCATTTGTTTTATAAAGGTTACTATTAACATCATTCTCAATATTTGTCAGTACTTGTTATATTACATGCATTATTTGGCTCTAATATTTGTTTACAAGTAATTAAATTTGCTACAGATCCCAAATGTACACATTTTTATACCAAAGTGCCTAATGCTTACTATTTGCACCCCAGTTTCATGTTTGATAAACCTCTAAATCTCGATATCAACTTGAATTTGATAAACTGTCATTTCTGGTACCTAGTCATGAGTAATTTTTATGTCATATTGTGTTTATATTTTAATCTATTTATAGTTTTAATAAATAATGAGATTGTTAACTCATTATTTCAAAAAATACTGAATTGTAATTATTTTTTAGTTCAGTTCAACTATACAGTTCAAATTCAACAAATTCTTAAACGGTCCTTGGAAGATTACAGTTTAGTTGGCTTAAAATATTACCCGTCCTCTTATTATTCTGGGGGCTCACTTTTACAGCTATTAAATACAAGCAGAAAGTACCAAGCAGGAAGATATTTGTGGACTATAAGTTTATGAGGTTTTTATACAGTAGTCCAGAATTGCAAGTAAAGTTTCACATATTTAACCGAGAACAATTATAAAAATAATCGATGTTTTACAAAAACCAACTTATGGTCCACTATAATATGACTTCGCCTTTCAAATACCACTTCAAAACTTGAATTGTTACAATACAATTATTGTTGCAAGCCAAATCGTCGGAATAGAAATTCATATTTTGAGGGTTTTTCACGGAGAGAAACGGCTACCTTAAAGATCAAACACTAACTTACTGTAGCTAGTGTAATCCAATAACAAATGTAGATACTGTTTTGAAAGTGAGAATCCTAAAGAGCAATAGACGAATTAAAGTATTCTATCACGTTATTTCACAGGGTCGGCTGCTGGGCAAAGTGGACGCCTACTTCAATAGTTTCCGACGGTGTAACTACCCCAAACTAAGCCCCCAGGGTGTGGACATAGTGATCCAGTGTGCGAGATATTCAAGGTGATTCATTTACTATATAAAACTGTAAGGTTCTCTTTTACCAATAGCCCTAATGTGGTATGTTGTATTCTCATAATCCATCAAATTAGTCGGAGCTTTAATTTTTAGTATAAATTCTCGTTCACTATATTACATTAATAATAACTATAAAATAAAATTTTAAAATGGTTTGATTTTATTTGACAATTTTTTTTTAATGTTTTAGTAAAGCAAATATAGTAAGGTTGACAAAAATAGTAAGGTTGGCTTCATAGTGCGAATGGTGGTGATGACCTTTCCAACCACCCATACATGAAAGGTTGTGATGAACATCCATCCATACTTATACAATGGTATTGACCCACCTTCCTATACACGTTCGGTGGTGTTGACATTATCTGTCATACCTGTCCACAAGATTGGAGGGTCTGTCATACGTGACCTCAGGGTGGGTGGGTCAACGCCTGCTATGTGCCTGCACGCGCGCGCGCGCGCGTGTGTGTGTGTGTGTGTGTGTGTGTGTGTGTGTGTGTGTGTGTGTGTGTGTGTGTGTGTGTGTGTGTGTGTGTGTGTGTGTGTGTGTGTGTGTGTGTGTGTGTATGTGTGTGTCAACTTCTTCCGTATGTGTTCTCAGGGTGGGTAGGTGTGGCAATCTCTGATATGCGTATGGCAATACAATAGTGTATGACAGAATGGGTGGCCAACAGCATACACTAAGCTAAAAGTATACGATTTTTCGAATATGTTTATTCGCTTGGCTGATTCTAGCACTCAATTTATGATAGTTTTTTAATTAGCATAATACGTGTTGGTACATATACAGTACAAGTAAACGTCACACAACACAAATTTATTACAATATAAGCACAAAATGCACAAATATACTACAATACAAGCACAAAATGCACAAATATTATGGTGATCGATTTCGGTGAACCACGCTCACCTTCCTCAGACCAGAGGGATTCACAAAAGAATGGAAAACGGAGTTCAACAACTCAATTTATAGGCCTATGATCACGTGACCCCATTGGCTGGAATCGTCAAAATGGCGGCTGCTGTGATATTATTGGTTAATTCCTATTGTTTGTTACTTCTCTTCTTTTATTCACTGAAAATACATTATTAAAAACTATTTCGGAATCAAAATTAACCTGTTCATTCATTAATTTATCACGATCCTTACATTTTTCTTTAAAAATAAATAACTCTTCCCAAGCATTCATGTTACGACCCTTCTTACAAAATTTTAGAATATCTACATTTTCATCTATTTTATTCAAACTGTGGGTACAATTCAGAAGGTGTTTAGCTACATTAGATCTTTCAGGTTTATTATTTTTAAAAGCAGAGACATGGTTTTTATATCTTTTGCTAAAATTTACAGTCTGACCTATGTAAAACATATTACAATCATTACAGTTAATCCTATATATTCCTGAATTATTAAATTTATCTTCACTTTCAATATTCGGGTGTAAAATGTTGGACATAGTATTACAAGTCTTAAAAGCTACTAATAAATTGAATTTCTTAAATCTATTACCAACTCTTTGTGCAAACAAGCCGATATTTTAGCCACAGACATTGAATGTAACGTATCTCAGTTGAAAGATTGTAACAGAAACGAAATTAGATATGATGTAAGTAAAATATGTAAAACAATGTAGGTCCAAACTAATAATTTGAAACAGGTTTTAGATTATAAAGTTTGTTTATATGTAAAACAGAAATTACAGAATGAGGATCTAGTCGCAGTTAAAGCGGATAAGAGCAACGCAATTGTAATTCTGAAAAAAGAAGATTATATTACTAAAACTGAAGATTTTATCACGGAAAATAAATTTTAAGAACTAAAAGGTGATCCTACAAATAAATATCAGGATGAAATTAATAAAGTTGTAAAATCTTGTACAAAAGTTATTACTGATAATGTTCGTTTTAGAGCTTTTATGAATAATCCTAAGGCACCCACAATGAATGGTATTCCGAAAATTCACAAACCTAATGTACCTATTAGGCCCCTGGTAAATTTCAAATCTGCGCCTACTTACAACGTATCAAAGATATTGTCCAATATTTTGACTTCTGCTTTGAACCTTGAAAATAAATATACCGTTAAGAACAGTATTGATTTTGTTGATAAGGTCAGTCATGTAAAATTGTGTAATAAGACTAGGTTAGCCTCATTTGACATATGTAATCTATACACTAATATTCCAGTTGATGAAGTGATTAACTTAGTTAAGGAAAAATTTTTTTCATATTGTTGTAGAACAACAATATGAAAAAATGTATGTAAATCAAATTGTAAAGTTGCTCAAAACTATCTTGAAACAAAATTACTTCCGTTTCAATAACAAATTTTACCTACAAAACGATGGTTTAGCTATGGGTAGTCCACTGTCAGCCATTTTATCAGAAGTTTATTTACAGTATCATGAAGACTCCATTTTAGATAAATTAAAAAAGGAACATGATATCATATTTTACACCCGTTATGTCGATGATATTCTGGTTTTGTTTAACGAGAAATCATGTAATGACTTAGATAATATGTTAAATATACTTAATTGTCACCACCAGAAGCTTAGTTTTACCAGTGAATTTGAATCTATTAATGAAATTATCTTTTTGGATCTAAAAATAATTCGTGATAATAACCAACTTTCATATAGAATTTTCAGGAAACCTACTCAAACCAATTGTACCATAAATAACAGTTCTGTCCATCCCCCGTCTCACAAAACAGCTAGCTTCAGAAGTATGTTATATATGGCGTATTCAATACCATTAAGTGTTGCAGATAGAAAACAGGAAATAAATTTAATAAAATCAATAGCTATTGCAAATGGATACAAAGCATCAATGATTGATGAAATTGGAAGTAGAATAAAAAGGAAAATAGAAAACAAAATTCGAGACGATAGACGAACAACACTTAAAAAAGAAAAATCCGATAAAGAACAAAAGAAGTATGTATCCATCCATTACAATGGGCCGTTTACACAAAGAGTTGGTAATAGATTTAAGAAATTCAATTTATCAGTAGCTTTTAAGACTTGTAATACTATGTCCAACATTTTACACCCGAATATTGAAAGTGAAGATAAATTTAATAATTCAGGAATATATAGGATTAACTGTAATGATTGTAATATGTTTTACATAGGTCAGACTGTAAATTTTAGCAAAAGATATAAAAACCATGTCTCTGCTTTTAAAAATAATAAACCTGAAAGATCTAATGTAGCTAAACACCTTCTGAATTGTACCCACAGTTTGAATAAAATAGATGAAAATGTAGATATTCTAAAATTTTGTAAGAAGGGTCGTAACATGAATGCTTGGGAAGATTTATTTATTTTTAAAGAAAAATGTAAGGATCGTGATAAATTAATGAATGAACAGGTTAATTTTGATTCCGAAATAGTTTTTAATAATGTATTTTCAGTGAATAAAAGAAGAGAAGTAACAAACAATAGGAATTAACCAATAATATCACAGCAGCCGCCATTTTGACGATTCCAGCCAATGGGGTCACGTGATCATAGGCCTATAAATTGAGTTGTTGAACACCGTTTTCCATTCTTTTGTGAATCCCTCTGGTCTGAGGAAGGTGAGCGTGGTTCACCGAAATCGATCACCATAATATTTGTGCATTTTGTGCTTGTATTGTAGTATATTTGTGCATTTTGTGCTTATATTGTAATAAATTTGTGTTGTGTGACGTTTACTTGTACTGAATTTATGATACAAAACAATATCTAATGTATATTCAACAGTATTATTATTATTATTTTATTTTTGTAATGAGTAATTCTTTTTTAATCCGGCTAAAATAAGTGACCATACAATTAACAATATAATTGTGATATTTGTTATGTACGTCACAGGTGGAAAGATATACCGAGCGGCTGGTGGCAGGCTAGCACAGTGTTGGTGGTGGGGGCATGTGCACTCAGTATCATGGTGGCAGTGATGGCGGTGTCCTCATGTTGTCTGGAGTACGTAGTACACTCGGCCTCCGCCAGAGTCGCAGGGACATTGCAACTAGCTGCAGGTTAATAAATGTAATTTTTATCTATTTTTTCATTTTTAATATTATTATTTTTCGTTGAATAAATTTTATCTCGATATTCACTGTATATATGATGATCATAACAGTATAAGAAGCGATTAGACTGTAAGGACATTTTTTATAAATAAATTGTATACTTCGTTGTCTTTTTCAATATCCGCAGGGCTGCTGATGAGTAGTGGTGTGGCTGTCTATCCCATGGGCCTCGATAACAGGGAAGTCAGGGACTGCTGTGGAGCTACTGCGCACGCGTACAACTTGGGTAAGGACCTCGAAATAGATTGCAAAATATGTTATCCATCGAGATAAAGTTAGACAAATATATCCTCTCTTACAACTAACCTCCAATGATTGTTTTTTTATATCAGAATGGAGCTATAGGATTTAAAAGTTTTCCACCATATGGGTTTAAAATTATGATTTAATGTTCCTTCAATGTTCCTTACAGTTAAAAGAATGTGTAATGCCAGGAAAGGTGTACGTCTAAATTCCCCAATACACGGAAGTGTGAATAAAATCACTTCCTTAAGGACAAGAGCCGTACTATAAGTTTGTATACATACATCGTTTCACGCACCTAAAAAAACTATTAGGCATATAAAAACTATTTACCATAACTTAAATCAATACATTAATGAGTTTATATTATCTTTTTTTAGTATACGCCAGTGGCATTCTTATCAACAAGCGGATAATACTATTGACTAAACAAACAAGAAGACTGTCCGCACAAATGGGTCCCGAGAATTCAGTGTTCCTGTTATGGGTAAAATTAGTTCTTGTTCAGTTTTAACAGGTAGCGCCAGCGGTTTCCCTCTCTAGCTCTATTCATTCTTTTCTCTGTATCACTCCAGCACATAGTAGACTGAGTAATATCTAAGCTAATAGTACGCTAACAGTTGTCGGAACACTTATTTGAAACCAATCACCATTAGATATGCGTGTCTACAGAAAATGTATTACCTTGGACAATCTGTTAGCTTATATTGATAAATATAGTACTTAGTGCCTTAAAAATAGTTTATACTTAAATATTCCCTTTATATGGTTTTTGAAGTAATTGGATACTTTAGAAAATAAACCAAATTATTTTTAATGTTGTTCATAATTTTCGTAGTTTCTTAGAGACATTTTGTTTCAGGTACCTGTCGGATCTCCTGGTCTGTGTACCTTCTAGCAGGGGCGATCACTCTTCTCTTAGTTTGCTTCGCTCTGAGCCCCTGCGTAGCCCGTGAGCTTTATCCATGACCGGGTCTGGTTTTGACCCACTCTCCTAAAAACCTTCTGGAAACATCCACTCAACTGTGATGGATGTCATAGGCATGATAATTGAGTATAATTGAATACTCATCTTCAAGCCTAAGAGAAATGTCCTAGCACTGTATCGTAGCTTTACTGAAAATGACTTTTGAGAATTTGTGAATGTTATAGTATGACATTTACGTTTACTTAATATGAAATATTTGGTACATATACAGGGTTATATAAAGTCCGAGGACGGTTAAGATAACCGTACAAAACTTTCCACATTGCTGCTGGACATAAAAAGCTATTGTACCATGTAGTGCTCCACTACATTCGTAAGGGGATGGCCCACTAAGAGTCAGAAGAAAATCTTAAATGTAAGCATGATCGTTATACATACCATTTTAAATGTCTTAGATAGTATAACATCATACCGCAAACTAGACCTCAAAAGGTAAATACTAAACAAAATGGTGGCGCTCAAAAATTGTAATACTTTTCTTATGTGCAAGTTTAAGAATGGCTTAATTTTTTTGTAACCCTCTCATATGAAGCTACAAAACTTCACACATGATTACTTTACACAAACACCTACTTTAAGATGTATTCATTCTTCTGCTATTCTTCGATGGGAACGGTCCGTGAGGAATTAGTAGAACAGTTTTAGTGTAAGCACAGGTTGATGGCGGTTTAAAATCTTGCACACAAGATCAGTTTTGAAACTTTATAGCACCACCATTTTGTATAGTATTAACCTTTTGATATTCTACTAGCTAAGACATTAAAAATTATAGTATATTGACTAGATTTTCTTCTGATTCCTAGTAGGCCTTCCCCTCCGGAGGTATTGGATCACTGGATACATGGTAAAATAGCGTTTTTATGTCCAGCAGCAAGGTGGAAAGTTTTGTACCTATATCTGTAACGGTTTAAACAACATTCAACCTTCTTAGGACTTTTTATTAACCCTGTATTATATAAAAGGGAATTGTCGGTTAACTTTTTGAATTTTTTAAAAGTATATACACACGTGATAAACCGGAATATGATCGTTTTTTAGAAAGCCGGAAAACTACGAATATAATGCAAAAGGAACATTTGTTTGCGTAAACATAGTAACGTGGGTACTTAAATTGTGCAACAATTGTTCCTGATTACAAAAATATTTTTCTGATTGTACCAGAAATATGTCGGTTTCAGTAAGGTTATGTTTTGTTAAAATAGGGAGACATGCAACCCAGTGTTAAACAACCTTTACATTATCAAACCTAACAATACTTAACCTAAAAGATCATATGAAAAAAATTGCCAAAATATCAACAAGTCCCCTGTTCTAAATAAATACCAAATATTTGAACGTCCAATAGCAAGATGAGTTCTGCGGTGTTTTATTGAGCTTACTTATTACATTTTGGTATATTGTGAATAATATTAAGGTAGACTTTTTTAAATTTCTAATGTTCTATAACTAATAAAAGTTATAGAACTAACACTATTTGTAAATATTTACTTGTCGTAAATATTAAAATTACCAACATTTCTATTATAATAACTGTCTTAATATACTTTTTTACAAATAAATTAGTACAATCAACAAGACTACGTATATTAATTTATTGAAGAGTCCGAGAAGGTTGTCTGTAGGAATTTATTTGTAATATTCTTCGTATATTCTTTTAAATATAAAATAAATTTGTTTTTAAAATCACGAATAATGTTTAATGTGTATATTTTATAAATAAGGAGGAACATAACTACGAGGTAAAATATTATAGATCGTCAGGTGAAATTAAACTTTGTTTTAGTTATTTCAGAATAGAATAAATTCTAGTTTATCGTCTGTTTCTAAAGTTCTGTATTATAACTTCTAATTCTTATGTATATGGACTTTGTAAATATTGTAATTAGAAAAGTTTAAATTTAAACTGGTTTTTATTTCCCCACAATAGTTATGTTTTTATGTTATTATTCAAATTATTCCTTTGATTTTTTCAAATTCATTAGAAATGTTTGTGCACGTATGTTTTTTTTCAACCAATTGTTCTATTGTTTCAACCTTCCTACTATCGATGTTTGACGTTCATGAAACCAATGTTGATGCCTCTACTGCCCACCAACGTCAACCCGTTTGACATTCTAGGTCTTTTCACCTATTCCTTATGCCATATTTAGATAATTAATTTTTATAAAGATATACTAATTTTCTTTGTAAAAGAACATTTCAAAAGAACATATATTTTTGGATGCTAAATTTACTGTCTTAATAAATTCTAGATTGATTTGCTACAAAATGACATCTCACAGAACAAAGCCTTACGTTCATTAGTTGTCTTTGATTGGATCAACTTGTAGATTCTCTTTACGCATTAATAATTAATATGTTAACTGTTGATGTGATGATGCTAATTTTATATATATCTAAACATGTGAAAACCTACACAATTATTGATTTTCACATATACTTAATTCCTATAAAGCTAGTCTGAAATCAATGCATTGGGTGTAAGTATATTGAATATTAAACAAATGTTTTTTTATCTTTGAGATATTCTAAACTAACCAAATTAGAAATTACGATAGTGATCCTTTGCATTTAAAAATCTACATTAATTCAAACTAGTTTTGGTGAAGATCAAATGTTGTTCCTTGATACACAAAAAACATGTCAAACTACAACTCAATAAGAGACCAATATTTTAATTAACGATTTAAGTAAAACTCTTAAACCTTTACTCATTTTTATTTACCACCTGAGCTAATGTACCATACTTGAAACATTTCATAAATTTAAATCATAGTAATACATAAGTCGAAAGTAAACTAAAGTAGTACAAAACATTTCTTACAGTGAGTTGTAAAATTAATGTGTTATGAGTTCGTAGTTGTGAAATTAGCTAATTGAAAAAATTAGCGTTTCGTAGCATAGAAAAAAAAAAATTGTCACGTGACCTGTAGATACTGGATAGGCCTTTTGTACCTCTAAGACTACTTCCTCACTCAGGATTTTACTAATGATGCAATTTATACGGATTTAAAAAATCCTACGTAACAACTCTGATTAATTAAAGTCCTACTTATTTAAGTTTCTGATTTTTTAAAATGTTTTTTAAATATTCTTAGCAAATGTACATTTGTGGTCTCAAGACCCAAATCTGAATTGAATTAAATTTATTGAATTTTATTTTATTATAAATATATACATAACATTGTAACGATAGATTTTGAGAATATAATTAGACTAAAGAGAATTTGTATTGAATATATAATTAACCTAGGTATTATATTTTAAAATTTTCTTCCAATCAGTAAAAGGTTTTGCAAAGGTGATCATATGTATTTCAAATACCACTCAATACTCACAGTCCTTGAGGGTAAAATTATCATATTCAATATACTTTGGGAACCCTCACATTCCCACCCCTATGGCATTACGTTAAGCCATTTACTCCTTTCGGTAGCCGTAAAAGACTATTGTCAATAAAGAATGCATCATTATACATAACCATAAGAAACGTTGATAGTAATGGCACCGTTTCAGCCCTCCTTTTTCACACATTCAATACTTTAACTAGAGTCATAATGCATTTTTCGCCCTGAAAATCGCACACTTTACCGGGAAATTCGTGTTTTACAGCCACTTTACTGCCCCTTAGGAGGCGTTAAGATACTTTCTATATTTTCATATCTAAAGTAAAATTCATGTTTTTAATCGACTTATTTATGTTGTCGAGTTGAAGGTGATTCCATTTAAATTTTTAATTATTTTTATTAAAAGTTTATGTTTTCTAGCATTTCAAATTGTTTACGGACCTCACTCTGTACACAAAAAATGTTTTTAATTGATCAAAATATCACAATCCGAGATTTTGAATTAGTTGTACTGCTCTGCAGTTGTGTTACTTTTCCGGCAACTAAGTAGAGTGAAAGATCCAAGGTTCGAATTTCCAACTGAGCTAATGTATTGCAAAATGGAATACATAACCCATGTGAACTGACGTGTAAAGTTTACAGCAGTTTTTTTTTAAATATTCAATGAAGATTAATTACCTAAAAATAGGTTGGATCTTTCAAAATGTGAAATGATATTTAAACTAAGTTTAAACCATGGAACTAAAGGGTCTTGGCTAATACCAAACAAGTATACAATTTATTTTAATCATTCTACTTTAATATGATGCTCGTTGGTAGGGAGTTACAAATGATGATAATCATGCATCGTCACCGGACTCAGCAGAGCTTCATGAAGGTTTGATAGGCCTTTCTTTGTAGGTAGCCAAGACTGATAAATTGTTTAAAATAATTTTGTTTTCCAGCCCTTAACTTGTAAAAAGTAAAGCACCGTGATACACCACTTGGTAAGTTACCAGTATGATTCTATGTCCGATTCAAAATTAGTAACCTGAAATGTGTGCTTAGTGTGATGACCTAAATATCAGCTGATATCATCAATCTGTGTAGGTTGTATTAATATTGTATTCTGCCACTCAAAGTCTGTGGGTATTTAAGAAATACGTTTCATATATTTGTTGTTAAATTGTTGTTTGAATTTTTTTCATCGTATTGATATATATATATATATATATATATATATATATATATATATATATATATATATAGGCCTATATAATATGTGTTATACTATTAAGCCAACTACTATGAAACCGTATTAAAAAGTTTATTGATAGCAGAAAGGCCTCGCTTAGTAAATTTTTGAAATTTTGATTTCTATTATGATTGATTGTTCGTATTATTTGCTTGCAATGACCTGACAAACAACTTCTAAAATATTTGACATTCGAAGATGAACACCCTGTATATACTTCAGATAAGTGTGATTTTCAGTATCTTAAATATATTTTATGAAATAACTCATTAAAATTGTATGAATATACTCACTGAGGCGTGAAAATAGAATATTACACCGTGAACCCACAGAAGTAATATTGACATGCGATGTAGCGTGAGGCACAGAACTCAGGGCTTGCTGCGTTTGTAGCTTAGCCACGATATTTATGACTAAATAGAAACTATTTTAAGTTTAAGGGAATGTGGACTGCAGTGCTATTTAATGTGGGAATCAGAGCTTTGTTTAAAATATATTTAGTTGTGTTTCTTATCCGAAACCACAAGTATATTATTGTAGAAGACTTCCTTTGATGTACGTGTTACCTGGCACTGATATTTTTAATTATTATTGTGTATTTTAGATGTTATCTGTAAATAATGAAGAACATAATAATAAAATCATGGCTAAACATTAATTCCACCCTCGACCAGTGACACTCACAGTGTAACCTATATTTTGTTAAAGTTACGTTTAATAACACGATTCTTTATTAATATAACAGCCTTTGCCTTATGATATTCAAAAACCAAAATTTTCCTTCAACATCTATTATTTTTCTATTTTAGGTTTTCAATTCTTGAGAAGGTGTGTTCAACCACTGACAATATTATTTTTTCCATTTCAAAAATGTAGAGCTTACTATCAGGTCTTCGGTCAAAATCGGTTTTATGCCCGTTAAGAGTTTTTTCTTTGCGGATTGTTAGGGATGTTAGGGCTGTTTTGGAACCGTTTTATCCTCACCTAACCTAACCTGAGCTGATCACTGCTACTCAACCTACACCGGCTGGATTGGCACTAAATCACTGTTGGTGACCCCTCATACTATCTTATAACAAAAGATCATCATTTTATAAAGTCCCAAGTTTATAGAAAAAGTTTAGATTTTGCAGGCATAAACCGATTTTTATGTGGGGTCTTTCTCTCTCTGTCACTCTCCAGCAGACGCTGAAGTGACTAATAGCTGATCTAATAGTAAGCTAAACAGTCGTCTGAGCCCTTGTTTGGAACCAATCACTGTTAGATAGCAGCACATGCATGAATTAATGCTTTAATATTTTACTGCTCGCCCTCACATTGACGATTTGGTATTCCACGCAAGTGTCCTGGTCTTATGGAGTTTATGCCAGCCATAGAACTGAGGAGGGGACTTCCCATTCCACTAGTTTGTGGTAACTTGCACAATTCATCGCAGTTATGTAAAGGTGTATTTTTCTACTTCTCTCAAGCAATACATTAGTAAAGTCCAATTATTTAATGAATAAGTATAAATGCACGTAGTACACAGATCCCACTTTGGCGTGGATCTGTTATTTGCGTGACTTATATTTGAATCGGTTATCGTATTACGTGCTGCCTTTTTATATATTTACAGTCCTTAGTAACTAAGCTTTGGTTTTTTATTAGTTCTTGCTCCGTAGACGGCGGTCATTTACATTACACATGTGTAGACTTGTTTCCATTATCTTGTTTTTCATTCTTGTGCACAAGTAATACCACTAGTAATTTAGGTTTATGGCAACAAAAGTGGGTTGAATTCTCTTTGCATCTTTGTAGTTATAAAGAGTATTGGTTGTATTATTTTGCCATACAAAAATAACACAACTGAATTTTTGTAAGGAATGAATAGTTTTTATGTCCTCTTGTGTGGAAGAATTGAATAACAGTTTTTGGATGTAATAGTGTTCCAAGCTGTTAACAAACGGTCCGCTTGGGCATAGTACAACCTATATTAGTTATAAAGAACACTTAATCGTCTATACTCTTCACACACACACATGCAAACCTCAATCCATGTGTTTGCCATATTTTTACAACCAATAAATAAATTAGTTATTTAACAAATAAGTTAATATTTGAACTTTGCTGTTACACTTGATTGACCGTAGATCCTCTTAAAAACCCCCACCACATACTTGTATATGTTTCTGCATTTAGTTTACTAAATTGCAATGATTTACATTCATTATAAGGGTGAAGACCATAGAGATAAGTGAATATCAAGGGTGAGTAAGTGTGATGAGTATAGATTAGTTATTGTTACTAACTAAGATCGACTGTTCCTTAGAAAGAGATATTTATTAATAGCTCAGGGCAACTAAAGGACCTACAGCTTTACGTGGAATCCGAACCACGAAGTAATGCCCTGTTTTCAGCTAACTGACAAGAATGATACTCAGTTTTCTTCCCTATACAGCATTCGGATCCTAACTACCTCTAAACACGAAAACATCTCTACTAGTGTCCACGTCGATGACAACCATTGAGTGGATGCTTTGTTGGTATTAAGAGGATCGAGTATAGAACCTATACTCGCCCACAATCTCTTTGTCCCCAAGTACCTGGGTTACAGAACTACGCCACTAGAGCAGATATAATAACAAAACTAATAGTATAGAAACACAATAACATATCTATCGGCTGAACACGTGTTTAGCTGATACACACGTGAACCAATGATTTATCAAGTGGGAACCCAAAAAAACTTATTTATGTTTAAAACATTCTCTCTTTGAGGATGTATAACATTTGTAAAAAATAAAAAGAAAAACTGCCGTGATTTCATTTATATAAGTTTTATAATATAGTAATTTTTATGCTTTTTATGATAAATTTTGGTTTGTCCACTATATATTGGTGGTAAAATATGTTTATTCATCAATATTATAACATTTTGGTGTTTGGGAGGGTCGGTAACTACGCAATCATAAACTTTATTATAATTTTAAAACATCGTGGTTTTGTAATATATTTGTCTATGAACGTGATACATGAAAATAAACTGTTCTTGTCCAACCAACGTACGTAGTCCTATAACAGTCAATGTAATATTTAAATTCCTAAAATTCTTTATTCAAACACAACGTTGACAACAGGAATTTTAGTTGTCAATTTGATCTATTCATACACATTACAGATTTTAATATATTGAACATTTTAATTTTGGTGCCAACTACATGGTATTTAAAAACTAAATACGTGTTAAGCCGAAGGTTAGTATATATAATTTATTTTCGAACTAACTACAAAGTTAAGTTAATGTACATTTTAATTTGAATAGAGTAACTTCAAGCTTCGTCTGTTTGTGTTAAACCTGTATTGATATTAAGTTATGTACCGTATCCTAAATATAGTAATATAATTTTTTATTTTAGATACTAATTCCTGTCAGGTGAATGATAAAACACGTTTAATCAGTATTTAAGTTACAATAATCTTTAAAGTTTCAATATGTGTGAATTCAATTTAAATTGAATTTAATCATAATGGTAATAACATCATCTATATGACAAGGTAACAAAGAAATGAGTCCTTCTATAAAGAATGCTTTGTCAAACTTAAAAATTAATTAATACCAGCTTAGGTCTGTTTATTAAAGAGCTACTGCAAAACTTAATTATGTCTTTGATTAAATCTTCCCTGATTAGTTTAATTAAATGGTAATACATTTTCATAACTTCTACTTGGAATATTTCTTCATGAAAAATGCATCCTTGAAGATATCAATCAGGAAAGTGATTGAGATTTAAAAAAAAAACTCATTAAATTATTTATAAAACGCCAATCTTCAGGGTGTGGGTAAATATGGATTCGAATATGTGAAGTGTCAATGAACGAATGTAGTTATTGTTACAATAAGACCAATTTTTTTATATACATTATCATTATTAATAACCCAATAACAAATGAACAGTTGGTGGCTATCAGTTGTTCCCTTTCAAAATTTATTCTGACTCTGATAAGCTGACGAACTCAACACTTATTACTTAACTGATACGTAATAGTTTGATTACATCTATCTAAAAGGTTTTTTTTTTTTTTTTTGTATTACGGATGGATTTATTATCCAACACTAAATAATATTGTCTCCAATTATCAGCTCTTTGAGGGTCTATTATTATAGCATTATACTAGTCCTATGTAAATTTAATGCAGTTTTAAGCAGCTGTAAAGACAAAACTAACCAACTAATCGAAAATGCCTACTTTATAAAATAAATACTTTAGGTAATAAATAATACAGGGTGATAATTTGGTTCTTACTTCTTCTATGGATACAATCCACTACGCTCTTTATACAAAATTTTCTATTTAATTGACTAAACAATAAGCTTTTTTCTATCTTTTTTTATAGCTTAACCTTTGAAATGTGTAAATAAATATTATTAATTTCCAAGAATTACTCAAAAAGTCTAGTTACCAAATTTGCACTAATTTACTTATTTCCATATCTTTAGCTTTTACACAGAATCAGTTGATAAATGAAAACCAACAAAAGCCTCTTTGCGTGGGTGTCAGCGATGCTTTAGATCGGCTAGCGTCTACAGTGCAAACAAAATTTCAATTATGAGTGAAATTGCTTTTTCCTGCTAAACCAATTGAATTGGCGGAAACTTAACCGAAGAAATTCAACAAAGAGTCCATCTCGTTGTGGTAGGACTTTCAAGAGTGGTATTGTTACTTTTTAGGTAATGTCAATAAATGTTGCCCTAGTAAGCTTCTAAAATGAGTTTGTACTAACACAAAACAGAATTTTTCAATATTATATATTTTTTTATTTATGACTTTTTTAAGGTAAGACTGATATCTTCTTTAACCTCTCTCTACCCATACCCCATAGACTATTGATATGTTCAGGGAACTTAACAGACAGAATAAGGGGGAGAACCAGTACAGTAGAAGGTAAACTTTATTTTTATAAGTTCCTGTTAAGTTAGGTCCGTACCTGTGCCTCAGGTACCTAATCTCTACCTGACCCCTTAGACCTCACGGCCAACTGATCAAAGGACAACTAATTAATATGTTATATTTATTATTATTCAACAAACCTCTTGCTTCAGTAAAGCAGTACAATTTCTTTGGACAGTAAGCGTTCCGAGTGTTATATTTAATACAAAAAGGGTTTTTAGCAGCAGAGGGGATCATTCCACCGCTGAGCTGCCTTACTTTGCGGCAAGACAAACTTCTGCTTTCAAGTGTTCAACTTCAGCAACATTATTTAGTTGAAAAAAAAAAACAGAATGAACTGTTCAAGTTTGTTCAATTGATATTTATTATTTACATTATTATTCAATGTGTTATTGATACGATTAATTGTTATTTGAATAATATATAAATATTTTATTTAATGTTGCTACGCTTGTTTCTTTGGTGTTAATGAAACCAACCCATGGTCACTGCTGCTAATGGGCGAGGCTTCCTATTGCACCACCAACTTACAGTCAATGCCAAAGTGCGTGTATGGGTGGGCGGGTGGGTCAATATAACTGTCCGTATATGGGTGTGTATTCTAAAAAATGGTTTAAATTAATAAAAACGTAATGTACATTTTATTATTTTATCAATATCACTGTACGTGTATGGGCAGGTGGGTGGGTCAATATCACTGTACGTGTTTGAGTGGGCGGGTGGGTCAGTATCACTGTACATGTATGGGCGTGTGTGTAGCTCATTGTTTTCAGTTTTCAGTTCAGTTCTCATTGTTTTCAAAGTCATTGTTTTCAGATGACAAGCTAAGCATTAAAAACTGTACATGACGCTGTACTTGTTGTGCCTTACGTAATCCTGGTTGCGATTATTTATGGAATCGCACGGTGGGGGAAGAGTAATTCTCTGTCTCACTTCCAACGCTCATTGCATCTCACTCACACTAGTGCGTTCAGTAGGCCGTTTTCTAAGCTGCATATCTATAAAGAACGCATACTAATAATTGCACGGTCTTAAATAAAACGCAATTTCAAAATAATATAAATAAAGTTTTTGAACTGCTGAACTGAAACCTAAGAAGGTAGGCCTACGTGGTCAAGCATTAAAAAAATATTTTATTGGGCCTATTTAAGTAGGCCTAATGGGTAATAAGTAGCATTTTTTAACAACAATTCCATTATTTTGTGAATCACCCTGGTGTGAGGATGTGAACGTGGTTTATCGAAATTAATCAAAATAAAATTTTTTACATTTTATACTAATATTACAGTACGTTTGTGTTGTGTGACGTCACTTGTTTTACATTTTATACTAACATTACAGTACGTTTGTGTTGTGTGACGCACTTATTTTACATTTTATACTAACATTACAGTACGTTTGTGTTGTGTGACGCACTTATTTTACATTTTATACTAACATTACAGTACGTTTGTGTTGTGTGACGTCACTTGTTTTACATTTTATACTAACATTACAGTACGTTTGTGTTGTGTGACGTCACTTGTTTTACATTTTATACTAACATTACAGTACGTTTGTGTTGTGTGACGTCACTTGTTTTACATTTTATACTAACATTACAGTACGTTTGTGTTGTGTGACGTCACTTGTTGTGTATTTCTGTCCAACGCAGTATGCTTAGTACAAACAAACTACGTAGTAAAAAGGATAAATCTAAAACATCAAAGGAAAATGTCACAATTATATTGTGAATTTCTGCATTATGAAACGTTAAATTTTATGAAATATCCTCCAGCTTATTACTATAAATATAACTACAAAATTGGAAGTACTGAATTATTTTAGTATATCCTAAAGAATTCGATTTATTAATCATGATAATGTTTTTCAGTTCGTATGTTATATTAATTTTTATGAGCAAAATTTGTCAAAAACGATCTTAGCACAGTATAATATTTAAGCCTACATCGGAGTAAAAATAACTATAGTGTGATTTTTTTTATGAAATGAATTTAGGCATGCACGGACATGATTACTAAAGAGAAGTAAGTAATCTTTTGTATACACATAAAAAAATAATGATTTAACAGGCTATTAAGAAGATACATGTCAGCATTTATTTGTAGGATAATACAATTTTTGAATCGGTAAAACAGTGACTTGTGATTTATTACCTTTAATATAAACTATAGAATATTATAATATATATTTTGCGTGTTGTTCCCTTATTTTTATTACGGGTCCATGAAGCCAGGTTTTCTGTTCAGTGAAATTAGTTTTGTCACTTGTCTCACCGGTAGTGCCAGTTGTCTCCCTCTCTCTATCTCTCTTCATCCTCTCACTGTCTCTCTCTAGCACACGCAGAAGTGAGTAATAGCTCAGGTAATAGTTACCAAATAATCTTCCGAGTGGTAAGTTGAACGAATCGCCGTTAGATAACAGCACATGTGCTCGTCTACTCATAGGCATTGGCTTAGGCACACTATTTGTTTCTCTAGTCAATGCTTTTAGTCAATTTCTCATTTATTAGCTACAAAAACAAATGAACTATTTCGGTATAACATTTGTATATTATTGAGAAATATTATTGAGAAAACAAAAACCGTCAAATTAAAAAAAAAAAAAAAATACAAAGTCAGCTAATAGTAAAAAATTGATTAACATCACACGATAATCAGAATGTTCCCCATTTCCCGCATTGTTTAAGTATATTCACGATTATCCAAAAATATAGCAAGTGAACATTTTTCCGAACCACGTTACATAGCGTGACAATATCACTTCTGCAGGCCAACCGTGTCATTCCTTTTCCACGCTTAGCCCACCGAGAATAAATCAACAATTTGAAAGTAGACTTATCTTTTATATTATCACTTTAGTTGAATGTTTAAAAGATAATGTAATATTTGTTAAGCAGGCTCATTAAATAATTGATAGTAGCTAACTCGAACAGTTTTAAATTAAAAAATATTTCTGTGTATTTTAAAAAGAAAAACTTTCAATATAGCACAATTAAACTGATTCGTAGTGAAACTATAATTAATATTGTCCAACTAAATGTATTTACTAACTTGTTAGACTTATAGCAACTTTAATAACTGTTTTAATAAATACTGTACTTACCAACTTAGGATAATATTTATTTATTATTTATAGAAATTAAAGATAAAGAAATTTTGATTTTTTTACTAATAGAAATGTACTTAATGAAAGTAATACGATCGTACTTTCTTAACTTATGTATTAATAAAATAATGCACTTATTTAACAGCTTGACGGTTTAGTCACACATAGAAACAATATTTATTTGTATTAGTTTGACACAAAGCAAGGAGTAAAGAAGATTAAAATAAAAAAAGTATGGGTGAATATGGATGGATTTCTAATAAGTGTTACGAATGTAGATGAAAGAGTTAGTTGCAAACTAAGGCTGACTATTCCTTAGACAATGGCATTAATTAATAGCACAATGGGCAATGAACAGACGGTGGCTATCAATTGATGATCTCTCTTAAAAATGTTCTATCACTATTATTCGGTTATAACTAAGAAATCTTTATGAAACTGGGCTTTAACCAACTAATATCCACTTAAACTATTAAATTATTTTATAATACTGATGGAAATTGGTATATCTTGTTTTATTAAATCATGTCTTATTTTAATGACCCAGATATAGTTTTCACTAAATAATAATATTTATTAAATGTTATAATTAAGTTTGATAAAGAAGGCAGATTAAATTATGAGTACTGTTGTAAGAGTTGGCCGATTAGAGGCAAGTTACTTCCAGAGCTAGATTTCCCGGGATCAATTATTGGAGTGGTAAATTGAAAAATTAATCCAATTAGTATTTATCATAGTTAGTATCTATCATAGTTAGTCATTTGGGGAACTACTACTTAGTAGTGAATCAGCGAACGAACACTGTAACTAAAGAGTCAAAACCCGCCATGTGCAAATCAAACATCATTGATATTAATTTTATTTCGTATGCTTAAGCGGCCGGTGTCATTACTAATAACTAAAGCTTCCAATAACGACCGCATCAAGCTGTTATCTACAATATTTACATCATCAAACATTTCACCCATGCTGTGATGTGGCATCCTCATTATTATTATTAATCATTTCTAAGACGCCGATCGTAGAGATATGGGCGAATATTAGGTGTGAATGAGTGTTTGAATGTAGATGAACGCGTGTAGTCATTGTTACTATTTGAGTTCAACTTAAAAATTAGCTCAGAAAGGACTGTTTTGTTAATAGCCCAATAGCCAGGGCTACTATGGGACCTACAGCAGTACGTGGAATCCGAACCACGTTATGTTGGTCTGATTTTCAGCTAACTGACAAGTCTGACACTCAGTTCTATTACCTACACAACATCCGAACCTTGACTACAATCCAACATGGACACCTCTAGTAGTGTCCAAATCGATGGCAACCTTTGAGCGGGCGCCGTGTTGGTATTAAGAGGACCGAACTTGGAACCTCTCCCAAACACTTTGTCCCCAAGTAGCTTGGTTACAGCTCTGCGCCACCAGCACCGACTCAGAGATAACACTGAGGATGCCACATCACAGCATGAGCGAAACGTTTGATGGTGTAAATATTGTAGATAACATCTCGACGCGGTCATTACCGGAAGCTTTAGTTATTAGTGATTATTTCTATTGTTTTTATTTTAGTTTGCACTAATGTCGCTGTGCCGTAACCCAGCTACTTAAGGACAAATTGTTGTAAAGATTCAAGGCAATAAGTTCTATGATCGGTCCTCCTAATACTGACATAGCGTCCGCTCGATTGTTGTCATCGATGTAAGCACTAATAGAGAAGTCCCTAGTAGTTAAGTATTCATGCTGTATAAGGAAGAAAACAGAGTGACAGACCTTTTAGAAAGCTGAAATCAGACCAATATTGAGAAATTCCTGTTTCACGTAAAACTTTAGGTTCCCTAGCTCTGGCTATTGAGCTATTAATAAATGGTCTTACGAAGGAACAGTCGACCTCGGTTAGTAACAATGACTACACTCGTTCATCTACAATCATTCACCCCTCATATTCACCCACATCTCTATGATCGGTATCTTATTAATGAATTATCTAGATGATATTAATGATATAATTACATTTAAATTAACTATGTAATATTTTACAGTTATATACATTTAAAACGTTGACGTAGAATGTTAGCCAAGTGGGTTACTTAAGTTCTTTACATTAAAGACTTTGAGTCATTCCAAGCCGCAAATTGTCTGTTATTTTGTAAGAGTATTAACTGCTGATTACAATGTGCATGCAGATGAGACATCTACAGTAGATAGTAGACACCATTACAAAACCTTGAAGTAAAGTATTTCTAAATATTTTCAGATATAAAAAGATACGGTAAGGATTTTAGAAAATAAATGACTAAAACTAATTCTGTACTTGACTGGGATGGTCAGAGTTTAAAGGTGACGATGAACGTTTTGAGGAGTTTATTCCTGACTTCCTGAAGAAAAAAAAATAAAATAAAACTCCTCAAGAGATGAAACCTGTTTGTAAAACATACAAAACTGTGACTTTCTCTGTACAATAATGCACTATATTATATATATTTCCTATTTTTACTTTTTTGAAATTTTTATGGCAATGAAGATTTGATTGAATTAGAAGAAACTATGGACAGAACTGATCTCTTTGAAATTGATATGATTGAAAATTCAAATACAAAATAATAATACTAATTCTAATAAAATTTAACAAAACACAATTCCAGCATTCAACATCGTAAAGATGTGTGTTTCAATGAAAATATACGATCGTAATACAGGAAATGTAAATTCACATTAAATTATAAATTAAATTCCTCTAAATCCAGAAAAGAATTACTAGTATAACAAATAATATATGTATTCTTTTTACTATTTATCAGTCATATTTTTGTATAAAGTTAAACTGGAATTTATTAGATAATTTCAAAATATGATTTATTCTTTTGTGAGGTAAGTGGTTCATAGCCCAAAATATCACCTTCTTCTATGAATTGTTTTCAAAGTATTTAGTGAACTGTTTGATCGTCAGAGATCAAGAGTCATAGCTCAACCTAAACTAATTAAATATACAGTTGAAATGGCACATAATGTTTTAAATCATAAATATACGGCTTTAAAATACACTTAATCACATATATAATGTTTTTCCATATATATATATATATATATGTGTGTGTGTGTGTGTGTGTGTGTGTGTGTGTGTGTGTGTGTGTGTGTGTGTGTGTGTGTGTGTGTGTGTGTGTGTGTGTGTGTGTGTGTGTGTGTAAATTAATAAGTAAATACTATTTTAGACTGATGACTCTTTAGTGTTTTTCTTAACTGAATAAATTTAGTTGCATCAAAACAGTTTAAAAATAATTGTATGGCAGTTGCAAAGGAAAGATATAATAAATAAATATTTTTAATTTACAGAGATAATACTTGTAACAATGTTGCCTCTTGCCGGAAGTAAAACAATACAACACATCCTGTGTGAATCCGGCATCACGTTCTCACCACCCAGCCCGTCCTATCATTAACAATAATTTAGATACAAGTTTGGTGCAAGTCTTCCTTTACAAACATAGTGATTCATTTATATCGTCTGTGTAAATAGTTAGTTGCACATATTTGATGATTGTAATTACCTACTTTGAAATCTTATATATTTAATTTAGTTTTTACAATACTAAATCAAATCTTTTATTGCAGGACATTATACAATGTATAGCAATCGTCATAGTAATAATAATAATAATAACTAAAATGTGTACAATCACGCCACACAGAAACCCCAGTTAAACATAAAGTTTTTATTTACATTCACACCACATTCATTATGGCAATTCACACACTTCCAGCACCAGTTGTCAGTCTCCTATTTGTACGGTCATCCAGTCGTACGCCATGAACTCATCAGAATTGAAAAATGCTTGACACGATAAAAAGCGTTTCAAACGAGTTTTTAACGCCTTAGGCGTCGGGGCACTTCTAGTTGAATTTGGCAACTTATTGATAAAACGAACCCCTGCTTGTGAGGGCAAGTGCTCGTAAATCCCCGTCCTGTGTCTCCCGGTTCGGTAGATATTCCTGCCTCGTATGTCATATGTGTGAATATCTGGACCACTGGTTACAGCACATTTAGGCACAGAATAACGTCGTCTCTAAAATTTAGACTTGGCAGGGTCAACAATTGCAACTCCTTGAATGTTTCCTTGCAAGATTCTCTGAACTTCAACCGCATAATTATGCGAATCGCTTGTTTTTGCAAATTGTAAGCTCTGAAAAACTGACTATTTGAGCAAGTTCCCCACAATACCAACCCTTAGGTGAGGTGGGGGTAAATTAATGTAACCCAGCTACATGGGGACAAAGTGTTTGGGAGATTGTAGGCGATAGGTTGGATGCTCGGTCCTCTTAATACCGACATGGCGTCCGCTTGATGGTTGCTATCGGCGTGGACACTACAAGAGAAGTCTGGGGTGTTCCATGTTGGGTGGTAATCGTTGTGCGGATGTTGTGTGGGGGAGATAACTGAGTATCAGGCTTGTCAATTAGCTGAAAATCAGACCAGCACTACGTGGTTCGGATTCCACGTAAAGCTGTAGGTCCCTTAGTTGCCCTGGCTGTTGGGCTATTAATAAATTGCCCTTTCTGAGGAACAATTGAACTCAGTTAGTAACAAGACTACACTCATCCACACTCATCCTACACTTATATAACCATTCATATTCGCCTTAAAATACCAACAACGTTGTGTCGGCGTCTCATATGTAAGAATGTAAGAATAAGCCATAATACGTCGTCATCAGATTCTGAGGAGGGCAATATTTTGCTAACGACCTCAAAACAAAAATGCCTGAAGAAAGTTTTGAGCATACGTGGTCTATATGAACATTTCAAGTCAATCCCGTATCGAGAAATATTCCCAGGAATTTGGAACAGTTAACTACATCCAACATGGTCCCTTAGTTGTTCTCGTTTTTGGGATATTAATAAATGATGCTTTCTAAGCATAAGTCAAAGTCAGTTAGTAACCAGACTACACAAGTCATCCACACTCACCAAACGGTCCAGCAATCATTGATACTTCATGAATAATAATAATAACAAATAAACCATGATTTAGAACTAAATATATTATTGGTGGAGTGGTGACACTTCATCCAATATTTAGTGAACTTGTTACTTAATAGCTCGTCAAACCATTGAACAAATATAAAAATATGTCTGAAAAACTGTTTCAGTCGCTAATTAAGAACGTTTTTATTATATATTAACTATAACTATATTTAAGTCATACCTTTTAATAAACGGAATTGGCCTACAGGATCTATTTGTTGCCAAAAACATAGATATTCTTAGTTTTTGTGTTATATATTTATTTTTTATTATTATTGTTATTTAACTCACTGTAATATTTTAAAGTTAAATTGTTATATTTAATTTCTTTTTATATTTATATTGTTACTGTAATTGTTTATTATCTTATTATTGTTCGTTAATATCTAAATACTATTGCAGTTTTAAAATTGTTTTCTACTAAAATGTTTGTAATTTCATTTTTTGATAGCTAACAGAAAATTAGTATCATTAATATTTTTCGTACATTTTGTACATTGAGATGGTGTTTGAGTTTTAGAACGTTGATTTTATTGGGATGGTAATATAATGGGAATATTTTGTTTTTTAGCGTGATAAAATAAATAAATATTTCACTTAAGTAACGCTCCATTTTATTTCAGTTCCATTTCACTTAAGTGAGTTATTTTAATTTGTTAGTTTCGGTATAGTTAAAAATGTATTTGGTTTTTAGTCTTATAAGTGAATAGATATTACAATGTATTACCAATAAAATATGTGAATATTGTGTCACAATAAGTATAAAAACATAGAAGCCCTTCTAAGCCAAAAAATGAGTTTTAGTCGGCTTATGTCTTCATTAATACAAATACCACAATTCAAGAATTTTCCTTTGCTTTCCAAAGAAATTAAAGTTCTGTTCATTAAAACTGAGATCTGTTACTTTCTTCCTATCAAGCTTTTCTTATTAATTTTTTTTTAATTTTAATGCACTAATCTCTTCCTGTAGGCCTTATATGACAGCAGACTCTAATGAGGATGTTAGGTTAGAGTTAGAATTCGTATTTCCTACGGTTTATTTATTTGAAAAATACATTATTGTATTGCAATGTTCGTAGATAAGTTACCATTAGTCAAATAATTGAATGGAATAACAAAGATAAACAAATGAACAGTATAATTCATCGGCCATTCAAATAAATATTGTTATTCTTCCACTACCTGACATACTTTTCGAAAATATAACAATATTTTGTTTAGTTTTTAGTGAAATCTTCGTGCTCGTCAAAATAAGCATAATTTTAAGTGTCATATTGTAACCACAAAATATTAAAAATTTTGTTTTGATTTATACTCTTTTATTCTTAAAAATTTACATCTTTCTAAAATATTCTGATGAAAATTTTTCCATCAAAGTGAAAATGTATTTCCGCTAAGCCAACTATGGCAATATAACGCACACGTTCTTTCAACGAAAGTGATATTGACATGCAATGTAGCGTGATTTTACATAGAACCCCTCTCTAACTGTATGTCTAGCATTCAGACTATGAGTCTGTAAAACTAAAGTTGCCTGTTGGAGTAGGGGGGAGGGGGGAGGGTTACTAAAGTCCTAAACTTCTAATAATGAGCAAAATAACAGTAATGTTGTTTTGGAGGGGGGGAGTAATAAATAATCATCGAGTAAAATGTTTTTGTAAACGCCACTTTCAGGATTTTAATAAACTAAATACATGTTATATAAATATGGTTATATAGAAATAAACTACCTTTTATATTTAATGTAGACTAAGTAAAATATGTAATAAAAATAAACCGTAAACATATTACGATATTTGTATAAACACTTTATTACAATTAATTATAAGTAAGACTGTTACTGAAACATTTATTGGATGTATTTTGAAATTATGAAACAGTGTTGCCAACTCATATGATTTGGTAATGAAAAGTTACTGACCCTTTATGAGTTTAAATCTATCATACACATGTTTTGTCACCCACGGTCCTTTTCACCTTCAAACAAGATTTTTAATCAACGTTTTTAAGGTATTCTTAAAACAGGAAGAACAGTTATAAGTAATTCTGGAGGCGTAAATGCTTTTATAATTTCTAGTTAAGAAGTAATCAATCCTTTATTCTTCACCTTTAAAGTAAAAATAAAACAATTTCGTTGAGTCCGTGAAAAATAAAAAAATCATATATTTAATTTCCCACTATTTATTTAAAAAAAACCAACAATAGCTTTATTTCGTAAATAGAATACGAATTTAATTATTGACTTTTTTAAACCTTCAAAAAAGGTGTTTGGGTATCATACTACAGTGAACATATTTAAATAATGAATGTGTCTTTGTGCCGATTTAATTCAATTAAAATCCTCGTTGAAGGGTTTTGCAAGCAAAAATATTTCCATCAAAAGTTTTAATTTCGTTTGCTATTGAGACAACAGTTAAATTATTTCACAATTTGAAATTAATTTACACCTTAGTTCATTTTAAAATAACAACAATATGAGCAAAAGTGAACTGTGTAACATAATAAAGACACCCTAAATAAAGACCCAATAATTCGTTTAAGAATTATTCTAATAAGTAATCATATCGTAACACTAATTTTTGTATAATAAATGATAAGTTTTATACACGTGTCGTAAGTCTACAATGGAGAATAGACAGAGCAACGTTAAAAAGGACATCGGCATCGCTTTATCTTTTATTTATTTTTTCCATGTAGCTTGAAGGTTACATGCACTCATGTCTAAAACCAGTGTATCGAGAATAATGTAAACTTTTAATATTATTCATTATGCTTATTTAAATCTTTGGAATTCAATAAATTACTCAATTATTAGAAGTCAAATAACACTTCAGCTAAAATAATTTAAAAAATTAACACTGTGTTTTCGTCAGTAAAAGGTATAACGTTGCAGATTATAATGCATTTTGAGTCCTTTTTTATAATATATGAGGCCTAAGCAAGAAAAACTTCTTTATTGATATGAAATTAGGGTAAAAATGTTCCTTTCTTACAACTATTTAATCTCTTAACTATAGTTATTGCTTGAATTGTCCCGTGTAGGCCTACTCCAATTACAATCATGCTCAGTGATTTTTAACAGAATTTAGGCAAATTATTTTCCTCAATATAAATTATTTATAAAATTATAAAACAAAATGTCACATGTAAGTCCGTAGATAAAAAGTGCATACAGAGTCAAAATGCAAAATGTTTTCTATAATACTAAATTATAATATAGACAATATTTCTCTGTACGCTAGTGTCGTTAGTTATTTTGAAAAGGTTTCCATCCCTCGGTAAATAATAGTCAAAAACAGCTGTTGGTGGAAATACTGGATAGATGCACAGTGAGAAATACACGACTACGAATTTGGCGCATGCGCGCGATGCAGCACTGCCAGCTGATTGCACACACTGACTGGTTTTATTGCTGTGCATTGTGTTTACTTTGAGGTTATGTTTGTTTTCCGTTGCTCACGTTTCGTGTTGTTCGTGTGTGTTCCGTGTTTGTGATATGATATTATTACGTGATATATTTTTTATTGTTGATATTATTTTTAATTGTTAACAAGGCCCAAGTAAATATAGAACTTTCGGAGTGGAGTGTTGCTCAGAAAAAACAATGCTATAAAACGTCTTCGTTTTGAGTACACAAGTAAAAAAAGGCTTAACTGAAGAAACAGAGGTAGGTTAATATATTGTTATCTTACAGATAAGGACACAAACCTTAAGACCATATTGTACAATTGTTAGTCTGATATGTAACTTATACTAAGTTAGCCTGTAATCTAGGCTAAGTAGTTTAGATAATTATTTTAGAAACAATCTTGTTTTCATAGTCAACGCTTAAAGTAAAACACTGTTGACTCGGTCGTTGGAGATTTTCTCCGCTCTTTCGGGCTTAGAATAATTTTTAATCTTTCGTTACAGTTCACGCCAAGTGTACAGCCGTTGAATAGAATAACAATACTGTTTTGTTGCTGCATTCTTTTGTTTAATTAATAATATCTGAATATATATTCAGTAATACAACTTTAATGCTTGAATACGTTTTAGTTACTAACAATTCTATACTTCTGTTATGATTCTGTTGTCACTAATCTTAATGAATATCACAGACTGATCACTTGTACTCCTCTTTTCTGACTAATGAAAAAGTGAATTCTCTCACATAGAAAATATTCATTTCTTCTTAATTGTATTAAACAAAGCAACGCGCCCACGATTTTTCATAAAAAAAGTGTAGAGACTTGAAATATTGATATTTGAAGACGCTTACTTTTTGGTTATTGTAGCACTATTTCCTTGAAATATCATAACTATTATATAAAAGGTGTCGGTATTTATGCAGTTTCTTGCCACCAAACAAATTGGGAACATTTTGTTTGAAATGGCTGTATATTCACGAGATATGTTTTTTATTCTGCGGAAATAACGTATTGTCCGGAAAAATCTGAAAAACTCAATGTCACAACATTTAGTATTTTTGTTATATTTCCGTTAATTAAAATGGTACTTTAATCATCTTTTTTTATTTTGATGTGATTTTGCGCTGAATACAAATTTGAAAACTATTTTGGTCTATTACAACTACTTTTCGTGATATAACGAAAAACTACTATTGCGGTGAATCGCGATTAGTGGCCATTACGTGATCATTATACACAATAACTATTAATCACAAAAATGGAATGCACCTATATTCACGCCGGAGTGACGACCGGCAGGCCGTCATGGAAGCCAAAAATTTCAATTTAACTCAAATTACGAATCTTTATTCAGAAAATACACAATTAGGATAAGTTAGGTTATGTTTGGTTATATCAGTAAAAATTTCATTTTTCGAGCTGAAAAAATTATTTTACTACAAAACCAGTTATATATTTGTGTTCAGCATAAAAAAACACGAGAAATGAAACAAAATTGTCGAAAAATAACGATTTTTAAAAAGTTTTTTTACTATCAGATAAAAAACTAGTTTTTAGATTTTTCGGTAAAAACGAGTTTTCCGCGGATGAAATCAAACTCCTTAAGAGATATACTGTAAACTCATATTTTACCACTTTTTCATTATGAAATAGTATTTTCAGAGGTGGCAAGAAAGTGTATAAACATTATTTGCTGTTATTGATAACATCTATCGAGTATCAATCATACGCGCAAGCTTCCTGTAGCGTTCATTTTGTACCTCATAAATATTGTAAGCTAAGCCACTGCTGATTGCACTCTCTGAAGTAAGACCAGGTGAAGTAAATTTCAATAGGCTCTTTTTTCCTTTTTTTCTAAGCCTGTTGCTTTGAGAAATCTTATCCCTGGATTCCCTACTACGTCTACGTATTGAACAGCAAGAAAAGTGTAGAGATTTGAAATATTGATATTTGAAGACGCTTACTTTTTGGGTATTTTAGCACTATTCCTTTGAAATAGAGTAACTGATATATAAAAGGTTTCAGTAACAAGAGCGCGCTGTTTAATGATAATCATCATATCTTAGTTTTGAGGAAACATTTAATTAATTAAAGAAAAAGAACATTTTAGTATTAAAGTAAATAATATATTGATATCTTAGAACTTAGGCTTAAGCGGCCGGTGTCATAACTAGAATCTACAGTTTCCGGTGACAACCACGTCAAGGTACTATCTACAATATTTACAAGTATGGGCGAAACGTCTGGTCATCTTGTAAATATTGTAGATAGTACCTTGACGCGGTTGTCATCGAAAACTGTAGATTCTAGTTAATATATTGATATATTAACACAATTGTTTACATTCTTTGACATTTTATTACTATTTAAACATATTTCATTTTTATATTATTTAACTGCACAAAATTGTTCATAATTTATAAAAGTGACTTCTTGTAATATGTTCCAACACATCAAACTAAATACTAACGACCTGTCCCAATAAATACTTTTAAAAAATGTATGCTCATTTCCCAGGAAACAAGATGTATTTCTTTTATTTACGTAAAATAACTTAAGTTGAAATAAATTAACTAGCTTAATTAATTAATGTTCAATACGTAGACGTAGTAGGGATTCGAGGGATAAGGTTTCTCAAAACAACAGACTTATAAAAAAAAGGAACAAAAAAGAGCCTGTCGAAATTGACTTCAACTGGTCTTACTTCAGAGAGTGCAATCAGCAGTGGCTTAGGTTACAATATTTATGAGGTACAAAATGAACGCTACAGGAAGCTTGCACGTATGATACTCGATATATGTTATCAACAACAGCAAATAATGGGAAAGTAAGTGTACTTTGAGAACAATGCCAAGAGTGTTAATTAAAATATGATTAATGGAAGAAGACTCTATGTATACAGGAGCATCATTTGGTGTTATTAGTACAAATTAAGTGTTGTTTTCACAAATCAAAGACATTACTGGCGTTATTTTCTAAATTATGGAATTGTTTGGATGTGGTAATAAATACATAACTAGTTTAGCGAAGACCCATTTCCTTTTGTACGTGAAATAATTTTTATGTTTATATATATATATATATATAGTATTCAAAAAATGTATGTTTTTTTTATATTTATAAATAGGCCTACTTATTTAATTTTTCTGAAGGGATTATGTAAAATTACCAACTGTTAATAGAACTAAGATAGATATAGTTTATTCTCGTGATTGAATATTTACGTTTTATACATCAGAAGTGGAAGCGTAGGGTGTTTAAGGAGTGAATTAGAGTGCAAGAAAATAAAATACAATTTAAACAAAATTGTATAGATAAATGTACTATATAGGAGTATGTGTATTACTATTAATGATTTGTTTCTTCTAGACTTTACGTCTTTCCCAAAGTTCCTTAATTTTATGTAAGAGTACTAGTTGACCTCTGTTTTCACTTAGACAGTCTATAAGATTACAGTTACTTAAATCGTGTTTATAATTTTGAGTTCGCCTAGGTCTATTGATATCTATGACCAAGATTCCTTTTATTATTTTTTTTATTTGTTTTTATATCCTTTGGGATGTGTGAAGTGGCTTCAAGACTAAAACAGGTCGATGGGCCATGAACACTCTACTTATATCATAACGCTGTTACACAGCTATTTGAGCCATTGTTTTGGTAGTGATCATAGGAACTATAACAACAAATTTGCCCATGAGAACTGCTTGGTATAATGTTTATGAGTCTGCACAATAATTTTAGGTCTCATGTAGACTGAGATTTGGGATCATACTTTGAATAGAAGTGTCCAAAGAACTAAGATTGTGAAAGTAACTAATAAGCGTTTTTAATATTCTCTTGATGCTATTCTGATTTCACGTTAGCTGTGCATATCCTTGGTTACTGATTTACTGTATAATTACTTATTTTAAAAATTATTCCATCAAAGTTACCATGAGACAACCACAGAGAATAAGAAAACAGAGGTTGCTTTAAATGGCCTCTCTGAACACCCAAATGGCAGTTAAAAAAAGATTACAGTTGGTTCACATGGTTATGAAACCGTATAAAAATTACTACATTTATCCTTGAGGATATTGAAGGGCATAAGGAAGGGGACTGACAACGGTGCTGACCCTACCATCCACTCGGCGAACGGAAGAACTAACTAATCAACACCCGAAATGTCTATAACTCAACATCCATTCTGCGGAATATTGGATGCGACCTCTGTTTCTTCCTTCTGTGAGCAGACAATATAGATCTTCCAATTCCGTTTACAGTTATTATTCATGCCTGGTTATAATAAACAGAAATGTTCACATTGCATGGCTAAGTATTAATAATATTAGGTGTTTTCTTAAGATAAGGTGATGGTATGTAAAGAGTTTCTCACGTACCAAAGGCAAATGCACTAACTGACTTCAGATGTACAGAAGAGGTAATTTTCTCAAAATGTCAGCATCTTGGCCATAGCACCTTCTGTCAGAAATGGTTTTTATGGGAATCCAGATAAATCTCAAAGTACATGTAACCCACTATGAAGTACATTACCAGACGTGAATATTGCGAACAAAGAGTTAATGCTAGTCATCACTCTGTTCCGGATTACCTAATGGTGTACAAAAATTAGAGACAGGAAAAACATAATATATTAGTATACATTGACAAATGGTGAATTCGTTGGTAAATTTATGAACAAATATTTCTTCTCGCTGTAGGTAGATGAAATTATTCAATTGTTTATATTTTCTATTTGTGACTAGTTTACTTTTTGTATGCTTTATTAGTTCATTCAGCGTTCAATGAGCGTTGTCCATCTGCTTACTGTATTTGGCATACCACTACAAAACCCCACAAACAATCTGTTAGTTACCACGTCAGACAATCGTTCGTATAAAAAGAAACTATTTGATATGTTTGGGATAATGATAATATTTAGTGCGTGTTTAGATGATAGATATTCAAGAATTGACTTAGCAAAAATTTATAAATATACAGGATGTCCTGAAAGTGCCAAACTTCCGAAAATGGTTATAGGGGTCAAAATAAAGAGAAATTTAAGAATATTTTTTCTAAAAACGCTTCGTTTACCTGATATCCGTCATTTTGTTTTTTTTTTATTCACAAAAGAATTGTTATCTCCGAATTGGCTCTATCGATCTATATAAAACTCGCTATGTATGTTACAATAATATAGAACTGTTTCAGAAGAAACAATCAACTTTATCTAATTTAAAATTTCAAAATGGCGGCCATTTTAAATGTTTAAATGGAAATTATGAAAAAAGGCAAAAAATGATAAAATTACGAAAATTGTTTTTTTAGATAAGTAGATTACCAATCTGCCATTATATAAAAAAAAATATAATCAGACAAAAAACTGAGAACATTTGTGCTTAGAGGCAGAAAAAAAGCCATTTATATTTCAACTTTTCGCCGTCTCTCAACACTCGTTTTTTTGTCTGATTCTAACTTATTTAATACTCGCAGATTGGCGATAACATTCTAAAAAAAAAACATGTTTTTAGCAATTTATAGTATTTTATTGCCGTTTTCCCGTAATTTCCGTTTAAACATTTAAATTGACCGCCATTTTGAAATTCTAAGTTGGATCAAGTTGATTGTTTTTTCTTCTTAAATAGGTCTTTAATACTGTAACATGCATAGCGAGTTTCATAAAGGTGAGCCAACTTGGAGATAAAAATTCTTTTGTAAAAAAAACAAAACAATTAATATATCTGGTAAACGAAGCGTTTTTATAGAACGATTATTCTTGATTATTTTTCCTGTAAAACCATTACCCGAAGTTGGCACTTTACTTTCGGGACACCCTGTATAATTGGATCGATGAGATAAAAAGAATGTAATATGAATAGAAAAAGCTGATTAAAACACTCAATCTTTCACTCTTAATTGAAGGATGCATTTTGTAATAAAAATAGAGCAATATCTAATGCTCTACATTTTTAGATACATCAATAATAATGTACGTGTAAGGGTGAGCGGATGGGCCATTGTATGTATATTTAATTACCACTGTATTTATGTGTATGTGGCAGGCTGGTGGGTCATTACCACTGTATGTGTATGGGGCGAGCTGGTGGGTCATTGCCACTGTATGTGTATGGGGCGGGCGGGTTGGTCATCATAGATATTATATGAATAGTATCTAATATGAATAGTGTATATAAACCTAGAGTTATGAAAATATAACATCTTTTAATTAAAACTAATAAATAAGACTTAATTAAAAATGCATGGTTAATTTTTAAAATAACTCTTTAATGAACAGCCTAGGCCGGTAATTACTAATTGTTAAGTACGATAAAGAATTCTTCACAGAATCGATACTTTTCAATACCTGTTGTTGTTAATGATATTGTTATCAATAAAACACACCACTAGAAGACTTAGCAATATTAGATAAAGTCTGTACACAGTCGTAAATACGTACAGAAAAAAGGACAGGTCGTAAGATATACAATACATTTAATGACTTATGTGAACATATAAATATGTTCTATGTGTTAATATTTGTATATTAGGTCACAGTTTTGAAAATAAAAATATCTGCGTTAAATAAATAATATTTACATAAAAATATCTTCTAACCAACACTACAAAATATGCTGCGTTCAAATTAATTGAAGTTTGAACTTATAATAAAATTCGATATGCTCATAATCTATAATGTATATAAATATAAATCACAATACAACATGGCGTGGTTACATGTAACATAGTTAAACGTTTAAAATCACTGTACAAGTATTAATGATTGTACATTTATTTATATGTTACTTTCCCAATTAAAGCGAATGAATTGGACGGATGGGTCTGGGGTCCCCGTGTTAGGTGGGTGTCAGTGTCCGGTTGTTATTTAGGCAAGAAAACTCAGTACCAGGATTGCCATTAACTGAAAACCAAAACAATACTACGTGGTTTGGATTCCAAGTAAAAATGTAGGTCCCTCGGTTGGCCTGGCTATTGAGCTATCAAACACTACACAAGCTATCCACATTCATGTTTTCATATTCCCCTTAAAATACGGACAAGGCTGAGTCGGCGTCTCATATCTGAATGAAATGAATGAATATACTTGAATACTATCAAACCCTTCTTTATTAATATTTACTTTTAGTATTCAAATTCTTTAATGATTTACAAAAAAAAAGCTTAGCAAAATATGTTTGCATTGAAATTTTGACTTTAATGAATAAGATTCACTTATAATAGCAAATAGAAAGCAAACTTTTTTTAAATAAAAAAAACTAAATCGGTGATGGACGGATGAATAAACTTGCCAAACTATAACAATTATACAATTTGTACTATTATTAGTATTTTTTGTAATTGTAGATTTTTTCTGTGTTTTAGTGGTAGAGAGGGCTAAATAATCCTATCTTCACCATATAAATTAAGGCTTTTTTCAATTCATAATTTATTTAATTTTTTAATATGCATTTTCAAAAGATAAATAATTAAACAAATGTACAGTTTAAAGGTTTCAAAAGGCTGCCTAATGGCTGTGTTAAATTAAGGTAAATCATTTTTATTTAAATAACACTTGTTGAAATAGGAGAAGGGTTTCATAAAGTTCCTTTCACGAAGATCATAAAGCAATTTAGCTAAACAAAGCCTGGAGGATTACTTTGACCTTTCCTTGGCTTGCTATGGATTCAGTCAGTTTGGGTGCAATATTTTATTATTTGGGAAACATCAAATTGCTATATCGTCCTGTAAACACAGAACATATTTTCTGAGCTGTGTCATCAAATGACCTTAATTTGGTAAAACATATAAGGAATAAATATATTTTAAACCCTTAAAAAATTATATTACCCCTGTAATTACTTTAGTAGGGATCTTAATTCGTAATAGTGAGATTAAATAAATAGCCCAACATTATACTCAAAGATTCTATATTAGTTATGACGTAATAACACTTAAATATTGTAAAATGTCGTTGCACATTTCCTTTTATTCACAGTTAAACTCTCAACAGTATATTCATTATATATATATATATATATATATATATATATATATATATATATATATATATAATAGCATAAATGAGGTGATATCAATAATATTTTTAGTCGAATGAAAATAATGGAGATTGGCTTATAAGGGTGTTTATCCAGGCACTTGGTCGACCAAGTTGCTCTGATGTTACCGTAACTGATGGTGAGCCTGTCTCACCAACACACATGTAACGTGGTCCATACGCCGCATATAGTACGTAAGTGCACAACTCTACGATTAAGTTTATATATAATTTATATACTCTTCCAGTCAAAGATATATATATATATATATAGATTATTCGAACATACGTCATTTATAGAAAAAGAATTGGTTAAGCTTATTATTTTTTTTTTTTTACTTTACTCTGGGTTGATCAGCAGCTAATGTCCACTATATTATCAAAATGTTTATAAAATATATCGCACAGGTTTTTAATTAGTTATGTTCTTAGGAAGGCAAAATTAGCCACTTATATAAACTTAATTATCACCAGAAAATTTGTTTTCATAATTTGTTCCCTCAAAACATTTATTACCTATTAGAAGTGTTATCACTTTTAATCTAAACAATTTCAAATTAACCGAATGCCATTACAGTTTTTTTTGACAGAAAAGTATGTTATTTTTGGGTGTTTGAAGCACGTATTATATGACCTCACTCAGAGTGTCGAATGTTTAAGAAAGGAGGGTTGAAATGGTGCTAAGACCATCAATGTTATTTATGGCTGTGTATAATGCTGCATTCATAGATATCACATGTCACTGATGGTCTCTGAGAGGAGTCGGGGTTTTAACGTTACGTGAGAGGTGTGAGGTTTCGAAGGTATTTTTAGCTGTGGTAACTGTCCATTGAGTTTTATTTAAAGTAAGTTTAAAAACATAAGTTCTTTTCTAACATAAAATGTTCTAACGAAAAGTTTACAAATGATTACTTTACTATTTATTAATTAATTATGAGGGCATATTTAGTATGTTATGGCTTTGATAAGACAGAGTCTATTAGTAGTGTTTTTTTTTATATTTTTAAAAGTTTTTAAATTCCCTCTGTCATGTTTATTTTGAGATAAATTATAATTAATTGTTTTGTTAAAAATATCTTTACACTTGGTCATAATAAGATTAGTTGTTCAATATCAGTATTTGTATATAATCTTTTTTTCTCTTGCATTTAATATGATTTTTTTTAAAGTCCTATACAGGTTCTTATGCCTTAAATGAATCTAAGAAACTTTGCAACAGCTGTAACTCGTAGTTACAAGGAAAATAACAAGTAAATTGAACCATTTTTACAGTATTATATTTTGTTATAAGAATACATGACCGATTTTTTTCGAAAATCTTGTGTATTAAGAGAACTTAACTAATATTTTTGAACAGTGGTTTTTACATTGTTTCACCGCATTACCAATAAAGGCTGAAATATGTTTTCCGAAATCAAAATGTAAGGTGAAACAATATACCTGAACACAAAACTACTAAAGATAGATGGAGTAAATTTATTTGAGATGTTATAGGAGATAACACTTTAAATTCAATAAAAAGACTTAAAGGGAAGTAAAACATTCTCGAAGGGTTTGGTTAAGAGTGATTAACATGTATGAATAAAAATTTACACTTATTGAAACATATAATAACAAATGATTTCTTTTGTTCTGGATCACCTATGTTTTTTTATTTAATTTTTAAAAGGTTAAAAAGTTATCAGTTTAGGGGAAAATGTTATTTAAAATACTAATTTAAAAAAAAAAAGTTAATTGTCTTTTAAATCTGCCGTCACAGAGCTAACTCCAGGTTTCGCAATCATTCAACTCCTGCTCCTCCAATTGAATCAATCAAAAATCAGACCATCATTAACTAAGTGGTCTATTCAGATTCAGATTTTTATTCACCAAAAAATAAAGATTGTCACAGGTAATAGTCAACAAAACATAGATTATATAACAAGTCTTAGTCTAAGTATGCGTACAGGGAACAAATCAAGTTATTTACATAAAAAGTCACGGATGCAATCGAATTCACCCTGTATCAAGAATGCTTTTAAGATTTTTTTGAATTTGTTTAAATCGGCAATTGACTTTAAATACGGAGGCAGAGCATTGTACATATTAATGCAACTAAACTTGACTTGTTTCTGAAAAATAATGTTTGGTGACGTGGAATATCTAAATAGTCATAAATTCGAAGTGAGTAAGAGTGTATTTTATATAATTCAGAGTTAGTAAACAGATGACAATTTCCTTTTAAGAAGGTGACTGATTCTAAAATAAAGATCGATGGGATTGTTAATGCGGAAGATGTTTCTGCAGAATTCCTCCGCAGAGAGGCCACAAATGTAAGCAATGCTACAAAAGAAAGGCTTTCTTTTGTAATCTAAAAATGTGTAGATTACTTAAACTTTGAGCTCCCCAGATTGCCACCGCCTAAGACAGGTGGGGGTATACACACCTATAGTACTCTGATAGCAGGACCCGCCTATCTGTACAGCAAGCTAGTCTTCGTAGAATGAATAGCCCCATACCTTTAATTTTGGCTCTGCAATCATATGACTGATAATTTGCCATTCCCAACTTATATCTCCACACACGAAACTTTAAGATGAAGGTTCATCCCACCGTTGACGGTTATAGGGTCTGATACTAGAACCTTGTTTCGACCGTCAAACATATTCCATGTCAACCGAGTTGGTTTTTGGTGAAAATTCATTGCAAATTAACTTTTTATTGTGGTTTCAAGATCTAAGTTGCCCAGCACGTTGTGGGATACTTGCAAAATCTTGAGATTCAAAGTGGATTAGATTTTTTTAGACCTTTCTGGGAAGTGCCTCTCTGCACCGTATATCCAGAAGAGCAATGCTGCAAAGCTCAAGGTTTGCAATGAGGGAGTCCCTGATAACCCTCACCCGGTTTAGTTCCACATCAACGTCTCGTACATTTGTATTGTTAAGCCACTCGGGAAGCACACATTCAAGGCGTAGTGCTCTGGCTCGCCACCATGATCCAGCAAGTTGCATCGCAGTGTTCATTTAAAACTACCTATAGGTAAGTTATCATATATGTTTTCCATTTCAAATTGTATTGGTAATGAAATATGTTTTATTATTTTATATTTATTTTCTTTATATTTAATATAAATTAAATTTAGAATTGTTATTGAATAATATTTTCTATTGAATGAACTTTTGAATGAAACATTTTTCGTTGACCTCTAAACAATCAATTGTTGATAAAAATATAAAATTCAATATCTTTTGCATAATAAAGCAATCTAAATAAAGTACCAGAGGAGGGAACAATCTTTATAGGTTGTTTAAAAAAAACCTTCATATTTATTACTAATTTTAAATGGTTTTGATAATATCAAAATATATTTGATAAAACCAAAGATTGAATAATGTATATTTAAAAACTATAAACTAGTAGGAGCTTAATATGTTTTTAAATAAAAATTAAACGCGCTGAAAGTTAATCATGGACAGATTTGAAATTATATAAAACCAAATTAAACGTAATAATAATTTGAATTATTACACAACTTAAGCTACGTTTATTTCATATGTTTTAGAGATTTAAGTCTGGGACACTGTGTTTTTTGTCATTTCAGAGAACTGCTAAATGGATAAGTATACACTTACCAGAGAAAAGTTCCATAACAGCTGGAGAAAGAGAATAGATAGTTCTTGAATTTAATTGACGATTTTCTTAGAACTGTATTGACACAATACTCCATGTTCTACAAATTAGGCTTGAGAGGGCTTGGAGCTTACGAATTGACTTTTTTACGATTTGAAAGCTGATCAATAATAATGTTAGAATATTATTTCCGTTATTGATTTTCAATTTTAGTGAGATAAACACATAGGTTTATCTATAATTATTAATAAAGAGGAATAAGAAAAGAGAATTCTTTTGCACAATGAAAGCGAATAATATGAAAATGGTGGTTGTGTAAGTAATAAAATGCAAATTTTACACCACTTCAAAATATTCTTATTAATTTTGGAAATTTTTTACACTAAAACGAATGAACAATTTCCATTTAAATCTTTCCCTTACATTTTTATTTTAGTTTCATAACTTATTTCAGAACATAACGGAGTTAAAAGTATTGTATTTTATAGTTTTCACTTTATAAACTAATGTTTTTAATTTACTATCATTTTAAAAACAAATTTTAAGAATTTTTGTATCTTTAATTTATTTAATTTTGAAATATTCTTTGGAAAATGATGATTGTATTGTTCAAAAATAAAGAGCTTAAATTTAATATCAAAGTAAAAAATCAACATAAGAAATACTATATGTTATGTATATATATAATGTATATACAGTTAATTGTTATTTAATAATAGCTAAATTAATTTAAAACTAATGACTGGACGTATCTTAAAATAATATGGAACTAGGTTAAAAAGAAAGAGAGCTAGGTGAGGGATTAAGTATACGTCGGGGTTCATAGGCACGCATACCAAACCCAATCAGCAATGTCAATTCCTCTGATAGCCTCTGAAAGGAAAGCCTGAGCTAGTTGTTACAGTGTATGGACCTATGCGATTGGTTCTAGGATGATGTTACCATGTCAAAGGCCTGCCTAACCACTATGGATGAACATGGGTGAACCCAATTATGGACATGTGACCGAGCAAAACCCCATATACAAATTGAATTATAGAACTCAAAATATTCTAAAGGAAGTTTTTGGTGTATTGAAAAAAAAATGTATGCAAACTGTAACAAGAGACTTACACAGTTGATACCCATAAAGATGATTGATATATATGTTTAAAAAGTCACCTATAGTAAACGGCAGCTAAAGTGAAACCAGAACTAACATTGTGTTGCAACTTGCTGGATCATCGTAGTGAGACGTTCAGTAAATCATGTTTTAGCTATGAACGTAAAAAGAACATATAAGGATGAAAGTAAAAAAAGGGACATAATGGTGGTTTTAGTAAAAGTCGATTATAAAATCGTATTTATAAAAAGAGAAATTCATGTTTTATGTCAAAGTGCAACAACGTAAGTGTCGAGAACAACGTAAGTGTCGAGAACAACGTAAAAATCCTTATCATTTTCAGAAATAATAGTTAATATCTCTAGATGAATAAACTGATTTTAAAACGTACATTGGTAATGGGTTGATACAATTACTAACAAAATATAATATAAGTAAAAAAAAAATGGTTCAGACTTTTCCAATGTCCCTATGTGTTATAGGTTTTCCAAACTTTCATGGCAGTAAGAACAGTATGGGTTTTTAGTCGTATTAATTAACACGAAAAAATACTAATAAAAAATATTGATATAAGACGACTTATTTTATTCCGGCTAAATTGAAAGCGATGTTTAAAACAAACGATTATAGTTCCCCTGTCAATAAACATTTAAAAAACATAACATTGTATGCGACCCACAAAAATAAAATAATTTGTAAGCACGTTTAGATAAATGTACTTGTTTATTCGTATCTTTTTAATAATCCCTTAGCATTTCATAAACTTTAAAAAAAAAAAAAAACAATATCCTGTATAATGAAAACCGTACTAAGTCCACATGAACAGTAATAACCAAATGTCAATAGCAACTTACATAATTCGTAAACAGTCTTTTACGTCAGAAACTTTATTTGACGAGCTGACCCCCTTCCCCCACTCATACGCGATAAGAAGGTTAGAGCTACGGTGAAAAGTGGATCAAGGCCGGAAGACCACTGCAGCTGACCTAGTTTCCATATCAACCGAGGGGTGGTGGTATGTAATAAATACCGGTCCTCGGAGGCACTCGTCAGAAAGAGCCCGTGGTTCTTTAGGAAGGAGACGTCATACGGGAGGGCCTCCAGCTTCCATGCTTGGAAGAGTACATTCGGTCCACAGCCGAGCGGATGTTCCTGAAGGCCACCACTTCTCCCTATCCTTACATCGCAGACATAGCCAAACAGCATGGGACCCCGGAATTTCACCGACAGAGGACCATCGCCGTCTTGGATGATCCACCGTAGGATAGTTTTATGACTCCGCTAGTAGGCCCCTCCGGCCTACTAGCTATTGTTTGTCTAGGGCCTGTAAACATCCCCTTAGGAAATTGTACAAATCCTATAAACATATAAATTCATCTTCCATGGGTTGTAACATAGTTTTACTAGTAAGCTGATAAACAATATGCTACTAGCAGACCCTTACGGCCTGTTCATAATGTAATTGTTATTAAGGGGCCTGTGTACACCTTACTAGGATATTGTCATGACTTCCTTCACCTTAGCTTCGCCCACTAATGGTGGGATGTTAAAAAAAAACAAAAAAAACTGTGACTACCTCAACAGGCGCAGTTCTGAGGATTCCAAAAAGAGCTAATTGCAGCAAATGGCCTTGGCCAAAGCTGCGTTTGATCACAGAGGCCAACAAAACCCAGAGTGTCAGTGAGTGAGTGACACTCGTCAGTGCCATTGAGACTGCGAGCAGGAAAGGACCTACGCCGAGTCCTATTACTACTACTACTACGGTAAGACTCGCTTGACTACGACAAGAAAGTCCCCATAGACCCTCTCGTAAACAGTCATTTTTCATTTGAAGTGCCGAAGCTCGGCAAAAGAGTTTTATTTCCCCTTTTTCGTTTTATTTGAGATTTATTTTATTTTTAGAACATAGTTTGATCTTTTAGCGTATTTATTATCTCTGGATAGAGTAGCAAAGTTATTTTAGTTCGGCGTCCGTGATTAGCAAAATTTAACTTTTGAAAGCTCCACTTTGCGTTATAGCATTGTGGGCTAAACATAAATTTTAAATAGCTCCGCTCTGCGTTACACCACTGTGGCGAAACGGTTTTGTTTAAACTACGTTCATTTAAGTAGCTCCACTCTGCGTTATAGCACTGAGAGCTCTTTGCGTTTCATCGCCGATTTAAGGAGGCAACGGGGCGAAACGACTCGGTTCGAAAAAAGATTTTAGGTACCCTAAGGTGGATGATGATGAGAGGCCTGTGAGGATGAATTGTTCATCTAGGCATTTACTGAGTCCAATTCGTTCGAAGTGAATCCGTCACGTGTATACTCGATTATCGAAACCTGGAATTACCTCCCTGAAACATCCGACGAATAAAATCGAAAGGTGTTTAGTTAAGGGATAAATAAACGGTATTCGTACAAAAAAATAATCTACCCCCTGACGAAACATCCTCACAAACGGCTTCGAAAGGCGTTCATATCTTGTTTTTCGGAATTCAAAGTATATTTACTTAAAATTCAATTTTATTGCAGAGTCACAAAAGGTTAAAAATTCGTTCGGAACCGTCAATTTTCACCCCTATGTTATAACATTAAGACCCCCAATTCCCTTCAGAGACCATCAATGGCCTGTGATATCAATGAATGCAGCATTATACAAACCCATAGACTGATGGGCTGAACGTCATTTCAACACTCCTCTAACATTTGAATTTAATTGAATGAAAGAAAGGAAATGTGTATCAGATTATATTAATAAAATTATAAAATCTTTATTTGTTGATTTTAATGTTTGTGTTTTTACTTCATTTCCCAATTACAAATTTCCCTACTAAACTAATACTAGAGAAATTGAGGTTAATTCAACAACAACGTTTAACTGTTCTAACAATGGTTTATCCTCAATTTATTCAACAACACTGCAAATGATAGTTTTTTTATGTGATTGTAATATATTTATTATATACACTCATCACACTCATTCGAAATCCATATTCGCCCATATCTTGACAATCGGTGTCTTATGAATAAATACAAAAAATTATTCCTTATATATTTTACCAAATTAAGGCCGTTTAACATACAACTCGGAAAATATATCCTGTGTTTAGAGGACAATTTGATGTAATATAAAATATTGCCTCAAAATTTATCGCGAAACTGGTTCATTTATATTGCACTAATACTGCATCCATAGCAAGCCAAGGAAAGGTCAAAGTAATCCTCCAGGCTTTGTTCAGCTAAATTGCTTTATAATCTCTGTGAAAGGAACTTTTATGAAACCCTACTTTATTCCAACAAGTGTTATTTCAAGAAAGAAGATTTCTTTCTTTAAAACAGCCATTAGGCATCCTTTTGAGACCTTTAAACTCTACATGTGTTTAATTATTTATATTTTGAAAATGCGAGTTTAAAAATTACACAAAGAATCAATTGAATAAAAAGAAAACGCTTTTGTATATGTGGTGAAGTTAGGATTATTTAGTTCTCTTTATCACTAAACCGAAAAAATCTGATATTTAAAAATCCTTATATATAATACGTGAAGCCGTTTTTTAGTCAACGCAACTCCTCCTTTCTTTCTTAACTAATCTAAACCGTCGAGGTGTCAAGGAATTTGTCTCTGTTTGTTATTGTACACTAAGGTCTTAATTCTTCAAAAGTTTCACCCCGAAGGGCACGTGAAGCCCTCAAAGTTCGTTTTTACGGCCATAAGAATAACATGGAGCTCTCTTTATATTAATCGAAAAGTAACAGCTGTTCAAATTTAAATAATTTTTAACAAAAATATTTAATACCATTTGAAACGTAAACAATAGTGTTTTTAATACTAATGAGGTTAGATCTTTCATAATGTTAATTAAACCAGTAAAGTTTGTAGGCAAGGTTTAAATGGTAATTGAATGCAGATATTTTACGTATCTAATTAATCTTTACCTGTTAAACAAAAACAAATGAAATAAACACGTTAAAAAAAGGCAAATCATTGGGTGTTTAAGATAATAAATAGGTAGCAACGCAAGTAGTGTGAGTTATACGCTGTAAATAAATTTAATATTGTGATTTTACGTCATTCAGTTAACCTACTATTATTTGTAATTAGAAGTCACTGGCCGAGGCCGAAAGATGAGATGTAACGAGCGCAGCGAGTGACGGGGTTGGCACACGTAGCGTGCAGAAGTTTCTCCTAGTATAGCAATAATAGTGTAACTTATATGATTTTAGTTTTTAGCCAAGTATGCCCATGTACTGTCAATTTTAATTTTTAGAAAATTATTGCTTACACGCATAAAACCTCATTCAATCTTAGATGCAAAATAAAATGCTGCTCAACTGTTTTTGTATGTCAATAAAGAATTTGAATAACAAAATTAAATATTGATAAAGAATGGTTTTATGACATTCATATATTACTTCACTCTGTAAAGTAAATTATTAAAATTACAAGCACAGTTGATCATATTAGATGATAAATATATTTATAAGAAATTTGACTGACTAACTGAATGACAAAATACAGGGTACTGAAGATCTTAAAAAGTACATGTTATTCATACGAAGTTTATTGCATTTTTTTAATAAAATTTAGTGTTTTGTTTTTTTTATTAGAGCTATTGGTAAAGGTTCATTGTTTTCTTTTACTTTTTTAAGGGAATCGCGAACTTTGAAATACTTTGTACCTGAAATATAGCTTTGAACAGTTATAAATTATATAACTTTTGTTCACCGACATAAAACGTGGAATATGTGAATTAAGGAGATAAAACTATAGACTACAACGAATGTGTTTCAACTAAACTGTATTTTTCGTTCTCGAAATTAAAAGGGGATATTAACTGTAGTTTTGTGACAATAACACAATAGAATAACAAAACTGTCTTTATTAGTTGTCATTGATGTTAAATTTTATAGGAATTTTCAATATTGGATAAACTTGTTTTTAAATTCAATTAATATCAGCAAATCACGTATAAATTGTTAAAACATTAGGACCACTAACAAGTGAACTTTTATTTTGTTATTTAAATTTGCTATTTTAGTATCAAATTATTACATGAACAGTATAATTTAAACTGGATTCTGTTGTTTTGTTAAATATAATGTAATTTAATTCCAAAGTACCTTACAACAAATCCCAACTTTTCCGACTCTCCGTTCAACGGAGCTTTGAAAAGTTGTGGTGTAAGTAATCCTCCACAACAGGGACTGCGATAGATTGATCACTTAATTTAACTTTAAGTGCTTTAGTACCTAACTTTGAATGTAATTTAAGTTCGCTTCGTTCTATGTCTGCGTTATTTAAATGAAACTGAAGATAAACAAAGTCCCATTCAAAGTTTTTAATTCAATTGAACTTGAAGATTAAATGGGTATAATTTAATATATCACCTGGTTAACATTCTAATAGGATTTACATTCAAAAGATGCAGAATAATAATAATATATTTAAATTTTCTTAATTTATTGAAAAAATCAATTAAATAATTTAAATTGAATTATTATTATGTGGATTATAATAAAGTATACATAGACATTCTTAAATATGAGACCCGACACAGCTTTGTACGTATTTTAGGGTGAATATAATTGATTAATGAGTGTACGATATCTGGGGATGACTTGTGTAGTCTGGTTACTAACTGTGTTTGACTGTTCTTCAAGGAGGGCCATTTCTTAATGGCCCAACAGCCAGGGCAACTAAGGGGCCAACAGCTTGACTTGGAATCCGAACCACTAGGTTTTTTTTTCTTTGATTTTTTTTGATTGATTTGTCAACCACTGTTTTTCAGCTAATTGACAAGCCTTATACAGTACTCGGTTCTCTTCCCCACACAACATCCGGACACTGACTGTCATCCAACATGGACACCCCAAACTTCTCTAGTAGTGTCCATGCCGATAGCAACCGTTGAACGGACGCTATGTCAGTATTAGGAGGACCGAGCATAGAACCCATGTTATTATCACTATCAAAATTAAACTGGTCAAAATATAATATGATAGTGTACTAAAACTAAATATACATCACATAGTGAATATAATTTGTATAGATGTGTATAACTAGTAGATGAATCTCCCTCTTGGGGAACATGTATAGTACAAGAAGAACTGAAACAAATAAATGTCAGTAGCCTACTCCTCTTTACCAACTTCATATTTTCTTAATAGGAGCCTATAAGTTCAGGTTAAAAAATATAAATATGAGTATCTAAATACCCAACATCTTACAAATATGTGCAATCTTTCATGATCATGTATACTGTACCAAAAAAATACGTCTACAAGACAGCAAAATAACAGAAAGCTTGAACTTAACATGTAAACTATACAGTGAGTTTGAAAGTGGTTTTGTTTGTGTAAATAATAACATAATAATTAAATAAAAAGGCTACTAATGACTAATCTGCAGTCCCTTAGATAAATTTATTACCAATCTTTATTTTTCAGTCTTTTTACTTTGATGTACTGTATGCCTCAAATTCACAAAGAATGTACATATAATCACGATTATCGTTAAACTGTTTTCAAAAGTTCTTAAAATACTATATTTGTGACGTAAATTCTATATGGAAATGGTTACAATGGATTATATGCAAATGATTTATTATTGCTTTCCTCATATATGACATATTGGACGTATATTGGAAGATTTTTTAAAAATAACTGTTGGCTAAGACAAAGGTGAGAAAACACCTCAACACCTACCTTCACACAATGAGCAATATTCTCTCACGTAACTACAAACTTCCTAACCCCCCCCCCACCCAACCCCCATCAAGGTAATGACTTGGCCAAATAACTAGGGCTTTTCCTTACTGGAATTTGAGCCTATCCAACCAGTAACTAAGAAAATGGGGTATAATTTAGCTTCCAGGAGGAAATAGATGGTTTTCCCGTTCATTGTATGTAATGGTTATTCCTCACTACTACACTATTCACGGCGTTTCAAAAAGGACTTTACAACTTTGAAAATTCATATACATTTATTAAACAAGGTACATAGCTGATTTTGGTGTTATTTTAAGGGAAAAACTTCAAGTGATTTTACCTTAAACTAAAGATGTTCTATGTGGCTTCCGTTGGTTATTCTGCAGACATCCCATCGCTAGTCGATTTCTTCCCAGACTCGCACTAGCATTTCAGGTCTAACTTGCTCAGCAGCAGCGTAAATTCTTGCTCTAAGTTCAGGTAGAGTGGCCGGCAAAGGAGGTACGTACACCATATCTTTTATGAAACCCCAGATGAAAAAATCTAGCGGTTTCAGGTCTGGGGAACGGGGGGGCCATGCAATTGGCGCATCACGGCCAATCCATTGACCTGGGAAGCGGTCATTTAGAAAATCCCGGACATCAGTCAGATAGTGTGGATGACCGAGAACGAAATGTTTTCTTTATGCAAGATGGCGCACCACCACACTATCTGACTGACGTCCGGGATTTTCTAAATGACCGCTTCCCAGGTCAATGGATTGGCCGTGATGCGCCAATTGCATGCCCCCCCCGTTCCTCAGACCTGACACCGCTAGATTTTTTTCTTCTGGGGTTTCATAAAATATATGGTTACGTACCTCCTTTGCCAGCCACTCTACCTGAACTTCGAGCAAGAATTTACGCTGCTGCTGCTGAGCAAGTTAGACCTGAAATGCTAGTGCGAGTCTGGGAAGAAATCGACTACCGATGGGATGTCTGCAGAATAACCAACGGAAGCCACATAGAACATCTTTAGTTTAAGGTAAAAAAACTTGAAGTTTTTTTTCTTTAAAATAACACCAAAATCAGCTCTGTACCTTGTTTAATAAATGTATATGAATTTTCAAAGTTGTAAAGTCCCTTTTGAAACGCCCTGTATACAGTGATAGCTTTTTGAAACGTTTCTCCATCGGCGTATAATATACTAATATTTAGGTCACCCTAATTCTGCATTCATGCGTTACACATATAATATCGTTGCTTGTGTGTGGCAAGTGATCTTACACAGTATTGTGTAGAAATTATATTTCATTTTTTATTTTTACCACTCAATTGTTTTTCGCACACGTTCCAACCCATACAATCTCAGGTACATCGATTTAGTTTAAACATTTTTAAACTAATAACATTTTAAACTGCTGATTTATTTGTGCAATAAACAGTTAGCACATATTAGTATGTTGCGAAAAATAGTCTATTTTCGGATTCCTAAATGTTTTACAATTACTTAAAATTTAGGTGATTTTGAAAGATATTGATAAGAATCCAAAATAATTATAGAATTCAGAATGGATATTAGGATGAAACCATGAACAATTATCAAATACAAATCATTAAAAGTCTAAATGAATTAATGAAACCAACAAGAAAAAATGGTTTAAAACCAAACACTTAAATATTTATGAGTATTATTATTGTATTAAAATATTTTAATCAACAATATCCATAAACCCTAACTTTTTACTATAAAAGATTCGTCTATTTTGATGGAGAAACTTCAAAGGTATGACTAGAGAGCTTATACTTTGTATTTTCTTACTTCATATATCTTGGGTACAAAGCAGACGGTTTCTTTGGTTTTTTTAACGATTGGAAGGACCAGGCTTCAATACCTGGTAACGTCCCCTCAGCCAAAAGCCTTAATGTGCGCTCTTCTTTACAGGACTTGAAACCTCATCTCTTTAGTTGGTGAAGTTCTCATAAAGATTGGCTGCAGATAATTTCTGGAGTTCCTCAGGGCTCCATATTAGAGTATTTTCTTTTTTCCGTGTACTTAAACGACTTACCTTGAAATATTTATTCAATTATACTTTGTTATGCGAATGAATCTAATGCTATTTTTTCTGGTCCTGATATAAATGCTCTTGAAGTTAAAATGAATTAGATTAGTACGTCAATTTAAACAGTGGTTTCAGTCGAATTGTCTAAATAAAGATAAGACAACAATCATTATGTGCTCCCCACATTCCCTTCACTTTAGTTCTTTTAGCTTTGATGGTATCTGACCATCAGGATCCGCTTTGGTGGTGGTATTACTGTGGACGAACGTCTTAATTGATCAAAGCATGTGGATTGCCTCTGTGCAAAATTGTTACACACTAATCCGTCACGGCCACGGTCCCGACCCCTGACTGAAAATAGAGATTCTACTGTAATTCAATTTTTATAATTGTAGACTCGTCATCCGGAAGCGCCGGTATGCGAGGGGTGAGGAAAAGTATCATTGTAACCCACCCACCTTTACACGTACAGTGGTAATGACCCACCTGCCCACCCATACACGTACAGTGGTATTCACCCACCCACCCACCCATACACTTACAGTGGCATTGACCCACCCGCCCACCCATACACGTACAGTGGCATTCACCCACTCGCTCGCCTATACAGTACAGTGACATTGACCCACCCGCCCGCCCATACACGTACAGGGGCATTGACCCACCCACCCACCCATACACGTACAGTGGCATTCACCCACCCGCCCACCCATACACGTACAGTGGAATTCACCCACCCGCTCGCCTATACAGTACAGTGACATTGACCCACCCGCCCGCCCATACACGTACAGTGGCATTGACCCACCCACCCACCCATACACGTACAGTGGCATTCACCCACCCGCTCGCCTATACAGTACAGTGACATTGACCCACCCACCCGCCCATACACTTACAGTGGCATTGACCCACCCGCCCACCCATACACGTACAGTGGCATTCACCCACCCGCTCGCCTATACAGTACAGTGACATTGACCCACCCGCCCGCCCATACACGTACAGGGGCATTGACCCACCCACCCACCCATACACGTACAGTGGCATTCACCCATTCGCCCGCCTATACACGTACAGTGTCATTGATATAAATTTTTGTTTTTTAGTATTATCATCTGTGGTCTCCCGGTTAATCCAGCTTCATGTATACTGTACCTATTTTTACAAATTATTATTTAAATATGGTATTTGCTTTTGGGGTTCTTCAAGGGACAACTTATTTGTTTTCAAGTTCCAGAAGAGGATGGTTAGAATTATGTGTAGAGTAAATTTTAAACACCAATGCAAGCCTCTTTTCCAAGAACTAAATATTCTGACACTACCTGGCATTTATATCCTTAAAGTGTTGTCTTTCATTAAAACGAATAGTCACTTATTCATAGAGAACAAAGCTACAACACTCGGAACAGAAACGATATGACACACCCCCATTCACAGGCTTACACTTAGAGAGAACGGTCCCCATTGTTGTGCTTTACCTAAACAACTAAAATCCATTGAGAGCTCAACAGTAATCGTGTTAAAACTAAATCTTATTTAGTTGAAAAGTTCTGGAACTCAGTAGATTCTTGTCAAGGTGAGCTCATAGGAATGTAGGAAACCATTTACTATTATTTTTATATTTATTTGTGTAGTTTGACTTTTTTCAAGTAACATATGTTTTTAGGAAATGAAATGGTTATGATTAAATTTACGTCGTTTAAAATAAAGAACAGTAATTTTTAGTATACAATAAAAAGTGCAAACATTGCACTTTATCTTTAGTAAATATATGATGCAAACATTTGTTACCTTCTCGGCCTCACACCGGAAGTTTATCAATACAACACTTCCGGAACCGGTGCAGAGTCCTCAATAGGCTATACAACATTAACATCCCTCCTTAACACTGCCATAAATGATACATATATAAGGAAAATATTAGTTACCGTCTCGGCCTCACACCGGAAGTTTATCAATACAACACTTCCGGATCCGGTGCAGAGTTCTCGCCAACATTAGAGTCCCACTGACATAAATTATATCTGCGCGTATATTATCGTTAACATTTGTATACTTTCCTTTACTACTACTCCAGGTGTTTTGTGAGTATTTTAGTTGTCCTTCTCTCGTTGTGTCCCGTGGGTACTTCCAATAATTTTGTTTATTTCAAAAAAAGTAGAAAGAATAATTGTAGTCAATATCAACAAAAAGATACTATTTTTTACTAAATCAGCATTTTTAGAATGAAATTTATACTCACACGAAAATAGTTAATAATTAATTGAGATTTCGGAAAATCGATTTTCAATATATTCAGTCTAGCAGAATAAATAAACTTGCTAAAAAATGTTGCTGTATAACCCTGTTATGATATGCCAATTTAAGGTTTGTATACTGTTTACAAATTCTCCTTTCAATTTCCATTATCTTTGCTGAGTTTTCTAGAACCACTTTTATTGCTTTATTGATAAGACTAAACAAATACATTTTTTGTATAAATAATTACACAAACTATTCTTAGAGATGCAATAAGTGGCCGTCAATATTTTCCTGTAAAAACCGCGTCTAGGTGCTGTCTTGACGTAGCATCCTTAGTGGTATCGCTGAGACTTGTAATAGTGTAGACGTATCTAGCGCCTCGACGTTGTTTTCCCCGGAAAATATAGATTCTAGCTTTACAAATTATTCAAATTAAAACACTATTATTGACACTGATAATAAACATTAATTATGATGAGATTCTTATGTTTAGCTTCATTTGTTATATTGTATGTGGTAATAAAATAATTATAACCGTAACCATCATAATCAAAAATCATAATCCTCTTTTAAAACTTTTTCTTCGTATTTTTCAAACTTTAGCAAAAAAGCGGTTTCTCCTTTGAATAGAATTTGGAAATGCTTTCAATCCATTAGTGTCGCCATTGCAAACAGAAATCCAACTATGATCGAAATTGAGTTCACTTTGCAAAACAAATTGAATTGACAATCATTGTTACCGAAAAAAAAACAACAAAGAGACACCTCCATCTTATAGGATGTTTTCTTTCACTATGGGATGATTCCCAAAAATATATCTTCTTTTAAATCCTTTTCAGCTTAATTCCCACAAACGTTGGCTTATAGTGTTCAAGCCCAGTCATTTTCATTTGGAATGCTATTACTAACTGGTATGACGTTAAATTAATATTGAACAGTTATAGTTCCAATAATTTAATACTATTATTAAATAAAATCTCTACAAAATATACATTAAAATTTATACAATAAGTGAGCTCTATTCAATATGTGCATTAAAATTTAACTAAAGTGATTGAATGGACACTCCAAAAACTCCATAATATTTAAAAAGTTAGAACATTAACCTACATAATGAATACCACTATAAAAAAAATAAATAAAAAAAGTCTGTGGAGGTTTTAATAACCACCATGTAAATATATTAACATTGGTTTTAAGGGTAGAACTTTTATAAATAGGTAAATATTTTAAGAGAAAATATTACCAGGAATATATGTATAATGGTATACCATATATATATAATGGTATTTCATATTATATTTACTTATATTTATTTCGTTTTATTTATCTATTTTACTGGTATATTTATTTCTGGTAAGTGTGTTAAATAAAAGATTTAGTGTAATGTAATTTATTTTCCTTACACTAAATATATATAAACGTAATTTTTTATTAACCAATATCACTACCCCATAACCCTCACTTTGTTTATGGCGTACTGTTATGGGGATCCTGTACGAACAATCAATTTCTTAGATTGTTCAAGCTACAGAAAAAAACAATACAAATAATCGTAAAAGTCAACTTCAGAGACTCTTGTAGGCCAATTTTTTAAAATTTGAAGATCTTAACGTTACGTTACCCTGCCTCTACATTCTCGAAACAACAACTTTTTTCATCTCTAAATGCTCCTTGACTCAGGGGAGACATACACGAATATAGCACAAGAGGCAGGGACAACTACAGGACTGGGAGACACAGAACAGTAACATTTGAGCACTTGCCCTCAGAAGCAGGTGTTCATCTTTACAACAGACTGCCCAATTCTATGAAAATCGCCACAAATCCGAAAGCCTTAAAAACTCGTCTTAAAGGCTTTTTAGCCTGTCATGCATTTTATGCTGTGGACGAGTTTTTGTCGAACAACTGGGAGACTGTATAGTTGGTAAGCTGATACCGATGCTCGGAGTAGGGTTAATTGGACGAGTGAATGTTTTCTAAATCTGTATGGGGAGTGAATTTTGTATGAGTGACTGATAAAAAAATATAGTTATTTTAAAACCAATCTGACTTTTGCAATGCATTTATATATGTACTTACTGCAATAAAATCTGATTTGATTTGATTTGATCAAATATTGTACTAAATACTTAGAAATTCTTAAAAAACGAAACGAAACTTTGAAACGAAAACTATCTACAGTTTAATTAATTCAAAAATATCATACACAATTTCAACTCATTAAGTGTAAAAAATACAGCAAATGTTTGGATATAAAAATGTGGCATGGATTATTGACAACACATAACTCTTCATCATGAGTGAAAAAGTATAGTAAAATAAATACTCGTATTTTTGGAAAATGATTTCAACTGTTTGCACATAAAAGACAAAACTTGTCAAGTTTACTATGAGGCTAGTAAAAATATAAAATTTCAAAAATCCTTGGGTTGAATACTTACAAGTTTACAACATAATTATGATTTAGTAAAAATAATGCATGAAATACTAATAAAAAAATAAAATCAATACAAATTACAGTTGATGCGTTGTAATTTTGTAATTTAAATCTTACAATAATAGTGATTTCCGTTTTATTTTGGATAAATAAATCACCCGCTGCAATAAAGGTGGAATACAAACTTGGTCAAAACCAGGCCATTCTTTCTACAAAAGCTGGAATTTCTCTCACATATTGGATCATTCCAGAATACTTAGTGGTGAATTTCCCAAACCTGAAAAATGTGAAACCCAAAATGTACTTCGTGAAACATTTTATTTCCTCATTTACTTTCAAGTATAAATAGAATCCACTAAACATTTTTATTTTATTAAAAATATTTAATGTAAATAGATGAACAAGTTATCAGACAAACAGCGCCATATACCTCATTATCATTATTTCATATCGTAGTGTATTTTTACTATTCATTATTAAAACACTGATCGCAGAGATAAGGGTGATTATGAGGGGCGAATGAGTGTGATAAGTGTAGGTGAACAAATTTTATATATGTGTGTGTGTGTGTGTGTGTGTGTGTGTGTGTGTGTGTGTGTGTGTGTGCGTGTGTGTGCGTGCGTGCGTGCGTGCGTGCGTGCGTGCGTGCGTGCGTGCGTGCGTGCGTGCGTGCGTGCGTGCGTGTGTGTGTGTGTGTGTGTGTGTGTGTGCGCGTGCGAGCGTGCGTGCGTGCGTGCTTGTGTTTGTGTTTGTGTTTGTGTTCGTGTTTGTGTTTGTGTTCGTGTTCGTGTTCGTGTTCGTGTTCGCGTTCGCGTTCGTGTGCGTGCGTGCGTGCGTGCGTGCGTGCGTGAGTGAGTGTGTGTGTGTTAGAATAAAATACTTTATTCATAAATGCCTTCATTGATGATTCTCTGATAAGTGGTTGCTCACTTGAAAGTTGCGTCCAAACATAACAAGCGATATAATATAAATGTACATATAAATTCATATAAAAAATAACAAATAAAATTTAAATAGTAATATAAGCAAGGGGAAATTGGCATTTTGATGAACTTTAAATATAACATTAATTGTAAATTATACTGGCATAATAAAACATCCCTATAGTTGGTACAGCACAAGTTCAATTGTTGAATAATCGATGGAGTCCTTTTGCATTCCGCCACGGTCGATGAACTCCTTACCACGGTGTGATTCAATGCCACCTTTCTTATGCACTGTGGGTTAGCTACTCGTAAAAAAATTATTAACCATCTCTTTGTTCTTCATAAAAAAGCCATAAGAATAACAACGAAAGTCAAACTTAGAGATTCGTGTCGAGATGTTTCCCAGGAGCTCGGATTGCTAACACTGGCTGCGTTGTACATTCTAGCAATAGCACTCCAGTGCAAGTTTAAAAGCAACTCTATTCAGGGGAGAGAGGTGCATAACTAAGCACACAATCTAGACATGTGTACAGATGCCATCACAGGTGGAACAGAGTTCCAGAGAACATTCTATTCGAGAACTGTAAGTAAAACTTTAAATCAAAATTGAGACACTTTTTAGTGTGGAATATTTTTTACTGTGTGAACACGTTCATAGACCATACATCTAGACATCGGCTTAGGGCATCAATTGTTCCTTCTTTTTTTTTAATTCTTTTCTCATTATTCGGATGTTGCTACTTTTAAATCGATTAGCATTTATATTTTATTTTAAATGAGCTAAAAAATCGACATATACTATACAATACTTTCAATAGACGATAAAAATTATAAGATTATATTTACTTCATTCACCAGTTTACATGGGCCTGCAGGCCTGTGCGTGAACTTTATTCAACGAGTTTAAGTGCCGACCGTTAGCTTAGTTGGGGATTCGAACTTTTGACATTGCTCACCGTGGTCCGAAGCTCTAGACACTGCCAGAAATATGAGACGTAAAACTAATAAAATTTAAGACTATTTTTTAATCGTATATAACTTTTCTCTTAATTAGACTACCTTTTATTGAAATAAATGCTACTTACTTTTAAAGTTAATAAAGTAGGCTAATAGTTCTATGTTGAAGATGGAGCTGTATTGGTTTTTTTGTATATAATTGTTAAAAATGACACAATTTAAAACCAATAATATTTATAATTGTGTGTTTTTTAAATGTTTTGTTGATAGAATTTGAATATTTTGTACATGTTATACTATTCAAATTATTATTTTTTTCTTTTATAGGTATAAGTTTTGTTTTTGATTTTTTCCCTTGCATCTTTTTCGCTTTTTTTAACATACAATATATTAAATTGGTATCAAGTTACCACACGTTTGATATGATTTAGTTCTTTTTTGAATCGTTCTTCTGATAGAGGTGTTATTGTATTTATTAATCTAAAAATAAGAGAATGGAATAAAGCTCACTTTTAAAATAATAATTTTAAAAAACAATTTAAAATTATTAATACATATAACAACACCACGATATTTAAATGCATGGGAATCATGGTACATTAACAAAGCAAATTCTAAACATTTATTAAACCAAGAAGATGGACCGATTCAAAATTCTATTTTACTTTCAAAACTATATACAAAATTAATTTATATTCAATTTATGATACTTTCAAATTCATAATATAACTAGCATTTAGAATAATAAATATATTTAGCCACGAAAGTTAAACATTTTAAAACGGATGTTTATATAAGCTTATATTACATTTATTTACTTGTATATTATTTGTGATGTGTCTGACGATGACAGTCTTGCTATCAAAATGCCTCAGTAATAAAGTTTTTATTGGTTTTAAATTGTGTTATTTTTAACAATTATAGGCTAATTGTGTGACGATACTTCATGGTTTTTTAAGACTAATAAAAATAGACCCTTAATAAGGCCTGCTAACTGAAGTTGCAGAAGAGGAATGCAATACTTATTTGCCACTTAAAAAACTGCTTGAGTGCCTTTAAAAATCGAGTGTTCCCCTCCCTTTGGGCAATGGAGCTTTTTTACTTAATTACACTTTAAACTATAGCAGTTCTCTTCCTAAAAACACATCATGTTTATTTTTCATTTCTTTAACTTTTGTATATACAGTATTGTATTCCATGTTTAATTAATATAATTAATTTTGTTATAGACAACTTTCAGGTTAATATAAGATGTCATTCAGTAGTTGGACGGATAAATTGGCAATTGGGGGAAATGGTTGACAGTATATGTTTTATACATTTAGGACTACATTTGGCATCAATGCCACTGTACGTGTATGGGCGGGCGGGTGGGTGAATGCCACTGCACGTGGATAGGCGGGCGGGTTTCAAAAGTATGATGTAGTGTTTCAAAAGTATTTACTTGGCTCCACGAAGTTGCAAGTATTTCCCAAGTAATTCCTCGTCACCGTTAAGCAAACGGGTTTAAGTTATAGACTGTTTTATTCACTTGGTCGTCACGATTTTAGTTCGAATCACTGAGCAAATACTTTTTTCACTACACTACTATGAGTTCAGCTGTTTTCGTTATGTGTTTACAACCTGCGAAACATCATATTTTCCACAGTCAACAACACCTGTTTTTATTCCGTAGTGTAGTGAAAAGTATCGTTCAAAACTCGAGTGAAAGTGTTTTGTATGTGCTCGACCATTCGAAGTGCGCGACAAGTCTCGCACTTCAAACATATGGTATCGAACATGCAAAACCCCACTTTCCACTCTTGTTATGAAATATACTATTACATTTGCATACATTGTTACTGATGACATTACATACATGAGTTTCTGATGAAGTATAACGTTAAAGTCGTAGTAAGAGCTGTGGCGTCTGCGAGAAGGAAATATAGTGAGTTGTAATGGGGACTTTAGAGTAAGAAGAATGCTGGCTAATTAATAGTGATGCGATGAGTTGCATTTAATCAGCTGATGGATCAACATTGCTTAACGTGTTTTTTTAAGACTAACAAGAAAGTCACCCTGTAAAATGGCCTGCTAACTGGATTTGCAGGGGAGGAGTTCATTGCCGTTTTGCCAGTTAAAATAAATTGCATGAGTGCCTTCAAAAACCAAGCTTTCTTTCCTCTGGACCACCGGCTTTTTTAACTAATTACGTTGTACACAATGTCCCCTCCTGAAATCACCCTCTCTTTAATATCCCGTTCCTTTGCTTATATACCGTCATATTTCCTTGTGTTAATTAATATGATTAATTTTTTTTAGATAAATCTGAGTTATCTACCAAAATCTGATTGGATTTATCTACAAAAAAATCATACGATGTAATTCAATGATTGAAGAGACAAATTGTTCTGGGGTAAATGCTTAATATTAAAGCTTTTATATACATTTTGGATTAAATTTGGCAACACTGAGATGAGTTTAAATTTGCTGATGGATCAATATTGATCTGTTTTTAGCCTAAATATTAAGTTTAACGATCTCAGGTCTTTTAAAAAATGCCACGTTGGTTGAACAATAGTTTGAGATTCATTTTTTCTCTTTTTTTCTAAAGATGAAAAATGAGCCGTTAACTTTTCATGATCCATGGATACTTGTCTAAGTTGGTAAAACAGTTCAAAAGTAGTTAAGAATTAGTAACTGGCAGATCTGGTGAAGTTTCAACTTCCGCTTTTGAAATTAGAATCGATGACATTATTAAGGTGGACTGGTAATTAAAGCAGAACAAAATCTAGTTAGTCCTAGCCCTGAGAGGGAAGCGGTGTGATTCTCAGACGAGGGTGTGATTCTCCAGGAAGCCAAAGCACAAACTGATTGTACAACATGAACTGGGAGGTACTGCCTCATCCCCCCAGCCATGATTTAGCATCCTCTGATTTTCATTTCTATGGCTCACTGAGGGGGAGGCAATACGTTGGAATAGTATGCAATACGTATTCCAGGTTAACAAAGATGTCAGGAGATTTGAGAGAAATTGGCTCCGAGTTCTTTGTAGGCGATGTGGAAAAATTATTAGCTCATAGGAAACTGCAGAAATGATTATGGCGATTAGAAAAGTAATTTATTTAATTAATACGATTAAAAAAAGTAATTAATACGATTAAAAAGTAAGAAAAGTCTTGTTTGGTAAAAATAATCAGTTTTATTTTTTCATGCCAATTTCACTCTTTAATTATTAAAATCTGTTTTGCTTATATACCAGTTATATCTGTTATACCAGTTATATACATAACACCTATCTGTGTCGTGGCCAAACATAAATAAATTCATGCTATAGAGCGAAATTAATACAACTTTATGATTTAGTAACTATAAAGTTATAATATACTGATCATTAAATACCCTGTAGGAAACAAAGTTCCAGTGAAGGAATTTTGTACATCCTTACGGTGACAAATAACTTTAGGCAGACTGCTATTTAAATAAAACAATCCACAACTATGTCACAGATGTATTCGACATTTTTGTGATATAGTATTTAAACGCAGGCCGTGTCTTTGAAGCTGTTACAGATAAACTGTGTGACACCGTTGTAACAGGGAGACAGTATAACACAGATAACAGTAGAACAAAAGACTCATTCTGCTTTGTGAAATCTCTTTTACCAATATGTCTGTCGACTGTTGGTATACAGAGTGGAATATCATGCTGAGGAAATGGGAGAAAGAACTTTATTGTTGCGAATATATTTTACAATTTACGAAAATAATTTTTCTTCGAAAAGGACTAAGTTTAGGCCTATACATAAGAAACGTCCTTATAATATTGTATATTTCTTTACAGTTTATTATTATTATTATTATTATTACTATTCATAAAGGCAAATATTTTTATTGTAAATATAATCTCTAGGACTAACACTTAAAAGAGTATGACATTTGAAACGTAATCGTCTGTATCTTTTTTAAACATCAATTCTGAGAAAGATAGAACAGCTGTTTATTTAAATTCGCCTGCAGTGCTACCAATCATGATTACTTTAAATAAAGTAATCTATATATGACTTGATATATATTTACCCTCCATTATATCAAAGAAAAAAAAACTAATACTAGTTTTTTTTTGGCAGTATTTTTCCTTAAAACGTCAATTAAATAGACTAAAACAATATTTGACTGCAAATATAGTTACATAAGAGAGGCTTTTTATGTATTTATTACTGTATTATTTTTATTATTATTATTATTATTTTATGTATTATTTTTAGTAGTGTATAGTGGGAAGACCATTTTCTTCCATAGAGGAAAGGAAATATAAGGTGACAAAGTAAATAGCTAATTTAAATTATCCAAGTATTTACAACCATACCATTCTTAGCGTTAGTAAGAATAACTTTAAGAAGTATAGCCCTATTTATTTAAAGGTGCAAAAATGTTACCTTATCAAGATTAAATAAATACAGCTCGGTTTGGCGTACAAATATTTCATTGGGATAGGCTATAAACTTAAAATTATCTAAAGTCTATCGAAATCCCAAACAACACTTGCATTCACGTTACTTGTTTTTGTTGGTAAAACCCATGAAGCCATGAAGGATGTAAGCTTATCAAACTCGCTTTACCCATCTTAAATACTTTAAGCTAAGCCGAAGCTGATTGCACATTCTAAAACTAAAGAAACTTACAAAAGCTGTTGTTATAAAATTACAAAAGGTATGTTTGGTGCTGTAGGACCTTTCTCTTTCTGTTTATTAACTTGAGGATACATAATATCAATGAAAGTCGAACAACTTTTTGTATGAACTGTTGTAACAACGAGTAACACATTCACAGTCAACATTTACTATTACAATTTTGACGGTAAAATAACAACTGGGAAATGTCAAAAGATAAAATCAAAAAAGGCCATATTGCTGTTCTCGGCCCTGTTACGCCAAAATGGCCAGATTGGTGCTGTCGGCCCTGTTACGCCAAAACGGCCAGATTGCTGTTCTCAGCCCTGTTACGCCAAAACGGCCATATTGCTGTTCTCGGCCCTGTTACGCTAAAACGGCCATATTGCTGTTCTCGGCCCTGTTACGCTAAAACGGCCATATTGCTGTTCTCGGCCCTGTTACGCCAAAACGGCCATATTGCTGTTCTCGGCCCTGATACGCTAAAACGGCCATATTGCTGTTCTCGGCCCTGTTACGCCAAAACGGCCATATTGCTGTTCTCGGCCCTGTTACGCTAAAACGGCCATATTGCTGTTCTCGGCCCTGTTACGCCAAAACGGCCAGATTGCTGTTGTCGGCCCTGTTACGCCAAAACGGCCAGATTGCTGTTTTCGGCCCTGTTACGCCAAAACGGCGTCCAGTCTTTGGTTAATATAGATGTGGATACTCCTAGAGAAATACATCCACTGTTTTTTATTCAGTTGTGGATAGGGTTCGGATTTAGTTGCAAATTGATAACTGAATATCAGGCTTGTCAGTTAACTGAAAATAGACCAAAACTACGTGGTTCAAGTTCTTCGCCAAACTGGAGGTCCTTTCGTAGCCCTGGCTATTAATAATTGGCTCTCTATAACCATAAGTTTAATTCATTTAGTAACAAGACTACACAGGTAATTTTCATTCATCCTAAACAAATGTGACCATTCATATTTGCTTTTGAAATTCGTACAAGCTGTGTCAATGTCTCGAATGTGAATATTCTGAACTTGAAGTAAGAGATAGGAAAGTTTCTTACTATTAATTAAATAAAAGCTTTGTCCTCCCAAAATTTGGATCTTAGTAGAAAAGTAACCTATCATAAAGATATATCAACTTCATATTATTTTATACATTTTTTATTAATATGTTTGTTATTAACATGAACATCATTATTATGTTTAAGTAAGGGCATTTTTTGTTGAGTAGGTTTGGTTTGGTTGTGTAAGGTTAAGCTGGTAATATTTGTTAGTTTTGTTAGATTTGTTTATATATTATTTTTGTTAGGTTGGGTTTTTATATTTATTTGATTAATTTTTGTTAAAAGCCTGACTTAATATAGCGAAACAAAAGACAACTGAACCTAACAAATCATAACCCTTGGGCGAGCCGGTGGCCGAGTGGTTTAAGGCATCAGGACTTTGAGTCTGAGATATATTTCGCACTGGTTACAATCTTGCCCTTGTCTTGATCTTTTTTTGGTAATGTTCAACTTGTACTGCGCCGATTTCCCCTTACAGATCACTAGTCTATAGGGAATGGGCAGATAAAAGACGATCGGTATCTCCTTTAATAACCAAACCTAATCCAACTTATTTAACAGACTTCTTAACTTAGTTTAACTTCACTGAAACTGACACAGTTCCGGCGCTAACGCACGTCATAATGGTACAAATGTAAAATCAATAATCTCGATGATAACTACATTATGCACAGTGTGACTGTCCATAACGCTATAACTAATTAAAATATTAATTTTCAATTTGTCCTAACTCTCGTAAATCTTCTGTCTTTTACGCTGAAAAAGTACAAATTATTGTTTCTTAGTTATTTATGTACCATGAAAAGATGTTTAGCAGAAAAAAATATGATGTTCCATATAATTTTTATAAATCAGAAGTATATTTAACAGTTTAAAATGTTTTATTATTGGTGGCACAGCTTGAAAAAATATAACAGTTCGAAAGTTACGAGTGATTCCATACTATATATCTTCTTTGATATAGATCAGGTTACGAAATTAAAATACTTGAGCCTTTTAGTTAATATTATTACTATCTCAAGATTAAGAAGGTAAATGTTCTCAAAAATCCCAGGGGAGATCCACTTAAAATTTGCTTGATGGGATGTACCGTTGTCCCATAACAATATTAGTTAGTTCTGAAAATAAAAATGCACCTGGCGTAGATAGACTACAAAAATCTATTAATATCATTATTAAGATAGGGTATTGTATTTTTAATGATAAATATTGACTGCAAACTACGACGATAGTTTCTTGAGATTAAAAATCAATAAAGATATGTTCTGATTCAGATAATTTATCCTGGAGTAAACAGCAGTGACGAGTAAGTGGATAGATTTCATAGCACCAAACCTTCCATGTAGAAAAAAACGGCTTTAAGTTGCTATAGTTTTTTTTGAGCTTGCAATCACTTTCAGCCTAGCTTAAAATATTTATGAGGGGCAAAGTGAGTCTGATAAGAAGCTTACATGCTTCATCCGGCTCGGCTTTTAACAACAAAAACAAATCACGTGAAGGTAAGTGATGTTTGAAATTATTGTGCTTGATTTTGAAAAAATTCAAGTTTTACAAATTACAATAACCTAATAAACTTTTCACTAACATACACTGAACTGCATTAAAAAAATTGTAATATGAATAATTTTGTACAGATTTTCATATATGAATATTGTTTTTAAAGTGACTGTGGTTGTGAAAATAGAAGTTAATTTTCAGTGATTTAAATCAAACAATTTATATGTTTATTACTATTCCTTTTTTTCCTATAAACAAATTATGGATACAATAAATATAAAATAAGAAACTCCACTTAAATTTACTAATTTGTACAAATATTGTTTTCGCTAATTAAATTCATTTTAAGATAAAATTTCTGTGTCCAAAACAATATTGTTATAATGTTTGGTTAATGGCCTCTTTTCAATAGTAATGGAAAATATGTATATAACGATATATAGGTTATTAGAACACTTTTTTTATTTAAATGTGATTATTCATCCATATGTTGCAATTAAGAGGGTTTTTTAGCTGACCACTTTGTTCAACGGTAAATCAATTATTTCTTTTGCGTCGGTCTTCTTCTGTTTTCTTCAATATTCTTTCACACTTTCCTAAGTACTGTAGTTCGTAACCGTTTTTTGTCGCCTTTGTTTCTATTTGAGTTTATGCTTTTCTTGGAACCTTTAATTTTGGTCTTTTGAAATTTTCCTGAGGTTTTACAATTGATGATCATCTCTTCTGTAACAGTTAACTTATCTAAATTGTACAAAACGTTTTTGAAATAATTTTTTTTATGTTGTAAAATTCAAATAATTGTAAATGGTTACTCATTATCCATCCTTAAGATGTGTGGGTAAAACGTGTTCTTATTTTTCTCATTGGTTTTGATATATATTCAACTGCTGAATAAAGGGTTTTTTTATTATATATTAACTTTATTTCAGTGATATGAAAATTTGAACCTTGTATTTTATTTTTTTTCTAAATATCCTAATAAAACATATTGTAACAATGTTTTTATTAATTTTTTAATGACCTATTTTGTTGTGAAATGTTTATGATCATATTGGGATTAACAGGATAAACTCAATCCTTCACAATTGATGATCTCATATACAAATTATAAACAAAAAATATTTTGTCTTTAAATAAAATAAATAATATTTACATATTTATTTTGCATAAAAAATTATTTTGTACATAGTAAAATTAATTCGTATTAATAAAATAATGTATTATCATTCCCTCATGTGATACTCCACTCCATGTAAACCTCAATATACAGTGACAAAAGTCGACACAAATGTTGGTTATAGAGACCCCACAAAGCAGAATGAGTCTTTTGTTCTACTGTTATCTGTGTTATATTGTCTCCATGTTACATTGACGTCATGCACTTTATCTGCGACTGATTCAAAGATTTTATTTGAATATTACATCACAAATGTCAACTACAGCATGGATTTGTTTAGTTTAAATCTCTTCCTGCCTCAAGATGAAAAATATTTCAATATAAGGGCTGCAGGCCTGTGCGTGAACTTAACTCAGTAAGTGAAGTACTAATCGTTAGCTTAATTGGTGATCTAAGCCTCGGACCTTGTACTCAACAGTTGGAAGCTCAAGCCACTGAATCATCACATTAGCATCCATACATAACTTATCCATACAGACATCTAATGAATTGGATGTTGCTATGATAACCACTGCTCAATGAGTGCTTCTTGAGTTTCACAAAATACGTAATCGAGTGCCGAATAAAGAAGATACATTTTAAAAAGCAATGTCAATCAATGTTAAGCTTATACCAATTAAATGTTCATTTACTTAAAGGTAACAATTATGAAAGTATGCCCCAAGTAACTTTTTCCTTTCCGTAATTTGTATCTAACAAATCACATATATGTATTACAGATACCTTCTAAACTAATTACAATTACTATGTAAAATAATTGAAGTCGCTTAGCTATATTACCATAAATGGTTCAATATACCTCTAACTATGGAAAATCGTTCTTTCATTGACTAAAATTTGACAATTAATAACAAACTGTACTTCTTGAATGTGTATACATATTCTTTATCATGCAACCATCAATACATAATATTGTAGTAAACAAAATGTATTGAAGGAGAAAATATTTCTAGTTATAAAAACCTCCTGTTGAAGGACTAGTGACCTTATTAACTCCTAAGCCTGTGTAACTGGTGAATATAATTCTACAGATATCCACGCCACACGACATCAAGTTCCTGTTAGCGTAAAGCCAACACGCGAGTAATAAATACACGTCAAAGAGTGGAATGTGCACGCCTTGATTCTGGATGTTTTATAATCACCTCCTTGATTGTTGCACCTAGTGAACTTATTAACCCATAAGCCTGTGTAACTACGGAACTTATGTCTACAGTGTAATTGTTAATTGTTAATTAATTATGTCTACATGTTAATTGTTGCATTATAATTAAATTAGAAAATTGTATTTAGAAAATGTTAAATTTTGTAAGAACTGAGAGATGAGATGTTTGGTTTGTTTTCCAAAAGTTTTCGATATAAATTCTCCAAGTTTTGAGAAAAATTCAGAATCTTCCCCTGTCAAATAAAAAAGTAGTTTTTTCCCTTATAAAATAGTTAAATAACCAATATTTTCACGTCTGTTAATTTCCTGTCAATTTCATGCGACATGTTTTCTGAAGGCAACATGTTTGGTGAGCCTTACCTGTTCAGATGTCCTGGTTTAGAGGGTTCTAATTGGTTGATTTTGCTTCTAGAGTTAAGAGGGGGTAAGTCCGTGGGTCGAAGCTTGCATGCGTTCGAACAGTTCTGCGATATCTTCCTGAGTGTGACCACGTGCGATCCTCTTTCGAGTACACGGTGACTTTACCGTTTCCGTGTTCTTACCGTAGCGGCAATTTTTCTTAGTTCGCGTGTGAGTGATTGGTTGGATGCCGGTCGAGCTTTGTTGTGGTCGCTTTTGGATTTGAAACCTCCAGGACAGCTACGTAAGTAATTTTTACAAGTTTCCTTTAGTTAGAGATTTTCAGTAGGGTTTTAGTAGATAGGGTAAGATCCACCAAGCATGCGCGGTCAAACTTGTTTCTGGTTTGAAGTCACTCTTCTAGTGACAAATTTTTAGAGTGTTTTGATTTCTGTTTAAAACATTGTAAGTTAAAAGGAACATGTTTCAAGTCACTAAAAGCTGGTTATTTCTTTTGGTTCCAGATCTCCCGCAGGGAATTTTAAACAATTTTAGAAAAATTCCATCAATTTTAAATTTTAAAGAATTTTAAAGCAATTTATACAATTTTAAAGAATTTAGAAAATTTATTACAATTTTGAATGTTTTGATTTAAAAGTTTAAAGACATTTATTAAAAAAGTCAAATAAATAAAAAAGGTTCTGGTCTGAAGATATTTAATTTAGTATTTTAGAAGAGTTGTTTTAATTTATTTATGTTCCATTGAATCAATAAAAGAAGAGATTTTTATTTTCGTTTATATCATTATTTGTAGAAGAAACCAATTTTTATTTGTTAAAGTAATTTATAAGAAGATAAATAAAGAAAAAAATTTTATCATTGGAGAAGTCTTATTTTAATCTTTCATTTAAGTTTGTTCAACATATCAAAAATAAATAGTAGCTTTAATTAAGGCTACAACAGAGATATCCACGCCACACGACATCAAGTTCCTGTTAACGTAAAGCCAACACGCGAGTAATAAATACACGTCAAAGAGTGAAATGTGCACGCCTTTATTCTGGATGTTTTATAATAAATTCTTTGATTGTAGCACCTAATCTATTCTTACATTTTATTCATATATTAGAACATTATTACACTTATGTATATTGTATTTTTCCAATAGCTTTGATTTATCTCTTAAATATCTTTTGTTTCTTAATGTATTTTACAATTTATAAATATATAATTATTTCATCTTATCGTTTCATTTATTATATTCATCATAAAATAATGACATATAAATATATGTTAGAGGTCCATGTTAGACATACTAACAAACATATACGTTATGTTTTGTAATTTGAGAAAAAAAAGTCAAATGAGACATACGTTTCTAGTAAAGTCAGCTGTTAGTTAGGTTTGCATTATTTTCAGAAATCACTGCTATCATGAGAATTTATAAATAAAGTGTTTATGATTCACTTTCGTGTAAATTTATAAATATTACACGAATTTAGTGATCTCCATTTATGTTGATTTCAACGTCTAGATTATAACCAAGCTTTCTATTGTAGATTTATGATTATATTAACTCTTTTCCATAAGGTTTGTATTTCGAACAAACAAATTTGTATATTTTGGTAATATACTTTTATGAATGTGTCTTTATTTTTCTGTTAGTTCAGTCAGGCATACAATTACGCATTTCAATTAATTAACCCGGTAATATCTATTCACACGGTGTAGTTTTTATCGTAAAATCTAATTTATGCTTTGAAGACCACCTGCTTGAAAATAGAATGTGTTCAATTTAAATTTTAATTGCTTCATCGTATATTTATTTGATTTGTAAATCTAATAATTCAGCTTTATTTTACCAACTGAGGTTCGTGTAACACGTTACTTTTGTAAGATTTTTATGTCAGCTGTAATTTAAATGATTGTGAATAAACAATTATCTTTCAATTCGTTTTTGTTAAATATTTTAATGGAATATTAACTATTAAATGCTCTTAGATGAGGAAGTATTATTCAACAAATATAGTTAAAGTTTACGGCTAAAATGTAATGCTATGTATTAACCTAACCTAACCTACTCATACACGTATAGGTAAATTGACCCACCCACCCACCCATACACGTACAGTGGTATTGACCCACCTACCCATACTCGTATAGAGTATTGACCCACCCACTCATACATGTACAGTGGTATTGACCCACCTACTCATATACGTACATATAAATTGTACGTATATGAGTAGGACGTATACCACGTTAGTAAATTGTATTTTATTAGTGCCTTTGTTCAGGTTTGGATATAATTTTAGCTCATGCATGTATGGCTTCTAAAAACACAATTATAATAAAGTAATTAAACTCTCAGTTCTTAATATTTATGTCAGTTCTTGGAAAATTTCCGTTTACTTAGAATATATTGAATATATATTTGGTATTTTTAATTTTTACCTGTTTTAATAATTAGTAACAAATGACCTTATTAGGTGAATTACAGTAACGGATGTGAGTTATAGTGGTTTACTGCTGGTGGATATAGTTGTACATTTGTATTTCACATCGTTATAAGTTTTATAATAGACATAATTTTCGGCTCTTAATTACTTTCTTCTAACAATAAATAAATTTTACATTTGAGTGAATAAATACATAATTTAACTGAGAATAGCTAACAAACGTTATATATGTAACATAAAATGTAAAAGAATTTTTTAAAGTCTTAAATAAATTTGGTTGCAATAAATGCATAAAAATGGATGAAACCGCATTATAACTATTGCGACAGCAGAACACTGACAGAAACGATGATTGTCCTACAATCATTAAACGCTTTTCCGAAACACTGTTAGACATATTTATGACATGGTTTCGGTAAACTGTTGTGCAATATATATCTTACTACAGTCCACAACTTTCTTATATCTGGTAAATTGTATATTTGCCTTGTTGTTTTTTGAGTAATTTAATTTCAAAATCTTATAGACCTTTTTTTTAAATCGAAATGCATTGTGAACCAATGCTGCATATTTTTACATAGTATCGTAATGTAACGACTATATAAGTTAAACGTCATTATAGAAAAGTATAAAAAGACAAATAGTTGAAAAACAAATAATTTGATAATAACTATGTTTAAAGGGAATCTGACGTTAATATTATTATTTTTTTACACCTTGTATATTAATGGGTTTTTTTTTTTTTACAAATAGAAACTGGTGTGAAACTGTTAAAAGGAAAATTATTTTATATTATGTATTTTTTCACCTATGTAATGAAAAATTAACGATGTTAATTCATTAACATAAGTTCTGGGGTTATGAATGTTTACTTCTTGGTTACCTAACTGGCAAAATTAGTTATTAAAAGTTATAATTAGTTAAGTTAATATTGTGAAGGACCTGAATATTCGTATATTTTAAAACTATTTTTAAACCTATGAAAGAATATTGTTAATATAAAAATAAATGTTATAATAGGTCAGAGAAACATTCTAGTTCCATAATAAGTAAAATAAATATTTTTATTCAAAATATGACTACTTTCAAATTTAATTTTTTTTAGTTAAAAGTTCTGTTGGCTTAAAGTAAACAAGGCTTCTGTTCTTAACCTATCAGAGACGTTATCTAACATGGTACGGGGTAATGAGTGAAGAATAATAGTGTCTACCCTAGATAGAGACTGTGCAATCAATCCTGGAGTTCAATTTACTAAACAATTAAAAGTCAACACCAACCGAGAATCGGAAGATTGATTCCATTAATATTCAATCTGCTTTAATTTTCTTTTATCTTCAATTAAAAGTCCATCTTTTAACTCTGACCACTCAATCACAAAAAGTCATTAATCCCTTTCCATCTTGGAAAAATTATAGATGCTTATAAGCTAATTTATGCATAAAATAAGTTAGTCTGCATTACTGGCATAGTTGCCCAGCTACTTGGGGACTTAGCGTTGTGGAGATTGTAGGCGATAGGTTCTATGCTCGCTCCTCTTAATACCGACATCACGTCCACTCAATGGTTGCCATCGACCAAGACACTACAAGAGAAGTCAGGTGTGTTGCGTAGGGATGGGAACTGAGTATCAGGCCTGTCTGTTTGCTGATAGTTCAATGCTATGTGGTTCGGGTTCCACGTAGAGCTGTAGGTTCCTTAGTTCTCTTGGCTATTGTGATCTAATAAATGGCTTTTCTAAGGAACAGCCGACCTTAGTCAGTACAATCATTACACGCGTTCGCTCGTCATACTCACCCATATCTATAAAATCGGCGTCTTAATAATAAATAATTATAATTACTAGTTTTAATAAAGTAGTAACAGTGATTTTAATTAAATTTACTCGAAGTGAAAACTACTATAAAAAAGTGTTTTTCTGCCAATGCAAAATGTATACAATAATCATATTTCATTTATTATTTTAGTTCTTCTGTGTTTGTCTTTCGACTTTCCCTATGTAGCAACAAGAATTTTGATACATAGCTAACCCCTCTTACTTAAATCTTACAATATCACTAATCAGTAATTTACTTTATCAATAAACTTAGCATTTTGGTTACAACTTAGCAAATGCATCTTAGTGAAACAAAATGTCCTATTGTTTTGTCATTCATTCTTCTGTTTTCTTAGTTCAATTTAATTGACATAAATCTATACATAACCAAGATATTTTAACAATGAAATCAAGGCCAAGTAGTTCATTTAAAAACAACAATAATTAAGTAAAAATAATAAACATATGTTTTCAAAAGTACCATTCAACCAAAACACAGATTCATATAATTTATTTACTCTATAAAGGGGTCCTCTAAGATTTTATATTCAAACATTTCTCTCTTAAAAGACATTTTTATCGTGATTAAAAACCATTAAGTGTAATAATAAGAGAACTGTAGTCACCTTTTTTTCTTACCCTCCAAAATGATTAATTTTATATGTATAAAATGGTATAGTAAAGTACCTTTTCTATCTCGTGATTACAGAAATCAAGTAAATAAATTGTTTAGTTCGTAAAACATCGGCATAATTCTGTAACTTTCTTACAATTTCGCTGCCTTTACTAGTCTATTTTGTCAAAAGATTACATGTTTTGTTTATACAGTATTTCTATAAAAACCCCGTTTTAGGTTATTGATAAATAAATCAATTAATTCAACACAAATTAAATCATAAACTACTTCCATTTGTTTGAACTTTTAATTCTTTTAAATTATTTTACGAATTATACCAGGAGTTTGTTTAACAGAAAATAAGAATGTGTATCATTTATTCTGTGGAGGTTTTACGAGGTGTATGTACACTAAGGACTGTTGTGAGTTTATCATAGCAAATGGTTGGGATAGGTAATATTAAATGTTTGGGATAGGTATAAATGAAACTAAAGCGTTAAATTGCAGCGAGGGAGTTTTTGTAGGAAACACTTGTCGACGTGTCTCATGGTCCTCATTTATGATGGGCTGTTGTTTACGATATCACTAAGAATATTTTATGAAAATTAGGATGGCTAGTCTAAATATTAAATATGAGTGGACAGTTTGTCAAATTAACGACTAAAGTCAGTATTATCCAAGTTCTAAAAATATTTATAATTTTAAAGGTGAAAATATACCCTTTTTACCTTAAACATTTTAAATATTTGTACATTTTTAAAAGTAAAAACATCTTAATCCTTCATATACCTTCATGTATATGTAAAATACGTAGTTATAAAAAATTAAATTTGTACTTCGAACTGTTTTGTCATAACGCTGTTTTAAAATCAGCTGAATTCACCACTTCATAAGGTCACAAGAACTTGTGGTTAAAAATGTTTATATATTTTCCTGTCTCAAGGAAAGGTATATTAATTAATTTTGATTATAAAATTGGAAAATAATTAACTCACCGAAAACCGATTGCACCACCTTAGCATGAAAGAACACGCTGGAAAGGACGAGCTTTAATTTGACCTCGACACATTTATCAGCACAAACATTTGGTAAGACAACCTTCGGAAGTAAAACAAAACAAACTGAAACAACAATATATTTAATATTTTGTAATATATATATATATATATATATATATATATATATATATATATATAAAACTATATTATGAGCTTATTGTTAAATTTTAATTAGAAACAGGTACCAAATCTGTTTAGTGGTATTTTTATGTTCAGGAGCAAATAATGAATTAAGACATTTCACCCTAGTACATTAGAGTTTGAGGAATTCACCACCAAATATTCCAACATGCTCCAAAACACGAGAGGAATTCTAGCTTTTGTAAAAAGAATGGCCTGGTTTTGACCAAGTTATTTGTATTCCACCTTTATTGCTGCAGATGATTCATTTCTGCAATATTAACGGCATTCAACTTTAATGCTATGACTTGTATCACAACATTTCTACGCAAAAATGAATCTAAAGGTCATGTTTCTATGTCATACTTGTTTTATTACCTTTTTTACAAAACATAATTCAATCACATTACTCTTGTTGATGTAGAGACACTTGTTGAGTCCACGAATCTTTTCTGTTAATTTACCACCATAACCATAACTTAGGTTAACATAACATAACTAAATCTAAGCTAACGTAACCATATCTAACATAACCTAATCAAAGTAGTGTTAGTGAATTAACGGAAAAGCTCGAATTCCCCTTCAATTTTTTAAATGTATCATCATCATTTAAATTGTCTAAGTCAAATTCAATTGTGTGTAGTTTGTACTCCATTGAATTTTATTTACTATATTTTCTGAGCTAATATGGCATTTTCTTGCGTTATAACGTATATAATATGGCAAGAAGCTTGTGATATTTATTTAAATGTTAGTTTCCCTAGATTAAATGAATTTAAGCTGATTAAGAGATACATCCTTTCATTAAGGTGGGCCAAACTGATGGGAAGTCGACAGGCCAATATTAGACATACAATCTTACCTGCAGTGGGCCAAAACATGATGTTCTGTTTGAACTGAATGGTTCTTGTTTATTAATATAAACATTCATGCTTTATTGATTGTATGATTATCAATGTTCTAGCAGAGTGGACCATAAGTTTATGTTATGAGCTTTTTTACATCAAATTGGTAATAATTAGGCCTACATTTAAAGTTTCACATGCTAAATAAAGACAAAGTAACAAAGTTTTACAAAAAAAAAACTTATCGTCCATTATAATATTCTTTTAACAATCAAAGTACACATCAAGTGTAGGAACTCTCCGACCATTAATAAAGAACAAACATGTTAAATAATAAAAAGCCATATTTTTTGGGTTTATTTTTATTTTTGGTTGAAAAGCCTCCTTAATGTTCTATCTTAAATAAATGTAGTAGAGAGTTGTTTAATATCCATACTTATCACAATGTGATTACAACAAATAAATGTAGTAGAGAGTTGTTTAATGTCCATACTTATCACAATGTGATTACAACAAATAAATGTAGTAGAGCGTTGTTTAATGTCCATACTTATCACAATGTGATTACAACAAATAAATGTAGTAGAGAGTTGTTTAATATCCATACTTATCACAATGTGATTACAACAAACAAATGTAGTAGAGAGTTGTTTAATATCCATACTTATCACAATATGATTACAACAAATAAATGTAGTAGAGAGTTGTTTAATGTCCATACTTATCACAATGTGATTACAACAAATAAATGTAGTAGAGAGTTGTTTAATGTCCATACTTATCACAATGTGATTACAACAAATAAATGTAGTAGAGAGCTGTTTAATATCCATACTTATCACAATGTGATTACAACAAATAAATGTAGTAGAGAGTTGTTTAAATCCATACTTATCACAATGTGATTACAACAAATAAGTGTAGTAGAGAGTTGTTTAGTGTCCATACTTATCACAATCTGATTACAACAAATAAATGTAGTAGACAGTTGTTTAATGTCCATACTTATCACAATGTGATTACAACAAATAAATGTAGTAGAGAGTTGTTTAATATCCATAGTTATCACAATGTGATTACAACAAATAAATCTCACTAAATATAAAAAATTGTAAATTGCACCTAAATAAAAGATCTATATAGAACGGAAAAAGCAGTAGTCCATTCATTCCAAAGTCATATAATTAAAAAACTTAATTGCTATAATACTAAATGAACGAATTTCATGGTTTTTAATAGACTAAAAATGCGAAGCAATAAAAATACAAGCTTTGTACTTTTATAATTCTTGGGGTTTTAAATCTAAAATGATTTTGACATTCGATTGATGCAAATATATACCCATATTTTTCATTATTTATTTCCGATTTCCTTTGAATTCAGACTCAGTGGCAATGTATTGATACATTTTGTAATCGTTTGTTTGTACAAGTTGTCCATGTGTTAACGTGTGGAAAAATATAGGTACTTATTAACAAACGTGTAACTCTGACACCGGTAGCGTAGCTATTTTTAAGATTTGAACTGTAAATTGTCTTCTTTTACCACAACATACAGGGTCTTAATAGTAGTTTGGGCGAGCCGGTGGCCGAGTGGTCTAAGGCGTCAGGACTTTGAGCTTGGGTTAGAGATAGCGCTGGTTCGAATCCGGCCTAGGCTGGAAGATTTATCAGTAATATTCACCTTGTACTGTACAGGTTCGCCCCCTTACTCTGTCTGAATAAGTTCTTCGCACAGATCAATGGTCTATGGGGAATGGTCAGAGTAAGGTTAAGGAGGAGATCGGCCTCTCCTTTTTTTTAAAAAAAAAAAAAATAAAAAAAAAAATAAAATTGTGTCCTAAAAGCTACGCTGTGATTTTACACATGATCAACAAAAATAATATAAATAAATGTACCAGAGCGTAAAGTATACTAATAAAAACGTATTACAACTTGCAGTATGATTAACACTTAGTTTGGTCAAAGAAATTATAATTAAGGCCAGGAATCATTTTGGAGAAGGTCAAGAACTTTACCAACGTGTCTCCACAACCTTTGATATTGTAAGCAGGGAAACCATCTGGACCAGCGGATCTTTTGGACTTATACCAACAGCTTTACAAATGTTAGATTCAGTCAAGAATAAAATGTGGTAGTTCTAAAGGGCACCATTACCTACAACATAATATAAGGGTCGAAATAACACGGACTGATGGAAAATAACTTTCAAAACAATATGTGTCTCAATAGCAAAGTATGTAAAGTCCTTTCAAATGTTGTGATTTTATTTCATATTTGATACACTAATATACAATATATATGAGATCTATTTTTCGAGTTTTATCAAATAACTATACCGTTATGTTCTTAAAATTATCAGTACAAGTAAACGTCACACAAAATAAAATGTATTACAATATAAGCACAAAATGCACAAATATATTATAATACAAATACAAAATGTACCAATGAATGATTCTTTTGTGAATCCCTCTGGTCTGAGGAAGGTGAACGTGGTTCACCGAAATCGATCACCATAATATTTGTGCATTTTGTACTTGTATTATAATATATTTGTACATTTTGTGCTTATATTGTAATACATTTTGTGTTGTGTGACGTTTACTTGTATGGTATATGTACCAACACGTATTATGCTAACTAAAAAACTATTTTAAAATAATCCTAATTTTTTAAATGGTTACAGTTTTTATATAGTCTAAAATTATTTCTTGAATTAGTATTATAAAAAAAGACAGCAGGGATGACAATATGTTTTAATTTATAATTTTGGTAGTATTCATTTTTTATTAAATATTTAATTGCTTACTTTCAATTTTTTACTATCAAATTTACTTTCAATTTACGTGTGAAAAACATTATATTTTGTATGTTTTCATGTTATTCTAGGTGAACTGTGTGAAGTAAATGTAATTTACTCTAGAAGAAATATAACTAAGCCTAAGGCGTTACGGAATATGTATCATAAAATCTCACAAACCCTAAAAAAGTTTCTAAATACGAACACCCCAAACTTGAACTTTCTACTACAACTTACTAGTACTCTCGTTACAAACCTGTTGTACATTTTTACTTTATTTAATCTTAAAATAGTTAAGGTTTTAAGAGCCAAAAATCTGTTATATTTCTATCAAAGTATATTACCGGTTCAATACAAATATATGCAGGTTTCATGTTCAAATTATTGTTGTATCTCTGTAACTGTTTCGTTGTGAAACTTAGTTAACTAATGCCCAGCTTCACAAGCTAAAGGTTCTCAGTCCGTTCTTAATTAGAGCCATAACTATTTTATTGATTGTTGTTGATATGTACATTCAAATTTATTTCTTACCCTCAATTACGTAAGGCTTCCTTTTTTTTACATTCCGTTAGTTTATTCTGTTTCAATTTAAATATGATGGTTGCCATGACACTATAATCAGTTTTTTTTTCATATCAGTATAAATGGTGATATGAAAACATTATTTTTATTTTATCATTATTGATTTACGTCCAAATGTTATTAAATCCAGAAGCTAGCAAATCCAATTTGATTCAAGACATAACAATAACTAATTTTAATATTACGAATAAAATTTGGGAAGACTTGCTCTCAAGATTATATAACCTAATGTTTTCAGTATTTAAAAAAAACGTGAATATACTTACAAAAAGTTATACCAAAATATTATAAAGTGATAAGAATCAGGCACCGTGTGTGTTGTTAACGTAAAGAGTAAGCCGGAGAGTTTAAGAAATGTTTTCTCGTGTTTTGTAGGGTTAAATAACTTTGTATGGTTTTATGTATTTCCTTTTGTAGATTTCATACGCACGTAATGCTTGCTGGGAAGAACAATTTTAACAACTAACTCCTCTTATGTAAGTCTAGTTAACATTAGTATTATCTAACGTTTTCTTGCACTATCTGTGTAAAGAAAAGATAGAGATGTACGCTGATGACACTACAGCACATGTAACCAGACAGACAATAAGTGAAGTGGAGCAAGCGATGAGTGATCTGATAGAGATGTTAGATGAGAGGTTTGCAGCTAATGGGCTAAATTTAAATAAGGAAAAAACAAGTTTAATACAGTTTAAAACTCAAACAGTTGTAAATGATGCAAACAAGTACGATGGGGCGATAGCAGAGACAGTGAAATTGCTTGGTCTAGTTTTAGACTCAACACTCAAATGGAAAGCGCACATAGCAAATATATTTTCGAGGCTGAACAAGGCAATATTTAACATGTCATGTCTGACTCATATAGCGAGCAGGAGAATTAAGTTAGTGCTGTATTTTGCGTACTTTGAATCCATATTACGCTATGGAATAATATGTGGGGACGTTCAAATCACTGGGAAAAAATATGTAGAGCCCAAAAGAAAACGATAAGAGTCATGATGGGTATGAACCCAAGAGAATCTTGCAGAATAATATTTAAAGAACTTGGTATTCTTACATTCCCAGGATTGTATTGGTTGGAAGTAGTAAAAAATGTACATGAAAATATATATTCTTACCAACAAAATAATGTGAACCAAGACCATAATACTAGAAGTAAAAATAAACTACGTGCCCCCAAACATAGATTAAGAAAATATGAAAATAGTCCATTATGTAGCGGAATACAAATTTATAATAAAATACCACAGAAATACAAAAGCTTGGGGAATGCCAATCAGCTCTATAGAAAGTTCAGGCAGTTTCTAGTTGACCGAAGCTATTACTCCGTCTCCGAATTTCTGCAGGACGAGGTCGTTATATTTTAGATACACTGAAAAATAATTTATTAAGTATGTTATTGTGTGTAAATTATTGATTAGTTGGTGATTTAACCTCTTTATTTTGTTATTTCTTATTTTTTTAATTCTTTAGGTTAGAAGTTTTGTAACAATTGACGAGTCACCAGTTAGTAGCAGATTATCTGTTTAACACTAATGTAATTTTCTGTGACTATAAACCATTTCAACTCATCTATATATCATAGACAGAATTATAGCGTGTACGTTCAAGTGTCATATTCAGAAAGATGGGCGTAGACTTTGATTTACGTACAAATTATTTTATTATATCAGACTCTATGGAAACGTTTTAGCAGACAAGTAAGCTAACGAGAGTCAAGTACTTGGATTACTATTTTGGAATCGATAGTACATTGGTATCGCCATTTCCAATAACCGAAAATATAAAACAGCTGTATAATTGTAATGCTTTTTTTAAGTCGTCTTACCTGATAATAAATTTCAAGGGACTATAACTACAAATAGTTGATTTGTATACAGTTTATAATAAAATACTAATTGTTTCAGTAACGTCCAAGTTATTTACACATAACAGTATCATGTTTTTAATTAGACTACAGACGTTTTTAGGGATACAGTACAAACATATTTAGAAAATCTTATGTTTTGTATTCAGTTGACTAACTCGCTAAGCCAACATTTGTGGGGATAAAACTGAAATAAATCTATTGGAAGATATATTTGGATGATGAAAACATCCAATGAGATGGTGGCGTCTCTTTGTTGGTTTCTTTCAGTTAAAATGCTTGTCAATTCAATTGGGTTTGCAAGGCAAAATCAATTTCGATCATAATTGGAATTTTCTTTTCACTGGTGACACTAATGGATTGAAAACATTTCCGTATTCTATTCCAAGGAGTTTTGCCAAAATACAAATAGCTAAAGTGTGTATTTACATACCATATAATAAATTAAAAAAAAAAAAATAAAAAAGTACCAGTAGGATATACTTTTAATTAGTACTGGTAAGTATAATTCGTATTAATATTTTAATACTAAATATTTTAATCTTTTAGCAAATTATATGTGTAAATTGTTAACAGTTATTCAATGAATTTGCAAGTGTTTAAAAAAAAAAGACAGAACAAATCTGTACAATAACTTTTCTTTGTCCATTCCATTCCCACTGCACCTATCTTTATAAAATTATATATATGTTTTAAGTCGCACCAGAAAAGTAATGGAGGTACAACTAGAATGTTCAATACAAATAGTAAATACTGAAAATAGAATTCACTAATTAACATATCAACCTTCAATCGACATTGTAACAGAAATGTACATTTAATTCATGAGACATATCGAACAATGGGAGTAGTAGCAGAGAGTAGAACAAATTTATTGTTAATACATGTATCATTTTTAAGGTGAAAATCTAATGGTGTAGAGCCTGGTGAGAGTTCTACACCGGACCCCGACGTGTTGTGTTGATAAACTTCCCCTGTGAGGACGAGACGGTAACTTACTAATGTTTACCTCACATGTTTATGAGTGTATCTGTTATTATATCACTGTTAAAGGAGGGCGGGGCGCTAATATGTTGTATAGCTTAGTGAAAGTTCTACACCGGACCCCGAAGTGTTGTGTTGATAAACTTCCCCTGTGAGGCCGAGACGGTAACTTACTAGTGTTTACCTCACATGTTTATGAGTATATCTGTTATTATATCACTGTTAAAGGAGGGCGGGGCGCTAATATGTTGTATAGCTTAGTGAAAGTTCTACACCGGACCCCGACGTGTTGTGTTGATAAACTTCCCCTGTGAGGCCGAGACGGTAACTTACTAGTGTTTACCTCACATGTTTATGAGAATATCTGTTATTATATCACTGTTAAAGGAGGGCGGGGCGCTAATATGTTGTATAGCTTAGTGAAAGTTCTACACCGGACCCCGAAGTGTTGTGTTGATAAACTTCCCCTGTGAGGCCGAGATGGTAACTTACTAGTGTTTACCTCACATGTTTATGAGTGTATCTGTTATTATATCACTGTTAAAGGAGGGCGGGGCGCTAATATGTTGTATAGCTTAGTGAAAGTTCTACACCGGACCCCGATGTGTTGTGTTGATAAACTTCCCCTGTGAGGCCGAGACGGTAACTTACTAGTGTTTACCTCACATGTTTATGAGTGTATCTGTTATTATATCACTGTTAAAGGAGGGCGGGGCGCTAATATGTTGTATAGCTTAGTGAAAGTTCTACACCGGACCCCGAAGTGTTGTGTTGATAAACTTCCCCTGTGAGGCCAAGACGGTAACTTACTAATGTTTACCTCACATGTTTATGAGTGTATCTGTTATTATATCACTGTTAAAGGAGGGCGGGGCGCTAATATGTTGTATAGCTTAGTGAAAGTTCTACACCGGACCCCGATGTGTTGTGTTGATAAACTTCCCCTGTGAGGCCGAGACGGTAACTTACTAGTGTTTACCTCACATGTTTATGAGTGTATCTGTTATTATATCACTGTTAAAGGAGGGCGGGGCGCTAATATGTTGTATAGCTTGGTGAGAGTTCTACACCGGACCCCAACGTGTTGTGTTGATAAACTTCCCCTGTGAGGCCGAGACGGTAACTTACTAATGTTTACCTCACATGTTTATGAGTGTATCTGTTATTATATCACTGTTAAAGGAGGGTGGGGCGCTAATATGTTGTATAGCCTGGTGAGAGTTCTACACCGGTCCCCGATGTGTTGTGTTGATAAACTTCCCCTGTGAGGCCGAGACGGTAACTTACTAATGTTTACCTCACATGTTTATGAGTGTATCTGTTATTATATCACTGTTAAAGGAGGGTGGGGCGCTAATATGTTGTATAGCCTGGTGAGAGTTCTACACCGGTCCCCGATGTGTTGTGTTGATAAACTTCCCCTGTGAGGCCGAGACGGTAACTTACTAGTGTTTACCTCACATGTTTATGAGTGTATCTGTTATTATATCACTGTTAAAGGAGGGCGGGGCGCTAATATGTTGTATAGCCTGGTGAAAATTCTGCACCGGATCCGGAAGTGTTGTGTCGATAATATTCCGGTATGAGTCCGAGACCGAGATGGTAATGCATGTGCCACTCACATGTTTAGGGGGATTAAGTTTATTTATGTACGTTGTTTTTATGTTTTTATGTTCCTTGAAATAATTTTTATTAATAATTACTGAGTATTTGAACTTTGATTGTTTTGTGACAAATTGGAACTAACGTTGTTTTACTTTCTAAATATTTAAGACAGAAAAATGTGTGAAACAGCAGGTCAAATTGTTACAAGTTATAGTTTTACATAAAAAAACTGTACCAGTACATTTTTACTTTACTGATAATATCAAAAATTGAAATTTGTCTGATTTGAGTGTAAATAACTATAAGAAAATGTATTTAAAAACAGCAAACTGTGTAAGTCCATAGCAATAGCCAATTTAAGCAATGATTAAAACATATGCTTACTACTAGAGTCTATATTTGACGGTGAAAACCGCCTCGAGGTGCTATCTACGTTAGAGTCTAGACAAGTATCAATAATACCACTCAAGATGCTACATCACAGTATCGGTTAAACGCCTGTTTATCTCATAAATAATGTAGATAGCATCTTGACGGGGTTGTCACCGAGAAATATAGATTCTTAGGCTTAACCGTCCGGTTAAGCCTAAGATTAAAAGGCTTAATCACAGATTAAAAGTCAGGGTGACCTACAGATCATTATAATATTGCACCGATTATTAATTGTTATAAATACATTCCATTTGATGGTACTTATCAATAGCCTTTACATCTTATGAAGGTAACAAACTACCAATTTAAGCATGATCTTGATAGATCCCTTATTTTATAGTTACTGGTTGGATGGACTCACAGTCCGGAAAGGAAAGCTTGTTATTTTGTCAGATTATTACTGGAGGGGGGAGAGTTTGTTATCTCCCTCAACGAGCGAGCACATGGTAATTGATACAAGATCTAATTCACTTCTATATTGAATTCATTGAGTGATTCATTATTAATGTCTAAGACGCCCATCGTAGATATATGGGCGAATATGAGGGATGAATGAGTGGTGACTACAATCCAACTGGTGAATGACTACAATACAGATAGTAGTCATTGTTACAATCTGAGTTCGACTTAGCTCAGAAAGGAATATTTATCAATAGCTAGGGTAACTATGGAACCTACAGCTTACATGGAACATTACGTGGAATCCGAACCACGTGGTGTTGGTCTTCTTTTCAGCTGATTATCGTGATTACAGTGATGCCTGATTATCGGTGGGGGTTTCCGAACTGGGACATATTAAATTCAACTGCCCAAGTCGTATGAACACTATTCCCTTACTAAAAGAATCCAGTGTTAACAAAACTGTTTTAAGGCACATCTTTTAAGGTATGTTTTAAGGTGTGTGTGTGGGGCTTTTGAAATAATTTTTCATGGTGATGTGCAAATCAACTACTATTTTATTAATGTACTTTAGTTATACTGTAATACTTAGTGCAAATAAATGGTAGAGTAAATATATTAAATTAATATTATATTATAATAACATTATAAGTTGTTGATCAATTCACAAACTTGCCAACATACCTGTATCTTATGTATTTTGACAATATTTTTCCTTAGACCTCACGTAACCATGTCCATCACTCTGCTCTGCCACACACCCATCACAAACGAACATAATTAATTCCACTACCCACCCCTGACGAACCGAGCCTAATCTCCAACCCAGTCACCCTTCAAGAACCATGCTTCGTTGCTCACCAGCCCACTCTTCAAAAACAAGGCTTGATTCCCCACTCACTACTCAAGGAAGAATCTTAGCTTAGGCGCTAATAAAGCTATCTATATTTATTATTACTGTATTACCTCAATTATTATAAATAATAGGCTAGTAAAATTTATCTTGTCTACGTATATGCCTACCGTCATTTTCTAAATGATAAAAATATACGCCTAAATTAAAGTATGGTTTATTCATAATAAACGAAAACTAACTATTGAGTAAATTTGTGTTATATACCTAATATGTACATGAACATTACTGCAGTTATATACCTAATATGTACATGAACATTACTGCAGTTATATACCTAATATGTACATGAACATTACTGTAGTTATATACCTAATATGTACATGAACATTACTGTAGTTATATACCTAATATGTACATGAACATTACTGTAGTTATACTGATTATTTTATACTAAACAGTAATTTTTAGTTGGAATTGTTCTTGCTGATTTAAATTTTTAGATGATTAGATATGAGATGCCGACATAACTTTGTGCTTGTTGTAGTCTGGTTACTAACTGAGCTCGTCTGTTCCTCAAAAAGGGCCATTTATAGTCCAATAGCCTACAGGAACTAAGGAACCTGCAGCTTTACGTGGAATTCGAATCATGCAGTATTGGTCTGGTTTTCAGCTAACTGACAAGCCTGATACTCAGTTACTTCCCCTACATAACATCCGGACACGTATTACCACCTGGCATGGACCCAGACCTCTCTAGTAGTGTCTACATCGATGGCAACCATTGAGCGGACGACATCTCAGTACTAAGAGAACCGAGCATGTCGCCTACTATCTCTTCAACACTTTGTCTTCAAGAAAATGGGTTACAGCACTGCGCCACTAGTGCCATTATTTATACAATAGATACAACACTTTTAAAATTATTTGAATTTCATTAGCCTTAAATAATGGAAATTATATAAATAAAGTAAAGAAATAAGTATCTAATATAAAATTCACAACATTGGTTTACGCTAGGGGGTGAATAATGGAAAACTAAAAATAACTGTAGAAATCCTGAAAAATAGGAACAAACAGCAACTATTTCTTAAGGACCTCTCACTACACCTACACCCCACCGATCATCCCACTCGCCGAGGATTTCTTTTAAGGGTGGTTGGATGGATATCCATGCCTTGTTTGTAAAAGGGTGGGTAGGTAGGCCACACATTTGCCTTATCATCCATAATTCTGATAATTGCCAAACACATTTAAAAACAATTCTATCTCTGGTATTAAGGTACAATGGTACCAATACACGCCAATGGGTGACACCAATACACGACGGGATACAATGTAATAACATACAGTGAAGCACAGTCTCATTCCGCTTGATGGGTTCCTATCACCACCAATGTTTTTGTTCTTTGTTGCTGTATATTGTGGTTTACACCGACGATATACCGCACTGGAGTGAAACAACGCCGAGAGTTTTATCATTATGAATATATATTTTGCTCCACCGAATACTTTCTGTATAGGTAGGTCTAGTATAAATGAGTCACTTTCTGGCATCCCCACTAGGTGAACTGACTTTTTTCCCGGATCACAATTTTTGAATGTTTATCAAATATTTGAAAAGTACATAAAAAAATAAGATTAACGATATAAAACTCGATAAAAATTGAACGATATTGAGGTGGTCTGTTTATTTGTAGTAACAGTATAGTTGGTTTTGTGTAACGATATGACGATTAAATTACATTGGAATTGACAACAATTCTAATAAAATAATTTTTAAACTAAGCTTATAAAATATTAAAGGTAACAATCCAGTTTCATGAGAAAAATCTGTATTTTGCGTTATAACGGTACTACCACTTGGAACATTGGACTTTCGCAGCGGAAGTCTGACTCATGGTAGCTAATCTATTTCTGAAAAATGCTTAATCAACTGCTTACGAGTTTCTAGGGGTGAGGGTAGTTTTCAGTTCAAAGTGAGTGTTGGCCACAGTAACATCGTGGTAAATTAAATAGCCACTGTGTTTTCATTTAATGTTTTAGTTAGCGAATTTTTAAACTAAGCATTTCTTCAATTGAGTTTACTATTGCATATTTTTTGCTATTATGTTTTGTTATGTGACTATTTGTGCGTTAGTGTTTTTTGTTTACTTTTATTTTTGTGAATATGCCTCCATCAAGTGAAAAGCGTGCATCAAGATTTTTCTCGTGAAACTCGATTGTTACTTCTAACCCATGTTACTCATAAGCTTATTAAAAAAATTATTTTATCAGAATTGTTGTCAATTCCAATGTAATTTAATCGTCATATCGTTACACAAAACCAACTATACTGTTACTATACAAATAAACAGACCACCTCAATATTGTTCAATTTTTATCGAGTTTTATATCGTTAATCTTATTTTTTATGTACTTTTCAAATATTTGATAAAAATTCAAAAATTGTGATCCGGGAAAAATGTTAGTTCACCTAGTGGGGATGCCAGTGTAAGTGACTCATTAAGGAAACAGCCGCAGGCGGCTGCCAGTGCTGGGGGGTGTCCCGGGCCAGTCCCAGGTAGCCGAGGGTCCAGGAGACAGGTTCTATCATACAAACTGTAATTGAATATAAATGTATTGTCTCTAAGGTTTTTTCTTTTAACTTTACTCCTCAGTTCACATGGGTATGCAGGCATGTGCGTGAGCTTTATTCAACGAGTGAAGTATTGACCGTTGGCTCAGTGGGGATTAAATGTTGGACCTTACCCTCCGCAGTCCGAAGCCTAGGTGATGGATTCTATTCTCGGTCCTCTTAATGCGGATACGGCGTCCGATCAACGGTTGCCATGGACGTAGACACTACTTGAGAAGTCTGGAGTGTCCATGTTGGGAGTTAGTTAGGGTTCGGATGTTACGTAAGAAATAGAACTACTTAGAAATACTTATCAGGCTTGTATTTAGCTGAAAATCAGACCATTACCACGTGGGTCGGATTCCACGTAAATATGTATATCACTTTGTTTACCTGCTATTGGACTTTAAATAAGTGGCTATTTCTAAGGAACAGCCGGCCTTAGTTAGTAACAATGACTACACTTATCGTTCATCTTCCCTCATGAAAACAATTCGCGCATCATATTAACCCACATCTTTGCGATCGGCGTCTTATAGGTGTATAATGAGGAGTTGTACTTTAATTAGCATGATGGTAAATACTCCCCAGCAGAGAGGTCAGTGTGAGGTAGGACATTGCACCGTACATGTATGGGTGGGTAGTTATGTCATACCACCGTAAACGTACGGGCGGATGTGACCGAGGCTGAACTGTTTGTTATTGCTAGGAGGGCTTCATCTTGGCCAATGGCATATTGTTCTCTACACTACATAGGCTAAACCGTTGTTTATCTGTGAAGTTTTATATTTGGACTAAAATGGGAAGGATTTTATTATTACAAAGCAAAATTCTGTAACTCACAGGTTTGGTGTAGGACATGAGTGAGTGTTATTAAAATAACACATTCAAATAAATCAAAGTTTGAGTAGTTGTACTATGTAATTTAATAAATACTAAAAGTGGTTATAAAAATTAATAAGTATCGAATTTGACAAAACCAAAACACATATCTGAATTTAGTTTTCGTTGATTGTTGTTATTAATGCCATTATAAAAGGAACATTAATCGATTTCTTGTATGTAATTTTTTTTAGATAAATCTTTATATTTAATCGAGCATTGTGCCTGGAAAAATGACAGTCCTTTTAGTCCTGCCCTTTCGTAATATGTTCATTTGATGAGACACAATTTGAATTTGACAAATCATTTTAAACCGCAGTGGTTTTGAGTTTTACTATAATTTCTCTTGTTTACAATTATTTTCACTATGTTTAAACATAGCAGTTAACTCCATAATATAAGTCATCGTAAGAATCGTCATTGAATTCAAAAATAAAAAAAGTCTGACTATCATCTGTAGAATGTATCTAATTCCACTATTGTGGAAGTATCGAAATACAAGATACTCCTAGATGTTGTCATTAATATTAAAAAGCATACTAAAATTAAAAACTATCTTAAGCATAGAACTCAAATTATAAATTTTATGGCTTATATAACTTTAAATTAAACAAATATATATTTTTCATATCATTTATCAGCCTTTTTACACATAACATAGACATTTGTATCCTAACAGGAACCAAATATTTTAGTAGCCACCAGATATCACTAGCTTACATTCCTTTGTGGCATGGAGGGCGATGATTGATTGGAAAGTGGCGGCTTCCGAACAATTTACGCCAAGAGGAAATATCGCTACGATAGGGTGGAGTTAGTATTACTTTTTGGGCTCATAGGTACATAAGACAAATATAATTTTTAAATATTACAGACTTTAATCGATTTTTTAAGAAGGCTATTTAATAATCTTGTTTGTACAACTTGAACCGATTTAAACATGGTACGAATGGGTCTTATACCAGTTGTTTCGTGCAATTTTGAGCAAGTTGCAACTACACTCTGGAACTGTTTTTACTTGTTTTGAGAACATTTAACAATGGTACTCCAGGCACAAGGTTGGTTGGAGGTCACAAGGATTTATGTAATTACAAGGGTACTCCAGCCCCCCCTCCCTTAAACTTCATTAAAACATGTAGGTGTGTCTTTCCATACTTAACCTTTACATAATTAAATAAAAGCTATTTACATATCATTTTAAACATGTTCCGTACTTAGTATTAGATATTTTACATATAGTTAATTGTAATTCTTAATTAAGTAATTTAATAGTTTGTTCGTCTTATCTGTATTTATAATCTCTTAAGCATAAATTGTTAATCACATACTCATAACATATTCACCTGTTACTATATTGAAATTTAAATAATATTACTGGCCTCTATGCACATGCACTTGCCAAAAGCCAAATATCAGGTGACATTGTCTAACCCTTGTAACCGGTGGTGTGAACCCCGTCAACACGCTTCACCCGTATACCTAAAATTAAATCCCCAGTTGAACTCATGATGCTATGCAGAACGGTTCGCTCGGATCTCGCGTCGCGATTGCCGTGACCTCCCTTATATTGTATAGTTTTGGTTTCATTAGTCAGTGATCGTATTTTTTGTTTCTCAATCTCTCTTCTCTCAATCTACTCAGCATTTTATTCAAATTAAACTCTAAACAGTCTTGTGTTGTGCTCCAAACTGACCACTGGACAACATCGATATCTCAGGCCTGGTGGATCCATCTGTACGGTCATCTCAACTCTCATCTTCTCAGTTCTTCGCTTCAAGATATGCACTATTTCCTCTAAAGGTACAGTAGGTTCCTTTTTCATTACTTTCTACTTATAAAACGCATCTCCCTGTGATCGTTCGTGGTAACGTCTTTTTGTAGTGTTTCCTCTACTAACGTGGATGTTAGTTGGTCCTCCGAAAAGGCACTGAGCTTTAAAATCTCTCAAAACGCCCTCAATACTAAATAAAACACATATTCCACTTTCCTAAGAATTTTTTTTAATTTTGTATTTTCTTCAAATTTGTGTTTTTACCAATGCTGCTTTAAATTAATTATATTTATATTTTAATTGTATTTATGTAATTAATCTATTTTATATAATTGATTTACTAATTTTCCGAATACCTTAAGTCCGTTCCAACTAGATAAGGGTTTTAAGTCCTTTTTCAATGTTAGTCGAAGGAGTTATTTGATTTGTTAAACTAATTAAAAGCTACTAACTGTTGGCTGAATAATAACTTCGGGTGTTTATAGTTAAGGTTGGTGAGTAAAGGCCAATTTAAATACATTTAAACCACTAATGTTTGTAGTCAAGAGTCATATGACGATGCCAAATGGGTCAAGAGCGAATAAAGTGAGAGAGTTGGCACGTGTAGTGTGCAGGGGTGTTCCCTAGCCTTACGTATTTAATGTTGAATGTAACTTTCTCCATATCCTTTTTCGTTTGCATAAAACCGAAATTTAACCAAGCGAACGTGAATTACATTTAAAGTTAGGTACCAAAGCACTTAAAGTTAAATTAAGTGATCAATCTATCACAGTCCCTGTTGTGGAGGATTACTTACACCACAACTTTTCAAAGCTCCGTTGAACGGAGAGTTGGAAAAGTTGGGATTTGTTGTAAGGTACTTTGGAATTCCACTGCGCTGTATCAATCATAATACCTAAGCTGTGTATTAATACTTCGGGATAAAATAGTTTCAACATAAAAAAGCTCCTTTACAACGAGATCTAAAGTGCATCGTTTATTAACAGTTTATATTTTTTTTCTTTACAAATAGTGTTATAAGTTTAGTTTTCAAAACATTGGAAATTCATAAAAAAGTTTTAAATGTTTTTAAAAGCCAGCCTCATAAACATTTAACACGTATAAAACCATTATAATCAGTTAAAAGCTACAAGGAGTTCGTTTTCACTATAGTTTCGTATTTAAATTGTTGGGTGGATTGGGACTACATCCTTTTTGGAGCCTCTCTTCATAATAAATTCCATGTGATATTTATTAGTTAGTATTTTATCAGTTAATTATTATAAAAATTTTGTAAAATTACTAAATGTTTATTTTTGTATTACTTAGCTACAAGTTTACATTTTAATCATTGAAAAAAACCAAAACATTAGCTTTCTTTGACTTAATACACTTATTGGGGAGAGTCCGTGGCCGAGAGGTCTCAGGCGTCAGGACAGTAGATGATCAATCGGTGGTAAACTGCTGGCCTTGACTTAATACACTTATTTGGGATAGTCCGTGGCCGAGCGGTCTCAGGCGTCAGGACAGTAGATGATCAATCGGTGGTAAACTCCTGGCCTTGACTTAATACACTTATTGGGGAGAGTCCGTGGCCGAGCGGTCTCAGGCGTCAGGACAGTAGATGATTAATCGGTGGTAAACTCCTGGCCTTGACTTAATACACTTATTTGGGATAGTCCGTGGCCGAGCGGTCTCAGGCGTCAGGACAGTAGATGATTAATCGGTGGTAAACTCCTGGCCTTGACTTAATACACTTATTGGGGAGAGTCCGTGGCCGAGCGGTCTCAGGCGTCAGGACAGTAGATGATCAATCGGTGGTAAACTCCTGGCCTTGACTTAATACACTTATTGGGGAGAGTCCGTGGCCGAGCGGTCTCAGGCGTCAGGACAGTAGATGATCAATCGGTGGTAAACTCCTGGCCTTGACTCTTAGTTTTTATCACAAATGTTCACCTTTTACTGTACAGCTTATCGCGCTAGATCAGCCCGAATAAGTTCCCAATACAGATATCTAGTATATGGGGAATGTGCAGAGTACTGTTGAAAATGATAGTGACCTCTCATAAAAAAAAAAAAAAACAAAAACAGAAATTAAGAGAGGTAATGAAAAGTTTTTAAGTGGGAAACAATGGTTAGGTGGGTGGGAAATGTTATTCCCTTGAGGGTAAAGGAACCTTTACTACCACTGTATATGTGTGTGGGTGGGTGAGTAGGTTAATACCTCAGTACGTATTTGGGAGAGCGAGTGGGTCAATGTAATTAATGGGGGGAGGGTGGTTATTGAGTATGAAATGTGTTCAGTTCTCAACTAAACCCAGTTTATTAGACTAAATACTGAACGAAAATAGGTTTGCAATATCCACTCCATTAGTTGTATACAAATTGTTCTCTTTAATAGGAAATTTCTCTTCAACATTGGTTCATACAAAAGTAATCCGTATATATTCCTTACCTTATTGTGTGTATACACAAAATTCTAACTATGTGTAGCAGTTTGGCTAACTAATTATAAATAGTAAATAACTTGCCTATATCAAGAACTTCTCATTCCTAACTTTGTATTGAGATAAATACATGAAAATATATATAATACGGGCTGTAAACATGTCAATAATTATATTTTAGGCTTTATTTTTTTATTTGTTCGATATGATTTTAGAATTGTTATGTAATTTACTTATTCCTTCCTTTTTTTAGCTTCTTTTATAGTAGACTAAGTTGACTTTCATCCAATGAGGACCGTTGATTATTTCTATAAAACAATTTAGCCTTGAATTAAACACGTTTAAGTACGTATAGAGTTAAATGCATGTACAGTATTCTAAAACGTACTATGCCAAACATCTGTAACATACATAAATTGAACTAGTTTCTCTGTGAGTGTTAGAAGATTATACTAAGTAAGAAGACACAATCATTTCACTACGAGGTGGAGGGGGGGAGGTTTCCACTAGATTACACTCCCCCCTCACCTCCCCCCCCCCCTTTTGTAAATATCAGTTAATGGAAGGTGAACCGCCACACAGAATACCAGCACTTAACCTCAACCCTCAGTATCCAAATCAATGGACGTAAATTATTTATTACATTAGAACATATCATTATTACAATTGAATGTATATCAATAGATTAAATTTCAATATAGTAAATTAAATATAAATTCTTAAAAGGTTAAGTTACGTTTGAGTTTGAAAACCTGTGTATAAGCAATGTATTACAATGCATGTTTTGAATGCAAGTTGATGATTTAAGCCAATTTTTTTACTTATGGTGAAAGTGGCTTGCACTGGTCTGTGGCATAGTGGGAGTATCACCAACCTTAAACAAACAGTAACTAGCATGTGGGCGGAAGTTGATGAGGAAGGCGTTTCTATTATATTTGCATGGAACGACACCCGTTTTGATTCTTTTTACCTAATATAAGTGTAGGAGGTCATGTATATTTTGTTACATTGAAAATATATCTTATTAGAATGAAAAGAGACTTTTAAAAGACACGATAATGCGTATGGATATGTGAAAAAGGTAAATAGTAAATAAAATAAATACCAACATGTAAAAATACATAAAAGACACGTAAAAGTACGAATTAAAATACTAAATTTGTATAAAAACAATTTAGGTAACGTGTGTAACCTCTAAACGAAGGTAACTCGATTAACTTTCCAAAGGCAGGAACACAATTAGTTTACTGACAAATGAGTCCCTGAGATCCCATTAACAACGTACAGCAATGACTGCCAGAAGTAATGTGTGTCAGTAACCTCTAAATGAAGGTAACTTGGTTAACTTACCAAGTTCTAGAACACAATTAGTTTACTGACAAATGAGTCCCTGAGATCCCATTAACAACGTACAGCAATGACTGCCAGAAGTAATGTGTCAGTAACCTCTAAATGTAGGTAACTTGGTTAACTTACCAAGTTCTAGAACACAATTAGTTTACTGACATATGAGTCCCTGAGATCCCATTAACAAACGTACAGCAATGACTGCCAGAAGTAATGTGTCAGTAACCTCTAAACGATGGTAACTCGGTTAACTTACCAAGTTCTAGAACACAATTAGTTTACTGACATATGAGTCCCTGAGATCCCATTAACAAACATACAGCAATGACTGCCAGAAGTAATGTGTCAGTAACCTCTAAATGAAGGTAACTTGGTTAACTTACCAAGTTCTAGAAAACAATTAGTTTACTGACATATGAGTCCCTGAGATCCCATTAACAAACGTACAGCAATGACTGCCAGAAGTAATGTGTCAGTAACCTCTAAATGAAGGTAACTCGGTTAACTTTCCAAAGGCAGGAACGCAATTAGTTTACTGACAAATGAGTCCCTGAGATCCCATTAACAAACGTACAGCAATGACTGCCAGAAGGAATGTGTCAGTAACCTCTAAACGAAGGTAACTCGGTTAACTTTCCAAAGGCAGGAACACAATTATTTTACTGACGTATGAGTCCCTGAGTTCCCATTAACAAACGTACAGCAATGACTGCCAGAAGTAATGTGTCAGTAACCTCTAAACGAAGGTAACTCGGTTAACTTTCAAAGGCAGGAACGCAATTAGTTTACTGACAAATGAGTCCCTGAGATCCCATTAACAAACGTACAGCAATGACTGCCAGAAGGAATGTGTCAGTAACCTCTAAACGAAGGTAACTCGGTTAACTTTCCAAAGGCAGGAACACAATTAGTTTACTGACAAATGAGTCCCTGAGATCCCATTAACAAACGTACAGCAATGACTGCCAGAAGGAATGTGTCAGTAACCTCTAAACGAAGGTAACTCGGTTAACTTTCCAAAGGCAGGAACACAATTAGTTTACTGACAAATGAGTCCCTGAGATCCCATTAACAAACGTACAGCAATGACTGCCAGAAGTAATGTGTCAGTAACCTCTAAACGAAGGTAACTTGGTTAACTTACCAAGTTCTAGAACACAATTAGTTTACCGTCGTTGTTAACGGCACTAGCGTGTGAGTGTTTGTAAAGTCATTAGCAAATGTTATGTATAAATGAAAAATAAATCCTCGCCTAATTCAGCAATATGGTAAAAACTTTAATCTTCCGTAATAAAAACATTGTTTTTTAATTATTATTATAAATTCATGCTTTTAAAATATAACCTTCGTTACAGAAATATTAAAATAAGTAAGCAATAAATAAAATTACAGAAATTATACTAAAACACACTATAAGGTTCAAGATATATCTTACAAACAGAAATCATTTCGAATGTCTCACATGATTTATAAGATTAAACTTTAATAATGTATGATTGAATACACACAAGTTGCAGAAAGAAAATAAAAATAAGGATTTCTATAGCAAAAGACTGATTTAACAAAAATATAAGTTTGCTTTGTAAACCGTCGGATAAGAAACTGAGGAAAAGATTAATGAAACGTTATATATTGAGTGTTTTTTTATATGGAGCTATAATATGGACTCTTACGAAAGAAGATGAGAAGAGGTTTGAATCAATAATTAATATGAATATGTAGTAGGTTGGAGAAAATAGGATGGGAGGATAGTGTGAAAGAACATGTCTAAAAGTTAGAGATAAAGATAAATTACATTACAAAGATCTTTTGCAACAATTCACTTAGTTACGATTTAGTCTAATCACGCGTGTATTACTTGCAGTCACGTATTCAACGTACTTTGATAAGTGCTCACATTACAAACATCTTTTGCAACAATTCACTTAGTTACGCTTTTGTCTAATCACGCGTGTATACTTGCAGTCACGTATTCAACGTACTTTGATAAGTGTTCACATTACAAACATCTTTTGCAACAAGTGACTTAGTTACGCTTTTGTCTAATCACGCGTTTATTACTTGCAGTCACGTACTCAACGTACTTTGATAAGTGCTCACATTACAAACATCTATTGCAACAAGAGAGGGGGTAGGTAAATTAACAGATACATTACAGCTGTTTGCCAGATATAGGGCAGTACATGCACCATTAACACTTCTTTTGTTAAGTTACTGTCCATATTATCAAGAACTCGTACAACAGCACTATTTGTCGATGGCAAGGAGCGGCCGATTTCCTTTCTTATCTTGCTCTTCAAGTTCTCCGTTTACTATTGATTTGAGGAACTTATTCAGAAATGGTACAACACAGTATAAGGTGAATATTACTAAAAAGAACTAGTAAGCAAGGCCAGGATTTGAACATGCACAATCTCTAACTCCGGCTTGAAGTTCTGACGCATTAGATCACTCCCCCACTGGTTCTCCCTATATTTATAGATTATCTGTAAACTATAACTCCCGATTTCTTTTCTATTGTGTATACATTTTAAGTTAAATGAATAGTATAAAAGTGAAATGAAGTCGATATGAATTAATTAGTGATCGTGTTCTACCATCTTAATTACAATATCTGCAAACCCCTATTTTAACTTATATGTGTAGCTAATTTATCTATTTCAACATAAACACTAGTCTAACAGTTATTTAAATAGTCTACGTGGTATTGGTATAATATGATATACATTTAACAAAGTATAACAACACTTATTACACAGCTTTATATTATATTAACTACAACAACAAAAACACTGATTCAACAAAATATACATATGAATAAGAATACTAAAATAAACTTGTTTAGTTCTTGGATAGACGATTTGTACTTAATAAAACCTGTGTTAAATAAATAAGAGTACAATTTACGTAAGTATTTCAACAACACAACAGGAATTTGTACATACTATTAAAGATAAAACAACCACAACTACTAACACAACTTGTACTACTACCTCTAAATAATCCATGCAAAAAATAAAAAAAAACTTAAAGAAGTAGAACAAAGAACAATGTTCTTAGATTATCAAGCAATGTTCAATTTACGTCAGCCAATTAAATAACTATGACACAGAATCAAGCGTGTCTTGTAAAATAAAATAACTAAAACATGTACAACTTTAGCTTCTATTACTACATAGTTTATTAATGTCACTAAGTAAAGTTGTTCTTGGGTTGGCTCTGAAAGGTCGAGTAACGAGCACAAGAACTGTTAATTATCTATTATCTTGTGCTTCTTGGGTATGTTTCTTGTGATTTCCAACAATCTTGATCCCTTTTTCCTCCGATGTGCTTTGCTTTTCCCAGATTACACTCCCACCTCTTTTAAATACCAGAAGTAAACTTTGTCACTGTCAGGTAATCGTGATCCCGTCTAATTTGTATGACTATAAAGTTAATTGTTAAACTCATTTAACTGATTAAAAGACAACCACTACAAAATCTCCATTTACTGTTAATTTATTCATTTTTATATTTGGTACTTTCTGTTAGAATCGTTTAATTTGTTGTATCTTTTTTTATAAACTTGATTTGATTGTTATAAATCTATGGAAATTTCTTGGTAAATATTTTCAATCGTTAAATTGTTTACTGTTGTAATTTTTTTTAATAAAGTTATTTATTTTTCTATACAGTTTCCTTGCTGAGTATTTTAGTTACTTTGTATGTTTTAGTAATGTTGTCTGAAATTATATGTCTTATCTGGAACATTTTATTCTTGTTTATTCTTGTCTTATCTTGTTTCACTATTTATTCAGTAGTAGTCTATCTTTTGGCCTGCACTAATTTATGGACATCACAAACAATAATATGCTTGTTGAGACTTTATAAGTAGCTAATTTATATTGTACGTTTCAGTATCTAATGATAATTAGATAATGATTTAACTGATACGGAGTTAAACTCTTGATATTCAAGTTGTAGAGTTTTTCATTGTCCAAACAATGTGTGAGTCCATCAGTTTGGACGTGTGTGGTTCAGCTCAGCTATTAACCATGTCGTGTATGTAAGGTGGGTGGGAGTTCTGTCAACGTCATACGGTAGTGGAGGAGGTGGGGGAATGATCGTATTTAAGACTCCTCCATCATAAAATAATAACGACTAGTATTTTCCTGAGGATAATTCATCACTAGTACAAACGTTTCACATCTTTCATCTTATTTAATCGTTATGCAAATGTCCAAAAAATGAGTGGTTTTGTTGTCTATATCCAAGAACAATGCCCACCCACCCATATACGAACAGTTCTACTGACCGTATATGGGTCAAGAAAAAATTCTTTCAATCATATCTCTCAAAAAAAACCTGGACCAAGTAATACTCTTAAATATCACTACTTACCTGGCCCTGGACCAAGTAATACTCTTAAATATCACTACTTACCTGGCCACTGGTCCTCTTAACATTTTGGACCGTTCTCTAGTAACAATGTTAGTACTAACAGTAATAAATGCCTCTGGCGAAGATAGACTAAGGAAAAAAAGACACAAGTGGGTCACTAAAAAATAGTGGTGATGACTTTCCCCTATATATTTACCGTGAAAATTAACATGAATGAAATGAGTGAAATGAATGAAATGAATGAGTGAGTCATAACACAAATTCTAATTTTTATTTAAAATTTGAAATGCTAAAATTGGGGCAAAGACTTGCAAGATAAACATTGACATCAAAACCAACCAAGTAAAAATTCCAGAATTAATCAATACATCAAACAAAGGTTTTTTTCTGTGCTTGGCCATTAAGTAAAAAAAGCCATTAAAAACTTGAGTTGAAATGAAGTTTCGTCAGAGGAAAATCAGTCAGCAAAGTTTTACGTTCTTTAAAGAGAAATATGATAAAGAATTACTTTAAGACAAGCCAATAAGAATTTCAATGTTTTTCTTTTTCAACAATCTTCATAAGTACGAATGCAGCTAATGTATTATTATTTTCCTTATTGATAAGTGAACTAAGATTAACATTTCATTTATGGAAAGTGTAATAAAATTATTTGTTTTAAATACGTCACATTTTTAATACAATGGTTTAAGCTGGATTAATTTATTTACTTTGGTATATAGCGTATGATTTTTGTCAGCTACCATTTATTAATTTAAAATTATATAAAAGCTGTGTTTTATATTTGGAAAAACCCCCAAAGGTCATTAAATATCAATAAAAATATCAAGTAATCCCTGTCATCGAGCTAAATCCAATTCATCAAGCCATTTAAGACCTGCCTCACTGATTAAATGTATGCTATCTAATACCCCGGAAAACAACGCAGGGGGTACTCTGTAACTATGTAATCCATAGTTTGGATAGACTCTCGGCAATCACATGACTGATTTAGTGTCAATCCTCATTTAGATTTCCAGTAGTTATGCCCACTCGAGTTCGGAATCGATTCAACGGTGTCCACTCCCTAAGATGGAGGCTCATCCCACCTGCCCTACAGGTATTGACGGATCGTTAATAAGAAACTTATTTCGTACATTACATTTTCTACACTATTGGGTAGTATTGGGCGAGAATTTTGCTCTGCTCAACTGGAGGACAGTACGTAGAGGTGGGTTTCGAGATTTTAAGTGACCGTTTTGACTAGGGAGATCCTATGTAATGGGGAGGTGCGGGGCATTCAAGATCTTATTGAATTCTTTACGTAGTGCCTCCTGACGTCTTATTTCTGAAGGAGCTATATTGCATAGCACCGGGAGCCAAGGTAGTGAAGTTGCCATGAGAGTGCCACTAATAGCTCTCATGGCTCTATTAAGTTGGACATCAATCACTTTAGTATGTGCGCTATTCAGAATGGGAGCACTGTATTTAATAGCTAAATAGACCAGTGACAAAGCAGTAGTACGCAGGACGTGTGCGTTGGCTCCCCAGGTTGTTGTAACGTGTATAATGTGATATAGTTCAAATTGTTTACATAGTAGACATCTCAATAGAAATTGAACACAAAAATATAATATAGATAAACAAGAGTATAAAATACAGCACTTAGTGTACTAGTATGCCATTGGTATCTATAAATTATAAATGTTTTCACGACGTCATTTTGTTGTTGACATGTTATCCCTAACTAAATAATCCACTTAGCAAACGACCCAATCGATCTTAAGTTGATGGTAAGCACAAGAAACTGTTGTTAACTCTTGTATGAAGGTTCTTGAGCCTGTTTCTTGTTATACTCAACAGAATCCTGACATCCCTTTTGCTTCCATTTTTTGTTTTGTTTTATGTATATACTTTTTTGTCTTACTAATTAACTAGTATCTTTGATTGATTCGTTCTTTCATTATTAATTTTTTCTAAATCTAATACCCTTGTAGTATGACGTTAAATACAAAGTGGTGGACTCAGAATAAACTAGAGGTCACCTTGATAGGCTCACGGTGAAGAAGCACCGGGCAAGGCAGAAGGCAATTATAGAAGATGGAAGTCTAAAAGACGAACCACTCTACTTTTTGTTTATTAAATGTACCACTTGACTTCAGAGCGCTCTTGCAGCAAATGCTAGAACTACGATGAGTTTGTGAGTGCTACAACCAAAGGCGTGACAGTGTGAGCCCGCCACATTCATAGCAATGCAACCAACGTCTTGCATTGTTGCCGAGTTCCAGTTCTCTGAATGCACCAGGTTTTATAACCTACTTGTGAATTTTAATTAAGCTCAATTACTTTCTTATTGTTTATATTGTCTTCTACATGTTTGTTTTCCATCGTTTAAATATCATTCTTATCGCATTATTTATTTATTGTTCTTATACTATTTTTTTTATTATTTCAAAATCTTAAGCGGATGTCTAACTCAAAAACTATTTGACCGTATGACAAACACAATACTCTTGGTAACACCGTGCGTAAAATCTTACTTAAAGCGTGACTATCTTAGAGAGATCATTTGTGAATTCGGGACATTCATTCTCATGTAAACAAGCGATACTAACAGTTTATCTCCCCGTACTGTCATTTTAATTCGGGACATTCATTCTCATGTAAACAAGCGATACTAACTTTTTATCTCCCCGTTCTGTCATTTTAATTCGGGACATTCATTCTCATGTAAACAAGCGATACTAACAGTTTATCTCCCCGTACTGTCATTTTAATTCGGGACATTCATTCTCATGTAAACAAGCGATACTAACTTTTTATCTCCCCGTTCTGTCATTTTAATTCGGGACATTCATTCTCATGTAAACAAGCGATACTAACAGTTTATCTCCCCTTACTGTCATTTTAATTCGGGACATTCATTCTCATGTAAACAAGCGATACTAACTGTTTATCTCCCCGTACTGTCATTTTAATTCGGGACATTCATTCTCACCTAAACAAGCGATACTAACAGTTTATCTCCCCTTACTGTCATTTTAATTCGGGACATTCATTCTCATCTAAACAAGCGATACTAACTGTTTATCTCCCCATACTGTCATTTTAATTCGGGACATTCATTCTCATCTAAACAAGCGATACTAACAGTTTATCTCCCCTTACTGTCATTTTAATTCCATGCTCTTTTAGTACTAATAGTCCTTTTTAATTGTTGTAAAGTATATTAATTACAATATACTATTATACTAGTCATCATGTCCTTTTTGTATAAATGTAAAATTTTTTCTGTTTAGTACTGATTATTACTGATGATTAAATAAGTTATAATTAAAACATTATAAATTCGTGATTATAAACGTAATTTTTTCTACTCCAATAATCCACATTGGTAAACTGAAATTTGTTCTTAGACCATAGCTTGATGGCAGGTTTGATAAACAACCTAAATATCATCAATTTCATATTTTTATAGGTTCATCTTAAAAACGTAAATTATACTTCCTTTAAATTGGACGTCCTAATTTAATCTTTAATGAGCATCAGTATTCGCTGAAGAAAAATTATAATTTTTCCGATAGTAAGAACAAAATTGTACAAAGTAATAGTATAAAGCAGTATGTGAAAAGAAAATAGAAAAACATATTGGCGTCTTTCTTGGTTTAGAAAAGAAATTTAATAAGTGTTGAAAACAACTTAAAAAATAATTAAGGACAAAATTAACATAGAACATACTGAAATTAAAATGTATTTGTATTTAATTTAAATATAAAACTAAATATTACACATAATAACAAGAAGATAGTAAGGCCTCTAAGGCAATGTCTGTTTAGAGGTTCCTATAACTTACTGAAACGTTAATAAACAAGAGTTCGAGCGTGGCTGTTCCTTGGGTGGGTGATAATGGAGGCATCCCGTCCTTGCATTATATGTCCAGTAACTGCTAGTGTTCGTTGGTCCCCAGGTTAAATGTTGGAGAGGATTTCTTAGACCTGACTTCTTCTGGTAAATTAAGGTTTTTTTTAATGTAACTGTAACTTGTTTGGTTAAAACAAAACACATTACTGGTTGCAACCATAACAATCAACACGTTGAACTATACAAAAATAGAAATAACTTTAAAACCACAAAACAAATTTAATACGATAAAAATACTTCTCAGTCCCATTTCTTTGAAGTCCACTCTCCATCCTCAGACCAAGCAATTTGCAGAGACTCAATATACTGTTTTTATGTTTGAATAAACTTGAGTGTTGTGATTTTGGTTGTTTTTAATTACTATAATCGTTTAATATTATTACTGAGAGATCTTAATACAAAACCTAATATTTTAAGAATAAAGAGAAAGGTATAGATAAAAGGTAACTATTTTCATTAATACAGTTAAATGTAGGTGGGAGAGCCAGTTACGGGCGTTCTAAGGTGTCAGGGCTTTGAACCCGAGTTAGAGATATCGTAGGTTCGAATCTGGCCTTGGCTGTTAGTTTATATCAGTAATATTCACCTTGTACTGTACTGGTTCTCCCCTATACTCTGTTTGATAAGTTCCCCGAACAGATCAATATTCTTTGGGAAATGGGTGAAGTAAGGTTAAAGAAGAGATCGGTCTCTCCTAATAAAAAAAAAAATAAAAAAACTAAAGAATCTTGCACAACAATGTAAAATAGCCCACTTATTTAGTAAGTAGAGTACACAATAAATATGGCACATCTCATATTCTACAGACTTCAGAACATTTTTTATCCTTGGCTTGCCTTGCATAACCTTATATCACAAAGGCAGTGAGTTGTCTTGTGTGACAAGGTCTTGACTCTACGTCTTGTGTTTTTCTTATTTACAACGTTACAGCTACACGATTCCCTTGGGACAGTTGGAATATGCTGGTCCCTAAATATGTAGGTTGACATAACATAGTGTACAACATCGTAATATTTTTAGAGTAAATAAGGGCAGTTCCAGGTACTTAGTTTAAAACCAAATTAACAAAACAAAAAAAAATAGTTTAGTTTTAAAACTAATCATCAAATGTATTATTTAATTTTGTTTTGTAACTGTAAATTAAAAACTTAATAAATAAAATAGTTAAAATCCTGTTTTGTATTGTATTACTAATTTTGAATATTTACGAGGCCTATATTTGCAAGTGAACATTATTCAAAAGTATAGAATATATGTTTTTACAATCCTATTATAATCATGAGTAGTATTTTTCCAAGGAATAGTTTGAATGATAGTATTTTTTTTTACGAGTAACAAAAATATTATTACTAAAAAATCAGCACTAGTGGTGCAGTGGTACACTATAGATAAAGTTAGATAAAGAAGCTCCATTTTTAAGATAACGAACAAGTTCTAGTACAAGCTGCATTAGTATTCTATGCCAGATCAACAACAACTAATTGTTTTCTAAGCAGTATAAAACAATTATTTAATATTGTAAACAGCATCGTTTAGTTCAAATTGAATTGTGCTTTAGCAAAAAGTTGTGTAGTAAATGCTTCCAAGCTATACTTTATACTGCAAATAATTACTTTAATCAGTCTATAGGTATAAGTTATAGTCTTTTTAAACAAATACTGGTGTTTAAAGAAATTACTCTTGTGATAATGTCCATGCATATGTCTTTGAATAAAAAAAATTACTTATTATATAAAATAAGCCTCGTCCGAACGAAATTTTTTTGCTCTAAGGAATTTTAAATTTTTATTTTTGGGGAACGATAAATTGGCCACGATAAATGATATGCACCGGTCTCAACCCTGGGAAAGTTCTCTGCGCCCCCCCTCCAAATAATAAATATACTCAAAACCAAAAATTGGGAAATGTTAAACTAATACATCTAAGTGGGGTATCAAATTAAATGTATTCGTCTCTTAATCACTAATATACCATCAGATTTTAGTAACGCTTATATTTATAGGATCCACTTGGCCAAAAACCAAAATTCATTTTCATACTGCTTATGAATCCTGGCGAGGCCGTAGACCGATCTTCCTCACGAGGTGACATGCCTATATCCACAACTGGAACTGTAGCAGAGTGCCTTGGTGAGGCCGCAGGCTGAGTTCTACAAAGACGCTAAAGTTAAAGGTGGAAGACCTCCGGAACGAAATTTATTAATAATTTACAAGTCATTTATTAAAGTAACAACAAACGATCCTCAGGATCTTCTGGGAGATGTTTGTAAAATATACCTCTTCAGTTTGTAAAATTCAACTGAGCGAAGCTTGGTCTACCGGTACTATTCACTGGATTATTAGATTATTGTCTTTTATTAGTTGAGATACCATTAATCTTTATAATTATTTTTGATCTTATTAATTTGCTTATAATAATCTTTAATTTGTGCTTGATCATGTGCTTTAGATAATTCAGTTAATCTTTTTATTCGAAAGCAGTAATAGAGATCTTTATTTATTATGTTTCATTGAAAATTCACTACTTTATTTCACTACAGTGATGGATGGACTCGCGTTGACTTTATACTTCCAGCTGATCAATATTATTTGTTGAGGTTATGTATTATATTTGTAGTATGTTAATTATGAAAACAAAATATTTATTTATGTCATTCCAAATTCAATTTTTATTAGAATCTAGACTAGAGTACTAAAATAAAGTGGTTTTTATTTATGAATTTTTTTTAAGATGACGGAACTGAGATAGTCAGGAACATATATTGTAAGTGATATATCTTAGAAATTCCGAATGCAAATAAATGTTTGACAGTTGCTCTTATCTCCAAGTTTCTTTTCTTGTTACTATTTGTCACAGTAGTTGTCTTTGAAGTAGATGCGATTCTTGAACATATTTCAAAGAAGCTATAACTTTAACATCAAGAGGTTTTATTTGTACATGATTTAAATTGTATTTATAAATCCGTATATATGTATATGCATACTTTTTTTATAACTTTATATTTAGTTTGAAAACTGTTGTTGTAGCTATGTTGCTGCATATGTATAATTTGTTATTAGATATATTTTTTAGTATTTATATTTTCTATTCTTAATAATGTCAGTTCAGAATCCACTAAAGTTTTAATGATTTTTAAATGTATTATAGCATTATGTCAACTGAGAAAGTGATGAAACAGTGTATATTATATACATGAAGGGTGTCGATAAAGTCCCGAACCCGCGCCAATTTGTCTTAATGAGTTGAAGGAAATTTTCTTAAGTTTATCTATAACCGTAACATTTAAAAGTATTTTCTTAAACACTAGAAATAATTATGGTCCTCATGAAGTAAATGTCTGAGACAACCCAACATATTTAAAATTGATGTCCTTTAAACGTTATCTTGTTTTAAAAGGTTTTTAAAGATTATTGATGAAAACTGGACATTGCGATCTGAAACCTATCGAAAATGACAGCTACGTAAAGTTGTGTTGTATAAACCATATTGGGAAAACCTTTACATGGTTTTTATAAAGTTTGCTTGATGATAATCAAAGCAGTACTGGTATGCTTCAGCACGGTTAATATAAATATACTGTTTTTATATTGTTTTATACTGTTTAACTATCTACTTAACAAACAACTAAGTGAGTTGAGCCTCAGGGGAAAACTTGGTACTTTAGTGTTCCAGCATAAATTTACATGACCGTTATTTTAGAAAGGTTTAAGAGCGATGTCTATTTTTTAACCCAATGTTGTTCTTAACTCCGCTACGCCGGTGACAAGAACGGGGCCTGTCTTTCAAGTGACAGGAAGGAGGAATCGGAGGAGTAATAACCTCGTAAAAACCAGGGTCCATCTGGCCCGGATGGTAGTACCCTGTAAGGGCTCCTTGCCAGGATACAGGTGAAAAACGGTCAATAGCTTCAAACCGGAAGAGGATAAAATACCAACTGTAGAGAAGGCAGAAGAACCAACCCCCCACTGCCTTGTTGTTAGAATGTGGAACTCAAAGGCTAAGGGAGAAAACCCCTACAGAAAAGTCCGGCAGCCTGTAGCCGAAGATGGCATCCCCATCAGCAGGATCGGGAGAAGTGGGCTAATAACCTGCTTCTTCTTAAAAATGTATTATTACTGAAACTACAATAAATGAAATATACCAGACTGACCAAATGGCTCAGGCTTTTGGCGTGGAAATAAGGACTCGATTAGGCTCTTGGAACATAAGGACAATTACTGATATTGCCACTTTAAGAGAAAGCAAAAAATAGCGACCACTTTAAGAGAAAGCACTTGTAAAAGAAGAGGAAACAAAAAATTACAAAATAGAAATTATAGGCCTTAGTGAAACAAGGTCAAACGGTTTTGTGGAGATAACAACCCAAGAAGGAAACACACTTATATATAGTGTCCAAGAAAATGAAAATGCCCCCAGACAGGCAGGGGTTGGAACACTGATGAGTAACAAAGCTAAGAAAAGCCAGATAGACTGGAGATCAGTATCTGAAAGAGTAATTATGGCTCGATTTAAGACAAAAATAAGGAAAATAACAATAGTGCAATGTTATGCTCCTACATAACAGGAAGAAGAAAATGAGAAACGATCAGCTAGAGGGAGTTATGAGAACCATAAAGACAAGATATAATTACTGTAATGGGAGACTTAAATGCTAAGGTCGGACGTGATAATACTGTATGGAAACAGTAATGTTTAAATATGGAGTAGGAGTAATCAATGACAATGTAAACAGATTTGTTACTTCTGCGGCAATAATGAATTATTTATCGGAGGTACAATTTTCCCATACAAATAATACCATCAAATTACCTTGAACTCATCAAGTGACTTAATATATAACCAAATTGATCACGTTGCCATTAGCAGAAAATGGAGATTTCTCCTAGACATCAGGAACAGAAGAGACGCTGACTGTGGAATTGATCACTACCTTGTTATCGCAGATATTAGGTTAAAAATAGCTACACTCAAAACACAGGAAGAAAAGAGAGAAGAAAAGTGTTTGACATTGACAAGCTAAAGAAAAAAGAAGTTTAAAAAAAATTTAATTTAGAGTTGAAAAACAGATTTCAAACCCTTGATATGAAAGACCTCTGGATTGAAGATAGATGGACAACATTAAAAGAGGTGCTGGTTGAGACTATTAGAGAAACCTTAGGATATAAGAAGAATTGTAAAAAACCTTGGATGTCTGCAGACACATGGCTCAAGATAGAAGAAACAAAGAAGTTGAACTAAAGTAAAAACCAAGCAAATGAAGATGAACAAATAAGAAGACTTACTAGAGAATACAATGCTAAGCACAAAGAAGTAAAAAAGTTTAAGAAAGGATAAACGAGTGTGGGATGACAATCTGGTTAAAGAATCACAAGATGCAGCTGCCGTAGGAAACAGCAAAGAGTTATAAAGGATAACAAAAACACTCTCAAACAGGATATTCAATGCTAAAAAAGCCTGTCAAGGATAAAAATGGAAAAATGTTGATTAGGCCTAATACAGAAGCACAATTACAACATTGGAAGGAATATTTTGAAGAACTGTTGAACAGGGAGATACGAGGAAGGGTTGAACAAATAGAATACGACACTAGCAACGACACAATTAATCAAGAAGATCATCACATCAGCTCTGAGCTACCTAGTAAGGCTGACATTTTTAGAGCTTTGGCAGAGCTAAAGAGTGGGAAATCGCCAGGTATAGACAATATACCACCTGAGATATTGAAAGGAATCCCTGAAACAACAGCAGATATGTTTCTTGAATTGATACAGCAGATATGGGAAAAGGAAGAAATACCAAATGACTGGAATACAGGGCTACTAATAAAAATCCCTAAGAAGGGAGATCTTTTAAAATGCAACAACTCGAGAAGGATCACTCTACCGGTGAGCAAATAGCTCAGAATCGTGTCAGGTTGAGGTCTTTTGTTGCGGCCTTACGTCCCCCAAGGATTAAATGAAATAAGTCAAGTAAATCAAGTCAAAATTCTTCTTTTTTTATCCCTTTGGAATGAGGGTCACTTAAAGGAGCTTTACTTTTAAATAGTTAGAGTTTCCCCTTAAACCTACCTTTTGGGGGGACATACAATTTTGTAAATGTGTTTAGGAATATAATTCCTAAATTCGATATAGTACATTAGGCCTCAAAAGGTTAATCCTAAACAAAATGGCGGTGATTGAAAGTTTCAATACTGATCTTGTGTGCAAGTTCAAGAATGGCTTCATTTTATTGTAACCATATCAGATTAGGTTAGGTTAGCATATTTCTTGATCTCTCCAAAGCCTTTGACTGTGTGCAGCATGAGACACTGTTGCACCAGTTGGAGTCTTTTGGCGTTCGAGGTTTGTCACACAAATGGGTCTCGTCATACCTTAAAGACAGGATCCAGTGTGTACAGGTTGAGAATGCCCTGCCAGGCAAAACATTTACTACCCAAGGTGTCCGACAGGGTTCAATCCTTGGTCCAGTTTTGTTTAATCTATATATCAATGGACTAAAATCTTCAATTCAGTTCGGAAAAGTTATCAGTACGCTGATGACACGACTCTTTGTGAGATAGATGGATCATCACGCGATTTAGAAGTAAAATCATTTATTGATTGATTAATTGCATTCACATTTTGTTGGCATTGATTGTTTATTGATTGATTGATTGTTTATTGTTATTGATCACATTGCATTCACATTTATTGATTGATCAATTGCATTTATCACATATTGATCAATGCATTCAACATTTTAATAAAATGGGCCTGAAAACAAACAATTCTAAGTCAAATTTCATAACATTATATATTCCTCAACACTTTGAACAGAATCAAATTACAGTAATGGTGGACGACACTTAGAGGAAACGGAGTCCACGAAGTTCCTTGGAATACACCTTGACAAAGGGTTGACTTGGGACGTTCACATTGACAGTGTGTGTGCTAGAGTTAACTCGGACATTTTTGCTCTTCGCAACCTGGCATAATTCTGCTCCCTGGAAGTCTTAAAACTTGCATATTATGGCTTGATCCATACCCACTTAGCCTATGGTATAAGACTTTGGGGTAGCTGTTCTAAATACAAGCTGGAAAGGGTATTTAGACTTCAGAAAAGAGCTGTCAGAACTATTTTAAAATTAAACGTCAGAGAGTCGTGCCGAGAAGCGTTTTGGGAGCTTAGATTATTGACCCTCCCCTGCCTCTATATATTGGAGGTCGCCCTGTACTGCAAGTCAAAGTGCACTTTGACGCGCGGCAGGGATGTTCACTTTTATGAAACTAGAGGGAGGAATAATTACAGAACGCAGAGGCATAGAAGCGCAGCTGTCAAGCGTCTGCCATCACAAGTGGGTGTAAACAAAATCAATTTGCTCCCTGGAACAAATTAAAAATTAAAACCTGAATTTGTTCAAAAGACGTTTAAAATACCTTTTGGTGGAAAGTGCTTTTTATTGAAGAATTCTTTCAAAGCCGCTGGGACAATCAGTAAACACCCTATCATGCAATTCTGGTGTCATGTGTGTGCATGTATGATGCATGTGCAAGATGTATGTATGAATGTGTCCGATTGTGTGTGAGTGTTTTAGGCTAGACTAAATTTTGACTTTTGCAACACAATTTTTAATTGTATTATGCAATAAAGAATTTATTTATTTATATTATTTATTTATTTAGATGAAGCCACAAAACTTCACACATTATTACTGTAAACAAACACCTACTTTATTTTGTAACTTATTCAGTTTCCTACTATTCCTCTAGAGGAACGGTTCACTAGGAGTCAGTAGAACAATTTCCATGTAAGCATAGGTTGATATGTACATCATTCTAAAGGAGTGGTCAAGCAAAGAAGAATGCCGCAAACTGTACTTCAAAATCGTTATCCATTACTTAATAGTGGTGATTTAAAATCTTTGAAAACCAACCATTTTGTAACGAATAAAGCTTTTGAAGTGCAGTTTGCGACATTCTTCTTTGCTTGATCACCCCTTTGGAATGATGTGCATATCAACCTATACTTAATGGAAATTTTCTTCTGACTCCTTGTGGACCGTTCCAATAGACACTGAATACATCTTAAAGTAGGTGTTTGTGTACAGTAATAATGTGTGAAGTTTTGTGGTTTCATCTGATATGGTTACAATAAAATTAAGCCATTCTTGAACTTGCGCACAATATCAGTATTGAAAATTTCGAACGCCGCCATTTTGTTTAGGATTAACCTTTTGAGGTCTAATTTGCGGTATGATGTTCTACTAATTAAGACCTTTAAAATGGTATGCACATCGACCATGCTTACGTTTAAGATTTGTCTGACTTCCTATGTGGGCCGTCCCCCATGGTCATGATAATGACAGGGGAAAATAGTTTACATAACACTGAGAAAAGTTTATGGATGTTATCTGCTATGGTTTATTAAGTATTAAACCGTACCCACACTTTTCAGTCACCCTGTATATTTATATTTATTTTTTCATTGTCCATTAAGGAGAGAAAAAGAATAATTAATAATTTTCCCTCCCTGAGCGCCTTAAAGATTCATGAAGATCAAAAAGTGTTCGTCTAGTCTTGAAAACACCACCTAATTGGTATCTGAATAATCTCCTCTTTCTCCGTTTAAGTTTGTTTTTGAATAAAAAACAATTTACTCTAATTATTTTTCTTTGTAAAAACAACTTCACGCTTTGTTTTTAATATTTATTGATTTGTATTTACCACTGCTTGGTTTTTTTCTTTACTCAATTTTTATCACTGCTCTAAATAAAATGTTTAATCTATTAAATAATCAAGATAGTGAAAATATAAAAAATATTACCTTACATTACAACGTTAGTATTTAATTCAATATTATTTCAATATCAAGCCGCAATTAAAACATAGTATAATAATGGTCCAGTCTCTTTCATCAATGGAGATCAATCATATATTTTTAATATCTAAACCTGTCGGTTTAAGGTTTTCAATTGCCTTTCCTCATTCTTATATTTATCTTTTTTAATGGCTTAATTTTCTATAACAACGTAGAACTTCATTATATTAATTGTTTTAATAATATTCTGATTAAATTAATTTACTTTCGAGAACCAACCAACACTCCAATAGGTTTTGTCCAATACTTTTCCCAATTACTTCTCTCTATTTTTTGTAGGGATGATCAAGTAGTTTTATTTTATTATTTTCATAGTAGAAATATTTTGCTTTATTCCCCTTCTAAACTTTCCTTTGTTATTGACTTGATTAAAACTATTACAAAATTGTATAGTAATTAATATTTACAACCAATGATGAGAAACAACTTAAGGGGCAAATAACGATATTAGTTTACTATAAACTACCTTTTGGATGAATACCTATCAGGCTTTTAATTGATATAATACTAACTCTGGTAGTATTTCAGAGGCAAATATTTGGTTTATGAGTCTCATAGTTATTGAGATTTACTACTTTTAAAAACTAATGTTTCTAGCAACTTTTGCAAGTATTTACAGCTTCTTCTCATCTTTATAAATATAATTCATAAATGATTACTTATTGCGTCAGTAAAACGTATTGCAAGTCCAGTGGCCTTGACTGGTGAATTCCGACGTTATCGCAACATGGCTGTCCCTTGGATGGGAGATCGTCTGAGCACGCAGCCCGCCTGCCTGGTTGTTCGTAAGTCACCCTTAAGCCGTTGGTCCCCAGCTTAAGTGTTAGGAGGGGGGGAGTTCTTAGCTCTAATTTCGCCTGGTACAATAAGACAATTTTTATTTTTTTTATTTTTTAAATCGTATAATTAATTATCCCCATGGAAGGTGTCTCAAACACATTATGGAGGGGCATAATAAGGTAAAATGTACGAAATATAGAAAATATACAGTTAATAAGGAAATAATTAACTGTCTAAATTGTAACACATTGTTATAATTATAGCTTGGTCATTGAGCTTATTATTTTCCAGAAAACTAATACGTTGAAATACATGTATACAAGGTATCTTACGAAAGGTACCTCAAACACATCACTGATAAACGGCTTGGCTAGTGTGATGAAACAAAACAACTCCCCGCTAAATCTACCTCAAACAAAAACGTAAAAATATTTTAACTTTTTAATTTAAGAGTGAACCTGTCAGATTTGTAACATGTGTTCTATTATTGTATTTAATTTATATATTGGCAAGTTTGTCAAAAATATGTAAGACAGAACTGGCGAGTTACGTAAGTTCAAGGAACGGAATTCAGATGGTCAAATGTAGAACAAGCAATTTTTCATCGATAGAAAGAAGAAATATCAAAAGCATATAATAATAAAATATAAATTAAATACAAAAGTAGAACACATGTTATAATAAAATACAATAATGTTACAATCACCACTGTACGTATATGGGCGGGTGGGTGGGACATTACCACTGTACGTGTATGGGTGGGTGGGTGTGCCATCACCACTGTTTTCGCATCGCAGAATGTCAAATGCCAGAAATAAGCCATCCTAACAGATTTGAAGCATCCAACGTTACATTTGTAATGTTAATCTTTGTTACACTTTGCCTACTTGTTAAATACTTTGGTTTTCAACAAGTTCTTTAACGTAATGTAGAATCTGTTTTTTAAATGCGTCTTACCAGTCGAGCTTCGTGTGGCTATTGAATGGATAGCTGGCTATGGATAGCATTGAAAATTACATTTTTATTAATTCAGAAAAAATGCGATATTAATTAAAATGAATATTCTATTACCGTTTAAAAATTCCGGCTGCATGGAGGGGGAATTGTATATTTTAATATACAGAACTTCCTATACCAACGTACAAAGCCATTTCAAGATTGAAACGTTTTACTCTTTATCAAATTATCTTTAATCAAATGTGCTACAGGTAAAGGGTTTTAATCAATTTTTATTGATTCACAATGAAAATTTAAAATCAATTAACTTTTATTAATTGTTATTATCCCAGAGAAATACATTTTTAAATAGCAACAAATGTTAAGAAAATTATCGTTTTAAATGTAGTGTTATTGAAAATAATTATTTTCATATATTTTTCTAAATATAATAATTTTAATTACAAGTCTTTAAACTGTCCCTTAATTTACTCTTTTCTAAAAGAGGGAAGGAAAAGGAATAAGAAAGTCTTTAAACATCAAACATGCTCCAGTTTCTTAACTAAAGACCACTTTTCTTAATTGGACAGTACCTTTAGAGAGTGCAGTGGGCTTTAACTTAGTTTACAATATTTATGATGGGCTGATAAGGTTTGATAAGAGATTTACGTGTTCAATAACAGCCCACCAATTTCCAATTACATTACGTGTTTGATAGGCCTATTGTTGAGTTTATACAGGGTTGGGCAAATTATTAATTTATTAATTGTTTAACTATTGAAAGAAATGTAATGAAACTTTGAATTTATGTACTTATTTTATGTCCTTATACCATACATTTAGATATATTTTACTCGTTTTTTGTATAGTCAGAGACTGAATGACCCTTGAATGAAGTTTAAAAAATGTTAAATGTAAGTCTACCTTGATTTTAAAGGTCGTTGTTTGTATAATACAAAAGTGCAAATTTGAGGTCAAAAGTCCCTCCCTTAATTCAAAAGTACCCAGTCAGAAAATACAAACTCTCAAAGAATTTAATGTCCGAGTAGGGCTAAAGTCTGGAATATATTTATTAATTTTAAAAATATTGAAAATAATGTCATAAAACTTTAAACACCAACATTTAAACACATTTTACTTGTTTTACGCATAGATAGAAGATGGTCCATCTAGGAGGTCATAAAAATATGAAATGTAAGCCTATCTCGAGTTATGCCTCATTTTAAAGGTCTTTGTTTGTAAAACACCAGAGTGCAAATCTGAGGTCAAAAAGACGACCCAGTCAGAAAATACAGCCACTCAAATAATTGTATGTCTTTTTGAAATTCTTCTTAGTTGTACGGCTATTTATTTACATATTAAAGTCCCTGTGGCTGAAATGTTGTCGATGTATTAACTACCGTAACGAAAGACTGTGTTATAAAAATAACTATGATATTTGACAAAAATATATATTTTATATCATCTAGTTAGTCACAACGTAAGTATGAATTCTAACCCACTCTTTAAAGGCCACTGCGTATTAGTTGCGGATATAAAATTATTTTCTTCGAGAGTACTTTTAATTTAGGTTGTAAATGGGATCTCAGGGACTCGTACGTCAGTTCCGTTAACAAAGGCAGTAAACTAATTGTGTTCCTGCCTTTGAGAAGTTAACGGAGTTACCTTCTTTTTGAGGTTACACACACGTTACCTCTGGCAGTCATTGTGGTACGTTTGGGTTTTGGAGTTAAATAAACCAAAAGAGGTGATTCATTTTGTTCTAAAGAAAATAATTGTTTTCTTTTATGTTTCGAATCCATGTAACTAGAGTGATATAGATAAACTAATTAGACAGAGCTAAAATTCAGCGTGCTTGTTAATTATTGTAAGTACGAACTTTACACCGTGTCATAAATATAACAATTCCAATACAACGTAAGTAAGGCTACATACAAATAAATAGAAGCCTATAATATTATATGTAGAAGGAATTTTCAACTGTCATACTCAACACTATATCTGTACTAAATCATTGTTCTCTGTACTCGTATGCAGACGATACTCAGCTGGAACTATCATACCATCCTTCCAATGTAGCCTTGGCTGTTCAGCAAATGAATGCAGAATTGTTGGAGGTCAAGCTTTGGGCGGATGATCACAGTCTTAAATTAAATCATAATAAATGCTCTATTGTTCATTTCCAACCTCATGCAGTAAAGAATATCATGAAGGATGATTCGCTGTATTTGTCTTTGGGTGGGGAACCTTTGACGATATCCGAGACTGTAAAGATTCTGGAAGTAACATTAGACACACAATTGACATATAAAGGCAAAGGCCTTTCATGTTAGAAATGTGACCCACAGCACAATGTGCAGGTTGAGAGTTTTATTTAGGCTTAGGGGTTTGCTCCAAGAGCAACCCAAGCTACAAATAGTCAATAGTATTATTTTCCCTGCAATTTTGATGCGCTACCAGTCTTCGGAAGTAGGTTATCCCTTGACAACACTGTCTCACTCCAAATACTGCAAAACTCAGCCATTAGGTTTGTGTATGGTCTCAGGAAATATGACCATGTGAGTCAAGCTCGAGAAAAAGCAAAAACACTTCCAATACAGCATATATTTAGTTTGGAGGTGGCTTGTTTATTCCACAAGATTCTGCTATCTGGCACACCCACTTATTTGAGGAAAATGCTGCGGGCTCGTTCAGAGGTTAGAGAACGTCGCACGCGCCAGGACAGCATGCTAGAGGTACCCAAAGTCAGACTAGAGGTGGGAAGGAATGCTTTTTCTTACTTTGCTCCCCAGATTTACAACAGAATTCAACAGAATTTCAAAGCACTCAGCTATGTATCATTTAAAAATAAACTTAAGCTACAATTGGAATATGATTATTTTAAAATGTAAGTTTTGTAAAATATATTTTGTTTTGTGATTTTAGCCTAGTCCTTGGCCATATACATGTAATTTTTGTATGACGAGTTTTTTTGAAAAACAACTGTATGTTGAAAAACGCTCCAAATAAAGCCGTTATTTATTTATTTATATTTGTTTCGTAAATAAAAAAATATGAGAACTGTAGTCTTAATTATTGAGAACATAAAGTTTTTATGTTGTATGAGGTTTGAAGTTTGGAACTTAGAGTAAACATTTTTCAGAGTGCTGCTCTATCTATGGAGAAAGGGGGATCATTAATGGTTTATGTCTAGAGTGATTGGACAGGTGAGTGAAGACCAATAATATTGTCTGTTTGTGAATGAACAGTTTTATCAGTTTCATTAACAGATATTAAATTTTAATCTAACTCAAAACAATGTTTATTTATCTACTACATGGTCACTTTCAAGTGATTCTAGTTTCATAAAGGTAAAGCCAGTTGATAAAAACATTTTAAAACTGGATAATGTACTTACATCTATAAATATTTCATAAAACTGTTCAATTATTACTAATTATGAATTCATAAATCAGTTACAATTAAGTAAAGTTTACTTCTAGAGTACATTCAGTGTAAAACTATAATATAAGATAAGCAATAGTTTTTTATTCAATAATTTTTATACGAATGTGTGTTTTTACTCTCTTGTGCAGAGACTCGCCTGATAGAGATTTATTTGATGGAATTCAAATTGATGAATAAATGACTTCGAATTCTAAAACCCTCCACAGTGAGAGAGGAATTCCACAGCCATACAAATATCGGTTCCGACCAAAATATTTGTATTCAATATAGAGTTGCAGTAAACATTTAGGATTATTTTCTCTACTCAGTAGTTATTTTCTTCTTTAGTTGGCAATATTTATGACATGATAATCATATTATATTTACTTGGTTATTTTGTATTTAGCTAAATACACTTCTGTATAATAATTTGTGCAGAATCTATACGTGTATATGTGGGTGGGTGGATCAATACTATCGTATGTATATAAACGTACACGGTGTAAAAATATTACTAACGTCATAAATTAATTAATTATAATTTGTCTGGATAATGATATGTAGATAATATTTGGAAATCTCCAAATATTATCTACATATCATGAACAATCCAATGCTAATAAATAACTTTCAAACATCTGAATTGTCTGAATAAATATGTTTTTTATAGGAGATGCTGATCTCCTCTTTAACTTTACTCCCCATGGACTGTTGTTCGGAGTAAGGGGCACAACCCATATAGTAGTACAAGGAGATTATGGCTGAAAAAAACTAACAGCCTCGGCCAGGAATTAACCAACCTGACCAAAGAATATAAATTTCCTCGCTGCTTGGAAATTTGATGTTATGGGGTTTTATTAAATTAAAATAGGGTTTTCATCAAATTCAGCGTTAAAAACGATGTTACAAGCACGAAATTAACCGTTATATGAACTATCTACTACAACCACGATGCAATGGAATGCTACCATTATTCTCATCGTTTATTCCTGTAAAAAACTATATTCCACGTGTGCACTTTAATTGTTTTTTATTGGTTTATTGATCGTTGGAACGAAACAATATTTTGTACGACCGAGTCGCCTATGTGATTTTCTGACGAGAAATCATCAATGTTCAACCCCTAAAATTAATCTATATTTATTGAAAATTGTGATTTTTTTTTAATTTTCTTTGGTTTAGACTATATGGTTAATTGTAATTCCAGCCCAAATTTAAAAATGTTTCGACACTAGTAAGTGAGTAATCATATACGCAAATCAGTCAGTTAGTATTATAATGATATGCTATCTCACACTCAATCACCTAAGATGAATATATTATTGTTACCAAGAACTATAGAAGTGATCTGGAACGCAGCACATGGAACAACTATGTTAATCTCCTCTATAGGGTTCTTTCTTTTATAAGAAATTAATTGACCATTTTACAATCTTAAATTTGAAAAGAAATGTTAAATAATTTGAAGTAACGTTAAATGATTTATACTATTAACTGTTGTTAGGTATATTCAGTGTCAAGCTTTTTATATCTTGTAGTCTTAATAAGTTTCAACATATAATTTACGTCAGCGAGTATCGATTTCAAGCTATTATTAATATGGGAATATATATTATCCTGCTGAATACAATATGTTAAGATCATTATATAGGGACAAATTGTTTGGGAGATTGTAGGCGATAGGTTTCATGCTCGTTCCTCTTAATACCGACAAGGCGTCTGTTCAATGGTTGCCATCGATGTGGACACTACTAGAGAAGTCTCGAGTAGCCATGTTGGATGGTAGTCAAGGTTCAGATGTTGGGTAGGGAAGAGAACTGAGTGATAGACTTGTCAACTGAATATCAGAACAACACAACGTGATTCGGATTCCACGTAAAGCTATAGTTCCCATAGTGGCCCTATTTGGCTATCAATAAATAACCTTTTCTGAGCTAAGTCGAACTCAAAGAGTAACAATGACTATACTCGTTCATCCAAACTCATTCACCCCACATATTCACCCATATCTCTAAGATTGGCGTCTTTAAAATGAATAATGATTAATGTTACAGATACTAACAAAAATAACCAATTTTAAACTGATCTCAAGAAATTTCAAATTAAATAGCAACTGCTAATACGGTACTTACTTTAAAAACACGCCTCGTATTATAACCAACAGCCACTTGGGATAACTGCTCAGTATTGATGAGCATCGTTCACTATTATTGAAACTGTGAAATACTTATAGTACCTCCTGTGCATGTTAAATAGCACCAGCTGTCGTTTGACCCACCTTAAATATATATTATAACCAACAGCCACTTGGGATAAGTGATCAGTAATTATGAGGTTCGTTCACCATTACTGAAACTGTGAAATACTTATAGTACCTCCTGTGCATTGTAAATAGCACCAGCTGTTGTTTGACCCACCTTAAATATATGTTATAACCAACAGCCACTTGGGATAAGTGCTCAGCAATTATGAGGTTCGTTCACCATTACTGAAACTGTGAAATACTTATAGTACCTCCTGTGCATTGTAAATAGCACCAGCTGTTGTTTGACCCACCGTAAATATATATTATAACAACAGCCACTTGGGATAAGTGCTCAGTAATTATGAGGTTCGTTCACCATTATTGAAACTGTGAAATACTTACGGTACCTCCTGTGCATGGTAAATAGCACTAGCTGTTGTTTGACCCACCGTAAATATATATTATACCAACAGCCACTTGGGATAAGTGCTCAGTAATGATGAGATTCGTTCACCATTATTAAAACTGTGAAATACTTACAGTACCTCCTGTGCATGGTAAATAGCACCAGCTGTTGTTTAACCCACCGTAAATATATATTATAACCAACAGCCACTTGGGATAAGTGCTCAGTAATGATGAGATTCGTTCACCATTATTAAAACTGTGAAATACTTACGGTACCTTCTGTGCATTGTAAATAGCACCAGCTGTCTTTGACCCACCGTAAATATATATTATACCAACAGCCACTTGGGATAAGTGCTCAGTAATGATGAGATTCGTTCACAATTATTGAAACTGTGAAATACTTACAGTACCTCCTGTGCATGGTAAATAGCACCAGCTGTTGTGTGACCCACCGTAAATATATATTATAACCAACAGCCACTTGGAATAAGTGCTCAGTAATGATGAGATTCGTTCACCATTATGAAACTGTGAAATACTTACATTACCTCCTGTCCATGGTAAATAACACCAGCTGTTGTTTGACCCACCGTAAATATATATTATACCAACAGCCACTTGGGATAAGTGCTTAGTAATTATGAGGTTCGTTCACCATTATTGAAACTGTGAAATACTTACAGTACCTCCTGTGCATGGTAAATAGCACCAGCTGTCTTATGACCCACCGTAAATATATATTATAACCAACAGCCACTTGGGATAAGTGCTCAGTAATGATGAGATTCGTTCACAATTATTGAAACTGTGAAATACTTACAGTACCTCCTGTGCATGGTAAATAGCATCAGCTGTCTTTGACCCACCGTAAATATATATTATAACCAACAGCCACTTGGGATAAGTGCTCAGTAATGATGAGATTCGTTCACAATTATTGAAACTGTGAAATACTTACAGTACCTCCTGTGCATGGTAAATAGCACCAGCTGTTGTGTGACCCACCGTAAATATATATTATAACCAACAGCCACTTGGGATAAGTGCTCAGTAATGATGAGATTCGTTCACCATTATTGAAACTGTGAAATACTTATAGTACCTCCTGTGCATGGTAAATAGCACCAGCTGTCTTTTGACCCACCGTAAATATATATTATAACCAACAGCCACTTGGGATAAGTGCTCAGTAATGATGAGATTCGTTCACCATGTTTGAAACTGTGAAATACTTACAGTACCTCCTGTGCATGGTATAGCACCAGCTGTCGTTTGACCCACCTTAAATATATAATATAACCAACAGCCACTTGGGATAAGTGCTCAGTAATGATGAGATTCGTTCACCATTATTGAAACTGTGAAATACTTATAGTACCTCCTGTGCATGGTAAATAGCACCAGCTGTCTTATGACCCACCGTAAATATATATTATAACCAACAGCCACTTGGGATAAGTGCTCAGTAATGATGAGATTCGTTCACAATTATTGAAAATGTGAAATACTTACAGTACCTCCTGTGCATGGTAAATAGCACCAGCTGTTGTTTGACCCACCGTAAATATATATTATACCAACAGCCACTTGGGATAAGTGATCAGTAATGATGAGCATCGTTCACCATTATTGAAACTGTGAAATACTTATAGTACCTCCTGTGCATGGTAAATAGCACCAGTTGTCGTTTGACCCACTTTAAATATATATTATAACCAACAGCCACTTGGGATAAGTGCTCAGTAATAATGAGATTCGTTCACTATTATTGAAACTGTGAAATACTTATAGTACCTCCTGTGCATGGTAAATAGCACCAGCTGTCGTTTGACCCACCTTAAATATATGTTATAACCAACAGCCACTTGGGATAACTGCTCAGTAATGATGAGCATCTTCACCATTATTGAAACTGTGAAATAATTATAGTACCTCCTGTGCATGATAAAAAGCACCAGCTGTTGTTTGACCCACCGTAAATATATATTATAACAACAGCCACTTGGGATAAGTGCTCAGTAATGATGAGCATCGTTCACCATTATTAAAACTCCTGTGCATGGTAAATAGCACCAGCTGTTGTTTGACCTACCGTAAATATATATTATAACCAACAGCCACTTGGGATAAGTGCTCAGTAATTATGAGGTTCGTTCACCATTATTGAAACTGTGAAATACTTACGGTACCTACTGTGCATGGTAAATAGCACCAGCTGTCGTTTGACCTACCGTAAATATATATTATAACCAACAGCCACTTGGGATAAGTGCTCAGTAATTATGAGGTTCGTTCACCATTATTGAAACTGTGAAATACTTACCGTACCTCCTGTGCATGGTAAATAGCACCAGCTGTTGTTTGACCTACCGTAAATATATACGAGATAACCAACAGCCACTTGGGATAAGTGCTCAGCAATTATAAGGTTCGTTCACCATTACTGAAACTGTGAAATACTTATAGTACCTCCTGTGCATTGTAAATAGCACCAGCTGTTGTTTGACCCACCGTAAATATATATTATAACAACAGCCACTTGGGATAAGTGCTCAGTAATTATGAGGTTCGTTTACCATTATTGAAACTGTGAAATACTTACGGTACCTCCTGTGCATGGTAAATAGCACTAGCTGTTGTTTGACCCACCGTAGATATATATAATACCAACAGCCACTTGGGATAAGTGCTCAGTAATTATGAGGTTCGTTCACCATTATTGAAACTGTGAAATACTTATAGTACCTCCTGTGCATTGTAAATAGCACCAGCTGTTGTTTGACCCACCGTAAATATATTTTATACCAACAGCCACTTGGGATAAGTGCTCAGTAATGATGAGCATCGTTCATCATTATTGAAACTGTGAAATACTTACGGTACCTCCTGTGCATGGTAAATAGCACCAGCTGTTATTTGACCCACCGTAAATATATATTATACCAACAGCCACTTGGGATAAGTGCTCATTAATGATGAGCATCGTTCATCATTATTGAAACTGTGAAATACTTATAGTACCTCCTGTGCATAGTAAATAGCACTAGCTGTTGTTTGACCCACCGTAGATATATATAATACCAACAGCCACTTGGGATAAGTGCTCAGTAATTATGAGGTTCGTTCACCATTATTGAAACTGTGAAATACTTATAGTACCTCCTGTGCATTGTAAATAGCACCAGCTGTTGTTTGACCCACCGTAAATATATATTATACCAACAGCCACTTGGGATAAGTGCTTAGTAATGATGAGCATCGTTCATCATTATTGAAACTTTGAAATACTTACGGTACCTCCTGTGCATGGTAAATAGCACCAGCTGTTGTTTGACCCACCGTAAATATATATTATACCAACAGCCACTTGGGATAAGTGCTCAGTAATGATGAGCATCGTTCATCATTATTGAAACTGTGAAATACTTATAGTACCTCCTGTGCATTGTAAATAGCACCAGCTGTTGTTTGACCCACCGTAAATATATATTATACCAACAGCCACTTGGGATAAGTGCTTAGTAATGATGAGCATCGTTCATCATTATTGAAACTGTGAAATACTTACGGTACCTCCTGTGCATGGTAAATAGCACCAGCTGTTATTTGACCCACCGTAAATATATATTATACCAACAGCCACTTGGGATAAGTGCTCATTAATGATGAGCATCGTTCATCATTATTGAAACTGTGAAATACTTATAGTACCTCCTGTGCATTGTAAATAGCACCAGCTGTTGTTTGACCCACCTATTGATATATATTATACCAACAGCCACTTGGGATAAGTGCTTAGTAATGATGAGCATCGTTCATCATTATTGAAACTGTGAAATACTTACGGTACCTCCTGTGCATGGTAAATAGCACCAGCTGTTATTTGACCCACCGTAAATATATATTATACCAACAGCCACTTGGGATAAGTGCTCATTAATGATGAGCATCGTTCATCATTATTGAAACTGTGAAATACTTATAGTACCTCCTGTGCATTGTAAATAGCACCAGCTGTTGTTTGACCCACCGTAGATATATATTATACCAACAGCTACTTGGGATAAGTGCTCAGTAATTATGAGGTTCGTTCACCATTATTGAAACTGTGAAATACTTATAGTACCTCCTGTGCATTGTAAATAGCACCAGCTGTTGTTTGACCCACCGTAAATATATATTATACCAACAGCCACTTGGGATAAGTGCTCAGTAATGATGAGCATCGTTCATCATTATTGAAACTGTGAAATACTTACGGTACCTCCTGTGCATGGTAAATAGCACCAGCTGTTGTTTGACCCACCGTAAATATATATTATAACCAACAGCCACTTGGGATAAGTGCTTAGTAATGATGAGCATCGTTCACCATTATTGAAACTGTGAAAAACTTACAGTACCTCATGTGAATTTTAAATAGCACCAGCTGTTGTATGACCCACCGTAAACATCCCTTATAGTAAGTTTTTTTTATGCAAACAATATGAAAATATGTATTATATTTTTCGTATAAATTCATTGCCAATTATTGAAAAATTTATTTGAAGTTATATTTTAATGTAACACGTACGACGATACCTTATAGTGATATGAAGTTGACACAATACTTAAGATATCCATCACTGCAAATACACGGTTAGGTAAATGTAGTGGAAACTCGCCAAATAAACATCTCCGATACTTTGTGCCTCGTGATCCAATATTAAGACGTGGGATTGTGTTAAATCGTCTTTATACACTTCTCTGCATCGTCTGTAAGTTTATCAAATATAACTCTTTTTTTTAAGTAAAAAAAAGCATATGTTAGTTGTGTTTTTATTTATTTATTTTTTACTTGCGGTTGATTAATAGCTTTATTAAGAAGTTGTTCCTAACATCACCACATAAATAAAGACGTGCTTATTTCATTTCGTTTCAGTATTGTAATTCCAAATAATTTACACAACATTTCTTATATCTATGCTATTTTCGTTTACCAATAAAATATTGTTCTATATTAAAATACCCTAAAAACTTCCCTATTAAAATGTTGATTTCTAAGCCTTGGTAAATGTAATGCGAATACTTTAAACTGTGTTAATCACGAATGTAAAGAAAATTATTTTTATCAATCACAAAAAAAGATAGAGGTAAAACAAGTAAAATAATTATATACAAATCGTGTAGTGTTGTTATGTTAACCCTTTAATTGGCAGAAAATTTTTTTATCTAGTTTGATTGTTATACATACATTTTCTTGTAGAATTGGAACTCTGAAATTGTGAAAAAATGTTCAAAATAATCTACCTCTTTGTATTAATTTATTAATTAATTTTTTAATTGTGTATCCATTTGGATACATTGCCAATTTCCCAGACATTTAACGAAATCTGAACTAAGTGTCCAAGTGGATACATTACTAAGAAGAGGGAGTTATAGTAAAATAATAAATATGATTTAGTCTATGAATAAAATTGTTTTATTACAAATAATTATAATATTATCAGTAACAATACTTTACTTATCAAAATCAGGTTTGATATGACAGAACAAATAACAAAAGACATTTATTTTGTACCATGAAAAGAAAAGAAGCAATTTCTGTGAGATGTAAGGCAAAGCCTTGCGTTACATTTTATGCATTTTATTCTAGTTTGACCTGTGTGGCAGTTCCTACAACGTCCCTTCTCGCAGATTTCAGGGAAGTGGTCCACCCTGTCAAATCTCATCTCTTGGTTGATTGCATTGGTAGGAGCTCTAGTGGGAACTTTTTGGTCAGGAGTATATTTCCGTCCTTTTCCCGTAAGGTTTTCTGTAATGCTGCGTCTAAATTGTTTCAGTCCAGCTATTTCTGATTTTTTCATACCAGCTCGCTTGCAGTCTCTTCTGTAGACGAGCCATGCATTGCTTATGCACATATCGAGAACTTGAGAAAGATGGCCAAGTACCACCGATGGGATTTTAGTCCAGTCCTGTACAATGCAATAAGCATGTCTGCAAGGTCTACACCTCCTATAAAAGCATTGTAGTTTTTAACTATATCAGGACAAGGAATATCTATTTTGGATCGAGGGCCTTGCTGTTTTCCTTCCTTTCGTTCTATTCTTTTGATGGTTCCAATTGGTTGCACCTCATAAAAAGTACTTGTCAGACAGACTGTTTTGTTGTCCTGCCATGTAACCACACATATCTTGTTTGAGTTGCATACTCTCTGGTCATAGCTTCCCCTACCCCTTTTCACTAATTCCTTATCGGAATCAAGAGGACAGCCTCCCAACGGTTGCTTCTTATTGTTCCCATCGAAAGAATCCTATATCCAAGGAAGTAAAAAAGTTGTCAAAGTAGACAAAACTACAAGGTTTCTCAACAATTGAGCTGCATAAGGCAACAACAACTTTGCCACCAAGTCCAAGAAGATTTTCTACTTCACTAAAACTATGTTGCCTAAAGGTGTCCTCACCTCCATAAACTAGAAAATCATATATTATTCCAGATACCCCTGCACGAACAAAAATTTTGAATCCCCATTTATGGGGCTTATTCTTGATATACTGCCGTCTACTCCCTGCTCTGGTACCTTTGTAAGGAACCATCATTTCATCTACACTATATTTATTCTCCTCTTCTATAGCCAAAAAGTTTTTCTTTACAATATCAAGCAGAGGGCGGATTTTAAAGTATCTGTCATCATTCAGAAGTGTATTATCGACAAAATTTATGTACCTTCGAATTAACTGATACTTTTTAAGGGGCATAACAGAGGCAACCTTTTCATAGCGAAGTTCCTTACTCCAATAATCTGTGTAAGCCGGCAAATCCACTATCGCCATGAGAAGTTCTATTCCTATGAAGTTTTGAATATCAACTTTAGAAACACCAATCGAATCGCCTATTTCCTGGCAGCTATACAAATTGGTATTTTCTACAATCAAGTCCCAAAGTTCATTGGAAAAGAAATCAGAAAAGTATTCTGACGCTTTCCTTACATCATCCCTCTTTGTTGAAACATTACCTTTCCAATGACTATCTATTGAAGTTCCTGTAAAGTTGAAAGAGCCTTTTTCCCATTTGAATTTGTCTCCAGCAGTTTTATTACAATATTTTTTCTTTTGCACACTTTGAACAGGTGTCAGAGTTACCAAATTTTCCTTGCGTTTGAGAGAACGTGTTACTTTTCTAAATGTTTATTTATATTTAAGCCAAATTTGGCAGTGTATCCTATTGGACACACTTTAGATTGAACTGTATTGTGTTGCATAGTTGGCACTGTATCCATATTGAAACAAATTGTTTTGAGTGGCTTTTGTAACACATTTGGCAATGTATCCTTATAGATACACTGATATATCTTCTTATAAATATAAAATATTTGAACAAAATAGTAAAACAAATGATTACTTACCTTCACTAAGACATATTTCACAAGATTGTCATCATTGAAGAAGAATATTAGATCAATTACAAACAATACGAGAATGGTAAGTTGGTGTTCAGCTCCTAGGCAACAATACCTGTACACTGTTGACAGAAACAGGTGTTTCTATGTTTCCCGCCAAATATAGAAGTGTTATTTTTTTTACATGCAAAGACCATCAATCATAGAATAACATGAAGGATTTGGTCATTTCTAAAGAATATTATACTAAAAAGATAAACATATTTAAGGCAATGTATCCAAATGGACACATTGTCAAGTTAAGGGTTAAATATGATAGTTTAATTATTCATTTGATGCTAAATAAGTAAAATAAACATAATATACATCTAAAATTATATGAACAGCTGTAAATGCATTATGAGCTTACAAAACACCTCAAACATAACAGTATGTTAGCCTTATGGGTGTAACACAGTAATGACCTATCAATTATCAATGTTGGATAGTAGTCAAGTAGTCAACTACGTGGTTCGGATTCCACGTAAAGCTGCAGGACATTACTTGTCCTTGCTATTGGGCTGTTAATAAATACCTCTATCTGAGGAACAGTCAACCTTAGTAACAATAATTACACTAGTTCATCTATCACACTCTTTCCCCCCTCATATTTGCCCATATCTTGACTATCGGCGTCTTATGCATGAATAATGAATTATGAATCTTTCAAAAATACAGATTTTAAAAATGTTCATGAAATACATAATTTTCTTTGCAAAATATTCTATTTACATAGTAAATATTACTTCGCCAAGATAATGTTAATCATACATCACAGGAGGTTGTCCGTGGATAAACCCTAGACTTCAAAGTGTACGTGTGTTATTTTTAGCCGGGCTCAAAGCCGTGTGTTCATGTTCTGTGTTGTACAAGCCGCCCTTGTATAGTTGGCCGTCGGTTGGCTTGTCAAAGCCCGATACGAAGGGAAAATCTACACTTAACAATAATTTTAAAATTTTTTTGAAGAAAATGAGTACTATTTCTCTCTTTTATCCTTTTGCAAATAAAACTAGACCTTATAAATGCAATTTTGTTTTACATTAATGACAATTTCTCATATTCCATCCCTCTTACACCATCGAACTCATCTTTACAGATTGTTTTCTCATTCTCCGAGCATGAAGCTTGTAAGCTTGTTTATTAGGCTTTAAAAGAAAAGTTTAAAGTTCTTCTTATTTTAACCAGATGAAGTTAGTGCTAAGAAGCCGTCTATAATACTTAACCTGGGGATCAACGGCTTAACGGGACTTACAAACCACGAGAGAGGCAGGGCAAAATACTCGTTTGTTAAAGGTAATTTCGAGAATCGAATCCAGACCGACTGCGTGGCAAGCCAGAGCCTTAGTCCCTTACCTACGGCCCCTCCCTTTCAACATCAACGTTCAATGTGCACTCTCGTAATCCAGACCGACTGCGTGGCAAGCCAGAGTCTTAGCCCCTTACCTACGGTCGCTCCCTTTCAACATCAACGTTCAATGTGCACTCTCGTAATCCAGACCGACTGCGTGGCAAGCCAGAGCCTTAGCCCCTTACCTACGGCCGCTCCCTTTCAACATCAACGTTCAATGTGCACTCTCCTAATCCAGACCGACTGCGTGGCAATCCGGAGCCCTAGTCCCTTACCTACGGCCGTTCCCTTTCAACATCAACGTTCAATGTACACTCTCCTAATCCAGACCGACTGCGAGGCAATCCGGAGCCTTAGTCCCTTACCTACGGCCACTCCCTTTCAACATCAACGTTCAATGTGCACTCTCCTAATCCAGACCGACTGCGTGGCAATCCGGAGCCTTAGTCCCTTACCTACGGCCGCTCCCTTTCAACATCAACGTTCAATGTACACTCTCCTAATCCAGACCGACTGCGTGGCAATGCGGAGCCTTAGTCCCTTACCTACGGCCGCTCCCTTTCAACATCAACGTTCAATGTACACTCTCCTAATCCAGACCGACTGCGTGGCAATCCGGAGCCCTAGTCCCTTACCTACGGCCGCTCCCTTTCAACATCAACGTTCAATGTGCACTCTCCTAATCCAGACCAACTGCGTGGCAAGCCAGAGCCTTAGCCCCTTAACTACGGCCGCTCCCTTTTAACATCAACGTTCAATGTGCACTCTCCTAATCAAGTAATGTATGCAGTATAAGGTAGATGAGTGACGACTTATTGTCTCTTATCATAACATATATCATACACAACTCTAAAGAAACTCAAAGTCCGATTGTGTGCAATATATTTTCAGATTTCCAAATGCAAATAAATGTTTGACAGTTTCTTTATCTCCAAGCTTGTTTTCATGCGACTGTTTGTCACTTTTGTAAGTAGAAGGAGATGCAATACTTGTAAAGAATACCTGAAGTTTGTACCTACTCTAAAATTGAGACACTTGATTTATACTTCCAATGAACTTGGTGTATTTTATTAAAAACTTTCCATGACCGGAAGAGTTCATTTATTTCGTCATGTGCAGAAATCTGCAATACTATGGATTCTTTATTGTCATTACCTGCTATGCATTTGTATGAGATGTTTTTATGTTTATAGGTTATTTGTCTTTTTAATAATCGTTACAAATCGATAATTACTCCAAGCTTTAACAAAATTAAGAAGTTCTAATTAATTTATATGAATCTTTGTCGTCTAAAATATTATTGCACTGTAAAATGTTCAGTAGACTAATAAGAAACTGTTTATTTTATCTTTATTATTTCTAAAACCAGCTCACAGTTGGGTAAAGTTTAAAGTGGGTTTTTATGCTAGAATGCAGGATTAGGAATGCAAACTAAATCTTGAACCTACTGATATTCACCAATGTTTTCCACCAGTTCTCATTATCAGAGGTACCACTGAGATTTGTGCGTCATGGTGTTGCGAAATATTTGGTGTTATGGACAATGTTATTAGCTTGTTTTTACTGAAAACTTTAATTTTTTTTGTCGATCCTTGATTTTAATTAATATCCTAGATAAGATTATTTATATCATTGACATATCATATAAAACACTTTGATACAAAGTGGCAAAAAGGATACTTTAAAATATTTATGAAAATGTTATCATTGTTTAAAGCCGTGCAATTACCAACGAGTTATGAAATTTTTCTCTAAATTTGATTAAATGTTTTGTATTTATGATACATTACAATGACATGACACATGACTGGTTTTCGCTGCTCCAAATCACTAACTTGCAGAGAATTACAGTAAATATATAATGATTTTAAAATAGACGTATAGGGAAAAAAAAGGATATTCTCTCCCAAATTCGAATGTGAGGAAAGAACGATGAAAAGGGATTTTTATGCGAGTTTGAGGAATAAAATATTCAATTCTACGACAAAAATAATAGTTTTGTAACACTTTCTATTATCAATTCAACAACTTTGTGAAGATAAATTAATGCTGAAAATAATTTTCAACAAAATTTTACTAATTTCTTCTTCACGCAGCAAGCAGTAAATGCAACTAGAGAACTTTGGTTAAAAACTGTTTTTTGATAATAAACCCTTTGAATTAATGCTTAAGAAAAAGTAAACAAAGTTATTTGTCAAAAGATTTTCCATTTCAATAATTGTTATTTAATAAAGTTTTTAATCTGTTTTTAAAACTTAAGTTTTTTTAACTTATTTCCCTGAAATTTACAGTTTTTTAATTGCATAATAAAGTGAATTATCTTTTTCAAAATATACTTTGGAGATTCATTCAAGATTAAACTTATTAACATTAAGTTAAGGTTTGAAAATGTTCACTTTTAAATCTTTTGTTTATTATGATGTTTTTTTTAGGTAAATCGTTACCGTAAAATATGATTTTGGAGATAGTTGTCGCAAATCGTTTGATAGTCCAATAATGTTAATATAAAATATTAAAACGTTTAAATAAATTATGATTTTAAAAATATGTTTAAATATTTTAAACGCTAAATCTCCTTTACCCTTTTAGTATTAATTTAAAAACTACACCCCATTAAGCTTATCATAAGTACTCTGTTCCAAAAATGTTCTGATATGTTTTCTGTTGCGAGATTGCATATAGTTTACCAGGAAGACTCCCTACAAAGAAGTATCTGAGATACACTTTATTAAAAAACTAAATATTTGATATTTCACATCATACTGATAAAAGAAAGAGCTTTTATCACGAACCCTTTGCTGTACTTACTTTGGTTAAATATTTAGATCATGAAGGGAACACAAAAGTACAATGAGTAATTAGGGTTCCCTCGGTGGTCTTGGTGAATCGACGGAGATCAGGGCTTTGAAGTTACTCCCTAATTGGACCCTAAATATATATCCTGGATGTAAATTTTAACATTGAAAATGATTTCTTATTTTAGAAAAACAGATATGATTTTAAAATATAATATACCTTATTAGGTCAATTTTATAAAAGTTTAACCCAAAAAAATTTTCAAATCTATCCTGGATGTTTGCACAGAATTTATTATTTTACATACGAAGTATCTAGGAACTACAATAACAACTACGAGTAAAATGACAAATAGCCTTCGAGAGAAATGCTCGAGTAATAATGGTATTTGGTATTTCTATAATTACGTGAAATGTAATGTATACTGTATATTCTCACTAGCAACTAAAAATATGATCAACCATGTACAACTTGCAAAGTTGTGTACAATGCATTTCCAACTGAAAAGAACTGCTCCACCAAAATTATCATGTTTAAGACGAAAATTTCTTATTTTATTTTACTTTAGATAATTTATATATACATCTATTTATAATTCTAGTGAAGTTTATTAATACTCCACAGTTATAACTTAATATTATTATGTTAAACAATGTTACAATCCTATATCTGTTGTTTTTTTTTATCTTAATGTTTAACTGCTTCTAAACACTGAGGATAAGTTTTATTAAATCTAAATATTTGACTCAATTCCAAATATATTATTATCTAATATTGTTGGCAAAAGGTGTAAAATGATGACATAAAGATTATTCAAACAGTTTGTGATGGTGAAAATACATACAAATATCCCACTACTGATTTTTAGGGATGAATGAAAGGAACTATTCATAAATATGTGTAGTTTATATAAAACATATTGTGTTAATAGTATAATATAGAATTATATTATTTTAAATTTAAAATTACGAATAAATTTTCATAGTTTTCGGTATTTTTTGCATATTGCATTTTCGTCTTATTCTTAAACAATTTATTCAGCAATACATAAACTGTTTCACCCTAAAGTTATAACCCTAAAATAATAGATTGAAACAATGTTGGTACATTAGTTTCTCCTAAAGGACACCAAAGTGTTAACGTATAACTTAATATCAAGATGGAAGAGGAGTAAAGGAAAGGTGGAAGAAAGTTGACTTGGGTTTTAAGTTTCGTAAATAAGGATTGCTTTTCTAAGTTAGTTGTTGCCTGTTTGGCTTGGGAGGGTCCAATCAGCTTTACCTCAGCTTACAATATTTATCAGGGGATGATCAAGTTTGATAAGAGGCTTACACGCTCGATCCTGCTTGACTGTTATCAACAACAATGGTAAAAGTAGGATTTGTTTGGGTTTGCAATCATCAAACTGATTTTATTTGCTAACACACAGTTCATCATCTGCCTGTAACTGCTGTTATGTTTTTATTATTACTTTATTCAATACAATTTAGGTATTTACAGATTGTGGTTTACACAATTTTATGGTTTCTTCCGGAATGTAAAGATTGTATACTATATAGAACTAAACTAAACTTACAACATTGTAACTTCGATATTTATCACGTGGTTTTGACCTACAAGAAAATAATAAACGCTATCTCTTTAGTTACCAATAGTTTTCGTCCAGTGTTTAGTTTATGTTAGGTTGTAAACACTTTGACCATGGGTCGTTAGGTTAGGTTAGGAGATACAAGTAGATATCAGTTAACGCGTCACTGATACATGTGAACTGACTACCTCGTTTGACGATTGTTCACTTGATAAACAAATGTGACTTCGTAATATAAAATATATGGAGTGATAAAAATATAAAATAAAATATTTGTTTCAATTCCCTGACCCCTTTATTGTCCTATGTGAACAATATTTTATGCATTCTAATTTCCAGCTACTCAATTTACACAGATTAGGATCATAATTAGATAGAAGGGTAGGATCAGGTTTGCCACGCTGTGATTGTTGGGGACTGGATGTTCCTCATTTGTGTCCAGTAGTACTTAGTAAATCACATTAAATCACGTATCGATATCACATTCTGTCAACTGTGTCACATTCCGTTCACACATGTGAAAAAAGATTAGTAGTAAGATCATTGTATAATACGTATTGTTTCTTCCACCCCAGATAAATATTTTGAAAGCTTTAGCTAGCTTATATATGAAGTCTATTTCCCGATATTGTAAATGCCAAAATATATGTTTATTTATGAATGAAAAGACTCATGTTGAACTTCACCGTCATTACACAAGTGCGAGTTCGGAAAGTGACATTCCATGGACTTTTTACTTATGGTATTTCATCATTTGATTTATGCTTATTAATAAAGCATAAAAATGGTCACAGTAAAAATATTACCAGTAACGTAAGATTTTTAGGAGTAAAAGTAAGAATGGAGTAAATTGGACAGTAATTAATTGTCTACGGGTTTCTCTGTCCACAAAAAAAACCGTATACATCCCTCTCATTGGCCTTTCATACTGTAACGACCACAGAGAAGAAAGAATCAGAAGTCGTATCTAGTAGTGTACTGAATGGATGCCAATTAATTAGTCCTTCAGTTCTTCTCTGTATATATGGCAGGGCCATCGATGTCAGTCCCTCCTTTTTATTCCCCTTCAAATTGTAAAAGATTTATAACAGCCTCTGCGGCCATAATAAAGATAACCTCTGTTTCTCTTTTCTCTGTGGTAACAACCCTGTGATGTTTATTAAATCTAGTTTTGAACCAGATCCTAGAGTAGTTATTGTTTTAAAACCCATTTGAAAGGAAAACCATCAAACCAACATACGTGTAATTAAAGGGTTCCAAGGGACCACTAATTACTATTTACTAAATTAAGGAACATTATTTGTTAGGTATGAAACAAAGGAGCTAGTGATAATTATTCCCTTCACAGGGAATGGTAGAACAATCCCGAATACAGAAAGGCTTTACAGGTTTCTTTGGTGTTTCCCACTTTTAATGAAGGTTTCTTTTCCTTCATTAAGCGCAGCAAACATAAATTTAATTTGCAGTTAAAATAAATGTGTCTTCTTTTATTGTGTTCACTTTTATGAAACTAATAGTTTTATTTTATAATATTTACTATATTCATACCATTTATATGTATATTTACAATGTATTATGGTGGTTTATTTCAGAAGAGTTGATTATTTTATAGTTTAAACATAAAAATGAGTTGTTGAAAATTTCACTAAAAAACACATAACATCCTATGTTTAACATCAATTATAACTTCTTAAATTTCACTAAGTCATTATCACGGGTCTCTTCTTTAGCACAATATGTGTTATTTGTAAATGAAATGTAATGCAATGTATATGTAAATAAAACCAAAATAATTATTGAAAATAATTCTAGTGGCAGCCTGAAAAGTCACCCATATCAAGTAAACTACTTATTCTACTGATCTTTTTATTTTTTGGGTTTTTTCAGCCTGTAACTCAGGGGCTAAGACTTTGGACTGCTGAGTGAAAGGTCCAAGATTCGAATCCCCAACTCAGATCGGTAATTCACTCGTTGAATATAGTTCACGCACAGGCCTGCTGGTCCTGTGACTGGTAAGTGAAGTTTTTCACTTAAAATATGACTTACTAATAAAAGAGTCAAAATATATTGATTATACAATGGCATATGTTTACTTAATAAATAGTATATTGATATTTACAATCCTTATTCACAAATATGATTGACGAATGTGCAGAGTTGCAGGTCACGCCATCAGCTAAAATGCACAATGATCAAAAATTTAGCTTGAGCTTTCAATGCGTTCAACACATACCCTCTGCATTGCTGAGGTAAAACTGCATTGCCGACGGATCCACGTCATAAAAAGATATTGTACTTTCTATGACATACAAAGTTGTATTTTAGTACAATTTTATCCCAACGTACTCGGAGTCGTTTTATTAAGCACATGTTTTCCTATGATGAAATAAGTCAAATTTATGAAGTCATATTCATATTTTGCCAATTAACTAATAACATTTTGCTATGGCCATCTGCAAAACAAGTATACAAAGGAAAACAAAAGCAATAAGTTCATTACGTCACAGTCTTTGATATCTTAACTACATTTCCTACATCCCACAACACATTTCTACCCCGACCTTTGTATGTTAACTCAGTTCTCTCCATTTAGGTTGGGTTACAATTATACCTAATGCTTGTATATTCTGTCTTTTTTCAAGATAAAATTTTGCTATCACTTATCATTTAAAGCTCTTTAATATTTAACATTTACATTTAGGACAGTCTGGAATTCCTTCTAAATGAATCCCAATTTATGGAATTTTTAGGAATTTCTATGTACCTAATTTGGGGGAGTGATGCTGTTTTAAGGAACTGAGTATTTTAAAGAAACTTTATTTCATTTTTTTAAACGTTCTTGAAGGTGAGAAAAATCATAGCTTAGGCTAGTCCATTTGCATAAACCAATTTTAAACAGAAATGTGGGGTATGTTCAATTTAAATTTTTATTTTTTGTATTCTGACTTATGATCAATTCTTAGACATGTTATTATAAATTTTGTGTTAATAGCTGAAAAGCCATACTATTATATATGAAAGTTTTGGAAGCAGAAATACAAACATATACTTGATGAAAACAAACATATACGTGACATTTCTATCAATAATATCTAATACAAGCTAAAATAATAACGAATTTAATTGTATCTATGTTAAAATAATATATTTATGCAGGATGTTCATGTTGAGAGAGTTTATTTTCCAAAACTAAATTAATTTTTGAGTAGGTTTTCTTACATTATTTTTTCCAAAAATAGATTATATTTAATAATAATATTTTGGAGAGAAATGAATAATTAAGCCATATTTTCATTTAGTAGAATACCCAATACTTAATATTACTAGGGACTTTGGTGAAACAATATTTCGGAAATAGAATGTTTATTGCAAGTAACAACACTGTTGCTTGCTTAGTAAGAGTTACTTAAGGTTTGTTTACTATGAAACATATGACCGCTAAAAGTAAATCATAAAAACTTATTTTTTATTATACAACTGAGGTAAAGATGTTAGAGGCGCGAGCTAAGTGTGGTTTACAAGGCTGTAAAAAGGCTTTGAGAAATTTGAGTAGAAGGGTGTATTTTGACGATAATGGTGACTGTGAAGAACTTTACATCTTTGAATAATCTTACAAAACTTTGCATCATATAATGTTATGCATCAAGATAAATAGGCGACACCTTTAGGCGATTTAATCGTAAATATTCTATTCTTTATTTTATACTGCCTAATTTTATTGACGCCTAATTATTTTAAATGAAAAGATAATTTAATTGGATATTATTTCCATTTTTAGGAAGAGTGTAGTTGTATTATCTATATTTATAAAAGAGGATGTTTGTTTGTATATATATATATATATATATGTGTTTGAAGTTTATGCGCTGCCAAACCATCCAACCGATCGCCATGAAACTTTAGGATGTTGTCCTGTATACTCCCGAGATGGTTTCTGTGAAGTTTGATGCAGATCCATCCACAGGGTCCCGCCCCACGGACTCCTAAAGATCCCATGTTATTCAAATGGAGAATCTGAATTGTTTACAAAAACATATGACTGTGTGGTTTAATGTAGTTTCACATGCCATAAGCAGATTGAAGTTCTCACAACAACAGTACTGTATATGTTTTGATTTATTGTAGTTCTACATTTCACCTTGAGAGTGTAGCACACACTACTTTTACTTGATCAGGTGATCTGTATTTGGTGTTAACCTTTTCTCCTTGGTAATTAAAACATGTGTTGAAACGTGAAAATAAAAAATAAATAATTATTTGTTTTGCAGTTTACTTTTTATGACATGCCTTCTAAAAAATCTAATATTGGTAGAAGAAGCAAAAATGCTCGAATTCTTTCAGCTATTAGGTTCTAAATCAAACTCAGTATTATGACCGGCGAAGCGGGCGGGTACAGCTAGTTATTTATAATTAAGGAAATATTAGCTTGTTAGTTTGACTCTGTAAGAAATGTTAAATGCTCATTTATTTATGAAATAGGTATTTTAAGTTTTTTTTATTTTTAAGTAAAGTTTTAAAATTCAATTTTACTCTAAAAGTTCGCCAATAAAATTTCTACAAATATTGCAAAACAGCAGACACGATTAAAATGTACACAGTTTATTCAAGAGTTATTCAATGACACACATTATGTTATTTTAACATATCAGAAACTGTCTGATTGAACTGTTTTTACGATTCATTTACTTATAATCTATATGTTAAAATAAAATCGTTTATAGTAATCAAATATTACGTTGGAATATCACAAGTAGCCGTGTGTAATATTTTTACAGTACTATAACCAAAATAAGTGATTATATTTTAAATCAGTATTTAGTTCATGAAAGTGTAAGCCTTTTATAATATGTATGTCTTTGAATCTCTACAAGTGTAACTGGACGATTGTATTTAACAATTTATTTGCATATGTAAAAAACATTATTCAAATATTTGGAACATGTATTTTATACGTTATTAATTAAATTTAATCTTGTTAAATAAGGTTTTTATTGACGTTAGATATCTTACTAAAACAAGCTGTTCAAATAAAATATTTTTGACGACTGTCTTTGTATCATTGACTTATAAATGTACTTAAAAGCAAACATTATCGTATACGTATACGAAAATATAGGATAAGAAATGTAATATTGTTTTAAAAACTTGAACCAAAATTGCTTCAAGTATGTTATATGTGTTGATTGCGGTATCAAGTGAACAGTGAGTGGCTTGACTTAGTCTCTAAAAGTTCAGCAAGTGTGCAGCGGTCACCCACTTGGGGATGAACTGGGCTTTCTGCGAGTAGGCTATGTGGTGAAACTTGTGTTAAACAAACTTTTGATGTGTAAAATATTTTACGACTTTTGTTTTTAGTCCTGTTGGCATTTTTACACCGTCAATGACGTTCAACCGTAGTTATTTTTCCTGAAACATTCAGTAGTGTTCATTTTTTGTACATTTCATCCCACATTTATAGAGTTGGGGTTATCCAAAGTCTTTGCTGTGTCACAATGATACTTTCCTGTCGAAGCTGATTCATTACGAAGTGAGTGGTTTGGCTCTGAACTGGTTTTGGTCTTTTCTGTCTAATCGTAAGCAGTGTGTCTATGTTAATTACGCAAATGGGAACTTGTCCTCATCCCCGGACTCAGTTCGAAGGGGCTTCCACAAGGTTGTATTCTTTTTCCAGTACTCTTCTTAATATATATAAACGAACTAAAGAGCAAAGTTAAAGACTCTCATATCACCATGTTCCCTGACGATGTTTTAGTTTTAATTTCAAGCATCGACTTAGACTCTATTAAGTCTTCCATTAGCCAGACACTGACAGAGTTCCAGACCTGGGTGCAGGACAGTGGGCTTTTATTAAACTTACAAAAAACAAATGCAGTTAATTTTCATCTAAGACACTGTCTTTAAACACAAGCTCAAGACGTCTTCCTTCCATCAGTTTCTGCTCTATGCCTAAAACCAACCATAGTATTTCTTGGTATAGCTTTTGATCAATCCCTATCGTGGAGGATTCATGTCGACAAGCTCCGTGAAAAATTTAATTCTGCAACATTTACCATAACAGTGCTGAAAACATACACCAATGACGTTACACTGTTAGTTGTTTACCGGGGATATTGCGAGAGCCTAATATGTTATGGAAGCTCCATCTGGGGTTCTACGCACGCACTCGACAACATTCTTAAATAGCAAAGCATTATTTTGAGAATTATATTCAGCCCCTAAACGACATATTATACTTGCAGCCCATTATTTACGTGTTTTGGAGATTCTAATATTTACATTCAAATACCGTGATAACTTGGCATGGACAAGATTTGGGTTACAAACCACATAAAACAGCTACATTCGAAAGAAGTCCAGTATGCGAGACTCAAATTATTTAACAATCTTCCTTTGGGTATAATGAAGAGTCACTGCCAACATTCAAAACTAAATTTAAATTACTGCTCAGGCGATGTATTCATTAAAAGAGTATTTAAATAAGTAAGTGATTTGTTAAATTGTCCAAGTTTTATGGTGCTGATTGTATATATGTACAACATTGTAGCATAAAAAATAACCATTTAGTTGAAAAAACGTTCACGATTCACGATATTTGTTTATAAATTTGTATATTCTACTGATATGTGAAAATAAAGTGCTTCTTGAAAATTACAGTATAGTAACGAATCTTTCTGTCTATTAAATATTACTACATAATTCATTCAATTGTCATCAAACTTGAAGCTATTTATTTTTTCCATAGAGTTTTGTAGGATTAAACCTTAAGGCGTTTAGAGTTTCAATTATTAACTAATGGAATTAGATTATTTAATCTTTCACCAACTGCTAAATAAAAACAAATCAAATGATAACTACATTTAGGCTAAGTAACAATATTGGGGTGTATATAGTTATATATAGTTAGCAGTCTGAGTGCAGTGAATGAGCTACTGTAAATCATATTTACAAATTATGATTTTACTTAATCCAGTTTAACCACTAATATCGAAGTCACATGCCGAGGCCGAAGGACGAGCTGTCACGAGAACAGTGAGTGACAGGGTTGGCTCGCGAAGTGTGCAGGGGTGTTCTGTAGTTTATAAAGAATGGTTGTATGAAGACTACTGCTCTTCTCACGGAAATACAAAGTTGAAGTAAAATGAAGAAGGGAGGGAGTAAGTGGGATCCCGTACAACCCAAACTCTTTGACGACCAACCGTTACTATTCAGTTACATATAATTAGGCCTCTTGGCCCTTCCTCTTTTCTGCGATAATCCTCTCATTGCTTTCCGTACATTTACGAGTCTTGGAAGTTTTGAGGTTATGATGAACTGGCATAAAGTTATTATGTGTTTTTTTAAACACTAGCTATTATAAAAAACTTTCAGAGTCAACATATCAATAATTAGAATGTTTTAAAAGGTTTCTGTTTTAATTTCAATTTTCGGATCTTTTCCGTTAATTCACTACCATAACCATACATAGAAACCTAACCAAACGAAACCTAACCAAAGTAGTGGTAGTGAATTAACGGAAAAGGTCACAATTTTCTAAATTAAGGTAAATCTTCCCTCTTAGAATGTTGCCTCTTAACTAAACAACAAAGGAGCTTGTCATAATTACTTCCTTCACAGAGATTTCAATTCCACAGACAGGAAAGCTTTACTGGTTTCTACGGCTTTTTAGCTCTTTTTGATGATCTTTGTTTATGCACCGTGTAAAGAAATTATATTTTCAATTAAAATAAAACATCTTTTCAGTGTTACGTATATATGAAATAATTGTTTTGTCAAACATAAAAATAAGTTTGGAATGTTCTTCAGAAAAGTTATTGAAAAGAGGCTTCGGGTGACTCCAGCGTGTGACACTTCTTAGAAACCTAAAAACTTTGTTGGTCTAAATAGATTTCATTCATCCTACACATGGTATTAGTTATAAACATTTAAAACCTAACGGTATCGTTTTGTAAGGTACTTTGTTTTTGTAAGATAGTTTCCAATACGTTTTATCCAAGGCCTACACTGTTTAATATTCCCACCATTTAATGTTTTGATTTTAAAATGTAGGCTACTTATATAGTATCAAGACATATTTTGATGGTTGGTTCCTTTCTATATCTTTGTTTGAGACAGTTTCCTCTAAGAAACAAACTTTCAGGTGTTTTACGACTAAACGCTGGTGAAACCTCCATTAAACAAACTTTTGTATGTGCCAAATATTTTACATCTTTGTTGGTATAGCATTTAATGTATTTTTTCAGAGCTTTTAAAATGTTGTGCCTGACCATTTAAGTAATAAATGTTACCAATAATAAGAAAATTAATAATAACAAAGAATATTGTCTGGGGGTTTGAGAGGACCAAAAATGTTCACTAAATGATGCGGGTAGAGAATGTTAATGTTTCTGTTAATAAGCACGGAGGACCACTACTCTTCCGGAGCAGACGGGAGAATCAACTAAGGACATAAAATTAATTAATGAGAGAGAATTTACTCACCACAGAGCTTGGTTGAACACTTAGCCAACAGGAGTAGTTGGAGGCACTTGTGGTAATCCAGTCCACCTTCCTTTGTCACAGTTCTAAAGCACTGAAGAGTAGTCGCGGAAGTACGAGCGTTTCGAAAGTCCAGAAGACCGATCACGTACCGCACAAACGAGGTTCTTGAAGGTCTGGATGAGTAGCACAGAGTTAGAGAAAGTTAACAAAGTTAGAGAGAAAATTGGTAAGTTGGAGAGAGAAACTTCGAGAGAGTTGCGTACACACCGCGAGCGTCTTACTGTCTGGGAGAGAGAGACCACGCGAGAGAGTTGTGTACACATCAAGAGTGTCTTGCGGTCTGGGAGAGAGAGACCACGCGAGAGAGTTGTGTACACATCAAGAGTGTCTTGCGGTCTGGGAGAGAGAGACCACGCGAGAGAGTTGTGTCCACATCAAGAGTATCTTGCGGTCTGGGGCGAAACCGTCACCTCGCCTCAGGTGGGTTTAAATCTGAGCACCAATGAGAACTCGAGTTTCGGGGTGGCGTGATGTTTATTCTGAGGACAGATAACCCTCTCTCTCTCTCTCTTGGCTTTAGTGAGAATGTGAAATACCAAAAAAATCAAATCTTATAACTACAGAATATATGAACTATGTACAATTATCTTATTACCTAACAAATATATAACTTGTAACATGATAATTTTAATTTCTACTGAATAAACGGTCGATAATTATAACATAATAAAGGTCATATGATCATTATAAAGAGCCGTATGACGTTCCTTATCTATGTTCCAGGCAACTAAGGGACCTACATAGTACATAATATTGTTCTAATGTTCAGATAATTGGCAAGCCTAATTACTCAGTTCTCGTCCCTACACAGCATCCGGATCCTAACTACCATCCCCAACATGAACACCACAGACTTGTCAAGGTAGTGTCCACGTCAATGGATGCGATGTTGTTAAACCGAGCATAGAACCTACAATGTCCATAACACTTTTTCCCCAAGTAGCGGGGACTAGTGCCAACTAATATCAAATAATAATATGTTTTGAAAAAATTCAACAGACACAGTTGAATTGAGTCATTAAGTACTAATTTAAACTCACTTCTGTAAAAAGATTTTGTAAAAATGGCTTTCTATACTTCAGATTATAGCATTTGTACCAATAGGTTATATTCGCATACTAAGTTTGTTTACTTTAAAAACGTCTTTCCACATAAAGTAAATTACATTTGAAATATATCGTATTTCTGCTACAGTTGAGATAAATATGAGAGGGGCGGGAGCTAAGTGTTGTTTACAAGGCCATAAAAATACTTTGAGAAGTGTGCGCGGAAGGGTGTATTTTGTAAATAATAGTGACTGTGAATTTAGAGCTAAGTATAGTAAATTTTTTCTTATGTTTATATTTTAAAACGATACTTTTCATCGACGGTTAGCTTTGTTTTTTTAGCTGATTTTTGAGTCAGTCAATGTTTAATGAATGTTTTTAATTCGTTTTATTTGAAAATACTGAAACTAAAAGGTTACCTGTTTTAAAATCGTTTTATTTGAAAATACTGAAACTAAAAGGTTACCTGTTTTAAACGTGTTAGCGAGAAAATATGATAATATTGTACAAACGTAATCTAAAACGATGTCTTGAGAATCCAGTATGTTTGTAAGTTTATTGTAAGATTAAGTGGACAGAGAGTAGCTCGACTTAAAGTCTCTAAAAGTTCAGCAAGTATGCCGCGGTCACGTCAGCCGTTACTTGGGGATGAACTGGGCGTTTATACGAGTAAATGTGGTGAAACTTGTGTTAAACAAACTTTTTTATGTATAAAATATTTTACGACTTTTGTTTTTATTCCTTCTGGTAGTTTTGAGAGAGTTGTTACACTGGTGTAGCTTGTGCCATTTTTAATTTTATAAAACATGAAGAGTATTTTCTAAAGTGTTCTGCATATGTACGATACAGTATTTTCATACGTTTTCGTGCTGATGCTCAAAATCATTTAAATCCTTATATTGTAAAGAGGAACTGGTTTTATTAATGTTTTGAGAAATATAAGGTGCACGTTCATTTCACATACACAACATCCAAGTTAATTATTAACGTTTTGAGAAATATAAGGTGAACGTTCATTTCACATACACAACATCCAAGTTAATTATTAACGTTTTGAGAAATATAAGGTGCACGTTCATTTCACATACACAACATCCAAGTTAATTATTAACGTTTTGAGAAATATAAGGTGCACGTTCATTTCACATACACAACATCCAAGTTAATTATTAACGTTTTGAGAAATATAAGGTGCACGTTCATTTCACATACACAACATCCAAGTTAATTATTAACGTTTTGAGAAATATAAGGTGCACGTTCATTTCACATACACAACATCCAAGTTAATTATTAACGTTTTGAGAAATATAAGGAGCACGTTCATTTCACATACACAACATCCAAGTTAATTATTAACGTTTTGAGAAATATAAGGTGCACGTTCATTTCACATACACAACATCCAAGTTAATTATTAATGTTTTGAGAAATATAAGCTGCACGTTCATTTCACATACACAACATCCAAGTTAATTATTAATGTTTAGAGAAATATAAGGTGCACGTTCATTTCACATACACAACATCCAAGTTAATTATTAATGTTTTGAGAAATATAAGCTGCACGTTCATTTCACATACACAACATCCAAGTTAATTATTAATGTTTTGAGAAATATAAGGTGCACGTTCATTTCACATACACAACATCCAAGTTAATTATTAATGTTTTGAGAAATATAAGGTGCACGTTCATTTCACATACACAACATCCAAGTTAATTATTAATGTTTTGAGAAATATAAGGTGCACGTTTATTTCACATACACAACATCCAAGTTAATTATTAATGTTTTGAGAAATATAAGGTGCACGTTAATTTCACATACACAACATCCAAGTTAATTATTAATGTTTTGAGAAATATAAGGTGCACGTTCATTTCACATACACAACATCCAAGTTAATTATTAATGTTTTGAGAAATATAAGGTGCACGTTCATTTCACATACACAACATCCAAGTTAATTATTAATGTTTTGAGAAATATAAGGTGCACGTTCATTTCACATACACAACATCCAAGTTAATTATTAATGTTTTGAGAAATATAAGGTGCACGTTCATTTCACATACACAACATCCAAGTTAATTATTAATGTTTTGAGAAATATAAGGTGCACGTTCATTTCACATACACAACATCCAAGTTAATTATTAATGTTTTGAGAAATATAAGGTGCACGTTCATTTCACATACACAACATCCAAGTTAATTATTAATGTTTTGAGAAATATAAGGTGCACGTTCATTTCACATACACAACATCCAAGTTAATTATTAATGTTTTGAGAAATATAAGGTGCACGTTCATTTCACATACACAAAAATGTTTTGAAAAATGTTTCGGAGGGAATAAATGAAGGGAAAAAAGTAACTGGACTCTTTCTTGATATAAAAAAGGCTTTTGATACAGTAGATCATAAACTCCTTTTAAATAAGTTGCATTCATGTGGGGTCCGGGGAATCGTTTTGGATTGGTTTGAAAGTTATCTTACCAACAGAATTCAGTGTGTTAAAATTAAAAACGTGTTCAGTGAAGAAGGCAGATTAATGTTTGGAGTACCACAAGGTTCGGTGTTAGGGCCAATATTATTTCTGATATTTAATAATGATTTATGTAACGGTCGATTTAAAGGAAAAGTAACATGCTTTGCAGATGACACTGCCTTCTGTTATGTCGCTGATACATGGGATGAGGTACAGCGATATATTAATGAAGATCTTGAGGCATTACGTTGGTGGTTTGGATATAATAAACTGTTTTTAAGTCCAGAAAAAACTGCTTTTATTAATTTCAGCCTTAGAAGTCAAGTTATTTTCAATGAACCTGTAAAATATAAATGTATAGATTGTTTAACTAATATGAGGTATTGTGAAAAGGAGTGTGTAACTGTAATCTGTACAGATTCGGTTAATTATTTGGGGATACATCTAGATAGGGAGTTGAACTGGAAGTTATATATCAGTATATTAAGTAAGAAGATAAATTCTGTATTGAGACTGTTATTCCTTTTGAGGCCTCTTGCTCCAGTTTATGTGTTGAGATCGGTTTATTTTTCCCTTGTTTACTCTAGGCTTGTGTATGGTATTTTGTGTTGGGGAGGTACATATTTGAGCAATCTTAGAACTATTATTTTGAAACAAAAACGAATTGTAAGAACTATATTAAACAAACATGTGCTAGAACCTTCATGGCCACTTTTTAAAGAATTAAAAATATTGCCACTTCGGTATATTTACGTGTAAAAGGTTTTGAGGGTATTTTACGAGAACAGTGGAAACATATATTTCGATGAAAATCATTATAAAAGTAAGTTAAGGTCAAACAGTAATCTACTGGTCCCAAAACCAAATGTTACATATTTTATGAAAACTATTGAATATCTGGGGCCGAAGAGTTTTAATACTTTACCAATGCATATAAGGAGGGCAAATAATATAAATAAATTTAAAAAAATGGTTTGTGTTTGGTTATTTAAATTAGAGAACATAGAACCACTTTTAAATTTTTAAATAACTTACAGAAATTAAGTAAAAGTTAGAGTTAAAGTTCTTGTCTTAAAGGGTTAGTTGGGAGTTAAAATATATTTATGTACCAGCATGCGAGTGGGTGTATGTGTTTGTGCGTGTGTACTTGTATCCACAGAGGGGTGTGTGTGTATGTGTGATAATATGTGTCAGCGTAAATATTATATCAATTTCATGTATTATTGTTTGTGAGAATTGTTGTATACTTGTGTTAGTTGTACATAAGTATAATTGTAAATATTCATTGTGTGTATGCGTGGTTCTTATGAAGGCCTGTAGTAAATGAGATGTTATGAGTGTATGTGTGTGTATGGTTCAATGTAAGTATATGTAGTAATTGTGTGCATGTATGGTTGTTTATGGAGGTCTGTCGTAAATGTAATGTGTGTGGTATGTGTATGTGTGTGAGAGCGTATGCGCATGTATGGTTTAAGCGTAAATTTATGTATTGTGTCTATGACGGTTGTTATTAAGTACTGATTATAAATATAAGTACAAGAGGATAGTTCATTGTATGCTAGTTATATTTACATAATGGAGTTTAAAAATTTTGTTATTTTATTTGGGAAGTGGAGACTACTGTAAAATGTTAAATACATTTTGTTCATTTTCTTATATCTGTGATTTTGTATGTATTTATCAGTGCACAACATTTTTTCATTTAAATGTGTTTGCTATGTAAAATTTTACTTTAAGAGCCATCAAACTTATTTATAAAAGAGAAGAATTATATAAGTAGCAGACTGCCATAGTACCTCTTTTTATTAAAAGTAAATGTGTGCCTCTAATCAGGCATTGCCTGAGAGGACCTATTCATTTCATTTATTTTATCCACATAATCAAGGATTTAAACTATTAAAGTAATAATAAAAACACATTGTGTAGATTCTCAAGGTCAGTATCACAGAAGTCATGTATGGTATTCTTTATTATAAACAGGTGTTTGGAGTATGTGTTTTTTAGTCTAATTGTAAAATATGTTATGTTATTTATTATTTATTATATACTTCTGTAAATATTGTATCACTTTTGTATTGATGTGTTTTGTATGTATGCTGTGGATGGAATAAATAAATTATTATTATTAAATTATTACAAAATCCAAGTTAATTATTAATGTTTTGAGAAATATAAGGTGCACGTTCATTTCACATACACAACATCCAAGTTAATTATTAATGTTTTGAGAAATATAAGGTGCACGTTCATTTCACATACACAACATCCAAGTTAATTATTAATGTTTTGAGAAATATAAGGTGCACGTTCATTTCACATACACAACATCCAAGTTAATTATTAATGTTTTGAGAAATATAAGGTGCACGTTCATTTCACATACACAACATCCAAGTTAATTATTAATGTTTTGAGAAATATAAGGTGCACGTTAATTTCACATACACAACATCCAAGTTAATTATTAATGTTTTGAGAAATATAAGGTGCACGTTCATTTCACATACACAACATCCAAGTTAATTATTAATGTTTTGAGAAATATAAGGTGCACGTTCATTTCACATACACAACATCCAAGTTAATTATTAATGTTTTGATAAATATAAGGTGACGTTCATTTCACATACACAACATCCAAGTTAATTATTAATGTTTTGAGAAATATAAAGTGCACGTTCATTTCACATACACAACATCCAAGTTCAATATTAATGTTTTGAGAAATATAAGGTGCACGTTCATTTCACATACACAACATCCAAGTTAAATATTAATGTTTTGAGAAATATAAGTTGCACGTTCATTTCACATACACAACATCCAAGTTAAATATTAATGTTTTGAGAAATATAAGGTGCACGTTCATTTCACATACACAACATCCAAGTTAATTATTAATGTTTTGAGAAATATAAGGTGCACGTTTATTTCACATACACAACATCCAAGTTAATTATTAATGTTTTGAGAAATATAAGGTGCACGTTCATTTCACATACACAACATCCAAGTTAATTATTAATGTTTTGAGAAATATAAGGTGCACGTTTATTTCACATACACAACATCCAAGTTAAATATTAATGTTTTGAGAAATATAAGGTGCACGTTCATTTCACATACACAACATCCAAGTTAATTATTAATGTTTTGAGAAATATAAGGTGCACGTTCATTTCACATACACAACATCCAAATTAAATATTAATGTTTTGAGAAATATAAGGTGCACGTTCATTTCACATACACAACATCCAAGTTAAATATTAATGTTTTGAGAAATATAAGGTGCACGTTCATTCCACATACACAACATCCAAGTTAATTATTCTACTTGCAAATGTAACAATCTTTATGTCTCATAATATCATGTTCACACCAAAACTAAACGTTTTTGTTTGCTTCAAGACGTATACAAATTAAAAATGGTAGTGCCTGGATTTTCAGGACTAACCAAGCTGTATTACAATTAAATATAGGACTTAAACAATATTCTTATAAAATATCATATAAATTAAGTATTTTCAAGAAGATCTATGTTATAATTAATTTGCTGCCACTGGTGAATTTTCAAGGAATTTAAAGAAAAGGCTGAATATTTACAACGTAAAATGTTATTTGTAAAAATTTATTTACAACTTTTCGAATTCTAAAGTATATACTCATGCTTGGTGGGAAATAGACCAAGATCAACAAACTTAATCCGACAGCATTTAACTGCTACGGGCTAAATTTGTTAACATCAATAGTGAATGGGACCTTTAATAATAATGTTATATATATTTTTGCTCTAAATTCACGTATTCTGTTCATACTATTGAAATATTTCTTTCTACTAGTAATATATACGCTTATGTTGAAATAATTGTCTCTCTACTATTTCAAAGGAGTATTTTGGTCAGTTAATTTTCTTATTGTGGCCTGCTGACTTAATAATAATTGTAAATTAATAATAGTAACTTCAATATGACATTGATCGTAATTGATGTATCCATTCGCATGTAGTGCAAGTTATCATGTGTTTGTTTTCTTGTATCTTGAGATTATATACAATAATGCATGCATTGATCTGACATATAAAAATGTACAGGAAAGGACATAGGATTTTTTTCTAATAACTATGCTGCTTGGTTAGATGCAATAATAATGATGGATTTTATATGTTAATACAACCATACATTTCCTATGTATCTTGGCCTTGTTGATTAGCTTTGTACAAAACGGCGTTAAACCGTTATTTAGCTACAGGTGCGAGATGTGGGTATTTACTTTGTGTTAGGGAAGGCGTTACAAACGGCATACTTTGTAAATAAAAATAAATAAAAAAACAAGTAGAACCAGCAACACTGTCAGGAAACCTTAAAAAATAAGTTGATTGAACTACAATAACGAGTAATTTCAATATCACTAAAATGTATACATTTTATTTGTCACTTCAAATTAAATTAGGTTTCTTTACTTTATTTATAGCCAGAAATACAAAAAAAGGAAATCTCGTTTTAAAAATCAATACTTGATTGTGAAAATAATATTTACTCACCAAAAAAGTAAAAACGATGACTACTAAGCCAACATTACAAAGACGGCGAATTAAACTAATGTCGTGCTTTCAATTAATTATCATTATTTTTTTAATGTTTTTCACATAATATTGATTAATATAAAATTCAAGAACATATTTTTAGTAACAAGCAACACTGATTAAAATTTATCCTGTAATTATATACCAAGCAGATTAGTACACACAAGTGGCCAAAGTCATCGATTCTGTTATTCCCTGATATACTGTAAAATGAGGGGAATAGCATTGTTGTTAAACTATATAATACAACCAAGTATGTTTCTTAAGTTACATAAAAATTTGTCCTTTAAATTTATAAAAAGATTAAAAATAATAATGTGTATGACGAATTAACAATATAGCTAACCCTCCCCCTTCAACTAGCCCTAACATATTCAATGATTGTATATCTTTACAGTGTTTTCATTAATTAATATTATAGCTGTTTACATTTATGTTTGTGAAAACATTGCGATTTTGTGTGGATTTAAAAACATTTGAAGTTTTTACATCATAAAAATAATTCTTAGAAAAACTATACCTAATTTTTTTCATATTACTTTTGTTATGATTTTTGTATTTATTTTTTAGGGGAATACATATTTTGTGACATATAGATGCACTAAGAGGGAAATTTTCGAAATTCCATTAAAATTATAATTTAAATAATTCTTTTATTTTACAAGAACGTTTATTAAAAAGCAACTAATAAACAAAGACAAGTCTCAACATTTCTTCCATTGCTTTCAATTGTCCCATAAAACAATTGACCTGTTAAATTGTGTTCAGGATCACAGTGACCGACTGGGTCGCACGTGGAGTGTGCAGGGGTGTGTCCTAGTTTAAAATTAAGTTACCAAACGTTTAATTGGTTGTGAACTGGTATTTATTAATAGATAGATTAATGTCTAGAACAGAATATTTATAATAATAATAATCTTTATTGCATTAGACAATTTTTTACATTGTATTGCATGCGTCAGAATTAATAAAAATTAAAATATATGAATAAATTACATAGGCCTACACTATTCATTAACGTAAAAAATCATTCATTCAACTTTCAAACTTACATCAGTTAACATTCATTCATACATTCACTCTTTAACTCTAGTTTCAATATTTATTACGAAACTTAGTGGTCCCAGCGGTATGTTAGGAACTCATCAACAAAGTAGAAAGCTTTATATATTAAAAGATGTTTTAATTGAACTTTAAATTGAGTCTCGCTTTCTAAATTTTTTATGTCTGCAGGGAGTGCATTAATTATTCTGACCCCGGCCTGAGAAGGCTATACTATTCCCTTCTAAATAACAGTGTCAGTTTTTCAAATATAAAATGTGTGTGTGTTTTTTTTTAATGCACTGAATAAAATAACGTATACTGATAAAAGTAACATTAATGTACATTCGTATTGCCAAGTAAAGAAGGTAATTAATTGGTCTAAGTTTGTTTTAAATCTGTACATATTTTTAAATACAAAACAGTTTTATAGTTTTTTTTTTAATTAAGTATTTTTTTCCTTATAAACTAAATAATTTCGGATAAAATTGTAGTAATTTAAAAGGACCGTTATATAAAAATATTTAAATACCATACAATAAATTATTATAACAGATGTTTACTCATGCGATCAGCTGTTACTGAAAAACAGCTGATTTTTGTAGGTTGGAAAGGAAACACTGTGAAATACGAGCGCATGCGCTGTAGAGCAGGTCTACGTAGGGCAGCCATTCCGTGGAGCATTTATTGTCCAGTATTTGTTTATGAATCTGTGGCTGTATTATTTGTATGTTTCATATTATTACAATACACGAAGATATTATAAATTAAAAAGAACTCCGGTGAGGATGATAATTTCAAAGAAAATACTGAATAAATCAACATTTAAAAGTGAGGTAAGAATTTATGCCCGTTTCATTTAGTGTTAAGAGATCATTTTCTTTCATATCATAGTGGAATAAATTTTTTAAGAAATTCTGTTTCTTTTAAACAACTCTTAAAACATAGAATAACTTTGAAAATCCCGTAACCTATAGAAGGTGATTGTGTATTTAAGTTTGATCTATTAAAATATTCGATTGAGAATAAGTTTTTTATGGAAGTAGATTTTACCAAATACTCATAAAATAAAATGCCATGTCGGTGGATTATTGCTGTTTCTATTTCGATATAATGCGTGTACTAAAAATTGATATTCACTAATTTTGGAAAAGGAGTTTTTTAAAATAATACTTATGACTTTATGATTATTAAAAATGTAGAATGGAATCCAGTTTACATTCATAGGATTCACATACATAAATAGTCTACTATGTACATGTGATGCAAACGTGTATTAAATTAGTGATGTTTAACAAGCAGGTATGTTAACTTTAATATGCTACATCAGTTGACCATTTCTGGGCCTTATCAATTAATGTAATGTTTTATATAAAATTTCACATTAGAATAAGCAATTACAAGTTAATATCATGCCTAAACTTCGCTATCCTAACATAAACAAACCAACTATAACCTAACTAACACAACATAACCTAACTTAATCTTACTTAACGTAGCCCGGCTCAGCTCCACCAAACCTAACCTAGAAAATAGACGTCCGTTATTTAATCATATGACAGTAACTTTTCTCCTTTAAATAGTATATTTCATAACAAGAGTGGAAAGTGGGGTTTTGCATGTTCGAGACCATATGTTTGAAGTGCGAGACTTGTCGAGCACTTAAAATGGTCGAGAACATACAAAACACTTTCACTCGAGTTTTGAACGATACTTTTCACTACACTACGGAATAAAAACAGGTGTTGTTGACTGTGGAAAATTTTCGGTTGTAAACAATGTTACTTTCGGTAGTAAACAATAGACAGCTGTTGGAAATATGATGTTTCGCAGGTTGTAAACACATAACGAAAACAGCTAAACTCATAGTAGTGTAGTGAAAAAACTGTTACATTTAAATATTTTTAGATACATAGTTTAGTAATATTTTCGTATAATTTAAACATATAGCGTGTATCATACAAATTCACTTTAGAAAATGAACTACTACCATTAAACCGAAAAAATTCTGTTAACTAACCAGATAGTAAATACTGAGGTTTAATTCGTTTTTTACTGTTGAACATTCGATAAGGATTGAATGAATCACTATTAAACATTAACTGCATTAAAACTAATACAGATAAGTGTTTATTGCATTTTTATTGTGAAATTTAATTATAAGATTTATTTCATATTTTAATTATATATCAGTTATATGTAATTTTTGCACTTTTTAACATATGTAAGTTATAACTTAAAAATGTCAAGGTGACATTGACTGCTTATCTACAGTAGTGGTGATATTTAAAATTGAAAAACTACAGTTAAATTTTATTTCACTTATTATTATCATATTAAGAACTGTGTCTACTTACCTATTATTAGGACTTAATAAAATGTGAAACCCCATATGTTTTACAACTTTTATTTATTGAATTATTGTATACTTGATTTAAAGTTTTGATTTATACACTTGAAAATTATTATTAAGTCAAAACATGTTGTGATCTAATCCAAACAAAATGTGTTTAGAGGGTCTCAGTTTGCATTTGATTAAGTCCTAATTATTTTAATTAGATATAAAAAGTTCAAAAATTAATGTTCAAAAATTAATGACACATAATGTGTTTTGTTAAAACTAAGTTATAATTGCTTGAGGTAGCGTACATTCTGCATATCTTCAAGTTCCTAACATCTGAAATTTTGAAACAAGCCTTCTTTTTGTTCCAATTTCTCGGTATTGCTTCTATGTAGGGATCTGATGTTAACACTCTAAATAAGACTTCTGAGTGTTTATAATAAACTGTAATTAATTTATTTATTTTAAATCTGTAGTAAATATAAGATTTTAACTCATATCTTTTCAATTAAAGATAAATAAGGCTTCTAAGATACAATACCACTATAGAAATATGGGTAGGTGGGTGGATCAATACCACAAACGTATATAAGGGTGCGAGGTTATCACCACTACGTTTATGTGTGGGAGGGTGACAATGGGCAAGAGTAGGAAGTAAAAGAAATGTGTTACTGGACATGATATAGTTAAAGACAACTTGTTAAGGTATTTGTGATATGTTTGGCTTTAGAAAATGAAATCAACTTAACTTACAACAGTTGTAAGGGGTTAATCGGGTTCGATAACAGGCTTACATGCTTCCGTTGCTTCTGTGTTATCGGCAGTAGACAACAGTGGATTTAAGAGTGGTTGGGGGGATAGCTAACAGGCTAACATGCTTCCATTGATTCTGTGTCATCGGTAGTAGACAAAAGTGGATTTAAGAGCCGTTGGGGGGGATAGCTAACAGGCTTACATGCTTCCATTGCTTCTGTGTTATCGGCAGTAGACAACGGTGGATTTAAGAGTCATTGGGGGGGATAGCTAACAGGCTTACATGCTTCCATTGCTTCTGTGTTATCGGCAGTAGACAACAGTGGATTTAAGAGTCGTTGAGGGGGATAGCTAACAGGCTTACATGCTTCCCTTGCTTCTGTGTTATCGGTAGTAGACAACAGTGGATTTAAGAGTCGTTGGGGGGGATAGCTAACATGCTTCCATTGCTTCTGTGTTATCGGTAGTAGACAACAGTGGATTTAAGACTCGTTGGGGGATAGCTAACAGGCTTACATGCTTCCATTGCTTCTGTGTTATCGGTAGTAGACAACAGTGGATTTAAGAGTCGTTGGGGGATAGCTAAGAGGCTTACATGCTTCCATTGCTTCTGTGTTATCGGTAGTAGACAACAGTGGATTTAAGAGTCGTTGGGGGGGATAGCTAACAAGCTTACATGCTTCCATTGCTTCTGTGTTATCGGTAGTAGACAACAGTGGATTTAAGAGTCGTTGGGGGGGATAGCTAACAGGCTTACATGCTTCGATTGCTTCTGTGTTATCAATAGTAGACAACAGTGGATTTAAGAGTCGTTGGGGGGGATAGCTAACAGGCTTACATGCTTCCATTGCTTCTGTGTTATCGGCAGTAGACAACAGTGGATTTTAGAGCCGTTGGGGGGGATAGCTAACAAGCTTACATGCTTCCCTTGCTTCTGTGTTATCGGCAGTAGACAACGGTGGATTTAAGTGTCATTGGGGCGATAGGTAACAGGCTTACATGCTTCCTTGGCTTCTGTGTTATCGGCAGTAGACAACGGTGGATTTAAGAGTCGTTGGGGGGATAGCTAACAGGCTTACATGCTTCCATTCCTTCTGTGTTATCGGCAGTAGACAACGGTGGATTTAAGAGTCGTTGGGGGGGGATAGCTAACAGGCTTACATGCTTCCCTTGCTTCTGTGTTATCGGCAGTAGACAACGGTGGATTTAAGAGTCGTTGGGGGGATAGCTAAAAGGCTTACATGCTTCCATTGCTTCTGTGTTATCGGTAGTAGACAACAGTGGATTTAAGAGTCGTTGGGGGGGATAGCTAACAAGCTTACATGCTTCCATTGCTTCTGTGTTATCGGTAGTAGACAACAGTGGATTTAAGAGTCGTTGGGGGGGATAGCTAACAGGCTTACATGCTTCCATTGCTTCTGTGTTATCAATAGTAGACAACAGTGGATTTAAGAGTCGTTGGGGGGGATAGCTAACAGGCTTACATGCTTCCATTGCTTCTGTGTTATCGGCAGTAGACAACAGTGGATTTTAAAGCCGTTGGGGGGGATAGCTAACAGGCTTACATGCTTCCCTTGCTTCTGTGTTATCGGCAGTAGACAACGGTGGATTTAAGAGTCGTTGGGGGGATAGGTAACAGGCTTACATGCTTCCATTGCTTCTGTGTTATCGGCAGTAGACAACGGTGGATTTAAGAGTCGTTGGGGGGATAGTTAACAGGCTTACATGCTTCCCCTTGCTTCTGTGTTATCGGCAGTAGACAACAGTGGATTTAAGAGTCGTTGGGGGGATAGTTAACAGGCTTACATGCTTCCCCTTGCTTCTGTGTTATCGGCAGTAGACAAAAGTGGATTTAAGAGTCGTTGGGGGGATAGTTAACAGGCTTACATGCTTCCCCTTGCTTCGGTGTTATCGGCAGTAGACAACAGTGGATTTAAGAGTCGTTGGGGGGATAGCTAACAGGCTAACATGCTTCCATTGCTTCTGTGTTATCGGCAGTAGACAACGGTGGATTTAAGAGTCGTTGGGAGGGGGCTAGTTAAAAGGCTTACATGCTTCCATTGCTTCTGTGTTATCGGTAGTAGACAACGGTGGATGTAAGAGTCGTTGGGGGGGGATAGTTAAAAGGCTTACATGCTTCCATTGCTTCTGTGTTATCGGTAGTAGACAACAGTGGATTTAAGAGTCGTTGGGGGGATAGCTAACAGGCTTACATGCTTCCATTGCTTCTGTGTTATCGGCAGTAGACAACAGTGGATTTAAGAGTCGTTGGGGGGGATAGCTAACAGGCTTACATGCTTCCATTGCTTCTGTGTTATCGGTAGTAGACAACAGTGGATTTAAGAGACGTTGGGGGGGATAGCTAACATGCTTCCATTGCTTCTGTGTTATCGGTAGTAGACAACAGTGGATTTAAGAGTCGTTGGGGGATAGCTAACAGGCTTACATGCTTCCATTGCTTCTGTGTTATCGGTAGTAGACAACAGTGGATTTAAGAGTCGTTGGGGGATAGCTAACAGGCTTACATGCTTCCATTGCTTCTGTGTTATCGGTAGTAGACAACAGTGGATTTAAGAGTCGTTGGGGGGGATAGCTAACAAGCTTACATGCTTCCATTGCTTCTGTGTTATCGGTAGTAGACAACAGTGGATTTAAGAGTCGTTGGGGGGGATAGCTAACAGGCTTACATGCTTCCATTGCTTCTGTGTTATCAATAGTAGACAACAGTGGATTTAAGAGTCGTTGGGGGGGATAGCTAACAGGCTTACATGCTTCCATTGCTTCTGTGTTATCGGCAGTAGACAACGGTGGATTTAAGAGCCGTTAGGGGGGATAGATAACAGGCTTACATGCTTCCCTTGCTTCTGTGTTATCGGCAGTAGACAACGGTGGATTTAAGAATCGTTGGGGGGATAGCTAACAGGCTTACATGCTTCCATTGCTTCTGTGTTATCGGCAGTAGACAACGGTGGATTTAAGAGTCGTTGGGGGGATAGCTAACAGGCTTACATGCTTCCATTGCTTCTGTGTTATCGGTAGTAGACAACAGTGGATTTAAGAGTCGTTGGGGGGATAGCTAACAGGCTTACATGCTTCCATTGTTTCTGTGTTATCGGCAGTAGACAACAGTGGATTTAAGAGTCGTTGGGGGGATAGTTAACAGGCTTACATGCTTCCCCTTGCTTCTGTGTTATCGGCAGTAGACAACAGTGGATTTAAGAGTCGTTGGGGGGATAGTTAACAGGCTTACATGCTTCCCCTTGCTTCGGTGTTATCGGCAGTAGACAACAGTGGATTTAAGAGTCGTTGGGGGGATAGCTAACAGGCTAACATGCTTCCATTGCTTCTGTGTTATCGGCAGTAGACAACGGTTGATTTAAGAGTCGTTGGGAGGGGGCTAGTTAAAAGGCTTACATGCTTCCATTGCTTCTGTGTTATCGGTAGTAGACAACGGTGGATGTAAGAGTCGTTGGGGGGGATAGTTAAAAGGCTTACATGCTTCCCTTGCTTCTGTGTTATCGGTAGTAGACAACAGTGGATTTAAGAGTCGTTGGGAGGGGGATAGCTAACAGGCTTACATGCTTCCCTTGCTTCTGTGTTATAGCAGTAGACAGCGATGGATTTAATAGTCGTTGGGGGGATAGTTAACAGGTTTTACATTGCAAATTTTTCCAGTTACCATACATATAAACGTATTTGTCTTATTTATGAACACCAAAAACATAAAGCACGAGGCTAATGAGCTGATTATGTTCATCCTTTGATATCTTAACTTTATTTCCTCCTTTTAAAACACATTCGACCCCAACCTTTGATGTATTAAACTCCATTTTCTTTCTTTGCAAGAACCACATTTACATTCGTTGTGTTTGTGCTTATTTTTTAAATTAAGCATCCGAGTTTCTTTGTTTTTTTACATTTATATTTAATAATACTGAGACATTTTTTGTAAACGTATCGGACATTTTATCTGCCCTTTTAGGTTTTTTAAGAATGAAAGCAACTTGGAAATCAATCAATTTTTTTTTTTTTATGCAGCATCGCGTATCGCCGAAGATGCATATCTTAACAATGTAGTTCATCAGTGACCGAATTTTTTGCTTGAAGACTCGTGCGGTGATGTCATGCCGATCACTCGACGTTTGTCCGGGAAGCAGTAATTGAAGAATTTCTATCCATTTTGGATTGCACGTAAAGGTAATGAAGAGGTCTGGACGACCGTAATGACGGACATATGTCATTGCGTCTTGGGCATATTCATGCATATGACGCGGGCTACCTGTGTACGTCGCCGGTAGAATTGTCAGTCGACCAACATTAGCTGCATCTCCTTCAGTTGTTATTGCATCACGTAAATGTATATACTGCTCCGAACGCAGTTTGGCTTGGTTTAACCGAATGAAATTTAGGCGCTCCGTTTCGATTTTAACGTACATGTCGACGCAATATTGCTGAAACAGTCTACGAAATCGTAGCAAATAGTTGTCACTATTGGGACGAATCATCAAACGATAAGCGTAAAAATTCATTGAGCTAAGCTTCTTGGTAGTTTCCTCACCATTCAACGGGTTTACCATCTTGATGTTGAAGTGGTATCCATCCTCTCCTTGCCAAAACATCAGTGGATACTGCAACGTGTCATATGATCGGTGTGTTTCATATATTCTTTGCAGTTGTCCAGTATCGCGACGTGTAAGTATAATATCGCGAGTTTCCATGTGTTCCCCAACTATTAGAATCGCAACTTCATCTACTGTTGGAGCGTTAAACCTGCGTTCGTGTGTTCCTACTGGACGTTTATCTGCTCTGATCACCACTTTGTGATCATCATGTGACATGCGCTCCATAGCAGTCTTCAACAGATTAATTAATACATGGTGTTCATTAAGAAGCTGCTGAAGACCTTGAAGGATTTCTCTTCTTAGTGATGTGTTGATTTCTTGTCGTCGATCAAGCTGCTCCTCAACGTTGCCCATAAAATATATTTGTAAGAATTTAAAATCTCCACTTTCAGGAGGAAGCAATGATCCAGTTCTATGGTGGATTTGGCCTTGAATTTTGAATGTTGGATTGAATCCAGATTTACCAATAATGTCTGCTCCGAATGAAGTCATCTGGAAACATCCATTGTAATTTTGGGTATTTGCTAAGAAATGACGTGATTGAGGTGTTTCACCACTAAGCAATGAGTTCAATGGCTCAGGTGGTGGAGTCAATATTGGCAGTTTTACTTTGCCACTAAGGCAGCACAATCCGGGAGTTTCTCCAGCAAACTTCAATGCTCCGCAGTGATCACAAACAATCTCCATAGGGCCAATGTCAACCGAAGGGTGTGAGCTGTAATTCTTTGTGGAATCGTATTGAAATGCAGCTAGTTTCAAATCAACGCGTGGAATATTTCTTCTTGCAAATCGTTGTTGATCTCTTAAAAAAGCCCGACGATTCCTCATTGCTAATCGAGCGGTTTCTCGGGCTGCATCTCTTTCTTCTGGAGTTAGCGTGGCACGACGTTGCGCCATATTAACTCGGCGTTCTTCTCGTGCGATTACACGATCCTCTTCATTCAATTGATTTTCAGTGATCTGTTGCCTAACTGAATTATGGCTACGTTGGGGAAGGTCAGATACTCTGGGTCGGGGCATTGTTATAAGAGTATCACCCCGTAATAAAAAGTATAAATAAACATTTAACTAAAAACATTTAACAATTACGTTTGACAACAAATATTCGTAAAAACAAATGGAATAGAAACCTATTTGATAGCTCTCATTTGTTATGCATAGATTTGTTTTTAAAAATTAGGTTATCATTACAACAGCTGTTTCCTTAATTTAATTTAATCAAGAAATGACAAACATGGCATGGTAAACAAAATAAAACATTCTTCAATAAGATTAACATGTAAACTGCAAAGGGCCATAGGACGCTTCCATTAAGGCTTTTGAAACGGAAACAGGCTATTATGTTATTCTAGTACCTAAGGAATATCCCTGTAAACTTTCATGCCAATTGGTTAAGTAGTTTTCTAGTTATAAACGCTGTAACTAACACAACTTTCTTTTATGTATATAGATATAATATATATATATATATATATATATATATATATATATATATACTGTATATACATACATAGTATGCTAACAAAAATATATTATGTTCATTGGAGAGCAAGTAGTAAACGAACTGAGAAGGAAGTGGCTTTCTTATAATGAGAAAAATGGTAATAACATAGGTATTAATAATTGTTCCCAATGCTATATCATAAAGCATGTATTTGACAGGGTTAAAATATTCAATGTTTGGGAAAGGAGAGTTAAAACTGTACTGTAAACGTTATTTATGGTTACGTATGATTTTAAATGCTCTGATATCACACGTCGTAGAGCGTTGATGGTGAGGGGATGTAAGGGCTTGCCGTAATGTTGGAGGGGAGGAAATATATGGGTGAGTGTGTGACGGAACTAAGGGCAACCTCTTTACGTATGAAGTAGCTTATATGTACTTAACAAATATTCGTTTAATTTTTACACCGTTGTTTTAATCAATCACAATTTATCTATTTGTATTTGAAATCTCTTTGTATATACATTAAATGGAATGAAAAACGTCTTTATTGTTACGAAGAGGTAAAGTTACCCTCATGCGTTGTCACATTACGATGTGACTTTAACGTTTACTTTATTTTAACTTAACTAATGTTTTTAATACTACAGAATCAAGTATTATTTGAAATTATTATTATATTAAATAAAAGTACTATAGTATATCTTATTAGATGTTATTTAATTTAATTGTTGATTCCTTGAGGTAGCTTTGCATAAGACAGAGCGTTCCTTATAAAATGCAAATTAAAAAGATTATTAACAAAATAACATCTGCGGCCAACAAATTAAGATCTTTTACCAGTAAACGTCTTCTATTTAAAAAGTTCACTCATGAAACACCCATGATCAACCTGGGTAGCATCCGTTATTAATTGGGTAACCAACCATGATCAGCTTGCGTTGACCACGCAATTAAATTTGGTAGCACTCGTGATCAACTTGAGTATCACCCGTGATTAAATTGGGTAGTACCTATGATGAGCTTGGGTAACAATCGTGACCAACTTGAGAAGTGGGTAACGGGGGTAGCACACGAGATCACCTTGGGTAGCTCCTGTGATCAACTTGGATATCAATCCGTGATGAGCTTTGGAAACACACGTGATCAGCTGGGGGGTAAAAAACGTGATCAACTTAGGAAGTGGCCAGGGGTCGGCCCAAAATGTACGCAGTCATTCCTATTCCTTTCAAACCATCCTTATTTAAAATTGAATTGCTGATGTGAATTAAATCTTGCTATCGCCGTTCTTATCTAATTTACAATAATTATTTTTAACTGTTGGTTTATTTATGGTATTACGTAAATTATTTTTTATTCACTAAAGACCAAAATGGATTATATTATTTAATACCATTTTTTCTCCATCAAAGTTATTGACTTATTTTATTTAACAATAATATAATCTAGTCAGTTATACTGTTTGAATTATTTTACAATTTATGAGTTGCTTAAAATAACTAATTAAAATTGACTTTCCCACTCAAAATAAGGTAGTTCTCGAGTCGCCTCACAGATAATATTCGTTCAACATTATTCTAATATAAAGCTGGATTGGGATCACTCACTCACTGACATAAATGTTTACCCGCTTCGGAGTGTCGTTAAATTTTGGAATTTGAACTGAAGGTAGATCTAACCATGTTGATCCCAGAACAATTTTAAAATGTTGAAATTTTTCATAAATAGGGGTTAATTGAGCGATTTAAAATCGAATTTTTCCCATAAGAATGACGTGTGCGACTTGGCTGTTTAAAATATGGTTTCATTCCAACGGTCGTTTAAACAAGAAATTATTTTGGTACACATGTGTCATATGGTTTTTATAGGAAGAACTAACGATCGTAGCTGTATTAGTTTATTGTATTGTAGTTGGGACAAAGAATTTATATGAGTGTTAAAATTCTTTAAACATATTAATTTGCTAAAAACCCGTGACATGAAATATGTTTAATAAAGATTAGGCCTATATATTCTTAAAGCACAATATTATCTTTGTTTGAAAATAGTTGTTTTTATTGGATTGTTATGATTGGAAGATATTTGGAGATTTCCAATCTTTCAAACAAGACTTCCAACGAGACTTCCAATGCATCATCCTATAACCTGCTTTGTGTTTTGTTGGACATTTTCATATTTTGTATTTCTGTTTACATGTCATATTGTTTTTTATTTTTTGTATAATTATAATAAATGTTACATAATTTCTAAGAATATTTTACTTTCTTAACAGTCAACCATATTTTTTAAGCATGTTGTTCATCAAGCAGAGTAGTTTTTAGTGTTGTCTGGGATCATTATAGGTTAAGAAAGAAAAATATACAAAAAAAATGAAAATCTAATTTAAATGTAGTCTAAGGTAAGTATGTAACACCTGAAGACGACGGGAGTTGACATACTTGACGAAACCTGTTTCCTTGAACACATTTCTTGACATCGGAAACCTTCAAATATTGTTTACTAATCAATAATATCTTTTAAATTAAAACATATTACTCGGATAATATAATAGTGGTAAAAAAATGTAACCTAATGTCTCAATATACAAATAGTGTTTGCAGTTCTTTAGCATTATCAAGTTAGCAGTGAGTGGCTCAACTTGGCCACTGAAAGTATGGAAAGTTTGACGTGGTCGTGTGATACATCATCAAGTTGTAAAATGCTGAATTTTACAAGCAGCCGTGGTGAAATTTCTTACAGTCAAACTTTTGTATACATAATATATTTAACGACTTTCGTTTCTATTGATTTTGGTTATTCATAGTTGTACAGATTATATTTTCCGTAAGCCCATGGACAATTTTCCAAATATCTTTAGCCACGTGAGTGTTTATAAAACTAGCACAGTACCCGTCATTCGTACGGAGTTTACGTTGATTTGCAATGTGCTTATTGCAGTCATCAACTAATAATACACAACATGGATGAAATAAGTTAACTCTAGGTTGTTTAAATGATTTTTAATATGATCATGTTTATAAAAAGAAAATGTTATAAAACAGAATTATAAACAATATTTACAGTTTTATTTCCCTTTGTGAAAATGTGCAGGTCCCTTCCGCTTAAAACACGTGAGCGCAAAAGTACGTTGAGGTTAGGTTTTGTTTGGTGTTTATAACTCGTGAGGCTTTCCGAGGCACTTGGCTAGGTTTTTTTTGCCACATGGACAGTAAAAAGCTAGAAAATAAAATCACCTGAGACTTGATTTTCCAAAATATTCTTAGCCTCTTTTTTATGACAAAGAGCTATTATATATTGTATTGTTTTAGACTTTCAAAGTATATTCAAGGGTGTAATGTAGTTAAATTCTTCTCATATTTTGATTTCAGTATTTTTATATTTTTTAATAATTCAGTTTTTCTATTAAAATATATAATTTTGTAAGTTTCAAAGCCAAAACTTAACTTTAATTCCATGAAAAGTTTCGTGAATTTTATTCTTTCAATTTTCAAGTTAGTCAAAATAATCTTTTGCCACTACAAGTGCCCTTAAAATCAAAATTAGTGCAATTTTTCAGTGTTCTGGTGGATTGTGGACTGAAGGGGTGTCCAACAGACAGTGAAACTGATTCTTTTTTTTTTTTTAATATATAATTTGTGTTTAATAGCCTAGTTTGATCTTTTGCTGCCAGGTAGAGAGTTTTGGAGTTCTAATGTCAAGTGTGACTAAAGACATTGATTCCACAATCTGAACAAATCGTTGGATGAAATTCATAAAAGAACGAAATGCTTAATTAAACTTGTTTAAAGTTGGACATAATATGGGATACATTAACATACATAAATAATTAATTATAAAGTCATGGTCACATATTGGGTAGATCTACTAGTGTTATGTTTCTTAATTACTTTATTATTACATTTTCTTCTGTCACTATGTTTTTACTACTGAAATATACGCTGCTACATGTATTTACTAGTCACTATTGATGGTTTTTTTTCTGTAATATATTAGTAATAGTTCCATCCTTTATGATTCCATGAGTGTACTGCTGTTGATTATGTATGTATTGTATATTTGTAACTATAATAATTCATGTATTTATATTTTCTACAGAGATAAAACTAACATCTTACATAAGATGGCTAGCTATTTGTTTATAACTAAGAGTTCACACAATGAAAATAAATATTATAGGATTCACTGGACCATTGGTGATATGCTTAACCAAATGAAAGACAGTAATAACTATTATTGTTTTACACGTTCCGGATATATCAAAACGTTCCGTAAATAACTGTTCCACTACCGCAGCTCTCTGGAGCAATAAAGGTGGAATACTAATACCAGGCCGTTCTTTATGAAATAGCTGGCATTCATCTCAAATATTGGGTTCATTTCATTCCAGAATACTTACTGGTAGATTCCTCAGGCCATAATTCCTACGTTTGAAATATTGTTTCATATTTAGACTGTAGTGTGATACTTTTAAATGTCTGGATACCTTACATCGTGCATTGTTAATAAATTAGCTGTTTGTCCTTCCTTACTACGGGATCAACATGTGTTGAGGTTTATTTACGGCAGCTTCGCGTGCCAACCCCGTCACTCGTGAGGGAAGCTCGGCCTACGGCCAGAACCCTTTGCTACTTGCTCTATTGTGAAACTCGGACTGCGGCCTAACCGGGACCCTCGGAGTGCATCATAATATCAAAATTATTTTTTGTTTTGGGGGCAGTGGAGGCCATAAACATAGTATTTTTAAAAAGGTGATGGTTTATTAAAAGAAAACATAGAAAAAATAAATCCTAATAAATCCTTTTTTTAATAATTTATTAGGAATCGAGAGAAAATGCATTTAACGTGATACCCTACTTTCATTTTTTACAGCTGATCATTAATTAAGTAAATAAACTAACTCCGTAAAAATAACATTGAAACTTTAAAGCCCAGTGAGATGGATCCCTAGAGCCGGATGTGAATAGAACTACACCAGAAACCTTCCCGGGAGTGAACTCTACAATTTCTCAAAGTTTCATCGCGATCCGATTAGTGGTTTAGTAATGCATAAAGTACAAACACACATACATTCGTTTATATACACATACATTCGTATATATACACACACATTATAGATAACATATTATAATATCATGTTTTTTGTTTTCAAATAAAAAAGTATAAAGGCCACATAAACTGTCTCAGTAATAATTTACATAAACTATGTGGGTAATGTGTGAACTATACAGTGATTAGGATATACGAAGGGAAGTGTTGCAAAAAATAAAGCAGTGTAAGTTTACAAGTGAATAAATATGCAGCTTATTAAGCAAAATATGACCGATTCAATTTTAATTTGATAATAATTTGGCACTCCCCTTTTCGACCACTAATTTCAATATATTTTCAAAATTTGCCGTACTTTGTTAATTTTTTTATATATATATTCTAATGCCCCGATACGACTTGTTCAAAGTATCTTTAAATTTGATAAAATTTCAAAATTACAATCATTCAAGATTCAACGAATTCCACTTCTATGAAACCCGAACTGTGAAGCCCGAGAACAAAACCGAATGTATTTAGCGACAGTTAAAAGCAAGTTAATTTCCAACAAAATATTACAAAATGTTAAATACTTCAATTATAATTATATATTTCACCTCTTTAATGGCTAGAACTTGCTTTTTATTGAGGACAGTAAAACAATTCCTACCTTGCAAGGTGAGTAGTGCACTAAGGACACCGAAGACTTAATAATTATTCCTCCATGGCCAAAGACCTATGTACCAGTCACCACAGACATAATACATAATCTTTTTATGTACATCATAGATTGTTATGAGTATACTAACCTCCTATCTGTACATACTTTGTTTCCTGATATATTTTACCAATCCCGTAAAACTTCAAAAGTAAAATGTCTTTATTGGCTATTGTTGAAAACACCATTCATTGTACTATTGAACATAATAAAAATAAGTATATTTTTATTGATAGATGGGTGGATTGGAAATGGTATGAAAGAGCCCCTCAAAACAGTAGAATCTATCTTTTTGCCGTAGCAAAGCACGAGCATCATGCTAGTTCTGATATAAAAGTTATAAGTAGTATATTTAGACAGCTGTATTTTCAAAACTCGTAATAAATGAAACGGCGCCAAACTGTGATTTAGCAACATGTATGTGTTGCGGGCATTGCCGTGTTAATAACAGTGAAGGCGCCACATACTGTTTGTACTGCTCATCTTTGTATATCTAACATAGAATCTCCATCATTCTATCGGAACTGGTTCCCACTTTGGTTTTACTCCGAATCATAAAAGATTAATTTAAATAAATTTGATGTCAATAATATTTTTCATTTTTAAATCATATTAGTTATTTTATAACAGTTAAGACAAGCAGTGTTGAACCAAATGTATGTTGTATTTTAACAAGGAAAATCATGTAAATTAGTTTTTGTTGAGGAAAAGTTAGCAAAGAAAAGAATAATTAGTTAAAAAAAAAAAGGGGAAACGAAACACTACAAAGGATAAGTCAATGAAGTTAACATTTCAAAGGCAACGTTTTATATTACTTTACGACATTCTTTAACAGATTTAGCTTGAGAAACATTGTTTAAATGAACATATCTCAAAATATATTGTTAATTTTGTTTTAAACATAAAACTAATGTACAAGTGACCAAGAAATTTAGTATTATTAGACAAAATGTAGATTCCTTTATTTTTAATTATTGTGTAAGTGTGTAAATTATTTCTTGATGATTCAAGTGGGTAAATGTATTTTTTCTGCAGAAAGTCAGAACATGCTAAAGTGTATAATCTTTGGAGTGTTAATTATTAATACTATTCTTGAAAAACAATTAATATAGATGTACTTAAGAAGCGAAAGAAAATCCTGGCTTAGTATTTAATGTACAATTATTAAAAAACCGAAATAGGTAATTGATTTTTTTAAATTTTTCATTCAACTACATTATTAAACTAAAATACAACAATAAAACTTATTAATACTCGTATTTGAAAGATTTGTCATTCTTTGATTGCCTACATTTATTGCTTAATTAAGCCCTTAATGAATACTTACATTAATATTCATAAGTGAACATATTTATTACTATTGAGATAATGTTGTTAATGCCGTTTACCATCAGTTAGTTTCTTATTTCGTGTAGTTGATAAATTTTTTTATTGTATATTTTTATTCCAATATGTGCAACAAGTAAATCCTGATCAAAATCAAAGAAAAATTATCACTGGATATGTATCAAGTGCAGCGAGAGTCGGGGTTGGCATGCGAAGCGTGCAGGAGAGTCCCCTAGTCTATATATATGTATATAAAAGTGAAATACCAATCACTCATATTAACAAAATCTTAAGGGAAGTTATCTTTTGTATCATAGAGACCAGCTGCACCAGTATGTAAAAAAATAAATCAAAGAAAAAATAAATGACGAACGAAAAAATAAATGTTCATTAAAATGCTGTACTACTTTAATGTTTAAATCACTATATATGACTTTTGGTACTTTTTGGTAGCCTAAGGAGGCTTCTTTCCTTAGGTAATGTTCCTTTCCCAATGTTAGCTGTTAGCAACGCACTAAATATAATTACAACAATGGATAACGTACACAAGTCACTAGTAACTATATTGACCCTAATAAGCAAGAAAGAAGAGGTTTGATTGGTTAGTTTTTGCATAGTTAAAAACCACAATCCCAACCTGCCCTACAGTAAAGTCCTTGTTGATTAGTTCCTGGGGGACTAATTACATATCCTTTATTTAAACCTCAGGTGAAGCCGTTTTTTCATACAATATGCAACCTACTTTTTATCTTAATTTACCAATGTGGAATCAGTAATAATGCAAATAAAATAAAATTAGTTAATATGTTTTAACTTTATTTAAATATAATAATATAGTTATTTATTTCGTAATGTTCCTTTAAAATTACAATAATTTATTGGTTGTCCTTTACAGACATAAATATTTACAAAATCTAAATCTTTTGGTTTTGACCACGCCAAATTTTTATTTTATTTTACATAAAAAAATGGGACGTTTGATGGTCGTTAAGAAGAGATATACTAACTCCTAATCAAGTATTTGCCGAGTTTTGGTTAGATGAATTAGTTAATGGTGTGCCTCATGTGAATATAAACCTTTGTCTTTATTTGTATTATTGACTATTTTGGTGGGGGGAGGTTCATATTGTTTCCACGATTTTTCTCTCAAAAATGTCATTTTAAGTAGTTATGATTGTAACATTTAAATGCTGTACGATGTTTTTTAATATTTTCTGGTAGTGTGATTAGCAAACCAACCATTAACAATACATTTATATCTCAAATTCATTATTTCCTTAATCCTTATACATAATACAATGCTTCTCAAATTATTTGTGGTTATTTTTTTTCCATTTTTGACAATAAGTAATTTTGTTTCTTTACATGCATCACATGTAAGTAAAATTTTTCAGATTACAAACGTATTATTGTGAAAAAAACGTATATCAAGTATAAGACGTATATCATTGCAATGATACCTTTACTGAACGTGTAGGGGTGGGCTGATGGGTCAATCAACCTTAGTTTAAGGGTGAGCGGGTGGATCTATCCACTGTCGTGAAAGGGAGTGGATGTGGAATGTGGATCGGGTATTTTATATGTTCCCTTATTTTATACCGCACATGTTGCTGTATGTTAAGTTAACTTTTACACACTTTTGTCTATTTGCTAAATACCTTTTAAACCAGTCATAAATTATTACACCCTTGTTCCACAGTTTGCTAATTTACTTATTCATTTATTGTTTTATTTACTATGTTTTATTACTGAAATGATACAGTTATCAAGTAACCGTCAAGTAACACAGCGTGGTTAGTGAGAAGGCCCATCTCGAACAACTTTACTTATATAGTCTGTGGTAGTATTTCTAGTAATTATCAGCAAAAATTGTCGCATCAAACTACCAATTTTATGTGGTTGTTAGAACTTTCCGACAAGTATTTTAATATTAAATCTAATGTAATCTCTTACCTTACCTTACCTAGCTGGCCACTCAAACCCAAGTTGGTTTTTGGCCTCACCAACAGCTTGACGCCATCTTTGTCGGTCATCCATCATGTCCTCTGTAGCTCTTATGTGTCTCATGTCTTTTTGGACTTGGTCCCACCAGCGAAGTCTTGGTCGTCCTAAAGGTCTTCTTCCTCTTGGTATATCTTCCAAAGCTGCTCTTAAATTGGAGTTCCTGTTTCTTCTGTGAACATGGCCTGCCCATCTTAGTCTTTGACTTTTAATTGTTGCAATTATGTCTGGGTCTGTATAGAGTTCTCGTAATTCTCGGTTTTTTCTTATCCTCCACGTACCATTTTCTAATATGGGTCCAAAAATCCTCCTTAGAACTTTGTTTTCAAAGGTTATTAATTTCCTTACCGTTTGTTTGGACAGTACCCAAGTTTCCGATCCGTACATAACAACAGGAAGTATCATTGTTTTATATATTCTTAGTTTTGTTTTCTTAGAGAGTATTGTACTTTTTAGGAGGTTTTGAAGGGACCAGTAACACCTATTGCCACTGAGGATTCTTGAATTAATTTCTGTTTCCTCTGTATTATTTTCATTAATGATTACCCCTAGATACTTAAATTCTGTGCATTTTTTAAAGGAGTACGTTCCAACAACTAAAGAATTTTGGACTTGAGCTGTGTTTCTTCCAACAACTAAATATTTAGTTTTTTCTGTATTTATTAGTAGTCCTATTTTTTTGGCTTCTCTAATGAGGGTTTTTATTAATTCTTTTAGATCATTTTCACTTTCTGCCATGAGAACTACATCATCTTCACTCATCAATAATCCTCCAACTTCCCCTCATCCTATAGAGCTGAAATTTGGTACAATTGTTTGATGTACTCTAAATAGAAAAACTCAAGTGTTTTTATCTTGTCAAAATACTTCGAAGCAGTAGAAACCACCTCTAAAAGATTGTTCCATAAGGATAACAATGGGTTGATTTTAGTAAATTAATAACATCTGTTTTGTAAATAAATAAACATATTTATTTTGTATGTTTGATAACAAACAGATTTTGAAGAAATTTGTATGAAAGTTAGTTTTTGTATCACAGAGATCCTCTAAGAAAGCATTTCACAAAATTCCATTCCTAAGGAGTAGAGACAGCCCCTCAACATTTCCTTTTTTTCATAAAAATAGGATTGAAATTAGTTTAATTTATTTCAAACTGCTGATAACAAAAATATATAAACAAAAATTCTTGGTAATTTAGTGTCATGGTGAAATGTTTAAAGTAATTTTTACTCACTTTGCATCACCCTAAACTAGTTTTATAGGGTTTTCTAGACTATAACACTGTGTTATCTAGAAGGACGGTTGAAGTCTGAGCTTTTATAGTGATGTTATGGTTTAGAGAGGACCAGGGAGGGAAGGGTAAGCAAGAGTAGAGAACCATCCCGTAGCGAATCAAGGGCTGTCAACTAGTGTAAATATATAAAGAGAGGTATTTCTTCTTTTAGATAATTATGTAAATAAGTTATAATTGAAATAAAATTTAAATTCCCAGTTGTAAAATGGCCCAACATCTCTTCTCTGGTTACACAATTTACACTGAACTCTGAAAGCCACTTTCATGCGGGATAATAAATCTGTGCTTTTTACAACATACAAATGTTTATTTAAAAATGACGCATTGATACGTGCCTAAGCCCCTCACAAATCACAACACCGAACCGCTTACTGGCTCAGTAAGCTAGATATATTGGCGTCCTCGTGAAGAATGTTCCAACATGCGTTTAATGTTGATACATCTCTTTACATTATCTCCTATGTTGCAATTTATTTGTAAAATCTTAAGAATTTTATGAATGTGTTTTTATAGTAAATATCTATAATAATACAAATATGAGTATGAGTAGCAGAAATTGAAGTTTATATAGCTGCTTGACTTTCTATAAAAAATATTTATCTTTTAATTAATGTACATTGATTATTAGGGTCTTCTGAAAACAAATTAAAATCAATATGATGCACTAAAAAATGTATATGCTCTGCTTTTTTACGTCAGTGCCCTTATACTAAATGTAGTTAAACAGAAATAAGTGGAAAGAACTAAATCAGTGACTGCAATTAATTACGTAGACGAAAGAAAGTTTCTTATTCGTTAAGCCTCTTTCCAACTTTTAAACAGTTTGATCAATGTAAGTCCTGGGAGGTAGAGATACAACAATACAAAATGAATTGATTAATACTTATGTAAGTCGTTCCTACTGGATGTTCCAACTTCATTCTTTTTAATTGTTCTTCTCACTTTTATAGGAAGAAAGTACTTTTAAAACTTACAGTTTTTCATCAAACTTAAATTACTTTACAAATTTTGAGTTGGATTAATATTTTATAGTGTTTTTTCTCCGGAAATCTTTTCAGGAATACTTTATTTTAGTTTTATATGTAATTGTATCTTTACTGGAAATGTTTTCATGTTATTTTCACTTAAAATCTTAAATAAGAAAAGTATAATTTTAGTTCCTAAAAAATTTTTAAAAAATACGATTTAAGGTTCCTAACAATTTCACGTATTAGACACCTTGGTAATTTTATACAAGAGTGGCCTTGCTGATATTTTTGCTGAACATTTTTTTCACAGTAGGAACAAAACTGATAAACAAGACTATAATAGTTTTTTACATTGGAAACCCCAGAAAAACTACAAAAATGATTAAAAACGGACAAATGTTTGTAAATCTAGGCATGTGGGTACTCAAATTGTGCGGTATTTTTTCCTGTTTACGAATATAGTCAGAACTTTGAAATTGAACCATTGTTAATCACATTAGCACTGAAAATGTTTGTCGGTTTCAGTAAGGTTATGCTATGTTAGGATACGGCCAAGTAGGTAATTGATAGGTTAGGTTTGAATTTGTAAGGTTATGTAGATTATATTCTGTGAGGTTAGTTTTGGTTAGGTTTTTAGAGGTTATGCTAGTTTTTTAGATTAGTTTTTTTTAACCTAACCTGATAAAAATTTAACTTAACCAAATCTAACATAACCTAAACAAACCGGCAAACCTAAAAAACGATCAACCTAACTAAACCTATTGCAACACTTGAAGAGTCATTTAATAAGGCGGATAACTATTCTTGTGGACCATTCTTGTGATAGATGACCCCCCCACCCATGCAAGTACAGAGTCGATGATTCAAGATTTAATGATATTGCATTTTCACACACAACACATGAGTTTGTCATACTACTTGGGCCATGTGTCTTATAGAATCCACCTGTGCAGTGGTGTTGACCCACCTGCCTGCCCATACACGTTCTGTGTTATTCAAATACACGTAAGGTGGTACTGACCCACTAGCCCATCTACACATGTGCGGTGGTATTGATGAAAAATAAGAAATGTATCCCAAACAAACCAAACATAATCTAACCAAACCTAACAGTACCTTACCTAGACCTATTCTAACAACACATAACCTTACTGAAACTGACACATTTCTTATGCTTGCTTGCTTAGCAATTGTTCGATTGCAAAGCCATTTCTATAATCGTAATCGGGATACAATGCCGCACAATTAGAGTACCCACATTGCTATATTAACGGTAATAAATATGTTTGCGTTTTTCCTCATTGCCGTAACCCTGTAAAATAAAAGATAATATTCTTATTTCTTAGTTATGTATCTACTATTTAAAAATGTTCTGCCAAAAAATTGACAAGGCCCCTTTTCTAAATAAATACCAACACTTCCTATGAACCTAATGCACCAACCTTGATCGGTCAATAACCAGATAAATCGCACTTATGTCAATTGTTCTGACACTAAATTGAGTATATTTGATTTTAAATTATGAATATATATTCTTTACTAGCTGAAGTAATTTAAGTATACAGAAGCATCCCTCATGCGAGTAAGAATCAGGTTGAGTTGCCTCGTTTAACACCTAGAAATAACCTGTATAAAGAATTCAAGAAAAATACAAATGTTTAGTAGAATCAACAAAATAAACTAGATATAGTAAATTGAAGAAAGAGTATAGTCTAATGCCATTCCTTATCCAATGATGACACGTTTTTGAAATTTAATTTTAAAAGCATCAAATTCATTTCTATTTAATTTTAGAAATAGAGCTGTTTTATGTGAATATGTTGTTATTTATAATGTACTAAACAGTTAAAAATTAACCATTCATTTTCAATGTAACATTGATAATTTGGGAAGATGTATTTACAGCTTGTTTCATTGTTTAACTGTCACATATTTTAGTTATCATAAAATTTAATTAATTAATAAACACGTTTTTAAATATACAGTCAAATAACCCCTTAATTAACAGATTTGTTTAGTATGAGCAAATACTGTGCAACCCACCCGTGGACTTTGAAGTGTACAAACAATAGTTTGCAGAGTTGGTAAAGTAACTTGTGGGTGAGAAACTCTACAGGTGTACCAACATGGTTGGTAAATATATTGTGTGCGTGTTTGTTTACTACTGTTAATTTCCATGCAAACTATACAGGTGTTCAGCTTAGACTGCCACATATTTTAGAGGATTGTTTTTCAGGTCAATACAATCAAATACTGTAATACCTTATAACATGTGTCTTTTCTGGATTCATTTTCTGTCTGTATGTATGCATTTTTTACAAAAATTTTAATATCTCAAGAACCGTTTAACACACGATACTGAATTTTGGTAAAAAAGTTGATCTTATAAAACACATTTCAAGTTAAAATGCTGTTTGTCTAAGATTGTCAGATTCAAAATGGCAGCTGTCTAAATACTTCAAAGTAAAAATAAAAAAAACTAAACATTTTATTTTAAAAATGTTTAAATACAATATTTGTAGACTACATTATGACAAATTCAACAATATGAAGATTTAAAAGATCGGGTGATAAATAACAGAGGAAAATTATTTTTTGTGACTGAAAGTATTGTCATTTGTGTGCTCTTTACCAAAACGACAGTGCTTTTGGTCCTTTTTGCATTGACCAAAAATTAAAACTTGGTAACTTTTTGCATTTCAAGTTTTATCTTTTAGTTACCATTTGAGTTTAAAAGTGCTAAATTTACAGTTTACAAATAAAACATGTACTGTGTATGTATATAAATCAATAAACACCATTTTAAATAAATATAATAACTGCTTTAACTCATTTCAAGCTAATATTGTGGAGAAAAAGAATTATAACTACTTTTGTTCTTGATTGTGTTATTTGTGTTTAATGCGCATAATTTTTCATGCTGGATCAATTTCATTTGAAACGGACAAATATAATGAATGTTATAAATAGATTAGAAATTATGCATGCATTTATGTTTAATTTATCAGTAATTTACAAATATGATGACTGTAATTTCTTTAATCAATCATATTTTTGTATGGTCTTACATGATATAGTCACTCATTATAAACAGGATAAAACCAAAATACAGTATATATGCTGTAAGAAATTTAATCTAATTTACTAACATATGGGTAGTTTCAGACAAATTTATAAATGTTGATAGACAAGAATAATAAGACAAAATTGTTCACCAATCCACCAAAAATTTGGTCTCTTCGAAAATAGATGACAGGGTTAAACACAAAATATATTAATTTGTCAGCTAAAGCTTAATCTGTACAATAACAAACAAATGAACAAATACAGCACCTAGTATTTTTTTGTGTTTAAGGTGACTGTCTTTTAGTTACCATTTTACTTTTAAAAAACTAAATTCACATGTAACAAACAAACATATAAAAGTTATGGTTCTGTTAACTTTATTTACATGATAGTACACTATATATATAAAATTTGTCTTTTTTATTTTAATCACAGATAAAAAAGAAACAGTTGACAAACTTCCCTTAACTTTATAACTGCTCATAAACTCACTGATTGAAGAACTATTCTAGTGTAAAATTTGTTTTATTGTTGTGTGTCTTTTTTAAATTCTGTATTTGTCTATTTTTATTTTAACTAAAATTATACCTATAAAGACACTAACATATTTTTTTAGCGTTGCAATGAGAATGAAATTGAAACTATAAGATCATGATGATTTGTAAAAATTTGTGTATGTAATTCTTTTCAAGTATAATTGTGATGCTTTTGTTCTTATAAGTGGATGTACTTTTCTTAGTTTATACAGCTTGTGAGATATTTTGTGCTTTTTCAAGCATGGGAAATTTGACATTTGAAGTTCAGTTGAGAATGTATTTGGAGATAAAAATAAAAACTTTTTTAGTAACAAAATGTTACTCAAAAACTCATTAGCCAAGCTGAAAGGACACAATCAAATCTAGATCTTTGTGAAACTTCTTTTTTGTGGTTATTATATTTCCTGCCATTTTCCAGCTTCAGTTTCAATGACTTTTTTCTACCTTTGATTGAAAGGCAACAGAGAAAAAGTAATCAAATGTGGCTTTCTTATGGCCACATGAGGTTGAACGGGAGGGACTGACACTGTACTGGCCTTGCCATCCCCATGGTAATCTGGAGGACTAACTACTAGACATACTAACTCGACATATGTTAAGTGCACTATTGAATAAGAACTCTATTTCTTTCTTGTCTGCAGAGGTATCTAATTCTATATGCACATACCTAATACCAATATTGTACATTTTGTACAACAACAAATCATGATCTATCATATCTTAAGCCTTGCTTATGTCAAAAATACAGAGCGTTTCAAAAAGAATTACCGGATTGTAAATAGCTATATTTATTAGGACAAAGGGCTTTTCCTAAACATATTGGACATTAAAATACTCAAAAAAGAACAAAACTTACGAAAATGTATCATAAACGTTTAATATGTCCTCCATTTGCAGCACAGACAACATCTAGTCCAAAGCTGAGATCGTACAAAACTGTGCATACGTGTAGGCCTATAACAGAAATTCAGCTATCGATTAGATGTAATCCTATGTATCATAAATATTCAATATGTCCTTTGTTTTCAACACGGATGACATCTAATCGATAGCTGAATTTCACCATTTGCACAGTTTTGAACGATCTTAGCTAACGACCAGATGTCTGTGCTGCCAATGGAGGACATATTGAACATTTATGATACATTTTTGTAAACTTCACTCTTTTGTGAGTATTTTTATGTCTTATACATTTAGGTAAAGCCCTTGGTTCTTATAAATATAGCTATTTACACTTGGGTCATTCTTTCTCAAACACCCTCTATATCCATAAGACCATTACATTTTAAATGAGTCACTTGCAGTTCATCATATACCAAAATAAACATAGTAGGTACCTCTCGCCTCTCCTAAAACCGTTCTGGTTGGCATAGGAAACATTATGTTCCAGTAAAAACTCTGTGACCTGAAAAGGGGTAATTTTCTTTAAAACCTATAAGTATGGTGGAGACAAGAGCAATTGCATGATTCATAACTTACTATATCACTTTTTTGGAAAAGTGATTTAATTAACCCCTTTTACTTCATAAAAACATTCCACACCTCAGTGAACAATTGATTAAGGGGACAAACATGTCAATTTGTGGTATAATATTTCTTTTAATACTATGGTTGGAATTCTGTCCAAATCTACATACATATTTTGATGGCGCCTAATTATATTCAGAAATTTAATTTCCGGTGTTGGTTGGGAAAATAACAGATTCAAATGTGTAACGCCTTGATAACGTATGAGAAGTAATTATTTACCTAATATCCTACTGTCAACAGTATTATGTATTTGCCTGTGTGATTGTATGTTTAAGAAATAATAACAGAGACAAATTGAGAATTTTTATATAAACCTTTGATATTTCAATTCAAAGCTTTAGAAAAAGAGCAGAGTAAAGAAACGTTTTATTCATCTATGGCCTTACGTAAATTTCGTGCAATTTAGAATCAGCTGTTTTGAAACTTTTTGTTGCTTCTGCAAGCCGGAAGCTGTTGCTGTTCCTTTTTGTTTTGTATCAAGTCACTAAGTCAGTCAAGTAACTTGAAGTAACTCACCAGCGTTTGATAGCGTTCAATCATTTGTTGGTTGTCATTATCAATTATAATTTGCAACTGCTGTCAAATGCAGAAAGAATCTTATTTGGTTAGTGTGTCATTGATATTGTTTGTACTGTAGTTGATTGTTACCTAGTTGGACGTGTTAAGTGGATATATGTGTCTAATCTAGCATTTCAGGTTTGTATTGTCATTTTATGATCTCAGATAATTTTATTTATTTGTATTTACTGCAATGCGCCATTTTCCAAAATAAAACATAGTTTTGCTGTCTATAAACAATATCAAACATACATGAGTACTATTATAACAGATACTTAGACCTATCACCAAAGGTGTAAATAATAAGTAGCTGTATAGTAGGCCAAGTTAGAAAGGGAGATGACCAGCTTTCAGACTTATCTATTATTATTTAATAATTTGGTAAATATGTACTTTCTTGCCCCCTATGAAAATACGATTTCATGTTAATAAAGTGGTGAAAATGAGTTTATATCTCTTGAGGAGTTTGATTTAATCCTTGGAAAACTAGATTTTTACCAAAAAATCTAAAAACTAGTGTTTTATCTAATAATGAAAAAACCAACTTTTTTCAAAATTGTTATTTTTCGACAATTTTTTTTCATTTCTCGTGTTTTTTATGATGAACACAAATATATAACTGGTTTTGTAGTAAAATGATTTTTTCAGCTCGAAAAATGCATTTTTTACTGACATATAACCTAACTTATCCTACGAGTGTGAAACTGCCCAGTATTTCCATCCAGTAAAAGGGAAAAGGGTAATTTTGAGGGAGAAAAGGGTATTTTTTGAGGGAATTACGAGGAAATGATAAATATTTCTCTAATTAAAGTTTTATTGAGCAAAACTGTTTCCTACACATTAAGACAATTGCAAGGAAGTAAAAAAAAAGCAAATATATATTACCAAATTCGAAGAAGAATATTACAACAAATTTCTTCAGGTGTGCTGCCAACAAACATAACCTCACTTTAGTAAACACTATCAAATTAGAGACTTATATTTCAATGTAGGCCTACAATCAGTTGTAAAAACGTTCGCTTAAATAACTTTTGATCCTCTGGTAATACCTAAACTATTATAGTATATTGGTTGGGCTACAATGTTTAGATAAAAAGATATTTTCTGGTAAACTAAGGGCAAATAACGGTCATTCGCCAAAATCGCCTACTTCAAAGTACTCTTAAGTTCTAAAAGCTTCCACGAAGCAATTTTTTGAACTTGGCACGTTGTACCCACAGGTTTTCTTAATATAGTGCACTGGGTAGGCCCCATATCTTTAGTAAAGAGATATTTACTGATAAACTTAGCGCAAATAACCGTCAGTCTTCGAAATCACCTATTTCAAAGTGCTCTAAGTTCTAAAAACTTCCGCGAAGCAATTTTTTGAACTTGGCACGTTGTACCCACGGGTAGTACTTTTCTTAATATAGTGCACTGGGTAGGCCCCATTTGATTGTATAAGAGACATTTACTTGTAAACTTACCGCGAATAACAATAAGTTGGTTCCTGGAGGGTTCCACTCTGTACATCCTTCCCAGGACGCACAGGCCGTGTGGCCACGGTGGTCACTCGGTTGGAAGGGGTGCGGGGAAAGGTCGGGCAAGGGGAGTCTTACGGGAGGGTTTGTGGGGCAGTAGGCTGGGAGGTTGAGGCTACCGGGACCGGAGACCAGACGGAGGAGGGTCCGGGTACAGGGTTTGGTGACTGGGGGCGATTTACCTATGGACCTGAGTGCATATACTGTCCTTAACTTTATTTCTGCTCTACCACTAGCTAACTGATGACTATTCTTTGAAGAACCGCCAAAGGCACAGTCGTCACACTATACATACTGTTGGGCCTAGGCCTGACCTTTTACGTTTGAGAATCGAAAGACGGCCACTAAGTTTCATGCAAACTGTGATACTATAAAAACAATGTTATAGTTTTTAATAGTTTGTTGATCCTTTTCAAATGATTTATTTATATCTTTATTGTTGTTATAGCTTTTCATAGTTTACTGTCCATTTTAAAATATTTATTTATATATTTATCGTTGTTATATTTTTTCTTAGTTTATTGACCGCTTTAAAAATGTTTATTTATCTACACCTAGTCAAATGACACTGTAACACTATTCAGATCTTTGTTTTCTTTATTATTTATTTATTTCATAGTTTTGCATACAATCAGTAAGACTGTTTGAGTGACAACAATAACATAGTAAATATTTATTATCAGAATGTCAGAGGTCTTAGAACTAAAACAAATATTTTCTTAAGTAATATTGGTGTCTGTAACTATGACATATTGGCGTTAACCGAAACAAATTTGCAGGCGGACATATATAATAATGAATTGTTTCCAGATAGTTATAATATTTTTAGAAAAGAGAGGTTTGAGTTCAACTGGGATGTTTAGTGGTGGAGGTGTTTTAATAGCCGTCAAATCTAATATTGTTTGTAAACGTATTCATGGCATTGTGAACTTAATATTCCAGACTGTGAATGTGTTTGGTTAAAGTTATTAAATATTAGTGGAAAATCATTATATATTTATGTGCAGTTTATATCAGGCCTAAAGCTTCTTTGGCTACATATCAAGCTTTCTATGATAGTTTACAGAATAATCATTACATTAACAACTCACATGTTATAATTTTGGGAGATTTTAATTTACAGGTATTTGGAATTAATTATAGTTTATCACAAGGAGACAAATTATGCAAAGAATTGTTATTATTTTTGAACTCTCAGAACTTAGAGTTAAAATATTGAGTTTTAAATTTTCAAAATAAAACATTAGATTTAGTAATCACAAATGTAATCAACACCGATGTGACTCGATGTCTAGATCCATTGGTTAGTGAGGATCCTTTATCATCCTGCGATAGAGGAGGGATGCGTTATCGCTGTCCAAAAGACTTGTAGAGCAAGGTCGACTGATAAGGCAGGGTATTGTTACCGTCGAGCTGACTTTCTTGAAATGTTTCGTGGGTTGGCGGAAATTAACTGGACACATCTTTATCTTTTATCTGATATAAACATTGCTTTGGATTATTTTTACAATCAAATATATGTAGTCATTAATAAAACATGTCCACGCAAAAAATCCAAAGCTTCAAAATTTCCTTTTTGGTTTTCTAAAGAAATTATTCAAAATTTAAAGATTAAAGAAAAGCTCTATAAAAAGTATAAACGTTTTGGCGACCAAGACTGCTATATTAGATTTAAAATTTTGAGATCAAAAGTAAAAAATGATATTAAGGTTGCTTGTGATAATTTTATTCGTGAAGTTGAAAATAATATAGTAAACAAGGAGATAGTAAACAATTTTGGAAATTTATAAAAAATAAAGTCAGCCAATAAAAATTTGTTATTAATGGAATTTAAGGGTGTTCAGCTTGATAACGGCAGTTCAATTGTTGACAGTTTTAAGGAATATTTTTGCTCGGTTTACAACAATTACACAGTGGTCTCGACCGTAGAAATTGCGGTGAGTGGGGCTTCCATGGTGGGGGCGGGTTGTCTTGCCCTGGACCGGTTCACCGAACAAGATGTTAGTTTAGCTATTAAAAAATTAAAGTAAAAAACCACGGAGGGTCCGGATTTATTGCCTCAATACATATTTAAAGGATGTGCCGATATTTTTATAAAACCGTTAGTTAATTTGTTCAACTTGATTTTAAAGACAGGCATTTTTCCTGAAAAATGGAAATTGACAAAAATAACACCTATTTTTAAAAGCGGCAAAGAATCCTTGATAGTAAATCACAGACCGGTGGCAGTATTGTCTGCACCAGCTAAACCGTTTGAAAGTATAATCTATAAATATTTATTCAATTATTTTCATAAGTATTTATCAGTTGATTTGATTTCATCCGCGGAAAACTCGGTTTTTACCAAAAAATCAAAAACTAGTTTTTATCTCATAGTGAAAAAAAAACCAATTTTTAAATCGATATTTTTTGACCACTTTTTTGTCATTTCTCGTGTTTTTTTATGCTGAATACAAATATATAACTGGTTTTGTAGTAAAATTATTTTTCAGCTGAGAAATGCATTTTTTTACTGAAATAATCAAATATAACCTAACTCGTCCTAATTTCTATTTTCTCAACAAAAATTCGTAATTTGCATTAAATTCAAGTGTTTGGCCTCCTTGACGGCCTGCCGGCCGTCACACCTGCGGAAATATAGGTGAATTTGGTTTTTGTAATTAATAGTTGTTAATTAATTGTAATTAATAATAGTGGCCGCTAATCGATATTTGCCGCAATAGTAGTTTTCCATTATTTCTCGAGAAATATTTGTAACAGACCAAAATAGTTTTCAAATTTGTATCAGTGCAAAAAACACATCAAAGTAAAAAAAGATGATTAAAATACCATTTCAATTAAAGGAAATATGAAAAAATTCTAAAAGTTGTGACATTGGTTTTTTTGAATTTTTCGATAAAATACTTGCATATCTCGCGAAAATAGAGCCAATTCTAGACCCATTTCAAGCAAAATGTTCCAAATTGGTGGCAAAAAACTGCATAAATACAGAAAAACCAATTTTATATTCGTGTTCAGCATAAAAAACAAACAGTCATAAAGAAAAAAAATTGTTGAAAAATTCCTATTTCAACAAAAGTAGATTTTTTTACTATTTAATAAGCCTAAAAAACTAGTTTTTTTTATTTAGCCTACTGTATCAGTAAAACACTAGTTTTCTGGGGCTAACATCAACCTCTTCAATAATTATGAAATCATATTTCACCACTTTTTGAACAAGTAATCATATTTTATCTCACCACTTTTTGAACAAGAAATCATATTTAAGAGGCGTCTAGAAAGTGCATAGTTACCAATTTGATAGAAGAAAGTGCAATTTTTTTATTGATTAAAAAAAAAAAATGTTCTTGTTTGATGTCGGTGCAGAAGTAAGAGTTAAGCCAGTTTACTCAAAAACATACTTTACATTTTGGGTAATTATGCACTTTCTTGCCACCTCTGAGAATACAATTTCTTGTTGAAAAAGTACTGAAATATGAGTTTATATCTCTTGAAGAGCTTGATTTCATCCACAGAAAACTTGTTTTGTTCCGAAAAATCGAAAAACTAGTTTTTATCTGATAGTAAAAAAAAAAACTTTCTTAAAAATCGTTATTTTTTTGATAACTTTTTTTCATTTCTCGCATTTTTTATGCTGAACACGAATATATAACCAGTTTTCTAGTAAAATACATTTTTTCAAGCAAAATGTTCCAAACTTGTTTGGTGGAAAAATACTTCATAAATACCACATTTTGTAAGTGATTTATGTGCTCTCATTCTTTTCACTTTGTGAAGACTAAAAGGTTTCACCCTTAAGGTAGAAATATATTTATTTATTTTTTAATGAATTTTTCAAATGTTGCAATATTTGGTGTCTGTGCAGAGGTAAGAGTTCTGCCAATTTACTCATAATCAAACCATAATTTATTTTTGTGATGTGCACAGTTTCATTTTACACAACTTGCCCTATCCAAGAGTATATGTATTACCTGAAAGCAAGAAATAGTTCTTTTTTTAAAGATTTATGTACTGTCAACAGATGTCTAAAGGACTGTCAAATGGTGATGGACATTTTCCACTTGATGTCATCGACAGTTCAGCTCCTCTACTCGCGCCAGAGCTAGGCTAATCTGTCATCTGCTGCTCAGCATTGTGTGTCACTGGCGGTAGCAGTCAGCTCAAAGGTTTATTTGTTTACATACAAGTTATAGTGATTAATTAGTCAGTGCAGTAAGTACTAAAATGAGGCTGACAAAGGTAGTTGGACATTTGCCATCATTACGTGAAGATTACCAATCACAACGTTTCGATTTGGTAAAACCCAAACCTTTTTCAAGTGCTAAAAACTAAATTACATCTACACAAACATGTTATTAAACTAATAAACTTATCTACTTTTATAATTATCTACATTTTAACCTAGATCCTAGAATGGGGTACAACAAAATGAACTTCTGCTAAATATAAAAATGTTAACAGGGTTAAATTAATATAACCAATTAGGCGCTGTCAATGTCACAATATCAACGAAAAAATGTTAAAACACAATTAAATTAATATTCAAATCAGACTGAAATAAGAGTACATTAACTAATCATCAGACTGAAATAAGATTACATGATTAGCTAAGTTAAAACTATAAGTTAAAAATCAAATAGAATCGTGATAAATAAAATAATAAAAAAATTATTGGAAACAATCAGTTTCTGAAGAATAGAAAACATCTCAGTTGTACATATTTGTATTATTTACTTTTTAAACATTTAAATTTTTTGTTGAAGAACAAAATGTTTAAACTAATCAATCTTTACTGTACGATTAGTAAAATTTTAAATTAAAACATTTTGATGTCTTAGATCAATCTAAGTAATGGTATTACTTTATAATATCTATCTTTTGTTTATACAGCACAATGGAGATTGTGAAAATAGTGAATGAAAAATTGAAGATACCCACAAAATATTTAAAGAATTTTCCAAAATCAAAGAAAGTAGAAGGAATCGTTCATCGTAATTGGATAAGGTAAGTTTATATATAATAAGTACTATTACTCAGATAGTGTTATCATTAACACAAGAACTTAGTTTCTTGCAGAGTTTATCTGTGTGATGCTTCCAGGTTAAATTGTTATTCAGGATAATTCCTAAATATTTTGTAGTGTTAGCTGTGGCTATTTCTTGGAGGCCTTCGAAATGCTTGTGAGTGGGTGTGAAAATTAGCTGATGTGTCTTACTTTCATTTAGAACTATGTCATTTATAGTGCAGTATTGCTTTGTAAGTCTGAAAGTTTAAGATGAATGAGCATCCAGATGATCTTTGTTCTTATCAGCAATAGTAAGAGCTGTATCATCGGCATACATCACAACTTTGCAGCGTCCTTCTAGGTATTTGAGTAAGTCATTTGTTAAGAGGGTATACAGCACTGGACATAGGACAGAGCCTTGGGATACACCTCTTGTCACTTGTAGAAGGTCGGATTTTTTTCAAAGTTTAAGATGCCATTGTTCATAGATGAAATTTCAACTAGTTGTTTTCTATCAGTCAGGTAGTTTTCAAACCATTCTGCTTCTTTGCTGTCAATTCCTAATAGTCGGAGTTTTTGTATTATTATGTCATGTCCTAAGCAATCAAGCCTTGCTTAAGTCAAGGATGATGGTTGTGGTTATGCAGCCATTTTCAACTTTGTCAATTATATTTTCAATCAGCTGTATGTATTTTCAATCAGCAGTTGTAGTTGATCTTCCTTTCATAAAGCCGTGTTGTTTTGGGGTAAATAGATGGTTTTGTTCCAAGTGCTTTAGTAGCCTTTTTAAGACAACACGCTCTATTATCTTGGAGAAGGTGGAGATCAGTGAGATGGGGCGGTAGCTGCTTGGTTCATTGATTGTACAGCCTTGTTTATACTTAAGGTAGACTGTAGCGATTTTTAGGCAGTTTGGGAATATTCTTTGGGAGAGGGACTTATTAATAAAAATGGTGAGAGGGACAAGGATCTCCTTTTTGTATTATTTTATGGTATTTGGTGAAAACTTGTCTTCTCCTGCTGAAAATTTTGGTTTCAATCCATCAATGACTTTGCTGATCTCGTCACAGCTTGCTTTGTAGAAGTGGAATTTTTGTGCTATCTGTATCTTCACTGGCTGTTGTGAATTGGGAGTCTTCTTGCCTGTTGTTAGCAAGTTTTTTTTTTTTTTTTTTTTTTTTTTTTTTTTTTTTTTTTTTTTTGCTACAGTGGTGGAGAAGCTATTGAGCTTGTTGGCTATTTCTGTTGGTGAGGTGACTGTTTGTTTGTTGGTCTATCGTCATTGAGCAAAGTTGGGAGTTAGTAGAGGGAGATTTTCTTTCTTGGTTAAATTATATTCCAAATGACTTGGGTCTTGTTCCTAGCTTCTTCTAAGCTTCTGACAGTGTGCTCCTTATGAATGGTTTTTAGTTTTAAGTCATATGTTCTCTTGTGTTGTGCAACTTCTCTTACCCTCAGGATTGCCAGATAAGATTGCATGATTTAAGGCTTCCACATACTTGTTTTTAAGGTTAATTCACTCGGCATCCAATAGTTGTTTATTGTTGCCTCTTTTGGCTTTAACTATGCAAAAAGGGCAGGAGATGTCCACGGCTGGTTGACGTGTTTGTTGAAACATTTCAAATGCTCTCTCATTTTCATTAATATTTAAAATATTGCTCTAGTTTTTAACCTCTAGTACTAGTCTCAAGTCCTCCATTGTAGTTTTATTTATTTTCCTTTTTTTGTACTTACAGGGGTGTTATTTTTCTTAGTATTGATGTTGCATATCTGTGCTAAGTGGTCAGATATGCCGGTGGCTATAACTCTGGTTGTTATATCAGAACCATCCATATTTGTGCAAACAAAGTATATAGAGGTTTGTGTTTGGTGAGTTACTCTGGTAGGAGGAAGTTTAAGTCTTCACAGGTTGTGGCCCAGAAGAGCCTCTTCCAGATCTGTGCGTCTTCATTCATGGTCATGTTGTCAACATTAATGTCACTCATTACAATGGTTTGGTTATTTGTTTTGGGGATCTTGTCTAGTTCAGCAATAAGGACTTCAATTGTCAGGTCCGGAAATGATTAATTGGTGTCTATATACTCCTAAGATATATAGATTTAGATTTTTTAAGTTTATTTTTGTAAGGGTTTATTTTCACAAATGCGTTCTGCTGTTTGGTTTGATATGGACACAAAAGATATTGCATTTTGCAAATTTGACTGCATACATTCAAACACCTTTTTTGTAATTTTGTCTTGCAAAGCCACCTATTAGCTGATATCCTATAAGCCTTGTATTTTCTAAATTATCACAGTTTAGCCCATGTTCTGTCAAGATCATTATCAGGATTAGTATTATGAAGTAAATGTGCCAATCTGTCAATTTTGCTCTATAGTCTATCTACACTTTGATGTGCCACGATTAATTGTCCTTTGCTTTTAACTTGTTTTGGTAAAGTCCTGAATAAAGATCCTGGTGTTGTATTGGGATCTCCCTCTGTCCTTTTGGTCTAGAACTTTGACTAAAAAAGGAGAAGTGTTGTTACGAGAAGCCAGTGGCTTTGTTAGGTTACACAGTTTTTTAGGAAGAGCTTGTCTGTTTCTCTCTGTCGATGTGTTGGATAGTTTTTTTAGGAAGAGTTTGGCTGGTTCTCTCAGTCGATATGTTTGAAAGTTTTTTAGGGAGAGTTTGGCTGGTTCTCTCGGTCAAAGGAAGGATGGGGGTTATACGGGTTTCTTCTCTGCCAAATTGGTGAGTGGTATAGGCCTCACAGTGTCTTCTGAATTTGGCTGAAAAAAAAAATATATATATATATATATTACAACTTTTATCATTTTGTTTTTAGGAGAGCAGTAGTGAATGTTTTTTTCCAATATCTGGGTCTTGTGCCTTCCTATTAAAAGCTGAATTTTGTATTGTTACTTTTGTACTTGTCTTTTTTTTGGGGGGGAATAAACCGATTTGATTTTTGAACTGAGTGCTCTATTTTATCTTGTCTAATTTTTAGTTCTTTTATCCCAGTGAGAAAACTCAGTGATTTAAAATATAGTTCAGCATCTTCCAGAGCGAAGTTCAATTTTTTTGTTTTTAAAATTGTCCACTAATGGTATGCCATAGGTGTGAATGTTTTCTTAGTAGGGTTCTAGATTTTTTTTTATTCATTACTGCAGCTGTGCAGTCTCCAAAAAACAGTAAATTGTATTTATTTTCTTATTTTTGATAGTGATTATTTCTGTTATTTTAGCTGGCCAGTTTCGTATACCTTTTATTTTCCCAAAAACTATATCACCGATCTGGAAAGTAGTCATTTTTGTTTTTGTAGAGTTGTTCATACTACTCAATATGATGTTACAATTGAATGTAAATAATATTAGTAATTATAAGTGTGCTATGCAAAAGCTCAATATGCATAGAGCTTGCAGTAGACATAGGTATTAGTTAGCAGAATTACAAGGCAGAGTTTGTGTATCAGTGATGTTGTGTCAGCAAGGTCACTTTCCATCTGTGACATAGATTTCTTGCTTACTCTAGTAGCTAGCACTGCTTGCTGATTTGAGTATTGCACAGTTCATGCGTCATCAGCTTACTCATCACTTTCAATGTAACCACTTCATTATATTATGTTGTGATTTTACAGGCTATAGCTGAGATTACTTCTTAGTTGTAGCCACTTAGTAAAATTAAAAATCAGATTAATGTGTTGTGCTGCTGTATAAGATGAAAAAAAAATCATTTCAGTCCGAGGTACATTTATTTTGTACAGTAGTGTAGAGATTTTAAATTGAGTTAACTTTTCTAATTAAGTATTTTCCTGTGTCGTTAATGAGTCATATTGTTGGAGTGGACTTACAGTTTCTTATTGGTGAGTAGTTAGATGGTTTTCTGTTGGTTTAACCACTAAAAACTTCACTTTATGTGGGAGGCACTTTCACTGTTGTAGTTTGGTGTCAGATAGATCATATTACTTTTTTCATGTACACAATCTATGACGTAAGTGTAAAGTCATGAGGAAACTCCCTTGAAGAGCCGACAAAGTGTATGCCAGACAAAACACATCAGAGTAGTCAGCAGGTTGAAGATCTGGCGACTTAGTTGTAAAAATCACTTTAACATTTTTTTAAATTATACAGTAATGCATTAACATTTATGTGAGCTTAGTTTATGTAAAAGAGAATTTATATCTGTTTACAAAAAAAGTTTAGGTACACAGATACAAGACCAGCTAACAGAATATTTCATTTGCAAACTTTTAGGTAAGTGCATTATGCAAACAAACAAAAAACTCTCCTGCCCCCAATACATGTACAGTGATAATTACTGTCCAGCTCACCTGTACATGTACATTGATGATGACCCTCCTACTCACCCATACATGTACCATGATGGTTTCCCTCCTGCCCACCTATCCAATTACAGTAATGATGACCCTACTGCCCACCCATACACTAGCACTGTACCCATACAGTCATGTAAGCCTTCCCGCCTACTGATACATGTACTGTGGTGATGACTCCCACTCATCTGCTAAAAGTTTGACATTAGGATATAAACAGTTGGTAAAAGAATGGCTGAATCTAGATATTATATACAATAAATGATTACTTATACAAAAAATACAACTAATATTATTATTTATACTGTAGTTTTAGTTTAATATGCCAGTATGTAGGCCTATTCTCATTTATTATTTTCCATCTAGAGAGTTATTACTTAATTACTTTTATTGCTTATGTAGCTCCGACATGTGAAGCCCTTGATTGGTCATTTGGCTGGTCAAAACTCCCCTCAATGCCTCAAAAGACCTACAGGGCACCTCAATGATCCTGTGGGTCATGCACATTAGCACAATTATTATAAGTATTCATATTATAATAATAATACTCTTATTATAAGTATTTTAATACTTATAATAAGAGTACGAGTATTATTTTATATTCAGTAAAATAAAATAATAATTACGTTATTGGTAAAGAGTGATAAATTTTGTTTCAGCCAGTTGCTAACTGAGGGAGGAGTGCCTTCAGAATTTATTCTTCATGATTCACTCTCACCTGAGGAAGTTGAAGCTTGGCTTAAACAAGGAGAGAATTTTGGTCCAGCATGGCAGAAGTTATTGCTAAAGGTAAATAGAAAAAAACTGCTAAAGGTGTAACTTGCTAAAAATATATAATAGCCTAGATTATTTATTGACCGATAGATATGCAAAAACTAAATTCCTCAGACTAAAGGTGTTGATGATATAGGCACAAACTGGCAGATTCAGTCATTTTGTATAGTTTCTACATTTCGTTCTTCTCTGATTATTGTGATCCCATGCTGCTAAGCAGTGCACATGTTCAAGAATGTCCAGTTAAACAGAATCCTGATGTAGTTAGTACAATCTTATGGTAACTCCCTTACAAGCAATATGGATTATCCTTAAATTAATTGCAAAGAGGCATTTCAAAGAGAATTCAACTCACACTCCTATTGTCACTAAACTATGTTTAGTACTATCCTATGAAAGCACTAAACGTAGCTTATCAGTACTATCTCTTAAATTACTTAGTGGTCAACATGACCAAAACCAAGCAAATGGCATTCGATAGAAGAAGAGATGAAGCTGTAGCTTAGCCAGAGGCTGACATAGAAGAACATGTACAATTTCTGGGATTGACAATATATGAAACTCTCTCATGGACTCACTACTCTCTCATAAATCAGAATATTCTGATTCTGAGAAAATTTTTAGTCAGCTGAAAGTAATGCCAGTATTAAGGGGTTTGTATCCCGTAGTCCACATTTTTTTATTTCAGTAACAGTATGACTGTATGTAATGTTTAGTACCTTTTTCCCTTTATAAATTAATGTAATATTAACAGGTGGTGTGGAAGCGAGACTTGCCCGTCATCCCCTTACCAAGGCCAAAGACTAACACCAAACCCGACACAGCTCTTTCCTACTGCCAGATCCTGCACTATGTCTCACACACTAATCACAAAAACCTCTGGAAAGAGGTCTTCAAGAAATTTTCAAGTATGTTATATTAAGTTAATTATTATTTATATACCTTTACGTAGCTAATCATTGATGTTTGAAAGGACCACTTACCTTGAACTCGGAGTTTACAGAATTTATGCTACGTGAATGAGTGAACTGCCACATTCATCCTGATAGTCAAAAGTCCACTGCACAGTATTGTTGTTCCTGTCAAAAGTTGTTAAGCATGCTCATGTTCTATATAAATTGGTACAGTTTTTCATCTTAGTTTTGTTAAAGTATGTTAATTGTAAAATGGGCTATCTATTGTTACTTACTGTACTTTATCAGTCAAATGATTCATGACCTTGTTCTTACTTAGTTTTACTTATTTTTTTCTGGTCTTGACACAACTCAGTTTATTTGTGGCACTTCCACAGTCTAATTGATAGTAATGTTTAGTTACGTATTCTTTTCAATATGTAACTAAAGTCATATTGAATAATAATGTAAAAGTCATAATAATCTTTTCAGAGTATGGCAAAAGTAAATATCGTCAAAAAATCCCAAATATAGTTTGTGTGAAGTGTGATAGTTGAAGATGTGTTATTTTAAATGATATTTGACCTCATCTAGGAGGTTCAGTGACCAGCTGTAGCAGTCGTGGGCGAGACCATTCCAAAGTGCGGCTTACAGACAGTGCTTCGGTACTCAGAGACGTTATATCCCGAGCCTACGGATGTCCTCTGATACCTCTTGATGGTGTCACATCTCAGACTGCATCATCTGCTAAACAAAGAATTGCCCGTCCCCACCCTAACTTATTACCGTGTCATGCCGCTCTCGAGTCTCCAGATTACTTCATTCTCATTTATGTAGGTGTTAGTAAATTAATTTTAAATTTATTTAGAGTAAATAAACAAGTAACTATTTAAGTATTGATAATTGGTCAAGGCCTAGTTCTGATTAGCTAAAGGTTCTCAGTTCGATTCTAATTATATTCATGGTAAATTTTAAAATGGATTAGCTGATTACCACCAACTGATTATTTGTCATTGTGCTTTTAATTAATGGCACTCAAAGGAATAGTCAGGCTTAATGTGTAATAATGACTAAATTCGCTCATCTACATTCATTGAAAATAAATAGTCGCCCAAATCTTGGCTTAATGAGAAATAAAAAATAAATACTTGTCTTTTTTATTACCTACTCTTTCAATAGTTTAAACTCATATATTTTAACTTTCATAAATTGCATCTGCCACCCCAACCATATTAGGCTTTCATTGGACCTAAGATTGGGAACTTGACTCCCAGCTTAATGTCTAATAACTAAATATAACAACTATATAAAGATTTGTATCTATTCTTTAGTTATAAAACCAATATTAGATGAGAGCTGGGGATTGGCCTGACCAAAACTCCATGCTTGTACCTCTAAAATGCTCACACATTTCATCAAAACGATAGATGTGGAGAGGATACTCAACCTTTAGTGTGTGAATTATTATATGTTTTTTTCTCTGTCAAATGAATTTCAAGTTCTTTTCTTGCAATTTTTGTATATACATTACATATTTTAATGCCCAATTTAATGTGTCCAATTCGTTTTGTCACATAGCAAACTGAAAGGTAGAGATATTTTTACTACACCGCTCACCTGCTATTCAATGTCTATCTACATCTATAGATTTGTGCTTTAATCTTATTATTAGATATGGGAATATACTGCATTTTTTGGAAGCTTTAACCCTTCAAACTTGTTTAGCTGATTTAAACAAACACGATTTTACTATAGTTTCACCAATAGTGAGAGGTTTCTTTGCCTTAGCACTTAGGTGTGTAACTTCAAATGAAGTTGAGAGTGATTTTTCTGATTGCTCATAAACTATACCAGTTTTGCCTAATTTCATTTGCTTAAAATTTTTAACTTACCAGTAATAATTCAGGTGGCCAGTCACTGAAGTTTGCATGATATGTCCTAAAAAGACGCTCGAGTTTTGCAGGTTTCAAAGCCTCATTGCTGATGACAGCAGCCCAAATGACACACTGAGGTTAAATTTGGGTTTCAATCACTGTAAACCCGAATTTAATGTAACTATCATATTGCCGCTCTGGAGGCATACTGTAGTAGATAGAATGTGAAGTAGATAGATTAGGAACAGTCTGGATCGAGTTTATGTGTTTTTACTTGTTTCATAGCTAATAGCGTATATCAGTTTGATCTGAAAACCTTTTGTTGAAAGTAATCAGCACTTCTAACATGTTTTATTCGTAATATTCAACTTAGCATTTCTTTTAATTCCATTTAAGTGTTTTTTGTTTCCTATAAGTCCCCTACGGACCACTTCCAAGGGTATCACGACCCACATGTTGGATAAGACTGTTTTAGACTGTCCGTTCTTTCAATATCAATAATGCTCAGTATTTTTGTTTTTATCATAAGGTATCATGTACGTCAAAACGTGCTGAAGGGTTGATTTACTGCATAGACCTGATCAGAACTAACGAAAACATAAATAATAACAACTAAATGACAGTTTGATACTATAGTGTTACCTCAACAGTGATGTCTGATACAATGGTCATGACATGCCTAGGAGGGTGTCCCCAGTCACACACTCCTGGACTGTGTCACCTTCAGCCCAGCCGTTCTCTCATCACACAGCCGTTCCCTGTTCCTTGTCTACCAGTTGTTGAGTGTGTTGAGACATGTCCATGACCAAGGCCTTGTACTGGGAGATGTCAGCCTAGAGGATATACACCTAGACCAACACCTCTGGGCACAGGTAGGTTCCATTGAAATATTTAGCCCTGTAATTTTTTTCTGGATGCAATATATTGATTTATTTCTATATAAAATATTAATATATTGGATTCATATCCTTAATGTTTAGCTTTGTTTACCTAAGTTTATTGTTTTATATTTTTCAATCATTTTTGTTCAAATTTCTTTCATCTAGAAGCTCTATTTACGCCCTATAATGTAAGAATTAGTTTAAAAAGTTAATTTCAATTTTAATTTGTAACAATTATGAAATAAAGCACACTTTTTCAAATGTAATTACCTGAAATAATATGTAGTTGAATTGATATTTGTTTTTATTGTGACCAGGTTGTTCCTAAATTAGAGAGCAATTTATATGAGCTGCCTCAGAAATCTGACCTGCCTGAGGTAACAAATGTACCTCAACCATCTCCAGAACACATTGGTAACCTTACCTTGGCCTGGGTCCGTGGGGCTCTATCCAATCTGGACTACCTGACTTCACTGAACAATCTTGCTGGCCGAAGGTAAACTATATTTAATACTAGAATCTACAGTTTCCGGTGACAACCGCGTCAAGGTACTATCTACAATATTACCTACAATATATTTAATACGTTTACTTTTTAACTAACAATAGTTGGATCAGCCTTTATTGATTGAAAATAACGTTAAAACTAACTTCAGCATGTTTACTTCTGAGTAAATGTACAAAGTACTCAAAAACCATTTTACATCAGTGCCTGAGGGAAATTTTGTCAAAAGGAAAAAAAATCATTTGACATAAGGGTTTTTTTAATCAATCAAGAACTGACTGTTGGCAATATTACATTGCTCTGATTGATCAGTTTTACACAAGTGTATCAGAGTTTCTATAGCGTATCTGAATTTTTGGAGATGACTGCGCATTAAAATTAAATATTTTAACGACACCTATGTAGGCTATTTTATATATATATTAGGGATGGACAAGAGGAGATTTTTAGGTTTAGGAGGGAAACCAGAGGGAATTGATTTCCTCACAAAATTCCAGAAATTTTTTAAGGGAATTTTCTCCAGCTAGCATATATTAATTTTCAAACTTAGTAGATACTACAAATAATCCAAATAATTTTATAGTGATAATAATTAATTTATTGGTACATGATCCAGTAAGAAATTGAACCATTAATATTAAGGCGCTTTTATGTACTCTTTATTTTAACTGTTGTTTGAAAATTATTTATTAGCATTGGATTGTTCATGATATGTAGATAATATTTGGAGATTTCCAATGCTTCAAGTGCTTAAGAAACGAGTTTTGTTTCCCAAACACTAGAAGCATTGGCAATCTCCAAATATTATCGACATACCTTATTTTAAAATATCTTTATTATTTATCTGTTTTCTACAAAACAGAAAATAAATTCATTAAGGTTTAGATTAAAGAATATCAGATTTCATACTTAATAAACAATAAAATCTTATTTTATATAATTCTTAACAAATATTTTAAGAGCTAACTTAATTAAAGTTGTAACAAGTGAAATATAAGAATGGTAGTTACCACGGTAACTAGAAAATACGGTAGGGTTCATGCGCATGATGCACAGTAAATCTTGGTGTCAATGACGTCACACAGACGTATCAGCTGGTTTATCCGTTACACTGAATGTAGAAATAATCAGTAACTGCTCTACCTAAATCACTGTTTTCATCAGCAACAAGGCTGTAACCCATTAGTAACTATTACTAAGACAATACAAATACTTATAAGAATACTATAATAATTATAAGAATACTATTATTATTATTATTATCATCGAAATTTGGCCCAAAGATATAAAAATAGAACAATTTCAGACAAAGGAACTCTTTTTTTTCATTTACAAAAATTTGACAACTGTAATAATTCAAGACTGAATTATTAATATTATTTAAACAGCTGTTTCAATACTTGACACTTGTTATTTATTTATACATTTCCAAATCAAAACCAAACAACCAGCTTTTAATTTGATTAATTGGACAAACCAATGGAACCATCTTTAAATATTAACCAACCGTTAAACAAAAATATCATACTATAATAAATTAATAATACTATTGAAAGTATTTGTATAGCCTTAATAATAATTATTAACGGCTAAGAAGCTTATTGTTAACGAAAACATTGATTCAGGAAAAGCATTTACTGATTATTACTACATGCAGTGTAACGGATAAACCAGCTGATACGTCTGTGTGACGTCATTGACACCAAGATTTACTGCGCATCATGCGCGTGAACCCTACCGTATATGGTAGTTACTTATTACTTGCCAATTTTAATTTAAATCACCATAAAAACTAGACATTGATGAATTCTTCAATTAATTAACTGAACTACATTATAACTAGGAACTGAAATTACAGACATCTTGGCAGTCCCTTTCTTATTCCCCCCAAATCCTTAAGGACAAACGTTGTAATTATTACTGCACATATAGAGTGGTGCATTTGTTTCAATTCTATTTATATAACTGCCACTGATGCGTTCGCTGTGGTCATAAGAAAGCAACCTCTGTTTCTTCTCTGTGACTGTCAACTAACCATACAGACGGCTGATCCAGATTTCCGAGTACCAGTAGTTCCGAGTTTTTATCACAGTAGCCTAAGCTTTTAGGCAAAAGCTGGATCGTCCAACCTAAGTGATTCTACGATTAAGGCGTCATCACAAAACACAGTCGGTTGCTTACAAAATTGCCTCTTATCAACAAAAAATGGATTTTGTATATGTCATGAAAAATGGATCTGTGGTTATTTTATTCAGTAATAACGTTGTTACAGTTAACCGGAAATAAGCTGTGAATTATGTAGTCAAATTTGAAAAATCTGAATGCCAAAATAGTTCAATCGATCGAAAGTAATAGTTGTGCACAATTCTAAAAATAAATTTTAAAGTTGTTTAGGTACAATTATTTTAATTTGTTATGATCGTTAATAAAATGTGTGCAACTCAAAACCACTTCAATACTATACTATACTAAACAAAAGATAAATCATTTCATCACGAGCAATTTCTGACGTATTGGAGTAAAAACTGTTTACGTAATCGGCAAATAATGTAGGCCTAGTCAGACGAGATACAATCTGAAATATCAGCTAAGTAAGTGCCAACTGGTGATACAACAAAGATATTGTACAGCTAGATTATACATGTATGAATTAAAAATGAGAAGTACGATAATATTTCGGTTCAATAAAAATTATAATGTTCTTTACAGCTAAATCCGTCCGTATTATAATTAGAAAAGATTTTGATTGAATTGTTTTGCATTTAACATCGACTTATTAGTAATATGAGCAGGGAACCGGTCAGTGAGTTTATAAATCAAAATTATTGTACTATACCACATTTTACACTCCATCTGTGTTACTTTCTAACCTAGTCAAGAAACCATTTGACAGTTTGACAAAAAAAAATATTGTATCCCTGCAAGTGTTGCGTGCAGATTTGGTGATCTAAAGTGTTCATAAACAAATAATTAATTTACATTCGCCACATATATATCTATTTATTTTTTATTTGACTGAAAATAAATAAATATTGTTATGTCGCACGATGCCAGAACAATGTCACAATATTTTATATGATATGATACGATATTTTCTTCTGTCAAATCACTGGATGATTATGCTCAGATTAAACACCAAAATGGATCAGTCACCTCACGGGAAATATATGACAATTTCAGTTCCGAAACAAGCTGAACAGTTCATTGTACGTATAACATGAGCGAGATGGACTTTAGCCATGGGAAGAGAAGTTTTGTTCTTCACAGTGATCTGGATCAATCGGTTCTGGACTGTAACCTGTTCTCGGGAGTAGGTTGATTGAACGATTTTACGTTACTGGCGCGAACCAACATTGGAATATAAGCTCATTCAGTCCTCGTTCATTCTCATTCGGGTCTCGGTCAGCGGTTCTTTCCTAAACCAGTTTTGTTTGGTTAGATCATTGGATCTCGGCATCAGTAACGATTTGACCTTAACAGATCTCATTGAGCATCGTGATCCAGATATCTCGTTCACCTGTCAAATGAACGGGTCGTGAGAACGTCACATCTACACTAGCCCTGAACTGTCAACTGTCACTTCACAAATTCACTGCCACATTATAAGCACTCAATTATATTCCACGCTTTGATATTGATTCAATCATTCTTATAATAAGAGGGAACAGTGAGGTTCCCAAATGCTTTAAGGCAGTTCTCTGTGGTCTCTTGGCCACACAATGGTGCATTTATTATGATTGCCTTCTTCTGTCATCTAATAGTACAGTGATTCCCGATAGGGGTTTGCAAGTACTCGAAACTTTTGAGTATTTGATAGAGTATTTTATTACTCGAACTTGGCTCGAAGCTCCTAAAACTACTTGAAGTTCGATTGAGTATTTCACGAAATATCAGATTTACATCTTAACTTAGTTTTAAGATTAAAAAGTTTTATAAGTTATGAATAAAAAAGTACGCTTTCTTGTGTTTTATTTTACCCTTAATCATACGTTAACAGTTTGGTACACGTATTTATGAACTAAACAATACGCCTAAGAGTAGGTAGTACACGACGACAGTCAAATGAACTAGTCGACGTAGTGAACTAAGCGACTTTAAAATTTATTTTTAGTAAAACTGCATAGTTATTATTATCAATCGATTGAATTACAGTCTTTGTCATCCAGATTTTCAAATTTGATTATATAATTCACAGCTTATTACCGGTTAGTTATAACCTTGCTATTACTGAATTAAACACCTACAGAATACAGATCCACTCTTTTGGCGTCTACACAATCAATTTTTTGTTGAGAGGAGGCAATTCTGAAAGCAAATGACTGCATTTGATGATGACACCTGAATTTTAGCATCAGTTTGGTTGAATGCAGCTTTTGCCAACAAGCTTCGCTACGTTTTCGTGGTACACTTTGAACTGAACCGCTAGATAAACATATCAGCCGGCTATGAAACAGTATAATTGGCTTGCATAGAAAATCTGATCTGTGATATGAGTGAACAGATTAAATCTTTATAATCCACGTTGTTTCAATTAATAATATACTTTCTTAGTTCCTTTCATCATATTAGTTATGAAAAAAGGAAAAAGGTTAATCAAAACAATGCCACATAAAAATATCAGAAGGCAGGAAGTGAAAAGTTTTATTTATCAAATTTTACAGTTACAAACAAGAAATCAAAATTATTGTGTTCAGTTTAGATGCATATATTTACGAATCTGGCAAAACTTAACATAGGCTTAGGATGGCGTCTGCCTTTTACAGTTGTCTTGGGTGAACAGGAAATCCTTCTGTAAATACTCGCTCGAAAATACTCGATACTCAAAAAAATGCCAACTACTCGACTCGAACTCAAAAATCACTACTTGCACACCCCTAATTCCCGGTAATCCGAAATAATTGGGACTGAACCCATTTCGGATTACCAAATTTTTCAAACTAAAAAGTTTTTCTGAAAATGCTCTTTTGATAAAACATAACATAAATACAAGTGGAAATCGATCCCAGCCCCAGCACTACTTGATTCCATTGCATTCGCCACTAGGCCATGTAATCAGCTGACAGAAGTTGAGTGTATATTTCTAGCGTTCTCATGCTACCTCAGACAGCACTATTCCCAATTTCCACTGTCAGGATGTCGGTATTTTATCAACAGTTCGAACTTGTGTGTTAACGTCTCAGTTTTGTTGTAATCCATACAGATGCTCCGGTTGCATTTGATCTCATATGACGCTACGTAGAGCAACATCCCGACGCAACCCCAGTGGCTAACATGTTTTGAGATGCTGGCGTAATTTAGTTTTGAGGGATAGGAATTCTTCTTTAAAGCAAAGAAATTTAACTGTTATTTCCAAAACAAAATAATATTTGAAAAGTGTATTAACAGTTAAATACTTGAAATAATATTTTCTTGTAAATTTTAGTTATAAAGTAGTGGTTCTTACAGTAACTGCATTTTAATTTTTGTAAATCTTGTGTCAATTTCTGTTTCCGATTAAGCAGATTTTTGGATTAGCAGGACTGTACTGTATTTATTATTTGTACTGAATTTAGCTCTCCGAAGATCTAAATCAAAAATGGTTTGTAAATTAATCAAAAAAATATTAGGCATTTCAGTGCTACTTCTTTGAGAATATAGTTTGAATTTTCTCTTAAAATAAATTAACAGATTAATTTTGTTTTTAAAGTTGATTTATTGATTAAATGAATTTTTTAGCATTAAAGATGAAGGGGAAAATAATATATCTTGTTCATTTTATAATTTACACTGTAGCTATTGTAACTGTACTTATTTATTCATTCTTAATACAGAATACAGAAAACTTTATTCATGTTCATCAAGAACAGAATGGTGTCAGTTAAACGTAAGAGATAGAAGTATTAATAATACAGTATGTTCATAGAACAAATCATAACTAAACTGAATAACAATGTTCAGTATACAAGCACAGAGTTTTAAATCACTGCAAGTTGTCAATAGTTGGCTTGTCCCCTTGTACACTTTAGGTACTCGTTAATGGTGTAGATGGATCTTGCCATTAGCCAGCTTCGTAGTGAAGTTTTCAGTTTTTTAGCATCTTAAGTCTTCAGGTCTTCTGGAAGTGCATTAAACAGTCTCGCCCCAGAGTAAGATGGCTTTTTTCAAATAGGGCTTTTCTGTGTGTTGGTATGCTGAAGTCATTATCATGTCGGGTTTGTCGTCCGTGAATGTCTTTGTTTCGTGGTAGGTCAAGCTTAGCGGCATGCAAGATTATTTCAAGAATGTAAAGAGATGCAACTGTCAATATGCTGAGGGTTTTAAATGCTTCACGGCAACTGTCTCTAGTCTGTAGGTTGGCCATAAATCTTACAGCCTTCTTTTGGAAGACCATAATCTGTTGGAGGTTCTCACAAGAGGAGCCTCCCCAGAGGATTATCCCATATCTTACTCGAGATTCAAATAAAGCATGATACGTCATCCTAATTGCCTCAAATGTACTGATAGACTTCACTCTTTTAAGGCAAAAAAAAAGCTGTGCTTAGCTGGTTACACAGATTTTCACTGTGAATATTCCAAGAAAGTCAGTCATCTAGTGTCATTCCAAGATACTTTGTCCACTCCACAATTTGCAGGTATGGAACCGCACTGACGTCGCCCTTGTGGCATCCCAACACGAGCTGCTTGGTTTTACTTTCATTAAAAACAAGATCGTTTTCCATGCAGTATTGTTGAGCCATGCTGACTGAGATTTGAGTACTAATCTCGAGCTTCTCTGTAGTTTTGTAGCTGGACACGAGAACTGTGTCATCAGCGTACATTATTGGGTAGCCGTAGGGATCCACGTATCGTGGAAGATCTGCGGTGAATAGCACAAAGAGCACTGGACTAACACTGAACCCTGAAGCACACCTCGTGTTGTCATTAGTGGGGAAGATGTTCCAGTCACCGAGAGTCCATTAAAGGAATGATTGATTACTACAATTTGCTGTTGTCTACTCAGGTAACTCTCAAACCATCTTAGGGCTAAGTGTCGAATTCCTAGAGATCTCATTTTTGTTAGGATAAGAGTATGATCAAGACAATCAAAAGCCTTGCTAAAGTCGAGGAAAGTACTAGTTATCGTGTTCCTCGCATCAGTGTTGTCAACTACATTCAATTAAATCAGTCAAGGCAGTTAATGTTGATTTTTTGGCAAGACAACCATGCTGTCTCTCTGGAAGTAGGTTATTAGTGGCGAGATGGTGTAGGAGCCTGGATAGAACAATCCTTTCAATTACTTTAGAGACTGTTGGAACCAAGGAAATGGGTCTGTAATTTTCTACCACATGTCTACTTCCTTGTTTGTGGAGCGGGTAGATTTTAGCAGTTTTCATTTTTGAAGGAAAGGTACCTTGTGTCAGGGATTTATTTATAACATTGACTATAGCATAGCTTAGTTCAAACTGACAGAATTTTAGAATTTTGGATGATATTTCGTCAATTCCAGCTGAAGAGGACAGTTTTAAAGAGCTAATTGCCTCAAGAACTTCTTCAGAGTTTGTAGGCCTCAGCTGCATTAGGAAATCCACCTTAAGTTCTTGAGGTACAGGAGATGTTCTTTTTGTCTGAGAGTTGTTCTGTTTCAAAGTCTCTTCAGCAATACCGACAAAATATTTATTGAAGATATTTGCTATTTTACAAATGTTGTGCGTTGTATGGTCTCCTTTTCTGATCTGCCAAGTGGAGTCATGGGATTTATTTTTTGAAGATCTCTCCCTGTTTATTGTTTTCCAAATGGCTTTGCTTTTGTTACTAGCTTGGCTGATTTGCGCTTTGTTGGTTTTCCTTCTTATTTCCTTTAACTTCAGATTGTATGTTTTCTTTTTTGTATTGACTGCTGCCTTGTCTTTTTCACAATTACTTAAAATATACCTTTCTTGCGCCTCAAGGAACTTCCGTCTTAGATAATTTGTGCTAGGATAAAGGATCTCCAGCTCCCTGTGGTTATTGGGTTTGTTTCTTGTTTTAGTCATAGGGCAAGCAATGTCAGGAGCTGATATCAAAGTGGAAATTAAATGTGAGTAGGCTGTCTCCACATCTGCAGCTTGGTACACTCTGTCCCAGCTCTGAAGGGAAAGCAAATCTCTAAAACAGTCAAGGTTTTGAGTGTTAAAATGTCTTCTGGTTGATATTGTTGCTTTGGAACATGAAGATATAATGTCCAGGGTTGTTGTTTGTCCTGTATGGTCTGAGAGCCCCGTCAGAATTATATCAAAATTCATGGAGTTGTGGTCGAGGTTGGTACAAACTACGTCAATCGATGAGAATGAGGTGCTGGTGATTCTGGTAGGAGGTAGATCAAGTCTTGTAATGTTAAAAGAGGTAAGTAACTCATTCAGAGTTGTATTCTCTCTATGCTTAGAGTCATCTAGGCTGTCAATATTAAGATCTCCCACTACGCAGATCCCACTGTTCCCTGACGGAACGTTATCCAAGAGATCAGACAACAGAGCGAGAGCTTGGTCTAAAGATGCTCTCGGGGGGGCGGTAGACACCAATGATGTAAAGGTCTCTTTTATTCTCTACCTTAATTTTTACAGCTGCAAATTCACAGACCAGCTGTATGCTTGAGACCTCCAAATCGACACATTCCATATTGTAGCCTAGCTTGTTGTTTTTAAAGATGGCTACTCCTCCTTTAATATGAAACTCTCTTCCATATGATGCAAAAAAAGTCTGTGAGTACTACTACGTCTGGGTTTTGAAGAGTTGATGAAATGAGTTAATCTTTCAATTTTGTTGCTAATTCTGTCGATGTTTTGGTGGAAAATTGTTAATTTTTTGTTGGATTGGTTTCTCTGGGACGTATTTCTTGATCCTGTTTTGGCTTGGTGTGGCCTAAAAAAACCCTGCTGTTGCATTTGGACAGGAGTTGGAAGCTGGTGTTGGGCATGAACTTGAGATAAATCAGCCGGCAGCATGAGATGTGTTGTTGGCTTCATTGTTGACTTTAGTGCAGTTGTAATGCTTTGACATGTGCATTTTATAAAAGTCAATATTGTTTTGGAAGAAATCTTCATAGCTTTCCGTCTTCGATTTTATTTTAGCGTTTAAGAGTGGGGATGGAGTTATATTGGAATTAGCTTGGTGCGCATTTCCAGAGACTTTCTTCCCTGCTTTAGCCATTTGGAGAGAAACACTGTAGAGATTATTCTTCCTGGTCCCAGGATTCTGTTTTTTAGTCGGTTTGACATGCTCCTGTAGTTCTGTGGCTATTGTGCACCGTTTTGGTTTTGGTCAATAAGGGAGTCTGTTTTTTAGTACAGGTTTGGCAGGCTCCTGTGGTTTTATTGTTGTGCAATGTCTTAGGTGTGGTCAAACTGTTGTCACGATGAGCCAAGGGCTCTTTGTCCTCCTGGCTGCTAGAAGTATTCAGAAGTGTACTGTTCGTGGTTAGAATGTTGTTAGGCTGAGTCAAGTACTCTGTGTCTTCATAATCACTAGAGCTAGTCGACAGTTCTTCTTGGAGAGTACGCCCAAGGTAGATAAATGGCAGTTCACTGTCGTTTGGTGGCAAAGTGATTAGTTTTTTATTTTGGTTTGGAGAGTAAGATTTATTTATTCTGTGGGTTTTTATTTTTTCAAAAAAAGATGAAATGTAAGTCTTGGTCTTTGATTCCTGTTTTGTGAGTTTTTGGAGGAGTACTTTTAATTCTTTCTTTATTGCTGTTTTCTGAAACCATGAGACACATTTCTTCTCTGAGTTTTTGTTCATTTTCTGATAGCATGTCCAGAGTGAGTTTGCTCTAATTCATCTATTTTATTGGATTTATGATTTAATTTGGTTTGGAGTGTTTGAATTTTATTGATAAAGTAGTTGTGTTCCGTTTCTGCTTGTTGGATAAGCTCCTCTCTTAAGGTCTTTTCCTCTTCCCTTTTTTGGTCAATGTAGAACGCTTCTTGAACAAGCTCTTTATTTTTTTCTTTCAAGATTCTTATAGTTTCTTCTTTTTTGCTTAGTTGATCTTCCAGCTCCAGGATAATTTTAGGGTTATTCTGAAAGTTCTCGAAGTTCTGTGTTAGTTTTAAGTTTTCTGTATATGCAGTGTGTAGTTCTTCTTTGAGCTGGAAGTTCTCTAAAAGCAGTGCATTGCCTGCCTCAGCTGCAAGGGACAGGGAGGTCTTCAGATCCAGTTCTTCAACATTGTCATAATCATCAATCTTATCTTGTATAGTTTTTACACAGCCAGCCGGTCTGCTATATTGCTCAGCATCTCTTAGGGCAGAATTAAATTTTTTATTCCTACAGTTGTCAGTTTTTAACTGTCCAAATTTTGACTTGTTCTCTTCGTAGGGGAAAATGTCAGCTTCCTTAACAGTGGTGTGGTCATAGCTACCAAAGAATCTGACAAGATATTTCAAGGCTTTGCCAGAGTCAGACCCACCCACAATACTGTCTACTACAGCTGGCCAAGGAGCATATCCTTTTACTTTGGCAAATACTTTAAGCCCAGTTTCAAATTTAGTCAATGACGTTTTGTATTCAGTTTTTAAAAGTTTGACTGTTTCTTTATGTCAGAAGTCTTGAATGTCAGAGATGTAATTAGTTCAGTTTTTAAAAGTTTGACTGTTTCTTTATGTCAGAATTTTTTAAGGTCATATGTGAAATTAATTCAGTTTTTAAAAGATTGACTGTTTCTTTATACCCGAAGTCTTGAGGCAGCAGCAGTTGTTGAGGTAGTCTCTGTATGAATGTTGGCGAGCTGTAACGATTCAGCACAGGTGTCAGGTTGGCTGTGAGCTCTGTGTAGTTAGTAGCTGTGATTCTCTTCTATTAAATTAATAGGTCAACAGCTGACATATGTCATATTCCAATTGTTATGTGTTGGAAGTTATGAGTTGGATCTGACATCAGTAATCACTTGTTATTTATTAATTTTAATTATTAGTTTCATTAAAGTAAGATTAACATTAAATTCTTGAGTCTTGTTAGTTTCTTTTCAATTCTTTGATATTTGCTTAAAAGATTGTCTTGAATGAAAAATTGCCTTGCTTATTGAGTTGGATTCTTGAGTGACAAGTAATAATATTGGAATATGAGTATAAATCTACTCAACTCATGTAAATATTTTTGAGTAAGTATAGGTGTTAGACTTACAGTTTTAATTTTTTATGTGGTTTAGAAGGGATTTGTTGGTTTACCTGTTAAAACTCACTTAAGTATGGAGAGCACTTTCACTATGATTGTTGAAGGTCCGCCATCTTAGGTCACTAATGATCAAGATATGGGGAAATATTGATTTAAAATAAGTGTTACGAGTGTAGATGAGCTAGTGTAGTCATTGTTACAATACAAACTAAGGCCGGATATTCCTTAGAAAGTATCATTAATTAACAGCTCGATGACAAATAAACAATTAGTGGTTATGAGCTGTCTCTCTAAAAATTTGTTACAACTAATTGGGATTGAACCGAGAACCTTAAGGGTATGAAGCTGGGCTTTAAGCAACTATGCTACCAACTAACTACAGTACCTAGCAATTATGACTTATTTAATTATACTGCTAAAATATTAACAAGCAAATTAAGTTAAGTGGTTTGTTAATTATAAGAAGCAGTGTCAAAAAAATTGGTGGATATTTATGATGGATAGAATGTATACTATAAACTTATCTAAAGACTTACCCCATTAAGGTAGTTCGACGTGCCAGGCACGTCCGGTTTCCGCGGGACCGGGTGCCGTCTGACGTGCCCAGCACGTCGCAAGTTTTAATGACGCAGTTGTGATCGTAGTTGCTAGGTTTTCGAACAGATAGTGCTGGATTGCTGTTCCGTGACATTTAAGAATTAAATGCCTTTGATTTTGTTGTTGTCCACAGAATATACATGGTTCAATCAGCTGTTATTTGTTTTATTGTTTGGCAGTGGCCAGTTTGTTTTCGTCTGCTCGCGAAGTTGTTTTAGGTATGTTCGTTGTGAATGTAATAATTGCGGTTGTGATATGAATTGGAAAAGATTGCGTGATTCAGAATTTGATTTATATTTGGATAGTGATTACTAGTTTGGTTCAAGTGGTAGTGAAAACTCTGATAGTGAAGACGATGTAATAATTCCCTGGTGTATGAGTTCGCATATCCATAATTCTGAATAAGACGACGAGAGTGATGCTGACGAAATTGAATCAAATGTTCCTGAAAGTATTTTGTGTTGTAAATAGTGTTTTTTTTATATAAATATAGTTTTTCAAGATAATAAATTGTTGCTGTAAGACACCATTATTGAAATGTCCATAACAACAGCTTTGCTACATTAGAAACAATGAAAATCAGCCACAGTAGCCTACATTTTATTTCTTATTTTTTTTAGATAAACTGTATTTCAAAATATATGTTATCGTAATTTTTTATGTACAAAAATAGATCTACTTTCATAAAATAAATGGTTTGTTCGTATAAAAAAATATTTAAAATAAAAAAAATTAGTCTACTTTTGAAATTTTAAAACTAAATTTGTTATTATAAATTTATTAATAATACCAAACAAACAAATATTTACTATAGAAAGTTTAGGTATACATTTTATTACAGCAAATTCTATGAGAAAAACAATAAAGCAAGTTTCATTACTCTATCAATAACATAAAAAAAGTTATATCAGTTCTACTAAACTCTTACAATTTCACACATTTTAATTGCTGCCCACTAGAGCAACATAGCAAAAATAACTACTACCTCAATGGGTTAACCCTAGGAGTGTTGATCATAATTTTGTGTAGTGTCGCCAAATTTTCAGTGATTTGTAATACTTTTTTTAAAAATTCGCTGTATATTTATTATTAGCATTAGAAAGATGAAACTTGTATCATTTTTATTAGTAATAAATTAATTTTAATTATTGGTAATGGAAAAATTTTTAAAATTTTTAAAAAGTTTTTAAATATAATGTTATTTATAAAGTTTTTATAAAAATAGATTTTATAAGTAGATTGACGGTCATTTATGTATATAAAATTATGATATTAGAAAAAAACTGAGATATACAAGTTGTGCAGAATTTCATTCTGAACAAAAAAACATATAATTATATAGGCAAACATTTATACAACATATATTTATGAAGTAACAATAAATATGTTGCCTAGCAACGAATATGCCAACTTTAGCATGCATAATTTATAATATGTTCAAATTATATAATTTACAATAAAACCAATATATTTTTAATTTAATTATATATTGGTTAAAATAATGGTTAAAATTTAAAAATATATTGGTTTTATTGTAAATTATATAATTTGAACATATTATAAATTGACCAATATCAACTCTCAACTTCACTACATAATTATAATGTTTATAAACGACACGGATCACCCATGATAACTAATAATATACAAACTATAATACACAAACACTAAAAGTCACACAAAGCATAACACAACACATCAACAAACATAAACAACTGCCGGCTTTGTATGGCAACTGGCGAGTTGATTGACAGATGACAACGGAAAAGTAAACAAAGAATTATTTCTGCCATTGTGCCTCATCTGACAGTCATAGAGCAAAACCAAAGACATGTAAACAAACACTGATTCACGGCCTTTCAAATGATATATATTTGAGACGACTTTGACTTTTTTTCCCGACTGTGAGCGACATTAATCGAGTGAGCGCACATCGCCTCAAATTGAGGCGGTAACAGTTCACAAAAAAACCGATCGCCTCAATTTGAGGCGATCAACACTCCTAGGGTTAAAAGTTCAGGTCATTTGGAGAAAGTCAGGATCTGAGTGTGAATTAAGATATTATCAGGAGAAAACTTTTTTAGGTGAAATAAGCGTAGTTAAACAATTATTTTTTACCACTTTACTTTTCTTTCATAGGAGAAAAACAACCACACATTCTTTTTCAATATATGGTAATTGTTTTTATAGCATGGCATTATTTATATAGAAATAGCAGTGCACATTTTCCCAAGTTGGCCGCTTTAATAAGCCCTTAGATATTCCTAATATCTAATCCTTTCTTCTATGATAAATAAGTATTGTTTTATAGGCTATACATTTGTATCCTGTTTGAGCTAGTTTTTAAAATTTTTTAAATATATTGTTTACAGATATGGAGATCCGAGCTGCCACCATGTACTGCCATGGGTTACAGACTTCTCCTCTCACAACGGCGCAAATTGGCGAGATTTAACTCGCAGCAAGTTCCGTCTCAACAAAGGTGATAAACAACTAGATCTCACATATGAACTTCCTCCCTCAGCTAATGCAGCGCAGGTGCCAAAATTGTACCCTTTTTAGCATGAAGAAAAACAATGTTAATTGCTCCTAGTGCATATGCTTTGTTAAGAAAACTATTACTAATCAAATCAAACAACAAGAAGAATGTCACTTGCAATTTAGGTTAATAGTATAATAAACATTCTTTTAATTAATATAACATACAAAAGACAATATATTAAAATAAAATTATGTTAATAACTGTATAATTTACCTAGAAAACATGATATTAAACAAGATGTTAATTTTTTCACGTTACCTTTACATAGACACAAAACAACTACATTTTAATAAACATCATTCCAATACCTACATAAATTATATAGAAAATCTGATACTGAATAAGGAGGTACTTTTATAATATAACGATTAGTTATTGAAATGTTAGGTCAAAGGGTACTAGTCAATACCACTGTACGTGTATAGGTGGGTGGGTGGGTCAATACCCCTGTAAGTGTATGGGTGGGCAGGTGGGTAAATTGGAGAGATAGGACATCAGCAAACTTACCTTAGGAGACAAGTTCACTAACACCACAGTAGTAGTAACGAATACAAATACTAAATAATCACATCATCACAAATGTTCTGTACCATTGGCACTTTCTTCAGGCGAGTAGAGAGAGATGGACTCATTCTCTCAGTTAATGTGTGAGTAAATACTAACTTAAATGCATACCAACTACGACTTTAATGATTAGATAAGGCACTTTTATATTAATGTGATGGTATAGAAGGAACCACGGAGGTAAGGGTAAACAAGTGTAGAGAACCACCCCGTAGCGAAGCGAGGGCTGACTTGTACAAATGTATAGGTAATGGCATATTCTTTTATCACAATCACATTTTACTCCATGGAAGTTAAAAATACATATAGTTTTTAATAGTTTACTATTTAACATTTTCAGCATTTAATTTCTTTGGGTGCTTTAACAGGTTCCCCACCATATCTCAGACGTGCTATCTGAAATCACCTACTATGTGTACTTAGCTCGTGTGACACAGCGCTCGGTGCTGTGCCGCTACGTCAGACCTCAGTGGGTCCCAGCTGAGTACCCTACTTCCATACAACGGCTGCAGCAGTGGACACCCGATGAATGCATTCCAGAATTTTTTACAGACCCCAGTGTCTTCAAGGTGGGACAATGTCATATTTTTACTATTTACTTGGTGGCAATTAATTACTTGAAAAAAATTTTTGTTACAACATTTTTAATTATCTCTTTGTTAATTTAATATAGCTAGATTTATGGGAAAGTACACATGTAAATTTTAATGAACAGGAATTTTTCATTTCTGATAACTAAGTTTGTATACTGTTATCAAACTGAAGCATGGTTGAAAAATACTGTAAAATTAACCAGAAAATGATAATTGAATGAATTGATTATGAACCCTATTGTCAATGTATAAACAAGTAATGAAAGGAAAGAAAAGCAGAATACCTGATAAACTTGGTTGACTGGTACACTGTAGAAAGAGACATCACAAAGAATTGGATAGTGAAATATTTCGAGGCCATTGGCTACTACTGAAATCCTAGGCCTAGTGCCTAAATGTAACCTGCAATGTATAAACAAGAAATATTAAATTGAATAGTATTTTCCATGGATGCATTTTATTTCACTCTGACATATATCCTGAAATGTTTAAATATTAAAATATAAAACCTAGCACATTTATAAAAAGTTAATGACAAAGAAGTGATAAGCATGACTCATTCTTCAGTAATGTCTGTAATAATTTTGTAAGCAACATTATTTAAACTAATTTGAAAACCAGTCTTTGCCTTAAATTCAGTAATAACTGGATATCCAAGTCAAAGAATTCGACTTTTCTCTGGCCAGATCAGCACAGTCGGGACAATTACAGCATAAATGTAACTGTCACAATCACAAATTACTGTCCCCTAAAAGCAACTGATTGAAAATTACTTTATAGAAGTAGTAAATGATTACAATTACTTGATAGATTAAGTAACAAATTACAAACTATGGCAACATTTTCTAGATACAGGAATAGAAAATAAAAATTGGTTTGATAGCATAAGAATTATATTTCTTTTAAACTATGTTAACAAACAAAATAAAACATAGGTCATATTTACTGTACAGTATCTATTTACACAATGAAATTCAAAATCTTATATTAATATAATTCATCTAAGAAGTAATCTCTAAAATTCAATGAGAGTTGAATCGAAGTAAATTACAAAAAAAAAAAAAAAAAACAATGCTGACATCGGTTGTTTTTACCAATCAGGAAGTAATAAAGAATGATTACAGATAAGAAAAAATAGGATTTCACTCATGGATTAATAAAAACTGAACAGTATTTGTTAATTCGGATTTCACTCATGGATTAATAAAAACTGAACAGTATTTGTTAATTCTAGGCAGGTGGGCAGTTGTTAATGGGGGAGAGTGCCAGTGGTGGAGAGTGGTCTAAGGTGTCTGTACAAAGTCACCGTAGAGTTAGTGATAGTGCTGGCTCGAATCCTGGCTTTAACTGTTAGTTTTTACGAGTAATATTCACCTTGTACTTTACTAGTTCTCCCCCTTACTCTGTCTGATAAGTTCCCAGCACAGATCAATAGGCTATGAGGAATAGATAGAATAAGGGTAAAAAGGAGATCCTCCTTAAAAAAAATAATTCCCACTGCTGTCTGATTATACGAGGCGTGTTTTTAAAGTAAGTACCGTTTTTAAATTACGCCGCTGCAGCGCTGCGGTCGCCATTTAGCGCATGCGCGCCATGTAGCCACATCTGTTGGGAAGCCACAGACGCCATTACGGAACCATCCGATCGAGTCTACATCTGTTTGCGTGATTTTAAAATGACTCCACCTATTGAGAATCCCGCCGACTGTAAAGTGTGTGCTGTAATACGGTTTCTCTGTGTTCAAGGCTTCAAAGCAGTTGAAATTCATCACCAAATCAGTGAAGTGTATGGTGAAAACATTATGAGTGATGGAATGTTTCGGAAATGGGTTAGGGCCTTTAAAGATGGCCGTACAAACTTTCATGATGAGGAACGAAGTGGGCGACCTTCCCGCCGACTGTAAAGTGCGTGCTGGAACTGCTTTGAAGTCTTGAACACAGAGAAACCGTATTACAGCACGCACTTTACAGTCGGCGGGATTCTCAATAGGTGGAGTCATTTTAAAATCACGCAAACAGATGTAGACTCGATCGGATGGTTCCGTAATGGCGTCTGTGGCTTCCCAACAGATGTGGCTACACGGCGCGCATGCACTGAACGGCGACTGCAGCGCTGCGGTGGCATAATTTAAAAACGGTACTTACTTTTAAAACACGCCTCGTATATTTATTCAATCTATAAAAATATTTTCTTTGTGTATTTTTAGAAACTCAGAAATTATGATTGAAAATTATATAAGTTCATATTAGGTTAGGTTAAAGGGCACTAGACCAGGAATTACTAAATTAAGAGAAATAGGACGTCAGCAAACTTAACTTAAAAGACAAGTCTACTAACACCACAAAAGTAGTAAACAAGTACAATAATGTCACATGTTGCAGACATTTTCTGTGGCACGACACTTTCCTAAGGAGAGTAGAGAGAAACTCATCTGCTATTGTGTTTGTTTACTTCTGCTGTGGTGTTAGTGGACTTGTCTTCATAAGTTTGCTGATGTTCTATCTCTCCTAATAAGTTTATATTAATAATTATTAAAATTCAGGAGTAGCTTGTGTCCAAATGGTTAATTAAAGTAAAATGTTAAGTATAATGATTTCCATTCACAGTGCTGATAACAAATATATTGGCCAACTAAAAACTTCCATTTTAAAATATTTATAATGTCATCTACAACCAATCACAATAAAAATGTAAAGTTCTTAAAAACTTTTTTTTAAAAAGTTCACAATAAAAACGTTCACTCATGAGTACATGAGTGAAAACGAAATGAACTTTTTGTATTTCCAAACAGTCTATTCATCCAGACTTGCCTGATCTTGAGTTACCTGCTTGGGCGTCGTCTGCAGAACAGCTGATTGCCCATCATCGTGCAGCCTTAGAGAGTAACTATGTCAGCGATCGGTTACACCACTGGATTGACCTCACTTTTGGATACAAGTAAGTATTAAAAGACTGTAACACTGTCGTTAGCTTAGCAAAGGTTGGTGCTTTCTGCCTTCATAGAATATAATTGTACATCTTGGTAATGCAAGTTATTTTTAAGGCATAAAGAAAGAGAGGTGAGCAGCATACCTGATAAAATGGTAAACAGGAGACAGACACAATCACAACAAAAAGAACAGAAAGTTAGTGAAGTATTTCAGGGCCATTGGCCTCTCCAGTTGACTGAAAAAAGGGCCACTATTTCACTATTTTTCTATTCTTTTTCTTGTGATTGTGTATGTCTCCTGTTTACCATTTTATCAGGTATGCTGCTGACTTGTCCTTATTTGCTAGAATCTTAGTAATAGGGTAAGAAACAGATTAAACGCCAATCAAACCAGTGTTTATCTCCAGTAATCAGTGACTTCAATCTCCAGATCAAAAGGGCGTGCAGGGTTGGGGCGTGTACATTATTCAACAAGTACAGTACCATTCATCAGTCCAGTTATGGCTCTGTGCACTCCACAGTCTGAAGCCTTAGCCACAACAACAAATAACATTAATAACCTTCAAACTGGCAAACTGCTTTTGCCCAATTCACTGACTGTTTATTTAAAATTTCCCCAGTAAATATCCCTCTACTGCAAACTGACTTATATGTTGAAAAAAGATCTTAAAGATATTATTTAAAGGATATAAGATGTAAAAAAAATATTGATTAGAGAGAGAATTATTGGTAATGTGAATACATTTTTCCATAACTGCAAAAGAATTTGTTCTAAAATCTTGGTGTACAGGGTGTCCCAAGGAGAAACTTTCAGATCTTTTTCCTAATGTGAAACTAATTACAAAAATGTATATATACATAGATCTGGAACTGTGTAACAATAAAACTGACATCTAGAATATTTTATTATGAAATAAGTGTAACATGGGAATCGTTATTGTTTGAAACACAGAAGCAATAGTTACAGTAAAAGGAAGGTAAACTTAGTGACAAGATGGTAAGTTAATGGTCGTTGGTAATTAATATTGGTTTGAATTTTTCAAATCACCTGTCACAAGTGAAGTAAGCTGTTCATTTCCACACTCCGCTCAGATAGAATGATGTCATTTGTGGAATATAAAACAAGGTGTTGGAAAATCATAGATCTTAGATATTGTTTTACTAGTTTAAACACAGCTTAATATTTTTATCAAATTCACATTTTAAAAGTTTTTAATAGTTAACATATTTTTTCGCAATATTATAAAGTATGTTTAGTTAGCAAGAGGTTAATCTGTATTGCCAATTTTACGAATGTTTTGGTTTAGTTAAAACTTATTTTTTTTAACTTTATATCTGTCTATTATTGGCTTATTTTATATCATTCTGTTCAGAATTAAATTCTCAATCATTTTTGTCCACCAATTAAATGTGTTTGTTAATCATTTAGCCAAGTTAATGTACTTCAAGCCTAAACATAACATATTTTTGACACTGAGTTTTGCTCATTTTGTCAGATATCTAAACAATTACTGTGGTTACAGGTACGGTACTATTTTATTACACTAAGGCTACAATCAAAAGGAGGAACTGAAATTGGGGAAAAATCATTTACCATCTGTAAATCGTTAACGACACGTTTTTAGTCCTCTCTTTATATGACATTTTTTCATTAGTTTTAAATGAAGAACAAGATCTGAAAGTTTCTCTGTAGGCACCCTGTATATTTAAAATTCCAATATAGCTTAAATATAATAAATTTATTATAATCATAGAAAACATATATGTTATTTGACAAATCTAAACTTCCTCTAGTTTGGTCACCTCAGGGCATGACTAAAGTGCAGGAGTTTGATACCCTGTTAAATGTTGTGTTCATTTTAAAAACACTTTAAGCATGGAAATCTCCAACAAATGTACCAATATCAACCAAATACACTTTTATTCTCACTCATCTATTATTCTCAAACTTTTAACTGTACAGAAAATTGTTTGCACAGGCTATCTGGACAGGCTGCGGTGAAGAGCAAGAATGTCTGTCTGCAGTTAGTAGATGGGCATACAGGCTTGGTCGACTGCGGTGTGGTGCAGCTGTTTTCAGTCCCCCATCCCCAGAGAGCTACCCCCTCACCATACTGGGGTGTAACACCACCTCGAATACACCACCGTGACCGGAGAAGTTAGTAATTGTATACAAGGTGTCTCAAAAATGATGTCCAACACTATTTTCATATATTTTTAGATCCGACACCTAATTTGGAGCAAAAATTTAAGGATACATTTTTTTTATTTCTTTCCATTTAGTGTCTCTTTTCGTGTTCTGTACAAAAAAAAATACAATCAAAATGACTTGAATTATTGCACATTTCTTTACAACCCCAATACTAAACACAAAACAAAAAATAGCCATTGAGTTTTCCCTAACCATTTGAAAATGGTGGCCATTTAAAACTTTTAACTGCAAATATTTTGTAAACTTAAAACTGTTTAAACATTTTTAACTGCCACTATTACAAAATGGCTGAATATGACTGGTTTTGACTCTTTAGTAAGTTATTCGGTCAAACTGTTTCTGAATTGTTGGGTTTTTGTAAAAAAGACAGATAGACACTAAACAAAGCAGAATTTGGAAAAAATTTACCCATAATGTTATTCTCTAAATTAGGCATATAATCTGTAAGTTAATTGCCAGGACATCTCTTTTATGGAACCCTATTTATGTTGCTTTTACGTTTTAATTAAAACAAAGCTTTCTTTGTTTCATGAGTCAACATTTGACAATTTGCACCCATGTAGATTCATTTCCATACAAAACATAGTTTGACACTATCAGTTTGTAGGCAAAAGCTATGTTTTTTAAAACATTTAATAGTAACTAACAATTAAGATATTAATGTTTACTGTCAAGCCAGAAAATAAGGTTATGAGTTCTTTGCTTCATTTTACATATATTGTGTTATGACCCACCTACCTACGGTATGATAGAGATGTGTGTATTCACTATTACAGTATCACTATACATGAATGGGTGGGTGGGTCTATACCACAATTTGTTTTATACTTTTTTGTGTTTATTGCAATATAGTGGAAAAAATAAAATTGGATTTGATTTGAAAAGAGGTTATCTCTTATGGTACAAATCTTGGCTTCAACCGATTCCCCATCAATGTTGCACATATTTAATGAAGAAACGAAACATACAGAATCATTTGAATTTATAACTATTGCAAATTTTTACTGGAAAACTAACAGAAAACAAAAAAAATAATTCCTAGTCAAAAAGCATGCATTAATTTGTTGGAATGTCTATTAATCCAAAATAGATGGATGAAGATTGTAAGGTAACCTAATACTAGCCAAAGTACCGACATTGGCACTAGCTGATAAAATATTTCACGAAAATTTCATGCATTGATTTAAGTTCTGAGAAGGAAGAACACTTATGGTGTATTAGCCAATATATCAGCAAAATTCAAGTTATCCGTACTTGAATTTTGTGAGAGACAAAGCTTGAAAGGAGGGTGTTAAGATTTGCAAAGGGGAGACAACTCAACAGAGGGAATATGTGTAATGCAACTTCTGAAGTCTGCATTGTTAAGCTTGAAGTACCTGAGAGTCGAAGGAAACAGCAGGTCTGTTAGTGTAATACTAATGAGAATGCTTCCCCCATCACAACAAAGTAGCTGAAAAGCTGTCCATGCTTTCTAGGCCAAGCATTGTCTCTCGTCATACAACTCATAAATGAGGCAGTTGTATTCAATCTTAGATCTAGACTTAAACTCTTAGAGTGCTATGTATTCTGGTTTTTTTTAATGCAAATATTTTTTCCTCAAGATCTAGCTGTAATTTTCCTTGAAAAGGCTGGGAAATAAAAAGGGCACTGTCAGTGTTCGACTACTTTGTATTCCAGCACCTGTCAAACCTGTTGTCACCATTCAACATTAGTTGCAGAGAAGTTTTCTTAATAAATAAGTGTATTAATGTAGTATTTTTACATTCCTGCACCTCTACAATCCTACATGTGTTGATTTCATAGCATGCGCATGATTTACATGTTAAAACATGATTTTTTTGGTTATTAAACATGCCTTGAATTGACATCCAAAATTTAAAATTTCTAGTCGTTGTAAATGATTGTACAAAAAGAGAAGAGATAGCAAATAGAATATGAAAGAGTGTGCAGTTTTTATTCTTGTAAAGAAAATATAATGGAATTGGTAAGGAAACAAATATATTGATGTACAAAATGTATTATCAAACAACCATATTATTTGGAGTAGAAACTTAGGCATGGATTTGAGCAGAATACAGGCAGTAGAAATGATATTTTTAAGAGGAATAGAGAAGATTGGCAGAAGAGATAGAATAAAGAATGAAATAAGCAGAGAAAGGTTGAAAATGATATCGCTACAAGAGACAATGGAAAGAAAAGAGATACATTGTATGGGGCATAGGTTGCCTAGGATAGCAGGAAGGCAAGTGGAGAAAGATGAAATCTGAAGGAATAGACAAAAGTGGAGGAGAGTTGTGGGGCAACCCTTGAAAACAGAAACGTCAATAGATGATGATAAATTATGGTATAGCAAAATATATCGTGTCAAGACTATATACTATTTGATAGCGTAAAAAATGCAAAATGATTATATCTCTCACTTCGTGAGGCCTATTCTGGAATGAAATATCTTGCTCTTTTATAGAATTTTCATGTATAATTATATTTTTTCTTTTTGGCACTCAGCTCCAAACTGCAGACTGGACGTGAAGGGTTAAGATCCTTTGTGTGGCCACAACTGTCCCATCACTGTGTCCTAGGTTCATATATCTTTAGCCAGAGTTTGTATGAGGATTCTACTGCCATTTTTGACGCTCTTTTCAAGAAGGAGTTTATATTTTTCCCTTCGAGACCAATATCTTTCAAAAACAAATACAGTGACTTGGCAGTCAGGCCCCTAGCACCAATTTTAACTACATATAACTAGCATTTGTTTCTTTTCATCTCTAAGTTGGCGCAAATATCAGTATACTTATTAAGTTTATATTTATGCTGTCTAGGAATGTTTGTATTCAGTGGTAGAGTCAATTCAATGAGAAGAGCACTTTCATGTGATTTAGACCATACTGCTAAGTCAGGGCATAGGACTGCAAGATATGTAGGAAACTCATAATGTCAATTTCGCTTGTCTGAACCAAATCCAGTCCCTGCTCTTCTCAAAGATTGATGGTTCATATTTCAAATGACTTCAAAAAGTCCTTACCTTTTTTGCCATAAGTCTACATATTAGAGCTGATTAACATTCTTGCTAGCCTATGCTTTAAGAAGTAGGCTACTATATAGTGGATTATAATTTCTGTTTATAAATAAATATAATGTCAAGTTCGTTCAAGCAAAAAGACATTTAGATTTAATCAATAAATTATTCATGAAATAACAGTGAATTGATTATCATTTAACAGGTTGACTGCCAGAGTATTTTTTTAGGAACCGTAGCTCCAGGCCACGAACCTTTTTCCCATATACCTGTTATATATTATGTTTTTCTTGCTTCTTAGCCAAATTCTAGCCTAAATGTGTGTAAAAAACTCAATATTTAACAAATACCCAAAAGTGGGTCTCATGGCCTGGTGGAGTAACTAATAAAATTGTACCTGTACTGTACCGGGTCTTGGACCGGTACAGTTTCGTTTTTTCGTTGTTGTCTGCCAGGCTGCCTGAGTTTCGCTTTTGCCTTGCGTTTCGTGTACTTGGTGGCCGTTGGCCCAGTTCCGTTTCGTTCCGTGTTCCAGCAGTTTCGGTCAAGTTGGCCTGTCTGTTCACTTGTTCACTGCAGCCGTTCGTCACGAGAATATGTTAGGCTAAGGTTCCCAAAACGTAAGTGTTCTTTTGTAAGTTTTAATATCTAATCACCCTTTTGGTGAAAATACTTTTGTTTAAATAATATTAATCGGGCTTATTGGTGTTTTCAGGGTTTTGTCTAATTTGTGTTCTTTGTCTAGATGTATCTCAGACTAGGTTAAAGCCATGTGCTTCCATGTTACTTTTACCGTTAATGCTTTTTATATCTGCCTTTATTTTCCATTGTAATTCTGTATAATGTTTATTGAGCCTTTTTACAGTTGTAGTTGCCGATTTACCATATTTTTTTTTGTTCGTTGCCAATAACCTAGCCTAGCTGTACTCTTTGATTTTCATGTTATAACCTATTGCTCATGTATCCATATCCTAGTTTTCAGTTTGTCTTTTTTAGTTCATATACGCAATTTTGCTTTGGTAATTTGTTAACTTGTAATTGGTTAAATTGTAAGTTGTTAAATATTCCATAGCCTAAAGTTAATCTTTCACTGTCTTGTTGCTCCAATCATGTATAAGTTTGTCTCTTCATGTTAAGTTTGGCGAAATCATGCACACTTATATTTAGTTGTTATGTGTTATTTTGTAAAAGGGTTTGGCTGTTCTATTTTTAATTGCTGTGTTTGGACTTTCAGTCCAGGGTCCTCGAGTAGGACGTTTCTACCCTCGGCCTGCCGTCCGGGGATTTTCTACCATCTGCGCTGCCAGCCTGGCCTGAGGACCATGTATAGAGGCCATTGGTGACCCTTCTGCCCCAGCTACATCTTTGGGTATGAGTCTTCTGTCCTCAGGTCAGTGCTTTCTTTCTTATTTTCCCGGCGGCTGAGCTGGGGGTTTTTGATGGTGCATCGTTTAAAAGAAAAAAATAACAAGAAAAAAAACAAGTGCATTTAAAAAGAAAAAAAAAATTTGTAGAACTTTTTATGTGGCCTAGGCCTAAAACCTAAACTTTACAGTGGATTTATGAAACAGCCATGGGGGACTTATATGTTTTTTTATTATTAAAGGAATAAAAACTGTTGAAATATACCAAGAACTTTTAATGTTAAGATTTATTGTTATTTAGTTTAATTAGTTTATTTCTTGTTACATTTGTTTAGATTTTTATATTTGTTAGGTCCCCATTATTCAATCCTGTTATTATTTATTGATATGCTTAGGCCTAGTTATTGTTATTTATTTTTTGTTAAGTGTATTTGGGGGGGGATTTTGAAGTGAATTTTACTCGAACGGTACCGTGTTATATTTTCTTTTAAATTGTTTAATTTTTAAACTCACCAAAAGGGGATTATTGTGCTTTTAGTTAACTTAATTCGGAGCTGCCCCGGGATTCCGGCTTACTCCCGGGCCTCGGTGGAATCAAGGGATGTGGGCCAAATTGCCGGCTTAATTGATGATACCAAAATTTTTGTTTCCAGAAGTTTTCTAAATTTTCACTTTTATTTTGGGGTTATCTAAATTTGTTTCTTAATGGTCATTTTTATTTTGTTAATAATTTGTCTTACGTTTTGGGAGTCTCAGGCCAAACTGCAGATAGGCCAGGTAATTGTTCACTTTGGTATTTGTAGAGTTTGTGGTATTTATAGCGTTTGTTATTATTGTGTGTTAATTGGTTAATGTTAGTTATCTTGTCATTTATTTAAGTGGAATTTATATTGTGGCCTTCTGCCTATTTTATATTGTGGCCTTCTGCCGTTTTTGATTTATTGAATGTTTATTTTTCTTGCTTGCCTGGAAATAAAATTAGTTTTGCTCAGCTGCCGAGTGTTATTTCGACCCTCCAACTGCCACCCGTGATCCCATCGCTCGACTTGGTTTGAGCCATCCCCCGGTTGGCACGCTTTCCAGCTTTGGTGGGGGGGATGGGTCTCAGTACCCACGCGCCATGAGTCCGATTTTTGGGTCTCATTGAGACCCATTTTTGGGTCTCAAGGTTTAGGCTTTGAAAAGAAATTATGTACAAAGATACTCATACCAGTGTAAATAATGCTTTGGAATTGATAAAATAAAATTATAAATTAGGAATACTGAAGGATCAATCAACTATCCAGTAAGGTTAGTTCAGTGTAGGTTATAACTTAGAATCATCATAAAGCAAAATATTTTTTTAACAGCTGTTTTTCAGTGTAGCCAACATTTGAAAACTGAATAAAAACTGCAAGAAGTTACATGTCAACAAATATAGGCCTAATACATTCACGTATAAATAGGTTGTAAATTAGAACAGTTTGTAACTATAAAAACTATAGAAATTAAAATTATAGCAAATATTTAATCATCTACAAATTTACAACTTTGAAAAATCATAAGTCTGAAACCTGACATGATACTTTCAAACTACGCATAGCGAGATGTCTTGTGGCACCACGACTACATATTCCACCATTTAAAAGCATTGATATTGAGACCCAAAACGGGGCCACATAATATTTTGTGACAGTCTGCATGAGACCCACATCTGGGACTCATGGCGTAGGGTGACATCTTCGTGAGACCCATTTTCGGGTCTCATGGCAGTCAACCTGTTAATTGTACTTATCTGTTTTGAACTAGAACCTGCTAGTGATGAGGAAGAAGAAGGAGGACCCAGCAGTGGAGGGGAGGATAACAGTATTGCTCATGCGCCAGCACAATCGTCTCCTCTCGCTCTCCCACGTCTTCTTAGCAGATCACGCACCTCTTTACCGGTAAATAGCAGTGTCACTGTCTGGACTGTCAGAAACAGGCTACAACAAAAATTATGTTTCCATACAGCTTCATTATTTACGATTTATAAAGCATTAAGCCCATTTATTTACTGATGATAAAAGTATACTTGACATTAATCTTCTGCAATTTTAAAATCTTACTTGTGTGAGGTGTACTAGGACAATTATATGTTATGACCATTTTAATTGATTGCCCTGGCTAATGGGCTATTGATAAATAGTCCTTTCTGAGCCAAGTCGAACTCAGTAACAATGACTACACTCGTTCATCTACAGTTATCACACTCATTCACGCTTCATATTCACCCATATCTCTACAATCGGCGTCTTAAAAATGAAAAATGTTGATGGTTATTCTTTAGTCTTTGAAAGAGGACAATTTTTACTTAAACACTTTTTTTTTATAAAAAAAGGAGAGGTGTTTGGCTGTAGCCTGCTGTCCTTCCTCCACCCTGGGGTTAAGTCTGACTTTATTGCCAGGACATTTTCTATGAGATTCTTTCCATTCTGATAACTTCTTCTCAACACTTTTGGCCAATGTTAACACCTCAATCCTCCCGGCTTATGATTTATTTACAAATAAAAAAGGAGAGGCCTTTTTAATTTTAAATCTTTCTCTGTCCATTCTCTATACTGATCTGTGTAAAAAACTTGTTCAGACAAAGTAAGGTGAAAACCAGTACAGTACAAGATGAATATTACTGGTAAAATCTTCTATTCAGGGGCTGAACTCGAACTTGCGCAATCTCTACTCAAGCTCAAAGTCCTAATGCCTTACACCACTCAGCCATCGGCTCTCCTAATAAATTAATTAAAATTAAATCAAAGTAAAGCCAATATTAAAGGTGTGTCCTAAGAAAGTAACTTTTGTTGCAGACAAGTGGGTCTTTGACTCAAGGCACCATTGTTCTCCCCCACGACTATAACCCGGTGGCGCTGCTTGCATCAGTGGAAGCAGCACATGCTTTCACAGGCCCTGTGACCAGCCAGAGTGACTCGGAGGTCTGGACTGATTCCCTCAGTCAAGCCAAACAAGTTGTAGCCGCAGGACGCCATCAGGAGATGCAGGTAAACTGACACTTTTTCTTTAGTTATATGTAATTGAAAACACGTTTATGTACCATCTAGCTTAATTGACGACACTTACTAAGACATATTTGGTTTGTAGTCATTGGCCTCGTACTTGAATAAAGTGAAAGATGTGTTGAAAGAACATTTTTATAGAACAAATCATAAAATTGTATCTGTTAAGGATTTTTTTTATATGATAACCTATCTATATTATTTAAGTGCTATATAAATTGTTTATGTATGATAACCTATCTATATTATTTAAGTACTATATAAATTGTTTATGTTTTATGACCAGAATCATTTAAGAATGTGAATACTGAGAATAAAGTGAAAAATAAGAAATAAACCGATTATAAGATTTAAATTTGTTTTTAGTTTACCTGATTGATATGTGTCAATTTAATCTTCAAGGTAAAACAAATGACTTAATATTTGGTCATACTTTAAGTTTTTCTGATGATTGATGGTGTCATAAACTTTATATATCCATTAAAGTTTGTTTGCAATATAATGGTGAAAATAAATAGTTTTAGGGGCAAAAATTACATCATGCCTCTTTTAACACAGTTTAAAGAAGAAAAATAAAATCTAACTTGTTAACTCATAGGCCTACTTAAAAATAATGTTTCTCTTTTTCACTTAACTGAAAGGGTTTATTAAAATTAGTTTTCAACACTTATGTTTTAATAACTCCTGACTAGCATTAAACAATAATTAACTCTAGTGAGTTATAACTGGCTTTGTTAAGGGTTATTTTTAATGTATCGCAATATATTTAAGTTTTTACAGCACAGTTTTTTGTTTGTCAAGGTTCTTGGGTGCCTAATTGTTGAGATGTTCCTACCTAGCAAGTTTCGCCTGTATGACCAATCACCTCATTTCCTTCAGCGACTTTCTGTCTGTCGCTCCATACTCACCAATCACAGAGATTCAGTACCTCGTTGTGTTCGCTCCCTAGTTACACTTCTTCTTGATGGTAAGTAGATTCACTTAAGCTCAGTTCAACCTACAATATGGTCAAGTACTTAACTAAAGCATTGTCCTTAGTTTAGTATCTTTGATGTTATGAGCAGACTATTTTTGTTAAGCAGTTTACATCCTTATTCTTGGAAAGTTGAAACCTAATGAAAGCCTATGAAAAACAACAAATTATTCTCCTATATAAATTTGCACGTGGATTTGCTATTTAATCGTTTTAATATTAAACCTTAACCCTTTCCGATCAAAAGCTATCCTTGATACATAAAGCTAGCAGATTTTGTCTCCTCTCATCGAAAACCGTACTGGGCACAGCTAATGGATTACATCTCCAAACATTCGTAATGTGCTATGATCTGCTGTTAACAATTAGTACTATGTCAATAAAGCAGTTTTATTAAATAGCAGTACGAATTATGACAAATAATATTATTTTAACTGTGCATTTTAAGTTAACAGCTGATCATACTTAGCTTACGCTCATTCTGCCAGGTGGTACACATCGTTACTTGCGTTATTGTTTATCATGATAGTTTAGAACTGTTCATATTATTATTATTAAAATTTAGTTCAATAATAATATCGATGAGTTTGATTTGGTATTTAAGGATTGTAATTTGTGTGTACACTGTTTCAGTTAGTAAACAGGTGTTATATACCAATATAGGCTTTTAATGTATTTAAGGTTTGTAAAAGATGAAGATAAGTATGATTTTGTTGATGGCATTACAGCAAAATATTAACCTAAACTGACATTGTTAGGATAATTTTTAGTAGTGTTTTGTCAAATTATGACCTTATTGAAAAATAAGGCCTATAGCCCGGTTGAGAATATAACATTAAACAAAATTGTACCGCGTTTTTACTAACTTATAATGATGGACAATCATAAAAACTAGTTTCTGTATAAGATGTTAGTAGCCTCAGACTGTTTATTATTCTCTCAGTGGCTGTAGAATGTAAAAGTTTGACAACATTCCAATTTTCCTTTTAATTGTTTGGTAGTTTTTATTTTTATAAATACATATATGTAAATATATATATATATATATATATATATATATATATATATATATATAAAATAGCTGTAACAAAACTAAAGTTATAGTTAGTTTTCATTTAGTGGCTGCAAATAAATTAGAATTCAACTGAGAGTATGCACTTGGATAATAGGATGGGAAATTGTTGAAAAGTAAATTAATTGTATTAATTAGCCATAGTTGATGTTGAGAAATAAATGCCAAAAATACACACTTCATTGGTTTGTATAGATGCATGAAATAGTTAATGAATTGTTAATTAATTAATAAGACTGAACGAGACGTTTTTATCTTACTCTCCGCTTAATTTTATTAGTATGTATGAACATAGTATAGTATATTTTTATTATGTAGTCTTTTCTCCAAAATATATGTAAATAGATGTTGGAAATTCATGCCTTAATTTTCTAAAGTAATTCATTTTTTAACTTAATAAATTAATTTTAAAATGTACATTACTTAACTATATAGTGTTTATGTTCATAATTATTTTATATTTTACAACTAACCAGTTGGATTGTCCAGCTGAACTTACTGAGATGTCTAAAATAATTTGTTCAATGAATTAATACCACCGTACAAGTATGACTGGGTGGAAGGGTCATCACTACCATATACGTATAGCCTGTGAGGAGGTGGGTGTGATTCTACTGTGTAAATTAATATTCTAGTTCATTAACTTTCGTTTCACAGAATTCTAGGTTAAAACAGTATTGTAGAATAACTAAAAATAATTCTGACATTTTGTTAGTTAAATTTATTTTATTCTTAGGTGTAATTATTCAAAAAGTGTAATAATGCTAACAATTATTACACTTTTTGCAAGTAATAAGAATATTTCCTCTTAATTCTAGATCTTCATTACAAGGCAGTTATCTGATACTACATTTTTGAACATTTAATAAATGAATGTAAACTACATCATATTCATGTTAATAATCAGATTCCTGTCATGAAACAAATCTATGGTTAGTTTATTTACTGCAAATGTTTTTAGAGACGGGAAATGAGTCACCGGTCACTTCCATAGGCACACCATCACCTTCCGCTCATCAACTACTGCAGCCTGCCCTATCATCCAATCTCCTTCCCCTCCCTCCATCCTTCCCCGCTGTGTATAACCTTGTGTCAGCCCTGCATGAGTACAGCGCAGCAGTAGCTGTACTCCAACGGCTACGTGAGTCACATCCTGACAACGAGGAGTTGTTAACTGCCTGCATTGAGCGACTCAGTGAGAAGAAGGCAAGTGTCAACTTCCGTTTGTTGTTTTTTTTTTTTATATATAATGAGAGGTTGATCTTCTTTTAACCTCACTTTGTCCATTCCCCATAGACTATTGATCTGTGCAAAGAACTTCTTCAAACAGAGTTAGTCTTGAAAAATACAGTACACGAAGAATATTAGATATTTTAATGCTTGTCAAATTTTTTTTAACTTTACTCGTTACTCAACATGAGTCTGCAGGCCTGTATGTGAACATTATTCAAGGAATGAAGTACCAAACGTTAGCTCAGTTGGAGATTTGAACCCTGGGCCTTGCCCTCTGCAGTCCGAAGCCTTAACTACGGTGCCGGCATTTGAAATATTAATTGTCGTTCCTTAAAATCCTAAATCTTCCGAGGGCAGAGTCAAATATGCCAAAGCTATATTTATTATTTATTCCTTTTCCATAAAAATTAAATATCAAAGATATTGAACAAAGTGATCATACACTTTCTGTGACAGTAATTCCTTATTTTCTCTAATGTGTAGAATTAGTTTTTGATTTCTGATCTTACCATAACTTTGTTCATGAGTGTATAAAATCTTGTTTGACTTTAAACGTTTTTGTTTTATGTTGACACATTGGCAATTAAATTATTATTATTATGACTGGCAGTAGTAAAATTGTGAGCATAAGAAACAAGTGTCATTGAACAGAAATATTCTAAACTAGATAGGCACAAGGGAAAAACGATGATAAGAAATATGTTTGATAGGTTAGTCAATAAAATATCACGTAAATACTATGTTTTAATTTCTGTTAGTGTTACTAATTACAGTAAAACTGTTTTTGTTATTTTGATAATTATTTATAGTTATTAATAAAACAATACTGTAAATGTTGTAATTTTTTAAGAAATTTTCTTTCTCTAAGGTTAAGAGGAGAGAAACAAAAAAGTATTTTTTTGTTTAATTAGGTTAAATATACTTTTGAAAACAAGTACTTTGAAGAGTTTTTGTGGGGGGCTTTAGATCCTGAACATATCAGGAAGCAAATCTAGTGGGCATGTTATCGCAATTTAATAACCATCTCGATAGATATAATTACAAAACTTGTAACTTTTAAAATACTGGATCTGTGACACTGTTTGACTTTGTTTATGTATATAACAAAAGTATTGACTAGCTTTAACATTTGATCTAAATCCTGTAGATGGAGAAGTCCATCTTTAACCATGCTTTATTAACTAAAGCAAAAACCCACGTTTTGAAATATCATATAAACCTTCATTACTTTTTATATCAACTGTAAAACTGTCATAATGTAATTATTGTTTGTGTTACTAAACAATATTAGAGTATTTTGTGCTCCATTCAACATTTCCCCGCCACGACAAAGTGAACATTGTTCACGAAAGTTCATTTCTACCTCTGGCTACATTGTGATGGTTATTCCCTATATCTTCATGTTTTTGTCCCTATATTGTGGTATTTGTCATTGTCTAAGGGCTTTCTGAAATTTAAGCTCCTTGTATGTAGCTGCACTATATGAGGTTTTTTAATTTACACAACTTAAAGATACAAATATTACCCATGTTTGTACTTAGTTTCCTCCTACATTAAAGCATTTTTGTGGTCGTATATCAACACATTTTTCAATCCGAATATTTTAAAACCTTGACGCTCAAGCTCTGGTAATCAGCATGCCCAAAATGTGTGTTAACAGAAATGTTATCAGCCGCAGTTTCATACAAAATGTTCTTGATATCAGAGGGAGAAAGTTGATCATTCTGAAAGTGTGAACTGACAATTTTCTGGAACTTGTCACTTGGAAATAAGTTCTGTCATAACAGATGGTTGGTACTTTCTTTTTCCAAGAACATTGGTTTTGTTCTTCCCGATATAAATGAAAATAGTTTTCTTACCCGCCTGTCACTCATAATGATCTAACCATAAATGGCATAAAAAGTTATAGTGAATGTGTACAGCTTTCATTTTTTTTTTTTTTCACAAAGAAAGTAAATTACCACACAAGACAGTTGGTGGGATTTTAAATAACAGCTGGTGCCTTGAGTTACACTCACAGCTTGATAGAGCACCTCTGTGATCTTCCTGTGGTAGTGGCCAGTCTTGTACTGAAGCTGGTGACACAGAAGTGCGGTATTCATCTTACTAACCTCACTTCTTGAGTTCAAGGTAGACCCAAAACTTAACATTTCAGATAAGAATTATATTCAACATACATATTCCTTGGCAAGTTTACGACTTCACTTAGACAGATGTGGTACTGTTTTAACTCTGACGTTGGCTATGCAGGTGCAGTCGGCTGCCAAATACCTCTACCAATTGTTGGAAAAGCCTCACTTCAACATTGAGTTGGTCCTGAGCTACGTGTTGCAGTTACTGGCCGATCCTGACTCAGCAGTCTCAGCAGCATGGCTTCTCTTTGACCCAGTTGCCAAGTGAGTCCTGCATCATCTGCTTATTATCTATTTTTAATGCATATTCAAAACAGTTAATTTTTGTTTGGTATGTGCAATCTGTTGAATTTGCAAACATGAATATAAGGTTGCAGTAAAAATATGGAATTGTACATGAGATTGTACAATATGAAAGTGTATTAGTGAGACCTGTCTCCAAAGCCTTACAAAAAAGAAAAGTTTTTGCAGTTTCATTAGATGTATTATTGAAGTTTCTATCAGGAATACGATTTCAGTGTCCAAGTAGTAAAGCATTGGCCTTCGGAGCTTGAGATTGTGGGTTTTATTCCTGCTGAGGGCATTAGGAAAATTTCACTCTATGTTTGGTAGACCATAAGCCCACGGCTATATGGGCTACAATCTGTCGCTAGAAGTAAGCAGTAAAATGAAGTGTAATTATAGGTTGCATTGATATGGAGGTGGCTACATGTAGCAGTGAAGTGTCATTCTAGCAATGCAGTGCAGTGTTATCAACATTTTGTCATGCACGGATAGTTCCAATTCCATTTTTGCTATAGACTGTTGTGTTAGTGGCTGCCTACTCTTGTTTTAGAAAGACGTGCCCAGCTGCTGATGAACCTGTTATACGTTCCTTATGTGAAACTTGTTATACATTCCTTATGTGCAATCATGAAAATTAATAATGTTGTTAATTTTGACAGTTTAGCAAAATAATATTTTTTTTATCAAAAGTGAAAATATTTTATGAATGCTGTCTTGAAATAAACAAGACAAGACGTTGTAATAAACATAGCCTATGTTTCCATTATATTGTTTTAACAATAACAATGCAATTAAACATTGCGTTAAAATAGGCTTTCTTGTAGCTACAAGCAAATTAAATGTTTTTATATACATTTTGTGCAATTCAAATAAGAAATACTTTACAGTTTATTCATTTGAAAATAAATTTTGGGATGAATGAAAATGTAGAGGATATAAAATTGTGATTTTCTTAACCAATTTTTCAAGGAAATTGATAAAGAAGTTTTCAGCCAGATTCACATAAAATGTATTGAAACTTACCTCATTTAGAGCCATTTTTAAATCAATTTATTATTTATTGACTTATTTCACATGTGCTTGCTCAGTAGAATACGCCCAACATATTCTTTGATGACAAGCTTATTTTTTATTTAACTTGCCAGTTTACTTGGCACTGCAAGCCTTTGCGTGAACTTTATTCAACAGGTGAAGCACCAACCGTTAGCTCAGTTGGGGATTCGAACCTTGGAGCTTACAGTCCAAAGCCTTATCTACTGAGCAATCACGCTAGCATATTAAATACAAATATAGTTTGTTTACTGAGAATGACTATTAATGTGTAGTTGATAAAAACTTGTTTACAACAATTATACAATAATAAATCTAGATGACTTGGGTACACGGCCAGTTTTTAGCAAATGTAGTTAGCTACCAACTCATCAGCGATATATTACTGCACATGTATCTACCAAAAGTTGCAGCTTCTGCTTGCTTAAGTTTACTGGACTAGCCTGTAGTGGTTGTGGCGGTAGATTAACACTTTGCCTACTAAGAAGGAAAATTCTGTGAGTAAGTGAAGTATGGGCAGCCATATATACCTACATATGAATTTAACTCTCACCTTAAAATGGTAATGCCTTCAACCTCTTGATTAGTGACTTGTTATGTTGTCTGCAGAGCTAAAAAATGTTAAGTTTTTTTAACTGAAGTAATTTCTTTAATGTTGAAATTTTGTAAGTATTTAAGTATAATCCTGTTGCATTTGCAAAAAATTTAATAATTATGAATACACATAATATATTCTAGATGAAGTTATAGCCTAAATAGCTTGTGAATCTCATTCACTGTCAACTTTTTGCCTTATGACATTTTGTAAAAGGAAAACAAAATATAAAGTCTTGTATCAAACCTTTTACAACAGACTATAACCATCAGCTAATACTAAAAATCAAAATAAAACTGTTATTAGACATCAAATCAAACAAACACTGGTTACTAGATTCACTGAGAACGACAGCGACAGATATCGACTGAAGCAGTGAACAGGCAGTCAAAATAACAGCTGTTCTGATTGCTCCTGCAGTCTAGTGGATACATTTGAAACTACAAACAGTTTAGGACAACATAAGAACCACTTTAGAATAATACTCAAATGGGCCACAGCAGCTGCGGCGAAACTATTTTGGTTACGTGATCTCAGTTGTAAAGGCTGTCCATACTTGTTGTGGCCACACCTCACTATAATTTATGAACTCATCTGATTTATTCATGTCAAGCAAATATGTTTCAACAACTGAGCCTACTCACAGGCTATCTGCCTATGTAGGCTCATTTCCTGTTACTATCATTTAGCTTAAATAATTTCTATTATATGTACATACTTGTTCAAATTTAAATTTGATTTATTTTGTAATATTGTATAAATATTACAAGTAAGTTTATTTTTTTGTAAACTCGTTTCTTAAGCTTTTCAATATTTGTATTTTTAATATGGAAATAAACGTTAATTCATTCATCCAGTTTAAGGGTGTACTAATCAAGACGTTAACAATCCTTATTTCTTAAAAGAACTACAGTCCTACATTTTTACTAGCAACAAATAATAACTATTATTTATTTTATTGTGTACTTTAAAGTAAAGTAAGCGGCAATATCTAGTTAGATGGTGGGGGCAGTCAGGGGGCCCTGCAAGGAGGTGCCTGGAAGGGTGCAAAGAGCTGGTGGTGGTTCTGAGTTATGGAGGCATTGGTTCGGTTGAAATAAGTGGCATCGAAGGTAAGAGGAAGGCAGACAGAAGAGAGGAGTGTCGAGCCACTGCAAACCAACCCAGGAGTTGAGCACTAAAGAAGATGAACTATATCGTTTAGTTGAAAATATTTTTTAAGAACATTTGGAAATTAGGTAAAAAGATAAAATCAGAATATTTATCAAATCGCAGAACGCACATTTAGTTTATAAAATCAAAAACAAATCTTCTGAATCCTACGAAAGTTTATAAGAAAGGTTATTCTGGTTAGGCAGTTTGCTACTTTAAGCTCGTCAATCTTATAGATTCTTAGGACAATAGAATGTTGTCATTAGACTTAAATTTTATATTCACATATTTTGCTGTCATTTTGGTCAGAAACTGCACTATCCAGTTAAATATGAGAAATTAATTTGTTTGACCAGAGCACTAGGCCCAGTTGCAAGTGGGAAGGTGTTGCTCGAACCCTTGGTGCGGCTGTACGACTGTGACTCAACACTAGGCTCGCAACGTGCACTCAAGAAACGCCTCAAACTCTACCACCGCAGCTTTATGCTGCGGTTGATTGTGCGGTTCCGCCTACGCACATTCTTGGAACATTTTGTGACACTGTTGGTGGAGGCGGTGGGTGGCTGCCATGATGTGGACTTCATGCTACCTCCAGAATCAAAAATCGAAAATGCAGAGTAAGGAACATGTCTTAAAATATATCTTATCATTATATTGTTGGTTGAATTCCGCTCGTATCCATTTTAGTCTCTCTATTATGCAATGTCCTATTTGATAATTATTTTGTTTAGTGTATTTTTTGCTATAGAGGAAAGTAATTTCCATTTGCTCACTGTGGGGGAAGTAGAAGTGTTAGGGCTGCCATATTGCGCTGGCATGCACGGCAGGTCAGTGGACGTCCAGCCATATTAGCTTGAAGGTTGTCCTAGCGCTAGGTAGTTTTCAGTCGCTTGTTGAAATAAGTTCTGCAATAAAAATTCCCGCGAAGCATGAAGTTCGTTCGGTTACTACATTATTTTTTGTAGCTGAACAGTATTCGGCAGCTGCAATTCATACAGAACTTTGTCCTGTGTACGGATCAAATGTAATGAGTGCAAGAGTTGTTTGGGAATGGGTTTGCATGTTTAAAATTATAAGAACAAATGTCAACAGGCTGTCTTTGTTCACTGATAATCTGGTTGGGAAAATCAACGCAAAAATTCGTGACAACCGACACTTCGCCATCTGAGAACTTTTGGAAGAATTGCCACAAATTATCAGGATTGTTTTGTACGTGGTAGTAGTGACTGACAGGTTAGGCTACCAACAGTTTTTTGCTCGGTGGATACCGAAAATTCTTTCAGGAAACCACAAAACTCGAATGACAGGATGCACTTCACACTTGCGTGAATTTTTATTGCAGCACTAATTTTGACAAGCGACTGAAAAAACTAGCGCTAGGACAATGTTCACTCTAATACGACTGACTTGCCGTGCGCGCCAGCGCAAGATGGCGGCTCTACCCCCTTTACTTCCCAGTCAGTAAGCAAACAATGGTTACATTTCGGACAGCCCTAGTGCCTTGTTAGCATATGTAAAGTTTTCAATATAAATTGATTTCAACTAGAAAAGGTTGTAATAAATTATGAAGAGTTATTGTTCCGTTCTAGTAAAGTAATTTATTGACTTTTTTATAGTTAGTGAACAAACATGTAATGAATTTAACAGCCTCTTAATGGTGAGAAAAGATAAATGTAAAAGCAAAAAACAAAATGAGTCTTGAATGGAATTTATCAAAATATTTTTTTTGCACTAACATTAATTCTGTCTCGATCATCTGACAAATCGTACAAGTTGGTCCTTCAATTGGTTTCCTGGCAATTTTTTGTTGAAAAGGACTAATTTTACTGATTTCAATCAATTTAGGAGTGCTGATTTTGAGTCAAAATCATGCAGCTTGTTTTTATTTCATTGCTTTAAATAACTGTACTGTTATTTTTAAGTAAAACAAATTATTAATATACACAAAGTGGACATCTTGAGAGATGTTGATGATGAGTGGCGTAACTGAAGTTTGAGAGAGGAAAAAAATTACGCTCATTAATTTTTGTAATCAGTGCCTTTGGAATTTGCTTTTTGCCCATCTAAGGTGAAAATTTTTGTTTGCAAAATTAGGTGAAACGAAATGTTTTGACATCATAGTTAGTAAATTTAAAAAATAATAAATTTAAAATGTCTATGTATAAATTTAGTATATTAGAGAGATAGGACATCAGCAAACTTACCTTAGAAGACAGGTCCACTAACACCAGAGTGGTAATAGTAAACAAGTAAAAAAGAATCACATTATCAAAAATTTTCTGATAGTGGTACAGAAAATTTGTGATAGTGATTCTTTTGTATCTGTTTACTGCTATTCTAGTGTTGTGGACTTGTCCTGTAAGGTAAGTTTGTTGATGTCCTATCTCTCCAATATACTAATTCCCAGCCTAGTGCTCTTTAACCTAACCTAAAAAATGTGTAAATTTAATATTTTCTGTTAAATTATCTAGTATATAAATAGGTGATTTAGAATTGATGCCATTTGGACCATTATTTACAGCATTTTTATTTAACATGCTATTGTTAAGTTAAAATTGTAAATAATTGTAAATATTGAATTCCATCAATGCCAATCGCCTAATGTAATAAATATGTTTTATAATTTTTTTAACATAATGTCAATAAAGTTGATGTTAAAAAAAAGGCAGACACGGGCGTAGTTATATGTCGGATGTTTTTGTGGTTGTAATTATTTCTGAAATATAAATAAAGACATCAAAGTTTTAAAGTTTTTTAAAGGTCAACTTTTGTATTTACATAAATTAATACATTGGTTTTAAGCCTTACTCTTCTGGGCCAAATTTTCTTGAATTGTCAACATCTATATTTTGATAAAATTGTTTATTGCAATCAATTATTTTGTATTCTATTCGCTACAATTTTATTTTTAATTCATTTTAAAGTTCATTTTGAATGTTCATTATTATTGCACAAGTAATTCAAACAGGTATATTTATTTCACTTGTCACTATGGATCTCTTCTGTTGACTAAGAGTGTAGTTGTCATCAGTTGAGAAAGAATTGATTGATTAATTTTCGCTGACATCACTTATATAATTGATAGTTTTAATTTTAACTATAAGTGATTGAAGTATTTTAAAATGTGTGCAGTGAGGTGGATGGTCCTGGCTTCCTGTCTCCTTTGGACGAGGATTCATCAGCTGATTCAGAAAAGACACCTGTTACCAACAAGATGGATTTAGGTGCAGCTTGCTCAGACACAGGTCAAGAGCCTGGTAAGTTTAAATTGTTCAGATGTAGAATGCTTAACCCTTTTAAGGCCGGGCGAAAAATTTACTGTCACTGACAAATTGGCCAGACATTATTTTCAAGGTTATGGCCTAAAAGGCCAGGTTCAAAACAGTACATATTACAGTGTGCTACATATAATTTTACAACTCAGCTATTTATTGTCTGATTGTTATGATTGTTTTTTTTTTTTATTTTTTTGTCAAGAAATTTACTACAATATAGTAATAAATAAAAAGGATTAAAATGTAAAGAAAAAACTCGGCCCTGCGGGCCTCGCCAGGGGGCAAGCCCCCTGGACCCCCGGATCTTTTTGCTTAGAGCCTACGGCTAAAATTCAAGAAACATGGAACATGCTTTAGCTGCGCTTTTTCTGTTTGCTGGCTCCTAACTGTCTGAAAACGTTACGCGGGAGGGTGACGCATTAGAGTGTGTTGCTGAGCGAGAAGTAATTCGCTATCGCAATCTTGTTTAGTTAATAATTCGATGGCACGTTTTTCGCGTACGTGTTTCTCATTGAAGAAAGACTCGTTGACTGTAATTTTATACAATTTGTACAAAGGCGTTTTCAACAAATAAGCCAACCACTGTTTGACCGTTGTTTTTTTCACATGCCCCTTCAGGTAAGATGATTTATGTATCAACATGCGCTTAATATGAACGTTGAAAGCATAATCGTCATCCAGGTGTCGAGGCAGTTGTGAAACCATATTATTTACATCGACAGGTACATTCACAACTTGACCAATAATGCTTTTACTACCGTGTTCGTATCTGAGACGCCTAATTTGCATAAACGGAAGTCTCGGAGAAATCAAACGTTCGGCAATACAGTCGAGGGTCGGTAAATCGGCAGGAAAGTCTGGGTAAACAAAACCGTTACTTCGTGATAACTGAGGGATTTTTCGGGATTGGTAAATCGATTGTTTACAAGTGGCACACAGCTTGAAGGTTGTTACATCTTCGTCGGGAAATTCAGCTCGTAATATGTCGTAACACTTGGGACCAACATTACTCAAGTCTTTTTTGAACCAAATTCGGTCACATACATCGCAAATATGGCCTAGTGGATTTTGTCGGAAACGAAGGTCAAATTCGTGGTCAGCTAAGGCGTAGTTAGTTTTCAATAATTTGTTAGGTACATTGTTATCTTCATCGGATTCGAGAGGTCTTTTCAGAGCCAGTTTCTTTAGTTTTAGACGTTGGCGGTACTCTTTCATCCGTTCAGCAGCGGTTTTGGCAGCAGTTTTGATCGGTTTACACTCACCATTTTCGTTGGGTAGTGATTTTTCGGCAGCTTTACGCGCTTTATATTCCTTTTGACGTTGAGCACCAGTTTTGGGTTTCTTTGGTTCAGTTATTATTTCGGAGGTTGCGTTTCCGAATCCAGATGTAGATCTATCAGTAGAATGGCGAGTACATACACCTGACGATGTCGAAGGAGGGCAATCTGATCCAAGACACAACATCACCGGTGGACGGCTGGAGGTAGACTGATATGTAAATGAGGACTGGATTCTCTAATTAGGACTTAATTTTGTATATTTTTAACAAGAGTTGTCATGGAAACTAAAGATGTACTTTGATCAACGCTTGCAAATAAAATCATTATTGAAGTCAACACTGATATGTCATTGTGTTTTCATGGTTACGCGTCACCCTCCCGCGTAACGTTTTCAGACAGTTAGGTCAAGACTAAAGCATGTTCCATGCTAAAATAAAATACGCAGTTACATTAAAAAAATTTGAGGTTAGGTTAAAGGGCACTAGGCCAGGAATTAGTATATTAGAGAGATAGGACATCAGCAAACTTACCTTAAAAGACAAGTTCACTAACATCAGAGTAGTAGTCACAAACACAAAATAGACACAATCTCACAAATTTTCAACACCACAGGCATTTTCTTCAGGTGAGTAGAGAGAGAGAGAGCATTATGAGAAAATTGTGAGATTGTGTCTATTTTGTGTTTGTGACTACTATTCTGATGTTAGTGAACTTGTCTTTTAAGGTAAAGTTTGCTGATGTCCTAACTCATTAAAAAAATTTGTTGTTCTAAAAGAAAATTTAGAGTTTTTTTTTACTAGTTCTAGAAAAATTTTGTTTGGTAACAAAATATGTTTTATTTATTAGACTGTCTAATAAAGAATAAGTACTGAAAGTTTCAATGACCCTGCTCAAAAAATAAATTACTGAGCCCCGAACATATACATATGTGCACAAGTACTATTTTCCTTATTTTCTAATTTATGAAGTGTAATCTTATCTTCAATTGACTTCATATTTGAAAATATATCCAAGTCGATGGCAACAGTACTTGAAAAGTCTAATAGATGTCACACCCACATAGCAAACACATAGTATAAAAAAATTAACTAAAAACTAACTGATTTCTATATTTACAAAGAATTCTTCTTGAACGAATGCAAACAGTGTATTTTCACTTACTGGTGAAGTACAACGACTTCGTTTTCGGTCCATTTTGTAACATAAATAAACAATAAAACACCAATAACTAATCAAAATTTATATAAAATCACATCCACAATAAATAGTAACACTCACTCCATCAATAAACACAACGAACTGTCAGCCGCCAGCTGCCTGCATTCACGAAGCGTCAGTCAGCTGACGGCCAAAGGTAACTAAATTATAATAGTTTAGAACATTATGAGGAAACTAGAAATGGACTGTATTCTTGTTATATATGTATAAAATGAAGTTTCAGCTTTCATTTGAATGTGAATACGACTTATTCGGGGACTAAATTGACGAACAGTGAGCGAAATAGAGCAGAGCCAATAAATCGGCTAAATGCCGTTCTCAGACGGAAACCCTTGAGCCGGATATCGGCTCGCTGCCATTCTCGATATCAAATTTTGAAGCCGATACTTCGGCTCATGGCCGTAAAAGGGTTAATGTTACTTCTTAGTCCCTACAACATCGCTATCTTAAGGAGCAATTCTTGAAAATCAATTTTGACTTTGTGTCTTTTTTTATTAAAATAATGTGAATATTATAATCTGACCAAGCTCTGCAGTTGTTCTTGAAAAAAACTAGAAATTCAGCAATTTAGGTGTCTGTTTCCCAAACTGCTGCCAATCCACACCTGGCCCCAATGCCCTATACCTATCTTACCATCAGCAGGCTTAAAAATGATTTTCTATTTCAACTGTATATGTCTTTATTGTATGAGTTATAGTGAACATTGTATTATTATTATTAATAAGGTATAATCTAGCGAACAATAAGTTGATATTATGGAATTTTAAATAGTCAAGAATTATAATCAAGGTTTCACATATTTAGCTATAGCAAAATTATCTAAATACTCATTTTTAACAAAAACCATCTTATGGTCCACTAGAACAGTTCTTAACCTATCAAATGACATTTCCAAGTGTTGCCATGTGATCATTATTGCAGACCGAATCATTGAAATAGAAAGCCAAGTTTTAGGCCTTTTTCAAGGAACGAAATGGCCCTCTTAAGGAGTGAACAATTATTCAGTCATAGGCCGTTTAAATAAAAATGTTTCAGTAATTTTATTGGAATCTAAACAGATAGTCTGGCTTATGAAGCTGATTTTCAAACAGCTAAACACATGGCAGTAGTAAGTCAGGTAAAGCATTGTTAAAGGGCATTGTTTTGTGAGCTAGTTACCGAGAGATCTAAGACATCAGGACTCAGCCTGAGTTACAGATAGGACAGGTTTGAAGCTTTGCATGAAAGTGTTTATCAATCAATTTCACCTTGCACTGCACAGGTTCACAAGGTTAAGAAGGAGATAATCCTCTCTGTATAATAAGGACTGTGAACAGTTACAATTTTTAAATAATTTTTTTATAAGTGGTTTTTAATGTCTTTAGAAGTGTTTGTGCTGGAGACAGAGGACAGTGGGGAGGTGCAGGACCAGAGTGAGCAGATTGCCTCCCTCCTGTTGGATCTACAGGCAGACGACACAGAGGAGACTCCTCCGGAGATACAGCCTCAGTCGGAGACACAGAGACATGCACACGTTGAAGAGCAATGGGTCTCTAGAGACGAAGAGGAGCAAAGTCCTGCCTTGGAATATAACAAGGTATATATATTATTAGTAGAAAAGTTGTAATTCCCAGGGCTGCTATGTATAATAAAGTTATATTATAAAATAACAATTAAGCACCCTTAAACATTTTATTAAATTAACACAGACCGGTTTCGCCAATTATGCTATCTTCATAGGTGTTTACTTTCTAAATTGTTACAAAACAAATAAAATGAAATAAACAATTACTATACAGAAAACATATGTTAAATTGGTAAATTTTTGTGGTTAATTGTCATTGTGTGTGTTGTTTCTTATATGTATAATTGTTTAGAATATTGGGTTTCTTTTTTGTATTAACATGGTGTTGATTAAATTGCTGGGATTTTCTTGGTTGTGTTTATAAATTTCAAGTTCTTCTTAAGAATCTAGTTGTTTTGCCTTTTGAACTGAATTTTAGAATTTTCATGTTTCAAGTTGTGTTGTTTGATTTTAGAGCTTGTATGTGTTCATCAAATCTACGTTTAAATGATCGTTCTGTTTGTCCAATATAATATTTTGGCCAGTCTGAACATTTCAATTTTGTAAATTCCTGATTTGTCAAATATCTCTTGGTTTTTATGTAATTTTGAGGTGGATTTCTTTTGTATTAAGTTAAATGTGTTATATGTTTTTAAACCAATTTTGAATTTTTCTTTTTTTAAAGGTTTTTTTTTAAGGTGGATTACTTTTGTAATATGTTAAATGTGTTGATATTTTATTATTGTTTTCAAACCAATTTTGAATTTTTCTTTTTTAAAGGTTTTTCTAATTGCTTTATTAAGTATTGTGTTGTGGGGAACACAGATGAATGCTCTATTTTCTGGTTCTTCTTGACAAATGTTTCTGTCTTTTATTTTATGGAATATTTTGTTGATTGTGGAAGGTTTTTAACCATTAGTCATCGCTATTTGTTTGATTATTTTGAATTCTTCATTAAAATCATGTTTGCCCATTGGTACTTCTACTAGTCTCTTATTAACCCTTAAGTGCGTGCGCCGCTTTTTGTAACGTGAGTGCGCGCGTGGGGTCGTTGATGCCCCCACTGATTATACTTCCATTTTGGGCAATGTTATAACAATGATATTGTTTTATTAGCAATTCCTAATGTTTATTTGTATGATGATGTTTATTTGATGACGTTAGTAATGCATAATAACAACTACAATGCACATTTTCCCTTTTAATAAATTATTAACAAAGTTTTTAAAATAATAAGAAATCAAAAATGTATGGAGTTGAATAAACTTACCTTATTACAATCCAGTTCCAAAAGGAATATTAAAACACTATTATAAATGAAACCCTTTTTTATTTACACTTCAAATTATAAATAGAGCTGGTATAAAGTGTGTTGCGTAATCCATAATGTGCAAATAACTTATAATATTCATGACACATGAAAAGGTTTATTCACTCAAATCTGACGATGTTTCTAGGTTATTATTTTGGCATGGTTTACAGAAAAAATCCATATGGGATAAACACATTGGTCGTTGGCACTTTGAGCATTTCTGAGTGGTTTTGGTGTCCTTTGTGCGAGGACACATTACACATCTTATCCTGGAACCTGCTGGGTGATTGACAGATGGAGCTTGCTGTGGAGTAACTTGCCCACTAGCAACCTTCATAATTGTTGAACGAAGAGTCCTGGGAAGTGTTTTTGTACTTCCTCTTCTTGCCACATTAGGTTTCACCATCTCGTATCCAATTTGTCTCAAAAACTTTCTTCTTGGCATTGCTTCGTTGCTGTTATACAGATGAATAACTTGAGCATTTATTCCTGCAATATCAAGTAGTCTATAGAATAATACAAGTGGCCATCTGAGGCATCTTCTGGAAGTGGAGTAGGTACAACATTTTTCATCTACCACATCTACTCCAGATTTTGTGGAGTTGTAAAAAGTGATGATTTCCGGTTTTCTCATGTCACCGGTCTCAACGTCAATTGCAGCATCAAAATGCATTGATGAAATGAGCACCACACTTCGATTTTGTTTTGGAGCATAGGAAACAATACTCATGTTATTATGAAACCCAAAAATGCTTGATTGTGATGTTGTTTTCTTTGAAACTAGTTCAGGAGGAAGCTCACGCTTGTTCTTGCGTAGTGTCCCTACGTATGTCAAACCTTTAGATGTTAGATCGTTCACCAACGGTATGCTGGAGAACCAGTTGTCAGCTGTGACATTTCGGCCTGTATTTTGAATATGTTTCACAAGTCGCAAAACAACGTCTCTTGGTTTGTTTGACTGGAGGAAAGGGCTATTTTCTGGCTGGTTTCCTACATACACCTCCATATTATGTACATAAAACATTTTTGAATCAGTCAGAGTAAAAATCTTGATTCCGTATTTTGCCGGTTTACTTTTCATAAACTGTCTGAACGGACATCTTCCTCGGAACGCTACTAATTGTTCATCGATAGTAGTGAATGAACTAGGAACATAATTATCTACACAATTTCTAATAAATAAGTCAAAAACATTCCTAAATGCAGCTAGTTTATCTAAAGCCCTCCTAGCTTGCCGATCAATAATGCTATCAAATCTTATGGATTGTAGTAAGAACTGAAATCTTCTTAAGCTCATTGTACAGTAGAAAACTTCGATTCCAAATCCATCTTTAGCCCACATTTCTTCTAGATTTTGGTGTCCCGATCGCATAGCTCCTGCCAATAACAGTAGCCCAAAAAATGCCTTCATTTCTTGTTTGTCAGTCCGCCTTCCATCTCTTTGCCTAGACAATCTGTCGACTTTGTTTTGTATGTAAACGTTAGTACATGTTACAATTATTTCAAGTATTTCATCGTCAATCATCAACTCGAAACATTCCAGTGGTGTTTTTGCGTTTTTAGCAGCGTTTTTTGGTCCCGGCAAACGTCTAATTATGTTGGTTGGTCGAGCAAGAGCGGTTGTTGCAACAATGGGCGCTCTCTTCCAAACAGTCTCTCCATCCCTTCCAACAAACACATTCTCGAGGTTTCCAGCTCCCTGTATAACTGTTTCAATCACTTGGTCCACGTTATCATCAGGGCTACCAACATCAATGTCCATACTATTTCTGGAAGTCGAAGATGGCGTTGTTTGCTGAATCGCCGAGACAGATGATCTAAATCTGATCCCTCCCCGGTGTGTGACAGGCTCTTCATCGTCAGTCGGCAGGATAATATCAGAATCAGTGTCACTCTCAGCCCCTGGATGAAAGTCGGGGTCAGCATCAGTATCGTCAGCCTCAGTGTCCGTCTTGTGGTCTGATTCACTGACATGATCTATTTCACAATCATCCGAGTGTGCTGTTCCGCTATCAACGTCGTCATCTTGCTCTGCTTCCAGTAAAAAACGTCTAATAACAGCTTCCTGTTTTTCTTCCTCACGATAACTCATTTTCACAGTCGCTGATTTATTATTTACAATATATATTTACAACTGCACAAGTATATTTACACAAGTATATACACTAGAAGGTAACGTAAGTACGCGCGTGGGGTAATAGATGACCCGTACTGTACAATACAACAAGGAAACGTAAGTACGCGCGTGGGGGCCGAAACGACCCGAGTGTGCACACAACTATTTGAACAGACTGTACACGTCAACGGCCAAGGTCAGCGCTAGACTAATGCTTGCCAGCCGCCAGTCATAGATCACCCAAAAGGTACCTGGCAGCACTGAACTCATACCAACCTACATTTTGAAATATCCCAAATCAAATTTGGCTGGGGTCATTCCGGCCCCCACGCGCGCACTTAAGGGTTAAATATTTCGATCTCTTATTAAAAGACTAGTAGAAGTACCGATGGACAAACATGATTTCAATGAAGAATTCAAAATAATCAAACAAATAGCAATGACTAATGGTTTCTCCACAATCAACAAAATATTATATAAAATAAAAAACATAAACTTTTGTCAAGAAGAACCAGAAAATAGAGCATTCATCTGTGTTCCCCACAACACAATGCTTAATAAAGCAATTAGAAAAACCTTTAAAAAAGAAAAATTCAAAATTGGTTTTAAAACAAATAACAACACATTTAACCTAATACAAAATAAATCCACCTCAAAATTAAATAAAAACAAAGAAATATTTGACAAATCAGGAATTAAAAATCCTACAGTATATTTAAGAAATTTAGTTGTAGGACTTTTAGCTTTAAGAGAAATGACGATACCTATACAATGTATTGTTGTTTATTGGATAATAAATTACTTTGACTTTGACTTTAACAAAATTGAATGTTCAGACTGCCCAAACTAATATATTGGACAAACAGGACGATCAATTAAATGTAGATTTATTGAACACATACAAGCTATAAAATCAAACAACACAACTTCAATGAAATGTTCTTTTGCAGAACACTTACTAAACAATAATCACAACTACACAAATATGAAAACCAACATGAAAATTTTAAAATTCGGTTCAAAAAGCAAAAAACTAGATTCTCAAGAAGAATTTGAAATTTATAAACACAACCAAAAAAATCCCAACAATTTAATCAACACCTAATACAAAAAAGAAACCCAATATTCGAAAAAATTATACATATAAGAAACAACACACACAATGACAACTAATCACAAAAATTTACCAATTTAACATATGTTTTCTGTATAGTAATTGTTTATTTCATTTTATTTGTTTTGTAACAATCTAGAAAGTAAACCACTATGAAGATGGCATAATTGCCGAAACCGGTCGATGTTAATTTAATAAAATGTTTAAGGGTGCTCAATTGTTATTTTATATTATAACTCTATTTTTTATATATATTTTATATTATATACCTTTCTTATATTGAATGATCTAAGCAGTAATATCTTTTATAAACAAAGTTTTTACGGATGGATTACTCAACTAATTTGGAAACTCCTGAAATTAATATCAAAATCATCAGCTGCTTTAATTTCTAAACCTTCTATTAATCTTGCTAAACACTGAAAGTAAATTAAAAAAAATGCTACACAAAATTCCTTCAATAAAAAAAGATTTGTTTTAGTCGTTTAGGAGTTGCCTTAGAAACATTTTAGTCTATTATATAGAAGAGAAAATTAGAACATTACCTAATTTAAATTTTACCTTTTACAAGATTGGTAATAAAATCTAAGTTAATTTAGCAAAAAATGTTAACTGTTGTGTTGGAAGATTGGCATGCCTTATGTACCTCAGTCTCATCTGTTGGAGGTCTCTGAGGTTGGGGTGGCCAGTGTGCTGTGGCTCGCTCACCGCCTGGGTCCGGTACTCACCGCTACATACTTGACTCGTAATTTGCTGCGCATGCTGAGTCTGTGCTACGCAGGTCCTGGACTTACAGCACAGAATGGTGATGAAAATGCAGCGGGGGTGTTGCAGTGTCTTGCTGCTGTTATTGGTGAGTTATTGATTAATTTTCTTACTTAATCAACTTAGATGGGCTAATATAACAAAATATATTAGTTTTGTCATAGTATCATTACAAAAGTATGAACTACATTTTGATAAATTTTGATTATTTTACTGTATACCCTTGACCAGCTTTCTGTATAAACTTGAAAAGTTCTATAAGTTTCAGTTCATTTCCCCTTCTAGTCTTCCAAGGATTTTCTTTTCATTTTTATTCAAAATTGGTCGGTAGCGTAGTTGGTTCAATCCCAGCTTCATAAGCTATGTGTTCATAGTTCGATCCCAATCAGAGTCGTAACACATTTTGAGAAGGATCAGCTGATAACCACCGGCTGTTCATTTTTCTTTGGGCTATTAATTAATGACAATTTCTAAGGAATAGTTGCCTTAGTTTGTAACAATGACTACATTCGCTCATCTACACTCATTCGAAATCCATATTCGCCCATATCTTGACAATCGGCGTCTTATGAATAAATAAATTAAAAAAAATAAATAAAAAATCTTCACTTATCAGTTCAACTGGGCCTGCAGGCCTGTACGTAAACTTTATGAAAACATGCATGTGCTATGAGTGAAGAACCGACCATTAGATTCAACCGAAGCCTTAGCCACTGAGCCACCATGCCAGCAAGTGGTGATGACCTTTCCACCCACCCATATACGTAGGGTACCCATCTACCAACATTGTACATGTAAATGTGAGTCATCAATACAATACATGTGCTGGTATGTACGTGGATGTCTTACATATGTAAGGGGTTAGGATTTATTATTAAGAATATTTTGCTAAAAAATACTTAGTCGAGCCACACGTTATATGAGTTCACTTCATCTGTTCATATACAACTCCTCAAATTTAGTAAATTCCTCAAATCCTTTTTATGTACTTCTAAAAATTATTACTTGTTTCTTGATGCTTTTACATTCCTACAAATTGCTCTGCTAAATCAACCAATCAGTTCCTGAACAAAAATCTTAGCAGTGAATGTTTTAATCCAAGATTGAAATATTCAAGTGATGTGCCTGATTTGCAAATTTTAACATGGATGTAGAATAATTCTTTATTTATGGTCAAAGTTGTAAATCAGACAAATGCTTTTAGATTTATTGTTTGTAACCTGTTTACAATTATTATATTTTAAATCAGTTAAAGAGAAGTATTTGAAGGAGATTTAGTCCTTTCTTAATTATTCTAGGTCTTGATCATATTCATTTAGTCTGGACTTGCATAGAATGAAATCCTATACTGTCCTCCCCCTTTCCCCCCCAATTGCTTGGGCTCTTTTTATTCTTTTATTATATCATTGTATGCAGTTGTCAAAATCCATGATTTTTTTTATTCTGGCCTCCGTATTAGCCTGATCATCTGATTTAAGAGCTCCAAACTTACTATATTGCCTCTTTTACTCTCATAATAGTTTATCTATACATGTACTAATAAACTGTGTTCTCGCAACAAAGTTATTAAGAACATTATTTTAAGGAATTTAATTACTCCTTTAAATTTAAATAACTGGACTTTCTAGAGCTTTATGGAGAGCAGTTTGCTGTAGTCCAGTACCTGCCTGTAGCAGCCGACGTAGTGACTCAAGCACGACGGCGACTCACTTCCAGCTTGGAGGGGGGAGTCGTCGGTCATCTCAGTCTACTCACTCATGTCTTGCCACTTCTCTCTGACAACACCCTGCATCATCTATTCCAGGTACTGTACACTTATCTCAGGGTTCTATGGTAAATGGTTTCTTTAAGTGCAATGTCTAAAAACTGCAGAGTACTGCAAACATTTAAACTATACTTTTTTTTAGTAATTTATAGTTTGCAAACAAAATATGTAATTTTGCACCCCACTAATCAGGTTATGTTTTTGCACTAGAAATGAGACTCATCCCCCACCAAACTGGAAGCCATACTGGGGGATGGCTCAAAACCATACAAGCGATAGGATCACGGGTGGCAGTTAGAGGGTTAAATCATAACTCGGCAGCTGAGTGGAAAAGCTATTTAATACAAAAGAAAGAAGTTATATTTTTTGGCAGAAGGCCACAATATCAATAACTCTAAATATACAAGAAACACAAAATAAACAAAGAAGTACAAATTATACATCAAATTAGCAAAAGCTACAAATACCAAAAATGTCATTACTGACGTGCCTATTTGCAGAATTACTAGAAAAACAATATTTAAATGAATTTACATTGAACAATTTAGAAATTTGAACAAAACAAATAACAGGCAATTTAGCCCACATCCCATGATTCTACTGAAGCCAGGGAGTCAGACGAAATCTCTGGGCAGCTCAGAATTGAAGAAAAGTAAAAACCTTATTAAATAATTCCCTTTTGGTGAAAAGATTAAAAACTAAACAATTAAAAAGAAAATATAGCACAGTACCACTTTATTAAAAACTTACCTAACAATACAATCAAAAAAATAAATAACACAAACAAACTTAACCACTAGGCCTAACTAGAAAATTAAAAAATCCCATAGTTTAAACAGTATAAATAACAAATCTCAAAGACGTACATAAATCTTGTATACATACTTGAAGACTGAGGGTCAAATGTCCAACTCAGGGACCCTGGACTGAACACAGTACCACAATATAAGAAGAGCGAAAAAAGAAACAATAATGATACAAAATAACAATCATCAATAAATACCTAGTTAATGCACGTGGCAGACTTTATGAAACATACAACATAGTAAATTAAATATAAGACATAATTAATAATGAAATAAATGACAAAATAAAAAATGGAGGACATGGTCTCAAAACTGATTAACGAACAAGTACAGAGAAAGAACATAAGAATCAATCTAACGAACTGAAATTGTAAGGTAAAAATAGTTATTAAACAAAAGGTTTTCACCAAAAGGGTGATTAGGTATTTTGAATTTAAAACAAATTAATCAACTTATGTTAAGAGAAATTAGCCAGACATAACTGCTGGTATGGGTTGCTGAAGGAGACAAGTATGTAGACCGGACAACCAGACAGACCGAGAGTTGGAATCATGGAGAGACCAGTCCGAGCCAACGGCCACGAAAGTAACATATCGATAGCGCAAGGGCGATCTCAGGCAGCCTGGAAAACCAAAACCAAACAAACAAATGTACCGATCAAACAACCAGGTACAACCCGCAATGGGTAATGCAGAAAGTCAAAAGTTGTGGATGCACCATGGGCTTGTATAAGGTTTTGTATGACCTCCAATTATCACATCAGATTTCAACTCTGATCCTCCATTGTTGATAAATGTGAGATAGATTAATTATTAAAACCATTATTGTTTACACTTTTAATCTTGTTTTTACAGGTTTGTTGGAATGGAAATTATAATTCTTAGATTGGAATATAATGCTATTCCATTATGTAGAATTGATTTTGCAGCAGCCTCAACTTCACCTCCTTCCTGAATGTTGTCATGCGTTGTCTCTTTAGATCTTGGTTTACATAGTTCCACAATTTTAAACCCATATAAGAGGGCTTCTCCTGAATTAAAGAAACTTGATGCGCATGAAGATGGAAGTCTATCGCTCCTGTGGTGTTCAAGGGTTACTGCTTCCAGCTCACACAGGGAGTAGTATAGCTTGGTATCTTTATACCTAAAATTTGGTTTTTTTGTCGCAGGAAGTGATCCTCAGTCGTATTTGTGGCCCCTGTCTGCGCCTGCTGGCAACAACCCGACAGCTATACCCTAGTGGATCAGCTGGGCGACGAGCTTTGGTGATGAAGCTAGTTCTAACCCTCCAAGCCCTCATGCTACGAGCTACGACAGAACAGAAGATTGTCCTGGTCCACACTGTCAGCAGACTGTTTGTTGTGTTCAGCAAAGCTAGAGGGCAGCTTGAAGATAGTCGGTAAGTGTACAGAAAGATCAGCTTATAAAATTAAGTCATAGTGGCACAACAACAACAAAAATATATTCCATAAAAGGTAGTAGTAATTATTTGCTAAAACAATCAAATCATGTCTATTACCTAAAACAGTTTACGGTAAGAGAGAACCATACAATGAAAGGTGAGCATTACTAACGTATCTTCTAATCCAGTATTACTAGATATGTTTACTTAAAATAAATATAAAAATTCAACGCTTTCTTATTTATTATATTGGGATATTTTTTCTGAAAAGGTTGCCTATTGTGTAGTAAATAAATTAATAGCAGATCTGCCAGTGATTGTAAAAGAAAATTACAAACATTTGTCTGCTAATGAATTGTACATTGGTAAGATATTTTTATAATTTTTTATTTTTTTATGAATAGTATGTAAATACATGTTATATTAATGCAACAGGGGGTTATTGTGATTGTTGATAGAGCAGAGGATCCCGTGACCAAAGTGCGAGACCTTGACTGTTCAGAATCATTCTCTCCTCCACAAAGCAACACAGCTGATGGTGACTCCATCAAGTCTAAGGTAAGCCAATCTAAAATTCAATATGGAATGTCCAGTCATAAGCTTTCCTATAAATTTAGAAATGAGCTTGTTGTATAGGTATTCCAAGATATTGTGGTTTATCGAGATTTAAAAAGAGTGCACATATTGATATTCTTACGTATGGATCACCAGTTGCATGCACAGACAAAAGAATCGCAAAGGTGATTTAGTAAGCTATGGTTAATTATTTGTCAACATAAATTCATCAACTTATCCTGATTAAATTCTTATGGTTCTTTACTAATTCCTACTCAAACAGGAGTAATTTTGATGAGCTGTTATGAGGGTCTCAGCAGTATTACCATAGTACGTTTGGGTGGGTAGGAGGGTCATTACTATAGTACACTTTGGATGAATGGGATGGTCGTTATCATAGTACGTGTTCGTCGGATGGGAGGGTCATTACCATAGTATGTTTTGGGTGGGTAGGAGGGTCATTACTATAATACGTGTTGGGTGGGTGGGAGTGTCATTACCATAGTACGTTTGGGTGAGTGGGAGGGTCATTACCATATTATGTGTTTGGTGGGTGGGAGGCCTATCAATATAGTACATGTTGGGTGGGTGGGAGAGCCATTACCATAGAACGTTTGGGTGAATGGGAGGATCATTACCATATTATGTGTTTGATGGGTGGGAGACCTATCAATATAGTACGTGCTGGGTAGGTGGGAGAGCCATTACCATAGTACGTATTTAGACACATCAGATATATTGTTAACTGTATTGGTTACTCATCTTTTTAACTAGATATTTGTATTTATACAGGGCGACAATTAAGTCTTAGGACGACTTTATAACTTTTAAACGACAAAAGATATCACAACTAAATTTGGCATATCGTTACTGGTAATAGTAAGCTACTTTCCTGTATATGGTGATCACATGTCACCTTTGGGGGACGGCCCGTTAGGAGTAAGAAGAAAATTTTTAATGACAGCCTATGTTGATTTGTACACATTTTTAAAGGTCTAGTTGAACTGAAGACAGTGCTGCAAACTGGACTTCAAAAGGTTGATTCAGTCAGAATAAATTGCTGTTCAAAGTTTTAAAATATTAAATACATTATAATTACAAATATCAGAAAGCAAAGTTGAAAAGAATTCTTACTGGGGAATACTTGAAGGGAAATTTTAATGCCAACAAGTATCAAGATATGCTCCAAAATGATTCAGTTCCTGCTCTACCAGTTAGTTTTGGCGCTGACTTCCAAACGTGTTTTTTTCCAACAAGACGGAGCACTGCCATACTGTGGTGTTCAAGCGAGTCAATATTTAGATACGGTATTCCGTCACCGGTGGATTGGAAGACGTGAAGCAATTGAGTGGCTAGCTCGTTCCCTTGACCTAACTCCGCCGGACTACTTTTTATGGGGCTACTTCAAAGATTAAGTTTATGAAACTCAGCCTACAAATCTGATTGATCTTAGATACAGGATAGCACAAGCTCTTCCACAAGACTATATAGAAAAAGCAGTAGCTAATTTTTATAACCGGTTAGCACATTGCCAGACGGCCAACGGAGAACATTTTGAACACCTAATTTGAATGGAGTTCAGTAAGAATTCGCTTCAACTTGTAACTTTCTGTTATTCGTAAGTACAATGTATTTAATATTTTTAAAACTTTGAGCACCAATTACTTCCAACTGGATCAACCTTTTGAAGTCTGGTTTGCTGCATTATTTTCAGTTTAACTATAACTTTAAAATGATGTACAACTCAACATAGGCTGTCATTAAAGATTTTCATTTTACTCCTAATGGGACGTCCCGCAAAGGTGACATTTGATCAGCATGCAAAAGTAGCTTACTATTACAAGTAACGTTATGTCAAATTTAGTTGTGATAACTCTTTTCGTTTAAAAGCTATAAAGCCGTCCTAGGACTTAATTGTCACCCTGTTTATATATTTGACTATATATATTGTCAGTTTTGGAAGCCAAATTTTAAATTGTTGACCACTTTCGTCTTGTGTAGCGTCCTTTGCGCCGTCAAAATTTTTTGTGATTTTAGCTATACTTAAGATATAATAGATCATTAATTTGACGACGTCTTCTTCAGTAGACTCTCGGTTATCCGAGGTAATTGGGACTGAGACCACCTCGGATACACAAAAAACTCGGATAATCCCGAGATGGGTTGTACTGATAAGAAAAACGCGTAAAAATCGATAATTGTGTTACCATTAACATACTAATAGTACAAACTAATAAACTAACACATATAACTATATAAAATACAAAAACATTTACCTTAATCAGTAAATATTAATGTTTGAAAAAGTCTTTGATTGACTTTTGCGTAAGTTTCGTGCCTCTCTTTGATGCCGCAATGTTCCGCCAACGTTGAAAATGGAGGACATCGAATGGAGTTGATTCCTCTTGTTGCTCAACGTATGCGAGTGCTCCTTCAAGTAACTTCAATCCCTCGGAATGAGTAATCTTTGGAGTAGCATCATCTGTGTCTTCATCTTCTTCTTCTTCATTATTGTTTTTGTTTACAATGAGATCGGCAATTGCGTCGTCTGACAATTCCATTTATTCGTCTCCATTAATCCAATTGATTACATCTTCATTTATGATTGGTTCTTCAACTGGTAAATGATTAACTAGGTTGGCTAAATCGACTACACAGTCGTCAGTTTCCTTTTGCGTGTCGTTTGTTTTGTGCTTTATTTGGAATATGTTTTTCCACGATTTTTGAATCGAGGACACTTTTACGTCGTCCCACGCAGATGCAATCCAATAAGCAACGTCTTTGACAGTGATTTTCTTAAGTGCATCCGTTACCGTCAGTCCTTCATCTAACTTGGCTAGCAACACTTGGAGAAGCCTTCGTCGATAGTTTCTCTTCATTGCTTCCAAAACACCTTGGTCTAGGGGTTGGATGAGCGATGTCACGTTGGGTGGAAGAAAAACTGCTCTTATTTGACCACTAACTAAGTCACTTGCATCCGGATGAGATCGCGCGTTATCTAGCAACAACAATGCTTTCTGGGGCAAGTTTTTCTGCTTTAAATATGCCTCAACAACTGGGACAAAATCGTTAAAAAACCATGTTTTAAAAATGGTACAGTCCATCCATGCATTTTGTTGGTTTTTGTAAACTGTTGGCAAGCAATTTACTTGAACATTTTTGAATGCCCTTGGGTTTTTGGCTTTCCCTATTAATAGGGGTCTTAATTTTAATGAACCGGAAGCATTGCAGCAGTTCATGATTGTCACTCGCTCTTTACTTTTTTTGTAACCGGGTGCATTTGCTTCATTTTTAGCTGCTAACGTTTTCGATGGAAGCATTTTGTAATTGAGCCCGGTTTCATCACAATTAAAAATTTGATCTGACGTAAGTCCATCATTTAAGATTATGGTTTCAAGTTTTGAATAAAAACTGTCAATTTCAGATGGGTCAGCAGAAAGCTTCTCACCACAAATATTTAATTGTCGGATGCCATATTTTTTCTTCCAGGTATCCATCCATCCTTCACTAGCACAAAAATTTTCCTCCCCATCCTTAAATTTCCTATGAAATTCAAGAGCTTTAGCTTGGAGCATGGGTCCACTTATAGGGCTGCCCATACTTCTCAACTGCGAAAACCACAAGTATAGCGCTTCCGATGTTTGACCATGATCTCCTTTCTTCATTGTCTTCCGCCTTAAGCCACTCCCACTACTCGCACTTTGGTTAACCCACTGTTCGATTTCTTTCTTCTTTCGTCTCCAATCTCCAACAGTCACTTCACCGACACCCAACTCTGCAGCAACCTTCTTTATAGATTCGCCTTTTTCTAACCTTTTAATCGCATTTAATTTTGTTTCTAAGGAAACCACTACTCGCTTCCGCTTTAAACTCATTTTGCACAGTAAGATTCTCTTTCACACACACAAAAATGAACTTATAAAAAATAATTAAACGTATGAAACAAAACTAAAAACCACTTATTAAATAGGCCTACAAACTAAGAAACATTAAATTAAAACACTTAAAAATTAACTGGTTTTAAAATACTGTAATACGCCGTTACTTTGGAACAATAAAAATGCAGCAAACAACCACGTTAGATAGACAACTCAGACTGACTGACGAGGACGACTGACAAAATTAGAACAATTCTGCAATAAACTCAGTTCCTAATAAAAGGGGGTGGGTTGACTTCCGAGAACTCCGGCTCGACCTAGCAGCGACCGGTAGAGGCATTCCTGATATGCATCGCTATATTCGCGTAAATTCGCATCCACACGCATTTAATCTCTACGATAACCAACACGGTTGTGACCCGCCCTCTCCGACTTTTGCCTCGGTTAATCGAGGGCTCGGTTAATCTAGGCTCAGATAATCACGAGTCTACTGTATTAAGCTTGGGGGTTATTGTTGTAATATTCAATAATGGCCACAAATGGTTCAGGCACACCAGCAAAAAAAAAATTAAGAAGATAGAATTGGGTAATGGAGAAGCTGCAGGAGAAGAGGATCCTGAAACTCAAAAGACTCTCGAAGAAATTGATAAATGTCAGAATGAAATTGATGCATTGAATGAAAAGGCCAGTGAGGAGATTCTAGGAATCGAGAGAAATTACAACAGGCTTAAGAAACCACACTTTGAAAAAAGAAACAAAATAATAAAGAAAATTCCTAATTTTTGGGTGACAACGTTTGTTAACCATCCGCAGCTCTCACCACTCATTGATGACGAGGAAGTAGACTGTCTTCAGTACGTCACAAAAATTGAAGTAGAGGACTTTGAGAATATATATATATATATATATATATATATATATATATATATATATATATATATATATATAGTACAATTTGACTAGCTTCATTTGTATGTGTATGTAAAAAAACTTATATTTCAAGAGACGTTTCTGGTTCCTTATTTTTCATAAGTAAACAATAAATGTTCAATATTGCACTGTTTCACATTTAACAAAGATTAGCCTTATGTACTAAACACTTACCAATTTCATTATTTGCTATACTTTAAGTGTTCTTTCTATAAGAATATTTCTATTTAAATGATTCGGTCCGTAATAGTGTTCGTATTATATAACACTTGAAGTGTCATTTTATTTATTCTTAAGACGCCGATCGTCAAGATTCATGCGAATATGGATTTCGAATGAGTGTGATGAGTGAAGATGAACGATTTGATAGATGAAAACTTGATCTAGTGGACCATAAGATGATTTTTGTAAAAGATTTAGTGTTTTTATAATTATTTTACAGTAAAATATCTGAAGCTTTGATTATCATCCTTGACTATTTTAAATTTAAAATGTCAACTTATGGTCAGCTAGATTGCACGTTTAATAATCATAAAGTGTTCACTAGAACTGATTTTAATAATAAATACTAACTAATGTAACTATACAGTTGAAATAGAAAGGCATGTTTTAGCCTGCCAACGGTAAGATTGCATGGCTACTATAGGACTGTCCGGGCCTGTCAACATCCCAGCAGTGGCTGGGAAATGGCCACTGTAATTTTGCGAGATACATAAACTTTTAATTAAGTTATTATATAATTACAGGCTACAGATGAGTTATCCTCTGTGATGTCACCAGAACTGGCTCACTGGGTGTACACACCTTTTGCCAACTTTTTCGGAGAGTCATTGATGGAGCAGTCACTTAAGAACTACTCCCTTATAAAGCAACTGTGTGCTGAGCATCTACACAACTGTGACAGTCTTTCAGGTTGTAGTCTTCATAAATTAATAGTATTTTTAACAATTTGTGGACAATATGAACATTTATTACGTGGGTTTTTTTATTTTGTTGTGATGCTCAGCTGTGAAAACCAATGATTTAGTCATTATGAAAGTTTTTAAGATATTAAATAAAATTAAAGAGTAAAAAGGAAATGTAATTTAGTAAATAAGTTATTTTCTATTCATAAATTAGTTTTCAAAATTGAGCAGACTGTTTTATATTATAAAAAAATGTAAATATAATATATTGAATGTTTTTCTTTTTATGCATAATAATTCTCAGGAGAGCATAGGCAGACTAACTCAACGAGAGTGATTCAATTCTATTCAATCAATATTTAAAATTGGGAGAGTTGGTGGCCGAACAGTCTAAGACTTGAAGGCGTCAAGACTTAGAGCCTTAATTAGAGATAGCACAGGTTCGAATCCAACCTTGACTGAAAGTTTTTATAAGTAATGCTCACTTTGTCTGTACTGGTTCACCCCCTGTATAAGTTTACCCATAGATCAACATGGACTGCTATAAGGTGGACAGGATAAGATGGACAGGATAAGGTTAGAAAGGAGCATGGCCACTCCTTTATCTAAAGAGAAAACTACTTTTCAGCTGTTAGAATGGTTTTTCAGCAGCAAAATATCTGATGTGAGAAATTTATAAAGGTCTTAAAAAGGTTCAAGTTCAACTTACAATCTTTGAGAGAGAGGTGTACAAATTTCTAGTTTCATAATTAATATATTAGTATAGATAGGGCGTCAGCAAACTTACCTCTGAAGACAAGTCCACCAATCTAGTGAAGAAGAAAACACTCTTTTATTTGGGATCTAAAAAGGAAATATTGTGTCATTATTGAAGGGTTATCTATGCTTGGAGATTTTATTTCACTTGGCAGAAGGCAACATGCATTTTATGTGTATAAGGGATTGTCAGTGACTTCTTTGTGCAAAAAACTTAATCTTATAGTTATGGAGATTTTTCTCTGTTAGATTTTGACGGCAAGATTACATTTAATTAAATTTGAATTTCAATTTTTCAAGCATATTTTTGTTTTGAAGAGATAGAATGAGCCGTAAGAAGAATGTTTGCATAGATTTTCTAAACCATCTATAAAATATCTCTTTATATAAACAACTAACAGGAAGATTGAGAAAAGACATACAATTAGATAAGGTCTTTTATAAATATAAATCTTTTTGATTTATAGATGTTGGAATTCACTAATGGTATTATGTCGTTTGTTCATTAGCAGACAGCAGTTTGGTGGATCGAGGAGACAGCGACGTTGAAGATTCAGTCGGTAGTTTTGGAACCAATGTCATCGTCATAGGCAACAGAATAGACTTACAAGTAAGACCTGCTGTAATATCAAGTGTTTCAGTATGAGTTTTTATTGAATTATGTCCTATTATTTTCTTATGTTTAGTGTTATTCTTAAAATTGGCCATATAAAAGGAGGATTGAGTCTTATTGACTAAGACATGCTTCTTCTGTTCCGTTAATTTTACTCCATTTGATCAGTAAATAATGTCACTTATTTTTAAATGCTGCGTTTATGTGACGAAATTATTAACGATTAGTGATTAATTTTCAATTTGTATGGTAAGGCCAAGATACACAGTTGAGGTGACAGGTGTAATCTCATCAACAGAGCTTACTATTAGAGAATTATTACAGTTATTTTCACTATTTGGTCTGTTTCCACTTGATTCAAGATTCAAGATATTTATTTGGCCATTAAATACATGCTTGTATAATAGGCTAAATCAAATGTTTTAAAACTAAACTTAATCTAAATACACCATGCAAGTAAAATAAAATAAGATTGACGTTAATCAAATCAAAAATTCTTTATTTGTGTTGTACTATACATACAGAAATAGTGTCATCTAATTTCGCTAAGATTAATACACACACGCACGCGCACACACACACACACACACACACACACACACACACACACACACACACACACACACACACACACACACACACACACACACACACACACACACACACACAAATACATACATATACACAAATTATATATATTCATTTCCACTTCACTGTTACATATTATCATACATCATTTAATCAATTGATAGCTAAAATATTAATTTAGCATTATTAAACTAGTATGTTACATTATTCTATGTTAATTTATATTTAAGTATTAACCATACTCAAGTATAAAATACTTGTTTCCATTAACATTGAATAGATATTACCAAACTTGCATGAATGTATAGTAGCCTAATCAAAAAATAAAAATTGACCATTCAATCAAAAACTGTCTTTAATCGTTTTTCCAAAACTCAGCTAATGAGTAACAACTCTTCTTCAGAAGAAATTCTTTAAGTGTTTTTTTAAAAGAAGTGCTATTTATCTGATTTTTTACAGTAATTGGTAAGTGATTTAAAAATTTAACTCCAATATGAGATGCTTTTTTTGTATAGAAACTAAGATTATGTTGGGAGGTGTCAAATTGGTGTGTATGGTAAGGCTAGATACACAGTTGAGTTGACAGGTGTAATCTCATCAACAGAGCTTAGTATTAGAGAATTATTACAGTTATTTTCACTGTTTGGTCTGTTTCCACTTGACGTTAGATTGTATGGTAAGGCCAGATACATAGTTGAGTTGACAGGGTAATCTCATCAACAGAGCTTAGTATTAGAGAATTATTACAGTTATTTTCTCTGTTTGGTAAATTTAAAAATTTATATATTTTTTTAAATTAATGTTTCAACTGATAATTTTGAACCACTTATTTAATTTATCTACTTCTGTAATTACATTTGAGATAATGTTTACTGTGACCTCAAATCAATCCGCCACTTGGTAAAACGGAATGGCTTACAGTTGAACAAATCATAAACTCATATACTATCATATAGGACATCCTCGTCTTTTACCAAAAATGTATACAGTACAAGTAAATGTTACATAACACAAATTTATTACAGTATAAGTACAAAATGCACAAATATTATGGTGATCTATTTCGGTGAACCACGCTCACCTTCCTCAGACACAAAAGAATGGAAAATGGTGTTCCAATTTATAGGCCTACGATCACGTGATCCCACTAGCTGCAATCATCAAAATGGCGGCTGCTGTGATACTATTGGTTAACACGTTCAGTGCTATAGTAAAAACACTCTAACCGACCCGGGAAACTGAGTACTATAAAATTTAATTTTACTTTTCATAAGGTATAGACAGCCCAAAAACAGCAAAACGAAGTTGGTTGTAGCATGGGAAAAAGTTGTTTATGACGTCATAAGTTGTGGTCTGGATACGGTCCATCAGCCCCTTGGGATGCTGGAAAACCAATCAATAGGTGAGCCATCACCAGGTATGGCCACCAATAGCTTATTGTCCTTCAAAAAGTTAATTTTTTTGAGTCCAGCAGCGTTGTTACACCAAATAAGGTTCAAAACTTCATCATAATCATCACTTTCGGTGACGGAATCTTCACTTGTAATAATGTCGTCACTCAAGTCAAGGTTATCAACAGTGTTGTCAGCCATGTTTCAACAATAAAAATTACACTAAATACTACACTAAACTCACTTATTTACATAAAGAACAAACTTATTTACATGAAGAAATCACTAAATTACATCAATAATTGTAAAACTCCGCTCGAAAAAACGATAGATAAAAACGGAAAACGCAAAAATATAGAACGGTTCACATTCGTATAGCGGCCGACGTAAGGTCTAGCTCGCGCAAGAGCTGAGCTCACACTGACTGCAGAGCAACAACAGTGTAGTGTGGTATGGGCCCAGTCCACGCGCTCCCAGCGCCCGGCCGGCGGTGGATCGTATACGGTCCACCCGCACTGAACGTGTTAATCCCTATTGGCTGTTCCTTCTGTTCTTTTAGTAGCTGAAAATACATTATTAAAAACTATTTCGGAATCAAAATTAACCTGTTCATTCATTAATTTATTACGATCCTTACATTTTTATTTTAAAATAAATAATTTTTCCCAAGCATTAATAATACGACCCTTCTTACAAACTTTTAGAATACATTTTCATCTATTTTATTCAAAGTGTGGGTACAATTCAGAAGGTGTTTAGCTACATTAGATCTTTCAGGTTTCTTGTTTTTATATCTTTTGCTAAAATTTACAGTCTGACCTATGTAAAACATATTACAATCATTACAGTTAATCCTATTTATTCCTGAATTATTGAATTTATCTTCACTTTCAATATTCGGATGTAAAATGTTGGACATAGTATTACAAGTCTTAAAAGCTACTGATAAATTGAATTTCTTGAATCTATTACCAACTCTTTGTGTAAACGGTCCATTGTAATGGAAGGATACATATTTCTTTTGTTCTTTATAGGATCTTACTTTTTTAAGTGTTGTTCATTTATCGTCTCAAATTTTATTTTCTACTTTCTTCTTTATTCTACTTCCAATTTCATTAATGATTGATGCCTTGTGTCCATTTGCAATAGCTATTGATTGTATTACATTTATTTCCTATTTTCTATCTGTAACACTTAATGGTATTGAATACGCCCTATATAACATACTTCTGAAGCTGTTGTTGTTTTGTGAGACGGGGGATGGACAGAACTGTTATTTATTATACAATTGGTTTGAGTAAGTTTCCTGAAAATTCTATATGAAAGTTGTTTTTTTTATGGTCACGAATTATTTTTAGATCCAAAAAGTTAATTTCAATCATAGATTCAAGTTCACTGGTAAAACTAAGCTTCTGTTGGTGACAGTTAAGTATATTTAACATATTATCTAAGTCATTACATGATTTCTCGTTAATTAAAACCAGAATATCATCGACATAACGGGTGTAAAATATGATATCATGTTCCTTTTTCCTATACAATTGTTGAATTTGTGCAGGAACCTATTGCAAAGTCAGCAAGTCCAAGTGCAGCACATCAGTCAGTTAGTTCTGATGATCATCCAGAAAGTGCCAGCAAGCGAATTGACAACACTAGCAGGTATGCTAACTCTAGCTTCTATGCAGTCTTGATCCAAAGTTTAAAGTTTTGAAAGTTAAAATATTTATAATTAATCTTATATATTATTTAATTTGTCCAATTTGGAAATATTTACAACTATAAAAAAACAGTTTATTAAGGATTACTATAATTTTTCATTCTGAACAAGCTGAACATCCCTGCTTTGCAAACGGATGAAAATAAAGATTTCAGTACGCCCAATAAAACATTAGAACATTTGAAAATGTTCAGATCTAAAGAAACACTCTTACTTTAAAGAATAAGAATATAACCTCACAATGTTTAGATAATGTCAAAAACACTATAAACAAACCAAAATATATTAATATATAAATTACTAGCTGAACCCAGCGGACGTTGTCTCGCCTTTCATTTTCATAAAAAGTAAACTGCAAAACAAATAATTATTTATTTTTTATTTTCACGTTTCACCACCTGTTTTAATTACCGAGGAAAACAGGTTAACACCAAATACAGATCACCTGATCAAGTAAAAGTAGTGTGTGCTACACTCTCAAGGTGAAATGTAAAACTACAATAAATCAAAACATATACAGTACTGTTGTTGTGAGAACTTCAATCTGCTTATGGCATGTGAAACTTCATTAAACCACACAGTCATATGTTTTTGTAAACAATTCAGATTCTCCATTTGAATAACATGGGATCTTTAGGAGCCCGTGGGGCGGGACCCTGTGGACGGATCTGCATCAAACTTCACAGAAACCATCTCGGGAGTATACAGGACAACATCCTAAAGTTTCATGGAGATCGGTTGGATGGTTTGGCAGCGCATAAACTTCAAACATATATATACAAACATCCTCTTTTATAAATATAGATTTAGTTTGAACATTTTTAACAGCTGCATTAAGTTGTAAACCAAGTTAAAATTATGTCAAAGTTAACCTTCCATACCTAATTATTATTATTTTTTTAGAATTTGATTATAGATATCACATTAGCCTCAAACCTTCTGATACATGTATATAATTTAGATACCAAGTTTTGTTAATAACCGTTCTCTTGTTTTCCCGTGTGAAAAGCAAACAAGTTAAGTATTACAAACGGATAGAAATTGACATAAGGTTTGTTTTGGGTTCTCTGGTATATAAAAAATGTAAATATTCTAAATATAAACTATTCTTACATATGAGACGGCGACACAACGTTGTGCATATTATAAGTACAGACATAAGTCATTCTTATTTTTCTTCATATAGATATTCCTGAAAGACTAACACATCGTAAAAATCTATAGTTCCCATAACAACCTTCATCTCAACATAGATTCTGAACTGTATGGTATAAATTTCTTTGTTACATTTCTGTATTTAGCGGTATTTATATTTCATGGAGAGAGGCTCTTTTGGGTGTTTTATGTTAGGTGTAAGATCCAATTAAGGCATGTTTAGTTAAGTAGGAGTAAGAGTCAATAAAATTGTACTTTTAATGTTTAATACCATTTATAAGCAGCGTTGTTTTAGTGATTTTTTTTTTTTTTTTTTTTTTTTTTTTTATTGCTTTACCCTACAGTGGACTATTTTTGATTTATTTCAGTCTCTATTTCTTAGTATTATATCTTCTTGACACCCAATATTCCTTCGTCCTAACAGATCTTACCCTTCTTCTGCTTCTGAAAGACTCTTAGTCAGGTTTGTTTTCCTTTGTTTTGAATATTAAATTTTTGTTCTTCAGGTTTTTAATCATAATTGTTTTCTCTGCATTGTTAATCTAACTTTTTCATGTCTCTTATAATGTCTCTTTTTCCCAATGTCCTTAATTTTTCCACCATCAGTCTAGTTAATCCATATTCTGGCATTTTTATTTTTATGTGTTCAAAAAAGACACTGTCTGTTTTCGACGTGTCAGTATCACTTTTTTCACCAAATCATTAGCTGTAAATTGCCATTCCCCTTCATTTTTATTTTTTATTTATATCTGATCCAATTATTCTTCCTTATATTTTTAATATTTTAACATTATAATGTTCACTTTCATTAGAGTGACTTATAATGTATTAATTATTATTAAAATAGTACTGAGTATATCCCAGTCAGAATATTCTCAGTTTGATATTGCAGGATTGTTCGGATTCACACTTTCCATTGAAAATACTTATGATACTTTCTTCTAGTATCCCTATTATTTGGTAAGTGTGCTAGTCATGGAAATAAGTTGTTAAATTGTGCAGTAAATAGGCATAGATCCTCCGAGCCTGCTCCCTATAAAGGATCAATCCATAGGCTGATTTCTCCATTTTGCTCTTTCCTGTGCATTTTCCTCTTCAAATTTAGATTTGGTTGTCCACGCTTTCTCAATATGCCCTCTGATTACTCTAATCAGCGTCTGTTCCTTGCCGCACATCATCCTGCCATCCGAGCTGCCTCCTCTCTCTCTCAACTCGTCCATCACACACCCTGTCTTCATTCCTCGTCCTATATCACGAGTGTGTATGCCAATGACTGTGATAATCCTTTTATAAAACTTCCTTTGATATAATGGATTTTACTGTGAAGGCACTTGCGAGGGAACTGGCTGAGCTATTGGCAACATGAGGTGTCCACCGGCCATTCAGCGTCACACCTGGACGTCAAGCAGATCCGACTGCTTGGTTTCAGTGGCCACACAAACAGTGTTCGGGCTCTCACCGTGCTGGATAATGAGAACAGCTTCCTAAGTGCCAGCCGTGACAAGACAGTCAAAGTGTGGTCACTGCGAAGCACGGTGAGCTTTGCATAAAGAATTGTGTTTTTCTCATTATTTTGTTGTGTCATTACACTAAATTAGATATTCTTATCCCAATTAAAAGTTGATTTCTTGAATGGATAGTAAATTTTCTAGATTGTAATCCATCACATTTTCTGGTAGTAAAACTAGCTGACTGCTCGGTGCTTCCTTACAAGAAAACAAAAACATTAACAAAAGAACAATTTTTGAAGAATTTCCGCTGTATAGTTTTAGGAATTTTAACTTTCTCATGGAGTTAAATAATAATTATTTAAATATTTTATGTAATTTATGCAAATCCTAGGCATTTATCCTAGGATCTTATCACATAGTCCTTAAGGTGGCAGTTTCGTAAACATCCCTACATTAAACATGCAATCTTTCTATCAACGGACCAAAACATGCTGTTTTATTTCTACTGTATGGTTCATGTTTATTATTATAAACAGTTTAGGGAACACTGTATGATTATTAAAGGTCCAATCTAGTGGACCATACATTGATATTATGAGTTTTTTTTTTTTTTTTTTTTTTTTTTTTAATATTGTCAAGAATGGCATGTAAAGTTTCACATTTACATAGAAAAATACCTTAAATTTTTTTTTTAACCCCAACTTATGGTCCACTAGAACAGTTTTTCACCTATTAAATGACACAACAAGTTTTACGATATAGTCATTACTACAGACCAAAATATTGAAATATAAACCCCTGTTTTTGGCATTTTTCATTGTGCGAAACAGCTCCCTTAACAGTTATGAGTATTTTTTAAAACTACAGTTAAATTTTTTTTACATCAAGCCTATCATCTTTGTAGTTCTTAGCTGCTCTTATCATGGCAATCACTTATATCACATGTTTCATTTAGTTTTATGATCCGACAAAGATAACTCCCCAATGGTCTCAGCGATACCTCTGAGAATGCCAACATCTGGTAATCGTGTGCATAATGTAGATAGCACCTTGATGTGGTTGTCACCAGAAAATATAGATTATAGTTCCAAGTTTACTTTTCACATTAATCTTCTATTTTTACCTTATTCATTGTTGAAATTATTTCTTTAATTTTTCATTTAAGACAATTGTAACATTACACTAAGTACACAGTTTGTATCTAGGGAGATGGCAGTACAATATGTCCTGCCCAGTGGACCTACACAGGCCACCGCAAGTGTGTGTTGTCTGTGGGGTTCTGCGAGTCAGCAAGATTGGCCTTGTCATGTGATTCCTCACTACACCTCTGGGACCCCTATGTGGGCAGAGTCCTGGCTCAAATGGACCCCACCAAGTCACCCCCTATAAACACTCTAAAACCACTTCCTCCACCAAGCTTCCAGGTAAGTTTTAATCTATTATTTATTTATTAGTTCAAAGAATAGTGCTTATTCAGGGTGTCTACTGGTCATGAAAAGTAACAGATTTTTAAAGTCGGTCACAGATGTCACGAAAAGTCATGAAAATTGCTTCTAAAGTCACGATTTTTTTCTAGCGTTCCAAAGCGTTACTAGAGGGAATTCAGGAGGCATTTGGAGTGAATTGAGAAATTTGCTCAAAGCATTCTGTGGCAAATAATTTTGCCAAAAGTATTTTTGTTTCTCGTTGTTTTCATTACGATTTTGTTCTAACCAGAGTCTTTTCTAGGATATAAATACCGTATTGAGGGTGCAGAGAACCAGCCAGCTCTTTGCCCACTTAAAATTATCGTACTTCTCTTTCCTCTATTCAGGAAAAGAGAATGGTGTAATGTATTAATCAGGCAACTGTTTGTCATCATTCTCACTCAAAATATCATATGTTTGCTACCATTAGTACCCTATGCGAAGTTATGCGTTCTTTCTGTGTACAAACGGAGTCAAAACAGTGTTGTGAATTGTCAATATTACAAAATGTTTTAATGTTATACATTTATATAATTGTGCAATCTATAAATTTAAAAACTTTTTAGTTAACTTTTGAATTTTTTTTCATGGATGAAAGTGATTCACTTTGTGCTTTACAATATTTGAATTTACAATAGGCATTTAATATTGAAATGTTCTTGGTTGCCATATTCTAATTCTCCATTGCTGTACGGACGGAAATAAGAAAATACAACTCGCTATAGGCAGCACCGGACCGGATGTTCGTTGATTAGTGTTTGTTTTGTTTATGGTCTGTTAAACCGTTCGTTCTCACTCGAAGGTATCCCTGCCTTGCCGAGGCGAGTGGGCTTACGTGCTCTGACAACCTCGAGAGCTATGCCGGCGGTAGCTTGGCTACTGGTAGGGTCTCCCTTGCCGGACAGGTCTTCGTGAGGTAGGAGCCAGACAAAAAAGGATACCCTGGTCCTCCAGGTTGGGGGTTGGGCGTGGGGCCAACTACCCCACCCCATAAAAGAAAACACCAGTTCAGAAACGCCAAAAATTAGCCTCGGAAAAGGATGGATACACCGGACAAAGACCCAAGCTACGTCACAAGGATATGACTTTTGGTACGTGGAATGTTAGAACGATGTTAGTTCCAGGCAAGTTAGACATTGTTATGGAAGAAATAGAGAAATATGACATAGATGTCCTCGCTGTCTAAGAAACCAGATGGCCATTTAACGGAAAACTTGAATACAAAGAACTACACGTTATATTTTAGCGGCAGTGATGAGGGAAATCATTATGCTGGAGTAGGAATAGCTGTAAAAAAGAAGTTACTTGAATCTGTGATAACATTTAACCCTATAAATAAAAGGCTGTGCTATATTAGATTTAAGAGAAAATTTCGAAACATATCTGTGATATCTTACTATGCCCCAACAGAGGAGGCAGACGATAATACCAAAGATGATTTCTATGATACCTTAGAACAAGTTATGTTAAACATTCTGTCCTATGACTTTAAAATACTGATGGGGGATGCAAATGCTAAAGTGGGAAATGAAGAAATTTGGAAGAAGTATACAGGTGGTAATAGTTTGCATGATAACAGTAATGATAATGGAATGAGGCTTATTAGCTTTGCAAGTTCCAGGAACATGAAGATAATGTCGACAAAATTTCCCCGAAAAGACATTTACAAAAGTACATGGACGTCTCCCAATGGTCAAACGAAAAATCAAATAGACCACATACTGGTTGAAGACAGATATAAAAGTTGCATCACTGATGTGAGAAGTAGGAGAGGTGCAGAGTGCGGAACAGACCATACACTAGTCATAGCCAAAGTTAGACAAAAGTTATGTAAGGATATAAGAGAGAAACAAAGAGCCAAGCCCTTAGTAGATATTAGTAATCTGAAGAACCAACACATAAAAGCAAAGTTTGAATTAAAGCTAAAAAATAGATTTGAAATACTCAACAACATGGAAAAAGAAAATGAACAAATAGATATTAATGAGAGGTGGAACAAAATAAAAACTACGGTACAAACGACGATGAAAGAGGTAATAGGAACAAGGAAAGGATACAATAAGCCATGGTTCAATGAGGAGTGTAGAAATGCAATAGAAGAGAGGAAAATGCAAAACAGAAGTGGCTATTGAGTGAAACTCAAGAAAATAAAAACAATTACCAAAGACTAAACCAGGAAGTGAACAGGAGACTAAGAACTGCAAAAAGGAAGTTCTTGAAAGAACAACTGGAAAGAGCAGAATAAGATAGAACATGTAACAATGCTAAGGACTTCTATCGGACAGTACGTTTTTTTATAAAAGGATTCACTCCAAACAGTTTTGGGATCAAAGATGCTCAAGGGAGAGTAACGTGCAATCAAGGAGAGTGCCTCAAAATATGGAAAGAATATTTTGAAAAACTCCTAAATGGGGAAACAAGCAATGATAGTGCGAATGAAACATATCAAAATGCACAACCATTCATTGAAGAACCGTCATTGGAAGAAGTAAAGGAAGCTATAGCGTCACTGAAGAATGGGAAGGCCCCAGGAGAAGATGGCATACTAATTGAAGCTTTAAAATGTGGAGGGAAGTCATTAAAGGAAGAAATTCATAAACTCATTCTGAAAATTTGGAATGAAGAAAAATTACCAGATGAATGGAAGGTAGCGCTAATCGTACCAATTCATAAGAAAGGGGACAGACAGAACTGTAGCAACTATAGAGGAATATCTCTCATTAACACTACATATAAAATTTTATCCAAAATCGTGAACAAGAGAGTAACAGAGTATGGAGAAGAAATGCTGGGTGATCATCAGACAGGATTCAGAAGAGGTAAATCAACCACAGACCAACTGTTCATCTTAAAACAAGTCATCTTAAAGTACTGGGAATGTGACAAAACCACACATATCCTTTTTGTTGACTTCAAAAAAGCGTATGACAGTATAAACCGTAAACATCTATGGGAAACACTTAAAGGATATGGAATACCAGAGAAATTAGTGAAGATGGCAGAGATTTGTATGGAAGAATCAAAATGTAAAGTAAAAATAAACAATGAATATTCAGAGACATTTGAAATAAACACTGGCGTAAAACAAGGAGATGGGTTATCACCTTTACTGTTCAATCTGGCAATTGAAAACGCACTAAAAAGAACAAAAAGTTTGAATGAGGGTCTGTGGATAGACGCAAAGATCAAATTATTGGCTTTTGCAGATGATGTAGCCTTATTAGCCGAAAACGAGGACGGTCTCAAACGTCTGGCTGAGGAGCTCATTACTCAAGCAAAAATAGTAGGCTTAGAAATCAATGAGGAAAAAACCAAATATCTTAAAATAGAACGGAATGCATTAGAAAGAGAGCAGGTTTTAGAAGTGAATCCATATAAATTCAATAGTTGTGAAAAATTCAAATACCTTGTTGTCACTATTGATCAACAAAATAAAGAAGAAACAGAAATTGAAACAAGGTTACTGAACGGAAATAGGTGCCAATGGGCCTTAGGAAAAATGTTGAAAAGCAAAACATTATCAAGAAGAACCAAAGAACAAATGTACAAGACAATTATAAGGCCAGTAGTCCTATATGGCTCTGAGGTATGGACAATGAGCAAGAAAACAGAAAGGCAATTAGTAAACTTTGAAAATAAAGTATTAAGAGCAATATATGGGCCAGTGAAAGAAGAAGAACAATGGAGAATAAGGAAAAATCAGGAACTTGGAGAATTTTTTAAGGAAGCAGACATAGTAGCAGAAGGAAAATCAAGACGACTCAGATGGGCAGGCCATGTAAACAGAAGGGAGGAGGAATCTGTATTGAGAAGAGTAATGGAAGGAAGACCAGCAGGAAGAAGACCTTTGGGTCGACCAAGGCTGATATGGAAAGATCAGGTGCAAAGGGATATGCGGAAAATGGGAGTGGAAGAAGAGATGATGCAAGAAAGGAGGAAGTGGAGGCAAATTGTTGGCGAGGCCAAAAACCTTTTGGTTTGAGTGGCCAACTAAGTAAGTAAGTAAGTATACCGTTCGTTGGATCGTAATTGTTCAAAGTATAGAATAGAATAAATTTTTATTTTTCTTGAAAAAATTTTTTACAATTACAATTATACATTTATAAACAGACAATATGTAAAACAAAGAAAACCTCTCAAGTGGTGGGCATCTAACTGGCGTGTTTTACTTTTAGTGTTTAGTTGGCTTTAAACTTAATATTTGTTAACAGAATTTCGTCAACTTTATAACTCTTCTGATTTAACAGAATTTCGTCAACTTTATAACTCTCTTCCGAGTCTAAGTTACTATGACTATTATTACAGTTAGTTTTTGTTAGGCCTAGTGTTTGTTTTTATGCGTATAGCAATTTTGATGTATGAAGAACTTAAGTACGAAATTGTTGGTTTTTATTATTGTTCAAAATAGGCCTAAAATTAGTCAAATAAAAGTGATTAGTCTTTGTGCACATGCCTGGAAAGTGCAAATTTCAGAATTTGTGGCTCGAAGAAGAAAATTGGAAGAAGTGGCTTTGAAAAAATGAAAGTGATATACATTTGGCATTTTGTATGTATTGCAAAAAATCATTTGATATTTCCCATTCGGGCTCAAATAGTATTAAGTTGCACTCTCAAAGGGAAAAACAGTTTGATAGAAAATAACCTAAAAAGTAGCAAGCAAATGATGCTAGTTCACTGTTTTGATCAAAATGGACCTTCATCTGATAACCCTATGCCTTCATGCTCTATGACTAGGCCTAATATAAAAATAGAAACAGATACTGATACAGGTAATTTATTAAAAGCTTCTCCTACAACAAGCTCAAGTAATGAAACAGAATCTTCATTTTCTAAAGAACAGGCCTCACCAAGGCTTCAAAGTTTTTTGTTGTCTGTGAATGTGACCAAAGCTGAATTTTTATGGGGCTGAAGAATTGTTTGTTTGTATGATTTTTAATTGTGTATTGAAATTTTAAATTTATATTTACTACAAAACAAATGACAATTTTTTTATCAGTGTTTATAATAGTACATAGGAACACTTATGTAATGTATTGATATACATTAATATAATATATTTAAATGTATTAATTAACAATGTTCTATTTCTCAAATGTAATTATAATTTTATATCGTTACGTTGATAATATTAAGACTATATTCACGTCTGTATTTATATGTAGTGTTGTGATGTGGTGGCGTGATATGACGTCAGTTAAAAGCAATAAAGCTATTGGCTGCCTACCCATCACCTGATTCGTTGTGTGTCACTAGACCCTCACCTCACCTCAACACCTTCGCAGTCTCTTCCTGAAATCCGTAATGTAAACACACCGTTCCTCCAGGCAGTCAATGTTACCAGTAACATGTGTGCTTATTTTAATTATAAGCTACCCTTATTTACTATCCAAAGGTCTTGGACTGGAAGATAGTACAACTTACAGACTGAACACAGACAGAACAAGGTAAATTAATCCACTATAAATTCAATTTACTGTTCAACTTAGGTTAGGCCTATTTGATTTGTTAATAATATTAAACTAAGAATTTAACCAGCTGCAAACATATGTCATCATCATATAAATCATTGTGAAAATATGAGTAGCTACTCAATTTGCTGGGTCTTTGGAGTCTGAACCTGTTTTTTGTTTTGTTTTCATATTAATAATGAAATATGTCTGCAAATCCATTTTACTCACATAATGCTGGGCTTCTTTTGATAAATAGTGTTAGCCTACTTGAATCTGTTGTATTTTATTTATATTTGGTCTATTAAAGGTTTATAATGGTATCATTAATTTAGTAGAATATGACTGAAAATATTGCGATGTTATAACGTGAACCGTATTCACCATTATTCGGGTGATGAATTTTCATGTTGTAAAGTCATGAATTTTCAATTGTATTTGGCAGTAGACACCCTGTTATGTCATATTTCTTTCAGAGATTTCCAAGTATTAATATATTATTAATAGAACAGCAAGTGTTGCCGGGTAAAAGACATATAGTAATCTTTAAATGTTTGAAAAATGTAACAAGCTCTTTTCTTCCATCTGTAACTTACTAATAAAATAAAGAACAATAATTATATTTTTATTTTTGCTACTTTAGTGTACTGTTGTCTTTCACACACACTATTGAAATCTTGAGGCTAAAAACTAGATTTGTTTGTGGAGTAGAGCCTCACTTATCTGATGTAAATGGGCCATGATGATGTTAGATAAGTAAAAATATTGGATAGTTGGGAATCATAATAAAAGCATGGTATTAAGTTTATTTTCATAGATACTATAACTATTTTATGTTTGGAAGCCGTTTCAATAGGCTTAAGTACAATAAAACTTCAGTAATGTACAAAAAATAAACAAACTACAATACTGTAGTCACAAATAACAATTTTGTTTTAAACTTAACTTAGCAAATACGCCTTGTGATGTGTGAAATGTGATAAAGAAGCCTTGTACAGTAAAGTAACACATAAACAACTTTAATACAGCAAGCTAAACGACTGACCAAAAAAACTACTGACCAATTAAGTGTACAAGTTACGTGAAAACAATCACTATCCCCCCCCTACAAGTGACGTCTGTGCTAAAGATACTACACTTAACACATGACAAAAGTGATGTAGTTTTCTCACACGATACAGTGTTCCTTCATCATAAAGTCAAGTACAGTAAGCAACAAACTAGCAAGCTGTAAGGTAAAAATAAGTTTACATCATCAATAATATAGTAGTAATCCATTATAACAGATGACAAAAGTGATGTAGTTTTCTCACACGATATAGTGTTCCTTCATCATAAAGTCAAGTACAGTAAGCAACAAACTAGCAAGCTGTAAGGTAAAACTAAGTTTACGTCAACAATAATATAGTAGTAATCCATTATAATAGTTTCAGACAGGCTTTACTGTATTAAGTAAAATTATGTACTCTGTTAACAAACTTATTGTGCAACAGGTTTTGGCAGCAACCACAGATCCCACACTGCGAACTCTGGATACCCGAGTAGGAGCGTATGTAAATGAACTGAAGGTTAGTAATAACATAATACTATGTGTTGTTTGCCGTTTTCCTTTTCAAATAAGAGAACTTTATTTTTATTCAAATAATTTTTCCAAACAGTTAATTGTTTAACAAAATTTTTTTAAAATCATATTCTGTAGAATGGTATCAAACTCTACAATGCTGTTCTTGGATGAACTTTAGACTGATGCTGATGTCAATACCAGCAAAGCTTTCAGATGCGGAGTAAAAGACCTGCTACTAAACAGCTGTCATTACAGCAACAAGGATTATATGTTTAGTTAGTATAGTATATTAAAGTTATATTTTGTTTAGACGGCATAAAACAAATATCACCGTTATTGAAAGAAATTTAGACAATAGATAAAACTTTATTTACAAATCATCGAGAAGTGCAATGACATAAAAATTTACATAGTCAATTTTTATTTGGGTCTTTTTTTCTTCCAATTCAGGAATTCATCCAGTGAGTAAAATGCCTGGCTGGTGAGGCTCGTGGTGTCTGGAGATGTGTAGTCTCGTTCCTTGTAGTGTTTTTATATCTTCAGGAAGTAGGTTGAATGCGTTTCCTACCAATTTAGGATGGTCATGCCTATGTTGACAAGTAGATCATTTGACCACTAGATTTGTTTCGATTAAACTGACTACTGTTTCGTTACTGTTTATTTGTAGTGTCGACTAGTGCAGTGTTCAGTTAGTGAGTCTACTGTATCCGAAATGTTGGTCAACCAATCAATGTAGACTGAGGTGATTGTAGTTGTTAAATCGTTCAGGAGATATCATTTCACCTCATGATACAGTAGTTACTTCTATCATCCGTTCAATATTTTCTTTCATTTCACTTGATCTTACTTGTTTGGTGTCATAGATTCTTTTATTTGAATCCAAATCATTCCATTGTTCATTGCTGATCAAACAATGTCCTTTCACATATGCTGAAACTATATGCGTAATTTCTGAATACCATTTAATAAATAATAAAAACGAATACACCTCTAAACCTAACCTCCAAGCACAAATGTACAGTACATAAAACAATCACTCACAACAATGAACCAGTGACTGGCAATAATCAAATCAGCTGTTTCGGCCCATGATGCACAATGGCATGGTCCACATATGGTACAAGGTCACAAACGTGCCATGTGCCATGGTGGTTCCTGCAGTGAACATGTTAAAGAGTCATATGAAAGCTTGTTAAGCAAGAAAGTTACATTAATGTTAGTGAAGATGAATGTTTCGTCGGAACTCAAACATCAAGGTTTTCTGTGTTGTCTGTAGGTTCCCTCTAGCAGTGCTGGGCTGATTCGTTGTATTGCAGTTACTGTGGCGGGAAACATGGTGGCGCTGGGACAAGCGTCTGGACATCTGACAGTGATGGATCTGCGGACAGGCTCAATCCTGTCTGCGTGGCGTGCTCATGATGCGGAGGTAAGGTTTTGATACAGTAACAGTTATTAGAGGTAATTTGTTATTATTAACCTATTACGTACTGTTAGTTTTTTTTAACTTAAGAAATGCATCTCTTGGAGTGCTGATATTAGCATAAAGTAAAATATACATTATTACTGTGGATGTATTTAAGAAAGAACTGATCTTAATTCTATTGTGTGAACAAACGTAAGATGTCATCCTCATTTGATCATTGGTGGAAGTAACTTGTCCGCATACATGACGTGTTATTGTAATACAACATGTACTTGTCATGACAAATGTTTCTGTAATAGAAAACTAAAGCAGGTACAAATGAGGGCTTCTTAAATTCTTTAACTTATAATTTAGTAAAACATTTGCAAACATTTCATCACATTACACTAAAACAAATATTCTCATGTTTGTCTATTTATAATAGAGGGAGGGACCTTTGGTCACAGTACAAAAGACCGTAGAAAATGGAGGCACAAATTTTTATTACATCCTATACTTAAAAATCAACTATCCACATGGTTTTAAATATTTCACAAGGATTACTTATGTAAAAGACACTGTTCAGATTTACTTGTTCCATCGTTATCTCATTCCATTCAAAAATACTTATTTCACATAAGACAAACACAATATTGATAGGTACCAGAAATGACGTTTTTCACCCAATCAGAAAGGAAAAGCTATTTTTTCTAGAACTTAATTTTTAAAGCTTATAAAAATAACTAGGCATCAACCAAGAAGATATTTAAGTACTGAAATTGGGACTTTAAATATGAGATGAAAAGTTAATTAATAATTCATTTTCACTAGGAAATTATTTTTTCAATATTTCCATACAAGCCAATTTATCAAAATTATAATAAATACTTTTTATTGATCAACTAGAATTTTCAAGAAATAAATATCTTTATAAATAAAGTAATCTAAAAAGCATTTAAAATATCACAAAATGCACTTAATGGTGCAACTATTAGAGATGCAGACGTGGGAAGATGCAACTGTAGAAAATATAAGTGGGAACGGCAAATGATCTGTTATGTGATTGCAAAGTCGAAATTAAAACTATGAATCAAATAAATAATGATTGCGCATTGCATTATTTTCAGGGGGGATTAGTTGGTCTTCATTCAAAAGGAGAAGCAGGTGTTGAGTGGTTCCAAAACCTGGACTTAGCTCAATGGCGGGAGATCAATATTTAAATACCAAGATTCAAGCACTTAGTATTTTATTACTTTTTTTAGATTTTATTTTTCTTTCCTTTTTTCTGTTGGCAGATGCCACTCTGAAAGTCATACAATTTATTGGACTTAATAATTATATTCACAATTATTCTTAAACAATAATATACTCTAATAATCACCATGTTACTTTAGTTGTATTGAGATTTAAATCAAGAAGAACTTTAATCTGATGCCCACTTGATTATATTTTATAAGCCTAAGGTTTACAAAATTAATTTTCCTTTCTATTTTTTATATAGTTAATTATTTCAAATTAATCGCTAATGGTTACCACTCATTCAGTTAATTAATATATTATGTTAATGTACAGGGTGGGTTTTAAGTTAGTTTCCACAGTTTATAAAAGATTTGCTTTTTAAATATGCCATTAAATTAATATTAACGAACATAACATTTACATTGTTTTAACGCCATTAGGGATCACTTGGGGTCCAAGATCAGAGTCGACTTCAAATTTTTAAATGGGAATATGGTCATGTGATGCGTCATTCCACACTGCAATTTCAAGCTGAAAACGATAGAGCAATCAGAATTTTAAAATTACATCATTGTTTAGTTATTTATTATTGTGTTCTTTTATTTATTTGGTTATACACTGGCCTATGTATTTTTGTAATCAAAAGTGATTATGAAAATTACTTGCCTCTTTTCTAAGTACCCTAGAAACACAAATCTGGTCTTGTTTCAGCTACGATAAATCAATTTGAATTAGGAAAATACATAGGTTTAAATATACAAATACCAATTGAATTAAATAGCAGAATAATTAATAACTAAAGAATGATAAATCACTTTTAAATTCCGATTTCTCAGTCATTTTCTACTTGAAATGATGATGTAAAATGACATATCACATGATCACTTTCCCATTTCAAAAACTGAATTTGACTCCTAGATCTTGGATCCCCAAGAGATTCCTATCAACAAAGAAACACTCTAAATGTTGTGTAGGTTTAATGGCATATTCCAAAAGCAAATCTGTTATTATCTTTGGAAACAAGTTAGGTGGTAACTGACTCAAAACTCACCCTCAATATTAACATACTTACTGCTCAAACAACTGAGAATCAGACATATCCATAGTTACACTGGGTAACTGAATCAAAACTCACCCTCAATATTAACATACTTACTGCTCAAACAACTGAGAATCAGACATACCCATAGTTACACTGAGTAACTGAATCAAAACTCACCCTCAATATTAACATACTTACTGCTCAAACAACTGAGACATACCCTTAGTTACACTGGGTAACTGACTCAAAACTCACACTCAATTTAACATACTTACTGCTCAAACAACTGAGACATACCCATAGTTACACTGGGTAACTGATTCAAAACTCACCCTCAATATTAACATACTTACTGCTCAAACAACTGAGACATATCCTTAGTTACACTTTTTTTTTTTTTTTTTTTTTTTTGTATGCACCAAACATCAAATCTTTTTTAATTGAAAACTGTCTCTTAAAATGGAGCTTTATGTATAGTATTTAGATGAAATATGTTGACAGATTCTGCAGCTCCTGGCAGTTAATGATCACACTATCGTCAGCTCTTCTTTAGACCAGGCTGTCTCCGTCTGGAATCCCTCTGACGGCAAACTTAAGTTCAACATGAAGTGAGTGCTGTCAAGCTCTTTGAATGTTTCAATAACCATTATTATATAAGGAAGACAAAGGTTGTTTGACACTTGCCATCATTACATAAAATATACCAATCACAACGTTTCGATTTGGTAAAACCCAAATCTTTTTCAAGTGCTAAAAACTAAATTACATCTAAACAAACATGTTATAAAACTACATTCTTTAACTAATAAACTTATCTACATTAATAATTATCTACATTTTAACATTGATCCTAGAATGGGGATCAACAAAATGAACTTCTACTAAATATAAAAAATGTTAAATGGGTGAAATTAATATAATGAATTAGGCGCTGCCAATATCACAATATCAACGAAAAAATGTTAAAACACAGTTAAATTAATATTCCAATCAGACTTAAATGAGATTACATTGAAAAATTACTATAATTGTGTATTAACATTTTTTTCGTTGATATCATGATCTTGGCAGCGCCTAATTCATTATACTAATTTCACCCAGTTAACATTTTTTTATTTAGTAGAAGTTCATTTTGTTGTACCCGATTATAGGATCTAGGTTAAAATGTAGATAATTATTAATTCAGAAAAGTTTATTAGTTTAAGAGCGTAGTTTTATAACATGTTTGTTTAGATGTAATTTAGTTTTTAGCACTTGAAAAAGATTTGGGTTTTACCAAATCGAAACGTCATGATTGGTATTTTTCACGTAATGATGGCAATTGTCCAACAACCTTTGTCTTCCTCATCTGATACTCCATCATTAAGAATTTCAAAAACAAAGTAAACCATTATTATAACTAGAATCTAGTGCTTCTGGTGTCTACCCCGTAAAGGTGGTATTTACAAGTTTTATTATATCACCAGAAGTCTTGTCTCTGCTTGCTATGATGTGATACCAGTCTATGTGATATTTTTAAAGATCCTGATCACAACATGGGCAAAATGTCTGGTATGCTGTAAAAATAGTAAATTGCATATTGATGCGGTTCAAACTGAAGGATGTAGATTCCATTCCAGAATTAGAAACAGAAACATATTGGGGAGTCAAGTGGGGCTCAGTCATTGGTAATGTGCAGTGGTGGTGTCACCTATTCATGCAGTCGGTTGCTGTCGTAGGGTGGCTAAGGCTTTGGACTGCGGAGGAAAAAACCAAGGCTCGAATCTCAAACTGAGCTAATGTTTGTTGCTTTATTTGTTAGATAAAGTTCACACATCCAATCATGTGAAAGAGAGTGAAGTTTTAATTGAAATTTTAAAAAATGGAAAGATGTTTAATATCTCGCCAAAATAAACATTTAAAAGGTATTTTATTAAAGAAGCTTAAATAAAAGGTAGTTTATTCTCCCCTTAAAAAACCGATTTTAAAATAGTCTCTATCTATGAAATAAAGTTATTTCTGACATAGTAAAATATAGTTACTGAGGTATTCAATATCTTTCGTTTGTTGTTTCACCTTTTTTATTGCTAATCGAACAAAGTCATGTCAATAAATGAAGTAATGAGTACCATATTGGCACAAAGTGGGCATTTAGTCATAGAACTGTAAACCAGCTACATTGGAGCTAAAGGTACGTTTTCCTCAAACTTCACTAATAACGCTGTGTGCCATATGATTAAACTTGAGAAAGCAGCATGATTGGGAGTTGTGTGTTTAAATTAAAATGCAGCGGATTTTTTTTTTTCAAGTTTTCCTACAAGTTTGCTATTGCACTGTGTGACAACTATGCCTCAGTATGTCTTTGTTGCTGTTCTGTGATTGGCCTAGCACTTGTACAAACCCCCACAAACTGCTACCTACAGCTGTACCCAACTTGTTTCTGCTCTTATTTCTGCTATAGTTATAAGTGGTTTCATAATATATTCACAGATTAGTATGCAGTGTTTCCTAAATATTTGTTAACTGTTTAAGCAGGGCCCAAAGTTAATAAAATAGTTTTTTACCAGTATAAAGCTGGAGGGAAATAACAAATTGTTCCTTTTGGTTTATCTAATTTATACTCTATAAAAATGGAATTACTATAAGGCCTTGATATTGTTTGTCTAAAAACAATTTCATACTTAATCTAAACTTGTTTCAGAAATTGTTCAAACATTTACTAGATCTGTAAGTTGGATGCATACATGTAATGAATTTAATGCAAAGACTATAACCAACAAATTTTTATAACTATTGCAGAGGCCCTACAGAGCCTGTCCACTGCCTGGACCTCTACGGCTGTGAACTGGTATCTGGCACCACTGCAAACAGGATTGGTGTTCACACTACCATTGACCCTGAAGCCTCTTTCTCGTCAACTCGCCTCCGCACTGACGGTTTCCGAGGAGTTATCACCAATATTCAGGTCCTGCCTCTCAACCGACTCCTGCTGTTGGGGGCGGACACTGGGTCCATTACCCTTATATGCTAGGATTACAGATGGTAAGTGCAACTGCTACTTTCAACCTTTCACACAAGTTTAATTCCACTAATAAGATCTTAAATTTCAACAAAACATGTAAAATTTACACTTATAGGTTAATCATCTTATCATTATCAATTTAACATACCAGAAGTGGGTCTCAAAGGAAAATGTTATCTAAATATTTGTTAGAAATTATGTTCTCACATTTTTCAATAAAAAAATACTTATCCAATTTCTCTTCGGCAATTATGTCAGTCTCTGAAAATATAGCCAGAGCTTTTAAAACTCTGTTTTAAGCTCTGACCATATTTTTAGCCCCAAGTCACTTCAAAAGAACTGACATAAGAGGAAAGTATGTTTGTCTCACTATTTTTATTTTTTACTTTACATTTTTAATGATAAGCATTTTCTAAACCATAAGGAATACAACAAACCTTACATTTATTTTTCCTTGTTACATTACTAAAATGGGCAAAAGTACTTAAGAGACATGTTTTATTCTTTTGGATTACAACTGTGTCAACATTTACTAACTCAAATCTGAGGATTTAGCAAAAGGAATGCAAAATTAACCTGTTAAGGCTATTGTTAATATGAGTATAATATTGATGAATTTTGGAAAATAGCATATATAAGAAATCAAAATTTATGTATATAAGGCAAACAAGTTCTCTCTGTCACATAAATATATTAGATGTTTGTTAGAATGTTTGGGAAGACTGTTTTACTGTAAAAATTACGAGGTCTCTTCAAGCCCTATCTCTGTAGTGGGTGAGAGGGCTCATTAAGTCCTGTCCCTTGGGTGTATAGGTGTTATACTCAAGCCATGTGCCGAAGGAGAAGGAGGGCTTGTCAAGTTCTGTCCCTTGGGTGGATGGGTGTGCTCATCCTGCCCGATCCTTAAAGGGTGGGAGAGCTCCTCATATCTTGTCTTTGGGTTGAGTGGAGGAAGGAGATTTTATTAAAAATAAGTTCATACTAGCCTAAATTCTTGGCAGAGTTTTTAAATACAATAAATAAATATGCCTCAAAGTGAAAAAAGCAGCAAGAGATCTAGGTACAGTAAATAAAGTCGTGATCAGAATGAAATCTTATTTTGGTAATTTTCACAATTACATAATAGCGTCAATAAGACAACAATTGTGAGCGAGTAGCAGATCGAACTAGGCTGTTTGGCCGAGAAAAAATTAAAATAATTGGCACAGTAATGAGCACAAAATGATTTAAGGAATCATTCATGTGAATAAACTTTTAACTGTTTGTATCATGAGGATTGTATAAAATCAATTCTTGCCATTCATTAATTGCTCATATTATTTCTAGGTGTTCTGTCGGCATGTCTACTTACATGCAGGTGCAGTTGTTGAAGGGCTTTCCTTTTCTGGCTTTTCTGTCCAAACTGCCTGAAGATCTATGTGATAAATTTCATTTGATGAACTAATCAAAAGTGCATTAATACTTCATAGTAAGTGTTACCTTAATTCATTTTTTTTTTTTTTTTAATTTTATACAAAGTAGGTTATTAATTTTTCTGTATGAATATTTGTCTCTGTAAATTCTCGTTATATAGCCGGGATTATATTCCCACTATTATAAGTGGGAATTATAATAGGGACTAAAATAAATATATGGGCGTTTGCAGACGATGTTGTAGTGTTAGCCAAAAATTAAGAACTGAAGTGCTGGTCATCAAACTCATATACCACACACAAAAAGTGAGTATGAAAATAAATGAAGAGAAAACCAAGATAATGGAATATGGAAAGGCTAACGGAATAAATAATGAAAATTACACAGAAATAGGAGGATACTAATTCCAAAGAAAGGATAGGCTGTTAAATTAGAGACAAGAGGCACACAACAACAGAGATAAGTAAATGAAATATTTAAATATCACTGACCTTTCCAGGATCTGGATCATGGGCAGATTCGGAGATAGTCTTTGAGGGAGCAAACCTACCGTGGGGTATTGGGGAAATGAAAGGGGGTCCAGGAAAATTTGTATAATAAAATGCATTTTAAGGCTTGTTTTAGTGCATTAACAATAAATTCTGCTATATTATTCTAAGATAAAAACCTTATTTGAACTCCCAATGGCTGCTTAAAAGAGTCTTGTTGTACAATAGTTAAATGTAGCACGATAGTGCTTCTCCCTCGCACTATCAAGAAACGAATGCTTACTACTAATTTTGTGTAAATATTTTTCTAGGCTGAATGTTTTGTAATGCTTGTATGTATTAGTTTTTTAATTCAAACAAACAGCGCACAAGTAGGGAAAGAGGTTATGCAGCAAGACTGATTAAACGATATTCTCGCCAGGGCTGAACTCATGGTGGCTTAACTCAGGGTACCTAGAAAAGAGGACGGTAGGTATCACGCGCATCTCCCATGCTGTCATATGAGCGAAATCACAAAAATACTTTTCTAATTTCTGTAATTACAATTCCAGCAGTGGTAAATAACTCAAGCACTATTTAGCTGAATGGTTCTATGTAATTGGTAGATTTAGGTAATAGAATAAACAAATCAGCTGATTTCACCCAGGTGACGTCACAATGTCTATTGCGCAGTATCTTCGTGATACCTTTTTTAGCTACCGTGGCTCAATTGTAGTTTGGGATGAATGTGCATTGGCATTCAAAGTCCTAAATGAAGTTGCTACTAAAAAACCACTATCATTATTCAGTAGCAAACAAAGGATGTTCTTTGTTTAATTTGAATTTCACATTCTTATTCTTTTAGATTGTGTATTTTTTATAAATATGTTACTGAAAAAATAATTCACTAGAAACAACAGTTGTTTCTAATAATAAATTATGAAAGTTTGAGAATATTGGAGGGGCAACTGCCCCCTCTAAATGCCGCTACTGAACTGGATACACAGTAGTATTTGAAGTACGTTGTTGAGGTACTATTGCCAACTTTTTAGCACTTGGATACTGATATGTTATGCCGTGATTGTTTTATTTTGCTGCAAGGTGGTAGAATAAGTCAAAGAAAAAGGAATAATGATGGGGGGGGAGGGATTAATGATCAGTTGCCCCACTAAAACCAAATTTGTGGGTCTTGAATTTGTATTGCAAGACTTTGTTGTAGAAGACAACTTGCAAATACTTTATTACCTTTACAAGTTTACATGCATGGTTACAACTGTCTTACAACTTAAGATTAAAAACTAACTTTAACATCGTTTATAAACTCTTCTTATTGTATGGACACAGTTTCAACAGATAATTCATGAGTGTTTTTTTTAAATTTAATACTATCCAAACATCTTATATTATATGGTAACAAATTAAAATATTGTTTAGCTCAATAACTGTTAATTGTAGTGGTGTATCAACACTGTTTAGTCATTATATTAAACCTATTCCTGGTGCAATAGTTATGTACAAATTCGTGTCTGTCAATACCAGTAAAAATATTTTTTTGCAAAAACTAGACAATCTAAGATATACGAGGGTCGTCCAGAAAGTAAAGAACGATTGCGCATCACGGACGGCGCAGTTCCCCCAACACCGCGGGAGTGGGCTTATTCTTTAGTCCAAAACTTCCGCTTCAGTTTGAGCTATGTAGCGGTGCCGTGAGGTCACGTTTGCGTCTCTTGTGGAAGTTCAAAATGGCGGCGCCAATTGAAAATCCCGCCAAGTGTGAAGTCCGTAGTGTGATTCGGTTTCTGATTGCGCAGCATGTTCGACCCATAGAAATTTATAGGCAAATTAAGGCAGTGTACGGTGACAATGCGATGAACGAGTCATCGGTGAGGAAATGGTGCATTCAATTTAATGAAGGCAGAACTAGTGTGCACGACGAGGAACGAAGTGGAAGGCCGTCACTCGTTACTGACGAGTTGACAGCGAAAGTTGACGAAAAATTCAAGAAAACCGGCATTTCACTTTGAGCGGTCTACTGGCAGTGGAAAAAATACCAGTAGACCGCTCAAAGTGAAACGCCGGTTTTCTTGAATTTTTCGTCAACTTTCGCTGTCAACTCGTCAGTAACGAGTGACGGCCTTCCACTTCGTTCCTCGTCGTGCACACTAGTTCTGCCTTCATTAAATTGAATGCACCATTTTCTCACCGATGACTCGTTCATCGCATTGTCACCGTACACTGCCTTAATTTGCCTATAAATTTCTATGGGTCAAACATGCTGCGCATTCAGAAACCGAATCACACTACGGACTTCACACTTGGCGGAATTTTCAATTGGCGCCGCCATTTTGAACTTCCATAAGAGACGCAAACGTGACCTCACGGCACCGATACACAGCTCAAACTGAAGCGGAAGGTTTGGACTAAAAAATAAGCCCACTCCCGCGGTGGTGGGGGAACTGCGCCGTCCGTGATGCGCAATCGTTCTTTACTTTCTGGACGACCCTCGTACATAGATTGTAAACTTAAAATATTGGCTTCTACAAATAATTGTTTACAATGTGTCCTAAAATTAACATTAAAAATAATCCTTAAAGCTCTTTTTTGTAACACAGTTTTTTTTATAATTACTACTTCTCCAAAGGACCATACCTTCACTAAGATGGGAATGTACATGTGCAAAATACACACATCTCAATGAATTAAAATCTCTCTTAGTCTGTTTATAATAAATATGCCCTTGGTAAGTTTTTTTAAATAAAATCTATATGAGCTTTCAACTTTGTCTGATTCTATAAAAATGCTCAAAAATTTAACATAGTTTTTATCTTACCTTTCATTTAAACATATATAAGTCTTGTGTTTTTTTTTTTTTCTTTATTTAAAAACAACTTATTTTATTTACACCAATCTTCAACTAAACTATGTGTTTCATTTAATACTACAGAAGATGTTAACAAGTCCTTACCTTTTTTTGTACTGCTAAGTCATCAGCAAATAAACAAGGTTTAGCATTGAAATTTTGTATATTCATAGTTAAGTCATTTATATAAATAATAAAGCATACTGAGCCTATTATAGAGCCCTGGGGGACACCATGTATTATTTCCTTATATTCAGAGAAAACGCCATTATAATAAACACTTTTATACCTTTTATTGAGATAAGATTTTTAAAAATAGCAGTAAATTTTCTCCAAATCCATAAAAGGCAAGCTTTTGTAATAGTACTTTATGAGACACTGTATCAAAAGCCTTTTTCATATCATAGAATTTTAAAAATACTTATTTTGATTTTCCAGTTCTTCGAGACAAGATTATATAAGATTTTGTACAGCATCTTTTGTTCCTCTTTTTGTTCTATGTACCAAAACAGCTTCAGTACCTACATTTTGACAGTTGCCAACCCAACAACGCAAATGCTATTTCTCGTACAGGGTAAAATGTATAATTTCAAATTCTGAGAACTCAAAACAATTTCAGTCATTAACCAATGTTTTCAAAAGAGTATTCACAGAACCTTGTTCAAAACCAAATTAGATTCATTCAATCCACTAACAGACAGACAGCAGTCTTAGAAGAATTTGCATATGCTAATACCTTCCACCATACTAATGTTCTAAAAGATAGCTTCAATATTCTTACCTCTTCGTCTGATACTTAAATACTCCTAGACAAACCTCAGAACTATTACTTTTCACGCAGTTCCAAAAATGCAAAAGAGATTTCAGTTCTCCCCAAATTACCTGACCCCGCCATACCTGTATGCCCATCCATCATGTGAGGATCAGCACTCTTAAGGATGTAATAGAATACGTTGTGAAACTTGTGTCACCCATAAGTTAGCCCCCACATTTGACCAAGAATACAAAATTATTGGTCAACATATCTATGATTCTAGTATTAGTTTTTATATTATGATTCTAGTATTTTATCATCACTGTAAATGGGACAATTGTCATGCAAGTTTTGTTTTACGACAATAAATTTGATTTGATATATACTTCGATATTAAAAAAATTAATCTAAAAAGATGTTTACACATTTTGAACTGATACAGTTTATTGAATAAAGCTATTATATACATGAAAACTGTGTCTTTTGCTAAAGGATACTTATAAATGTTGAAAATTATTATCGTATTGGAGAGATAGGACATCAGCAAACTTACCTTAGAAGACAAGTTCACTAACACCAGAGTAGAAGTAACAACACAAAAGAAACGCAAAATCACACAAATGTTCTGTGCCACTGGCAATTTCTTCAGGTGAGAAAACAGAGAGGACCTCTCTTTACTGACTTGAAGAAAGTGCCAGTGGCACAGAAAATTTGTGTGATTTTGTGTTTCTTTTGTGTTGTTACTTCTACTCTGGTGTTAGTGAACTTGTCTTCTAAGGTAAGTTTGCTGATGTCCTATCTCTCCAATATACTAATTCCTGGCCTAGTGTCCTTAAACCTAACCGAAAATTATTATTATTAACAGGAATACATCTACCAGAGCGAGTTAGTATAGACCAACAAACTAACTGAAGAAAGGTATCTAAAGGGATAGCATTGAAAGTTTTTGTGATTTCCTGTCCTTGGCTTTTTTCTGTACACCGTATCTTTCATAGCCATATCTTCCTTGGGTACTGGGTACTCTGAAGCACATCCTCTTCACTCTATCCATTGCTGCAGGAAATTGTTGTCAAGGTATCCTCTTATGTCTTCCTTGTAGATATTTTCTTCCTACCAGACCATTTCTTGTTTACTTTTATCACTGTCCCATGCGTTTAAAAATTTTTTCGGATCCTTGAAATCGATAATCTAGTTAGTGGTTGTGTTCCAAACTCCATATGCCATTGCCTTTGATACTCTAGAAGATTTTCAGTCTTCCATTTACGTTGTTTAAAAGATAACTGAACTGAAGCCATGTTTATCTCAAACTAAATGTAAAAAAAAAAACAATAAAAAAATAGTTACTGTTGGAAAACAGCCGTTTTCAGTTATCAGTTGATATTAATTTCAAAAATCTTATGTTTTGTATTGAATCAGATAAATCCAATCAAAGTGTGTTTACATTTTTTTGAGACACCCTGTATATGAGTCAAGACAGAATTGCTGCACATCTCAATATATTGGTCTTGTCTCTGAAACTCTCTACAATCACGTTTTTGATAACTGTTTTCTCTGAACACTGTAAAGTAATCAGATCACTCTATGTAAACAGCAACAGCTCTCAATCGAGAAGAATGGAAATTGCCATCAATGGATTGCTACCCCTTTTTGAAAGCATTGGTATGCTCAAATATTTCTAGGTTCTTAGGATCAGAAATTATGTATTTCGCTCTTGTGGCTGTGCTGTACGGAAGATAGTGAGTGTTTTGTATTGGCAACTTTTGAATTATAGGTACTGAAGTTAAATCGTAACACGGACAGATGACGGCCCTCCCATCCACCCATACCACTGTATGTGTATGGGTGGGCGGGTGGGTTTTTTTTTTTTTTCAGACTTAGATGTCCGTCTTAAATTTGAGTCTTCTGCTGCTTTTTAAAATACCACTACCTATTTTTTAATCACTCATGATGCTCTGATCGAGTACATCCCGCTTACAGGTACTGTCAACAGAGTTCTCTAGTGTCGTATCTCCTATAAAAGGAGGCTGAGCAAGCGCTAAGTTTCAGTTACTGCTTAATCATCATGGGTTCAATATATCCTTCTTCAGAGGCTAATAACTCCATTATTGAGTTTCCACTAGTGGACAAGGAAAATTCTCTTCCACAACAGGATCTGACAGGCTTTCTGAAAGTAAAGTATAACGTAAATTCACTTTTTTCTCAAAATTTTTCTCAAAAGATGGCAGCCCTCCCACCCACCCATAAAGATGATGGCCCTACCACCCACCCATACAAGTACAGATGACGGCCCTCTCACCCACCCATACACATAAGATGACGGCCCTCCCACCCACTCATACTTATGTTCAGATAATGGCCCTCCCACCCGCCGATACACGTAAAGATATCTAAGGTAAATAGAATTGTAACTTAGTGTGAATATTTGTTTGGAGTAAACATGCCTCAAGGTAAAAACAACAAAAGCTGTCTTCAACAAAAAAAGTCTTGCAATACAAATTCTAGAGCCACAAATTTGAAACTGATCATACTCTAATGTGTTAAGTTTGATTCAATTATATACTTAGGTAATACATTATTGTGTATTAAGATAATACATTAATATAGACAAAATGACTATATTATCCAATATAGTCATTTTGGATAAGAAAAACTGTGTTATGATATAAAAAGAAAAAATCCATAGCTTCATAAGCATATAAAAAATATCATTCAGGCCAACTCTTATATTTTTGTTTCTGAGGTTGTCGAATCAGTATAGTAAATCAAACAAACTATGTAAAAAATTTCTTTATGTGAAATTAAAACTTCTTTTAAATGTTTCAGAAAAAGGGAGTTGGAACCAGCTGCTGTTTGAATGGTGTATGCAATATGCTAGCCAACCTTACAGATGAGATAGATGCATTGCTCTTGTAGAAGCTTGCAGGACATCAAAGGAACGAGGCCTGAACCCAGTGGATGGTAACAAGTGGAGCAAATTTGGCAGTACCTGGTTCCCTGTCTCTTTAAATTTTGAGGGTTTTTATACAAAAATAGTATGGACAAATTATCATGTTTCCACTTTTATTTATTTCAAATTGACGGTAGTTTTTATATATTTGCTACTGTTCGAAACTTAACTTTGCCAAAAGTCTTTGTATTATGATAAAGTCAAATTTAAGAGAATGTTCTATGGATTGATTTGATAAAAATAGTTTGAACTATAACTTGCTTTTCCATACTTCTTGTGATATGTTTTTTCTGTTTTCTCATTATTTGTGATTAAATTTAATGTCTTATCCATTTGAGACATATTTATGATGTTCCTTGAAAAGTATAGTAATCAATTGTTAATTCTTACATGACTATATTTTTCATTAAGCCAAGCAAGGGGGTGTCTTAGGAAAGCTTAAATGGATTAAAGAATAAGTGTTGACATTTGTGAAATCAAAGTATTTGAAATAAGATAATTCTCTTCTGTTAGTGTACAGTGATATTGACCCACCCACCCGACCAAACACATACAGTGGTATTAACCCACCCACCCGACCATACACGTACAGTGGTATTAACCCACCCACCCGACCATACACGTACAGTGATATTAACCCACCCACCCGACCATACATGTACAGTGATATTGACCCAGCCACCCGACCATACACGTACAGTTATATTGACCCACCCACCCGCCTATGCACGTATAGTGGTATTAACCACCCACCCGACCATACACGTACAGTGATATTGACCCACCCACCCGACCATACACTGTATGTGAATGGGATCGCGGGTGGGCCAGTACCACTGTACGTGAATGGGAGGGCGGGTGGGTCAGTACCACTGTACGTGTGTGGGAGGGCAGGTGAGCCAGTATCATTATACGTGTATAGGTTGGTGGGTGGGCCAGTACACTGTACGTGTGTGGTAGGCCGGTTGGGCCAGTACCACTGTACGTGTGTGGGAGGGTAGGTGGGCCAGTATCTCTGAACGTGTATGGGGAGGGTAGGTGGGCCAGTATCTCTGAACGTGTATGGGGGGTGGATGGGCCAGTACCACTGACGTGTGTACAAATGTTAGAGTATACAGATAGATACACCCCTACCTGTGAAACATTCCAGTCAGTACATATTATTTTTTTATACAATTTTAGTCATATCAGGTTGGGATTCAATAGCTATAGAAAGTAACGAATCATGTCAGAGAATTCCTTTAGGGTTTACATATTTAAACAGTAACAAAATTTGTAGCAACCTTGTTATTATATGAATTGTTCCTCAAATTTATTTTTTTTTTAAATTTTTAGGTGTTTATTTCATATTTGTTATGTAAAGATAAGTTAACTAATCTGTTGTTGCAACAATTGTGACTGTGTCCTACAGGAAAATAAAAGTGTAAATATGTGTCAGCACTAAGTAACAATACTGGTGTGATTTGTAAGTTCTAGAACTGTTGTATCATTCCTAATTAATTGTTATGAATTATTACAATAAAATAAATTATTAAAGTGATGAGTTTTATTGTAGCCTTTTTATCTATCCCTTGCTTGCCATTTCTTCTGAATTGAGTTGCCAACTTCTGAATTTAACTCAAAAGATTTTTTTAATCTACAAGGAGAGCAGAACTGAACAGGAGGAGGCTCCTGTTGCAGACTCCACCATTGGACGCTTTTGAAAGCTCCTACATGGTTCTGCTCTCCTGATACTACAATTTTGCACCAAGAAATGCTAGTACCAGGACAGCAGAAGTGAGGAGGAGGTCCCCATTTCTGGCCCCACAACTGGACACTTTTGAGAGCTCCTACATAGTTCTGCTCTCCTGATACTACAATTTTGCACCAAGAAATACTAGTACCAGGACAGCAGAAGTGAGGAGGAGGTCCCCATTTCTGGCCCCACAACTGGACACTTTTGAGAGCTCCTACATGGTTCTGCTCTCCTGATACTACAATTTTGCACCAAGAAATGCTAGTACCAGGACAGCAGAAGTGAGGAGGAGGTCCCCATTTCTGGCCCCACAACTGGACACTTTTGAGAGCTCCTACATGGTTCTGCTCTCCTAATACTACAATTTTGCACCAAGAAATGCTATTACCAGGACAGCAGAAGTGAGGAGGAGGTCCCCATTTCTGGCCCCACAACTGGACACTTTTGAGAGCTCCTACATGGTTCTGCTCTCCTGATACTACAATTTTGCACCAAGAAATGCTAGTACCAGGAGAGCAGAAGTGAGGAGGAGGTCCCCATTTCTGGCCCCACAACTGGACACTTTTGAGAGCTCCTACATGGTTCTGCTCTCCTGATACTACAATTTTGCACCAAGAAATGCTAGTACCAGGACAGCAGAAGTGAGGAGGAGGTCCCCATTTCTGGCCCCACAACTGGACACTTTTGAGAGCTCCTACATGGTTCTGCTCTCCTGATACTACAATTTTGCACCAAGAAATGCTAGTACCAGGACAGCAGAAGTGAGGAGGAGGTCCCCATTTCTGGCCCCACAACTGGACACTTTTGAGAGCTCCTACATGGTTCTGCTCTCCTAATACTACAATTTTTAACCAAGAAATGCTAGTACCAGGACAGCAGAAGTGAGGAGGAGGTCACTATTGCTGGCTCCACAACTGGACACTTTTGAGAGCTCCTACATGGTTCTGCTCTCCTGATACTACAATTTTTAACCAAGAATTGCTAGTACCAGGACAGCAGAAGTGAGAAGGAGGTCGCCATTGCTGGCTCCACAACTGGACACTTTTGAGAGCTCCTACATGGTTCTGCTCTCCTAATACTACAATTTTTAACCAAGAAATGCTAGTACCAGGACAGCAGAAGTGAGGAGGAGGTCGCCATTGCTGGCTCCACAACTGGACACTTTTGAGAGCTCCTACATGGTTCTGCTCTCCTAATACTACAATTTTTAACCAAGAAATGCTAGTACCAGGACAGCAGAAGTGAGGAGGAGGTCACTATTGCTGGCTCCACAACTGGACACTTTTGAGAGCTCCTACATGGTTCTGTTCTCCTGATACTACGATTTTGAACCAAGAATTGCTAGTACCAGGACAGCAGAAGTGAGGAGGAGGTCGCCATTGCTGGCTCCACAACTGGACACTTTTGAGAGCTCCTACATGATTCTGCTTTCCTGATACATTAGTTTGAGAAAATAATGCAAGGATGATTAAAAATGCTTAGTTAATTACTCATTTTTAATGTTTCTTAACATACAAATATATTACATTATATATTACAACAAGCCTTCCATCTCTCTCATGAATTGCAAGTAAGCATCGTCTTTAGAAACAGCTGCAGGCTTTGGTTCCGACTTGGCATGGTCAGCGGCAATACTCTGAGATCTAGTCTTTGAGTCATCAATCCTTTTTACCCTGAGGGCTGTTGGCACAAACCTTGTCACATCCACACTAAGATTCCTGTGAACAGTTGTTGAATTTAAAAGAAAAGTTTTGAACAGTTTGATGCTTAAAATTGCAGTACCTAAAATACTTGATTAAATATACACCAATATTACAAAGTTATAAAGATTAGTTGATCTAAATATGACAGACAACTCATCTTGATCCATAAGCCATATCAATCGTTTGTGTTTTATCTTAAAAATCTAACAACCCTTCAAACGCTTTTAACGAACAAATCCGAAATGAAATATTTCTGTCGATAGTGTGTAATGATAGTTTCTAAACTTCCGATAGAGTGCAGCATCAACGTAAACATATTTTTGGCCAACTCACTGAGCCTATCAAAAACATAAATCATATATGAATGAAAAGGAGCGGGGGCAGCCAATCCAGAGCATGCATGCACGGCTCTGTCTCCTGCCTTTGCACATGTGTAAAATGAAAATATCCTCAGTCTGTCACCCCACTGAAGCACATTGTTTTCAACACTTATCGTTCTTTTTCTCTGTATTCTAGTTTTCAATTATTTTGTTGTAGTTATTATTGTATCATACTGTTAAAAGTTTCAACTAATATGTTGAACATTTTTTTAATTTGTACTTTTCATTATAATTGTTCATCTACAATAAAAAAAAAACTTTTTATGTTTCTAAAACTTACAAAAAAATTAACTTCGCATTTCATTAAAATTATTTTTTTTCAATAATTACGTGTAACTTTAAAATAATATCTGCGTGCGGAGTTTAAATTTTTAATCAATTCAAAAGCAACATTGTTTAAACATTGAACTAACTCGCAGTGTATTTAATTATAACAGGAAAAAATTATTTGCATGTTTCAACATAATTGTAATGTATATTTTTGGAGGTTTAGTGTTACATAATACAGTATTTCAGTAGTAATGAAAGGAAAGCAGCATACCTGATAAACTAGATGACACTGTAGATAGACACAATCACATAACAAAGAATTGAATAGTGAAATAACTCAGTTATTTAGTGACTGAAAAAGAGGCCAGTGGCCCCGAAATTCTTTGTTATGTGATTGTGTCTATCACAGTGTTACAGTCTACCAAGTTCATCAGGTATGCTACTTTCCTTTCCTTTCATTACTACTGAAATCCTAGGCCTAGTGCCCCAAATGGGTGTAGTGCCCCAAATAGGTGGGTAGGGATGTAAATACAACATAGTATGTTTATCTTAAATTATTGGCCGGGAGGCTGCTAAAGCACTGATTGGGTCACCTAATATATAAAATAACATAATGTCCACATTCATACAGATTCTTAATATTTTATTAGTTCACGACCACCACAATTTAACAATTGTTCTAACCTAGGTTCTAACCTAACCTAACCTAACCTAACCTAACCCACCTACCCATACACGTGCAGTGGTATTGATCCACCCACCCACCTATACACATGCAGTGTTATTGTTATACACGCACAGTGGCATTGATAAATACCAATACCACTGTACATTTATGGGTGGGTCAATACCACTGTACATTTATGGGTGGGTGGGTAGGTCAATACCACTGTACATTTATGGGTGGGTGGGTAGGTCAATACCACTGTACGTGTATGTATGGGCAGGTGGGTGAGTACCCCTGTACATGTATGGGTGAGCGGGTGGGTCATTACCACTGTACGTTTATGGGTGGGCAGGTGGGTCAATACCACTGTACGTGTAAACTATAATACAGTATTATTAATAATAGTATGTTAGCTGAGATAGGGCATCAGCAAACTCCGTCAACTCCTTGCATTAGTAAACAGCTAACAATTGTTCAGTGCCACTGGCACTTTCCTCACAGTGGGGTAGAGACTGATTTAGCTTCATCTGCTGCCAGGTAGATGACAGTACTCGGGGGATTTGCATCCCCAGAGCATTACTCAGAATTTAATGTAGTGTTTTCACTGTTTGTAAAGTTATCCATTTGTTTGCTAATATCATTCTTCTTCCAGTTGGAAACTACTGGCATGAGAAGGAAGGGATCTGACTACTTTTGTGTATTGGCGTAACACTGGCAAAAGTTTTATTGAGGGCAGAGGCAGGTTTTCAAGATTTTGGACTAAACAATCATGTCTATGGCCATTCATGCATTTACGGAGGGTTTAAGACCGATATATTGAGCAGTTCAATGTTGTCACTGGAATTGGTAAATTTATTCAGTGGAATCCCAGGTGTGGTTTCCAGATATCTTGTCGACAGGTTAAAGAGCTGTAAATGAGTTTGAATATTAATTGGACATGTTTTGTGATATTTTTTATTGCAATGATTAGAACCCGGTATTTCCTCTGTGGAAGAGGTCAGGTTGATAGGAAACATATGATGAACCGGGACTTGAAAGGTTTTTGTATTGTTTGAAATGAGAATTGGAGGTTTTTCTAGAAGATCTTGGTTTGAGTCAAAGGGATGTTTTTTGAAGCTATCTTTTAAGATGTGGTTCAGTTTCTGTAGAACATGATGATAATTGGTGACAAGGGTATACATTAGGAATTACTTCTGGTTCGAGGTTGGTTTTTGGGTCTGGGCTAAACAGATTTAGTGTTTAAATGTTTGTAGGGTAACCTCTCTTTTGAAAGGGACTAACAAGTTGGTTATTGTATTAGTATACGATTCTAGGAGAGAACATTATTTGTTTGGCTAGGCTGTCTATGTGTTAGGAAATGTTTTGTTGTTTGAGTCACAACTGGAATACTGAAAATATTGTTGTTTATTGGTAGGTTTGATGGGAATATTAGTTTTAAAGACACCATCCTCCAATCAAATTTCAACATTAAGGAACACTATGCGTTCAAAAGAAGATAGCCAGGTGAGATTCAGAGGTGAAAAAATTGTAGGCCTTGAAGAAAGGTTTCAAGGTTAGTTTCAGAGTCAGTCAGATCATAAAAATGTCACCAATGAAATGGAACCATCTATACATACATATACAGGGTGTTAAAAAAAAGGTTGGACTGGCTATGCATTTTCAGATTCTATCTTTGATTCTAAGTTAAATATGAAGAATAATAAATTTTCAATTTCCACTTTGTTTAGCAGCTAGAGCCATTTTGTTTTTCCATAAAATAATTTATATCTCTGTTGTTATCTTTACGACTATTACAAAACTAGGTAAATAGGTTCTTGTTAGAAGGTAACTTTTAATAAAAAAATATTTTTAAATTACCTTTATTATTTTCAAAATGGCGGCCATTTTATTTTTATTTTAATGAATATCTAAATAAACCACTGGTTTTATAAAAAATTGTTATATTGGAGAGATAAGGACATTAGCTAACTTACCTTGGAAGACAAATTCACCAACACTAAAGTAGTAGTAACAAATACAAATGAATCACATAATCACGAATGTTCTATACCAATGGCACTTTCTTCATGTGAATATAGAGAGAAATTCAAGAGGAGTTGTACAGAAATTTCTTAATTATGTGACTGTTTTGTATATGTTACTACTACTCTGGTTTTAGTGAACTTGTCTTCTAAGGTAATTTTGCTGATGTCCCATCTCTCCAATATACTAATTCCTGGCCTAGTGCCCTTTAACCTAACCTAAAACTTAAAAAAATTGTGAAAGTCACAAAAATGTTTGTACAAAATTTTCCCTTTCCAATAATATCAGAAAGAGAAAGTTGTTTAAAAACCTTTTTGTGATTTGTTAAAATAAAAATAAAGTGGCCGCCATTTTGAAAGTAATTTTAAAATATTTTTTTATTAAATATTAACTTCTACCATGACCTATTTACAGAGTTTTGTAATAATCGTAAAGATAACAACAAAGATAAATTGTTTTATGTCTAACTGCTAAACAAAGCAGAAATCGAAAAATTATTATTCTTCATTTTTAGCTTAGAATCCCACGTAGAATCAGAAAATGTATAGCCAGATTATCTTATGTCTCATTTGGATGGGTAAACAGCCTTTAGTAGGATATTTTGTGATTTAAGATGGATTATATTTTTGGGTATAAGTTTATGATTTAATTCCTGAACAGTTAAGATTTATTGACTAAACTGTCAAAAGTTCAAATATGGTGTTTCTGTTCACTACAAGTTTAGGTGTTGCTATACCATTATCATTTCTTATTTATTGTAAAAGAAAAATAATGTTTTGTATTTCACTTGATGATGGTATAGTAATACCCAATCATGTTGTGAACAAATAAAGGAAGTCATATATTTTAGCTGGCGACAGGTTAGTCTATTATTCTTTTAATTTGGGATTGACTTTTCACCATTTTGTCTTATCAAAGTCATTATTGTGTTTGGAAGAATGTCGGACTGTTGGTTTATGGTATTCATATGTTAGAAAAATATTTTTTTAAATAGATTTTTTTCACAAAAAATACAAAATGGTGGTTAGCTGGTTATTGAGGGGTTTTTAGACCTATGTTTATAGGAACGTTTTCCTTATTTTAACTCAAAAATTCATATCCTTAAGTTTGGGAACCTAGTTTAGCGACACCCTGTAATACATCTGACATTTCATCTGATACCAGGATGAACAAAAACGTGTAATAATTAAAGGCACTCACTATTTGGACAGTTGCCAAAACATAATTGCAGCATGGCCAAAAATAAGGATAGAGAAGGATAATATTGTGTTTTACCATTCATTTTCTTTAAAAAATAATTTAAATAGGATAAAATAACAATGTAACAAGCATGTATTTTAATAAAAAGCATTACTGACCTAAGTTGCGCTTTGGCTTCAATAGTGGCTCCTTTTTGATCAGACTTGTCGTCTTTGCTTCTGTTGATGAGTTGCGGACCAGCGCTCACGACATTGGGTGTTGCAGGAGGAATCAGGAGTGGTGGAGGAGCCATGGGGAGGGGAATGGGCAGTCTCATCATAGGTCGCATGCCAGGAGGAGGTCCTGGTGGCAATCGGATACCCATCAGCCTTGGAGGTAAACTAGGAGGTCTGCCAGGGGGTGGGCCTGGTGGTAAGGTGGGGCGACCAGGCGGAGGGCCGGGAGGCAACCGAATGCCCAGAGGTGGAGGCCTAAACATTAAAGGAGGAGGTACACCCATAGGTGGTGCTGAAAAAAAAATATATATATATATATAATTAATTTACGAATATTTGCTACATGTAAGAACTACAATAACCAGACATAGAACTATGTTTTCTCAAAATGTAAGTGCTAATTAGAGTAGACAATTTTTTTTCAGTAAAAACAATGAATGATGCAACCATTTCCAATCAAACTTCATAAAACAATAAACTTTAATCCACACAAAACTAAGAGTTGGATGGATTTGTAGGATTAAAAAACTAACAAATAATGAGATGGTCTAGAAGCAATAATTAATCAACATTGTTTGACAATGTTTCATGTATAAATTAAGGGTGTGAATAAAACTACTCCTTTTTCGTTTTCTAATTTTTTCCTTCTTTTTTTAATGAAATGTCTGGAGTTTTAATTTTCTGTTTTCAATTTCTATAAAAATAAAGTCTCCTTAATTTTAAATAATTTTCCTCGTTTGAACATATTCCATTACACAATGGCAAATTTACACAATAATTCACATGCTCCTTACAAAATGGCTCAATTAAATTTTTATTTTGTCTGCTGATGATTTTATTCGTTGAATATTATTCAGTACAAGTAAAACGTCACACAACACAATATTTATTACAATATAAGCACAAAATGGACAAATATATTACAATACAAGTACAAAATGCACAAATATTATGGTGATCGATTTCGTTGAACCACGCTCACCTTCCTCAGACCAGACGGATCTTACATAGTATATTGGAGAGATAGGACATCAGCAAACTTACCTTAGAAGACAAGTTCACTAACACACAAAATAAACACATAATCTGACAAATGTTCAATGCCACTGGCATTTTCTTCATGTCAGGTGAGTAGAGAGAGAGAGAGAGAGAGAGAGACTAACATGACTTCCACTATTGCTGGGTAGGTGGCTGTGGTGGGGGTTGTACATCCATAGAGCAACACTCAAGTATAGATGCAGTATTTCAGTTAGTATAATGAATGGGTACATATATTTGAAGTTTGCTGATAGGGAAGGGGTTGAGGGGAAGTGGTCTATCTTATGTTCAGATTAGGTGGTCACGGGATTTTGTTATCCATTGGTGTGCTAATTCCATCCTTCGGAGTTGGGAACTATTGGCATGGGAAGGAAGGGATCTGATTACTTTAGTGGTGTAACACTGATCAAAATTTTGGTTATAGAGAAGAGTATGGGCAGAGACAGGTTTTTCAGGATTTTGACTTTGCAATCATGTCTATTCATGCGTTTTCGAAGGGTTTCACTGGTAAGGCCGATATACTGGGCAGAACAGTGCTGGCACTGGAGTTGATAAATTAGATTGGTGGAATCACAAGAGTGGTTTCCAGGTATCTTGTAGGTAAAGGAGGTAGTAGAGCTGGTAAGAGATGTGGCTGAAAGATGAATAGGGCAGGTTTTGCAAGATTTCTGTTACAAGGATTAGAACCGAGTGGTTGCTGGTTTTTAGGACAGGTCAGGAGGTTGGGATCAGGTAACTTAGAATGGACCAGGATTTGGCGGAGATTTTTGTTTTGTCTGAATTAGCACATCAATGGATAAAAAATTCCCGTGACCCACCTAATCTGAACTTCTCTCCTATATACTAATTCCTGGCCTAGTGCCCTTTAACCTAACCTAAAGTGATATTATACAGTAGGAAACTAAAAACATTTAGGCTATACAACATTTCTCTAAAAATGCACAAAGATTAATTTGACTTTGGGCTGTATGTCCCTTTCTCAGATAGAAACTGAGTATTGTGTGCACATATGTAAATGGTCTTACCATCCTTAAATATAATAGGTAGGTTACAGGGCACTAGGCGAGGAATTAGTAAATTGGAGAGATAGGACTTACCTTAGAAGACAAGTCCACTAACACCAGAATAGTAGTAAACAAATACAAAAGAATCACACTGTCACAAATTTTCTGTACCACTGGCACTTTCTTCAGGAGAGGAGAGGAGGGAGAGAGAGACTAATCTAAGAAAGACTATATCTCTCTCTCTCTACTCACCTAAAGAAAGTGCCATAGAACATTCGTGATTATGTGAACATTTTGTATACGTTACTATTACTCTGGTGTTAGTGGACTTGTCTTCTAAGGTAAGTTTGCTGATGTCCTATCTCTCCAATATAAAACTAAGCCGTTTTTTGTTAACGCAGCTCCTCCCATATTTCATAACCAATTTTTATGTTTTATTTGTCAACAAATTCCCCCTATTCTCAAGAAGGTCTTCATTATTCAATATTTTTACCCTGGAGGACACGGAAAGCCCTCAAAGTATGTGTTTTGGCCATAAGAATGACATGGAGGGAGAGATTTAAATGAATCGAAAGGCAACAGCTTTCAAATAAAAATAACAATGTTTAAACAATATTAACAGCTGTTAAAATGTAAATAATGATATTTATAATAAATAAAAGGTTACATATTTCATATTAGAGAGAGTAAGTGTGTATTCAGTGAAAGTTTGGTTTGATCTATTATATGTGATCGTATTTAACCATCTATATATATAAAAACGATTGCATGTATGTCTCTCTTTTGGGCGCTAATACAACATTCATTCAATTATTATGATATTTTGGGAAGTTATGAATTTTTCCCTGGGAAAAGTTATAAATACGGTTTTATTTGCATCTGACTAGGGCTCCGCCCCACTGGACTTTAATGGTAATCTAATGCAGTTATTTTATTTATTTACTTAATCATCAGCTGTAGGACAAAATAATTAAATGAACACCAAATTAATAGCATTAGGTGTTTATACTAGTAAATGGATAGCAACGCAATTGTAGTGAGTAAGCACTCTAAATAAATGTATACATATTATGATTTTACCTGACCTACTGATATTTGTACATAAGTCACAGGCTCAATTGTCAGGAGCGTAGCGAGTGACGGAGTTGGCACACAAAGCGTGCAGGACAGTACTACTATACAGGGTGTTGAAAAAGTATGGAATGGCCTTCAGTTTTCATGAATGGGTCCAAATAAGAAAATTGAGATTTAGTACATGATCGTAGAATATTTTCTTCTATCATTTGATGTAGAATGTAATTATTTTCAACCTAGAGGATATGGTCTGTGAAGGATATCTTATAAGTATCTAATGGAAGGCTATGTTAATGTACCCATTATTTTAAAGCCTATTTTTTCTGAGTTAGGCACTGTAAGTTTCAAGTAAAAAGCACCACCCTATCAGAAATGAAGGCTGGTTAACTTTTCTAAGCAGTAATATTTCAGTGGGAATTCAACATATTGTAAGAGCCAGTTATGATACCTGATTGAATAAATGGAAAATTATCTTTAAACGATATTATTAATGCAATGGTGCAAAAAATTACTAACAGACTACAATTAAAACTTTTTAAAAAATCAAGAAGACTTGAAAATTCTTTTTAAATTAAAATGGCGAATTTCCAAGGCTTCATGTTTTTGTTTACCTGGTGGAGGAACTGGCAATGGGACTGAATCTGCAACCCTCAAATCTACATCGGCCTGGTCAGCATTCACTTTTTTAGACCTATCATCCATCTGAAACAGTTTTAATTTGATTCTAATTACTTACTAATGCATTCTTACTCAGGATGAATTAACACATTCTTAAGTTTACAAGGCTATTTACTGCCTTGGTAATATTATTGCCATTGCAATATTCTAATTTGGCAATTCAATATGATTGAAGTTTGAAAATTGCATACAGTAATCAATGATAGCTTAATCAACAAGTAAACCCACCGAGCCACCCATACACGTACAGTAGTGTTGACCCACCCAGCCACCCATACACGTACAGTAGTGTTGATCCACCCAGCCACTCATACACGTACAATAGTGTTGACCCACCCAGCCACCCATACACGTACAGTAGTGTTGACCCACCCATCCAAACACATACAATAGTTTTACCCACCCAGCCACCCATACACGTACAGTAGTGTTGACCCACCCAGCCACTCATACACGTACAATAGTGTTGACCCACCCAGCCACCCATACACGTACAGTAGTGTTGACCCACCCAGCCACCAATACACGTACAGTAGTGTTGACCCACCCAGCCACTCATACACATGCAGCGTGTTGACCCATCCAGCCACCAATACACGTGCAGCGTGTTGACCCACCCAGCCACCAATACACGTGCAGCGTGTTGACCCATCCAGCCACCAATACACGTGCAGCGTGTTGACCCACCCAGCCACTCATACACGTGCAGCGTGTTGACCTATCTAGCCATACATAAACAAACATGGCCACACCACTTTTCTGCAAAAAGAAAAAAACAGTTGAACACATGTATTCAATGGGCAATATTGAAGGATTAATAAATACTTTTTATTCATTGAATACTTAGTGACTTTCCCTTAGACCACCTGGTCCACATCTGAGATATTCAATGGTCTGTGAGTCAGTGCAGGAAAACAATTAAATTTAGAATGTTTTGAGCTCAAAATAATGAACCCTTTGCATGCCAAAAACTACACTTTCAAATCCTCTACTAAGCCATACATAGGCAAATGTTTTTTAAACTGTCTAAAGCCAACTTGTTTTTTTGATAACATAAAAGAGTATTGAACAAGAATGAAAAATTGAAAAAATAATAAAATTGCAATATTTATACGTAACAATTACTTATTATCAGTTGCACATTATATCCTGTATTTTAAATTTCAATACCAGTCCAATTCTTAAATAAATAAAATACAACATACATATTCATAAAAAAAGTACTGAGCAAATGCACAGGCGTAACTGTACCGCCCTGTTCCAAACTGCATGAATTTGCATCTTTGGCTCTGCGTACAGCATCATTTTGTCTCACAATAGATGCAAATCAAATACGCTGCTGTGTCACTTGTGATGGTTATTCATGCACTGGACTACATTCCAAATAACTCTATTCGTGTTTTTAAAAATCCATCGTCAAGATACAAATAACAATTATTTGTTGCATCTACCGCCCTTGCTGGCTCTTAAGGTATTTTGCTAATGAAATGAACTGTCATTGTTGGCTTGGTAAAGGTTAATTATAGGACAATTAAAAAAACTAGTATAAATTTTCATAAATAGCAAATTTAAATAGTTTATAGAAACTAATAGCTTTTATATGAACAGACAAATATTTACCAGGGAAAAAAATGTTAAATAAATTGCCAAATAACTTGAAAAGTAATGAAAAAACCTGAACATTTTAAAAGTCATATCAATGAATGTTTAATTGTTAAAGTATATTATTCAGTAAATGAGTATTTAAATGATAGTTCTTTTTAAACTATATCTTACACTTATTTGGTTTAATATATTTTTGTATCAACTGTATATGTACAGTAGGTAATGTAACATTTAAACTATAAACAATATTAAAATTTATGATAGGCCCCTAACTTTGGGCTTACCTTTATCATAGTTTTAGACTTAGGCTAAGTTTGACAATGTCACCTTTTTCTTCAGTTTGTACTGTAAATATGAAACGTACTTGTGATAATAGAATAAAGAAATGTTCTATTATATTCTATTCTAAATAATTCCAAAGCAAACCGTAAGTACGGATTTATGAGGAAATTCACAGGCCAATATTAAAAAGTTGTTTTTTTCCAGATTATTAAGTAAGAGTTAAAATACACTTTCCAAAGAACAGAAGTTGTCTTAATGCTAAGTAAATAAAGATAAACAATAGTTGGAGATATATGTATTTTAATTAGGGGTCTAGAAAAGTGGGGTTTTAAGCATTAAAACAGGATAGGGCACAAATATATTCTTCCCAATAACTTTTAAGAGGGTAGGATTCTTATCGAAGTTATATACAGGAGACTCTCGGTCATCCGAGGTAATTGGGACCAGGACCACCTCAGATACGAAAAAACTCATATAATATTGAGGTTCGGTAAAAATAATATAAAAGCCAAGAAAAAAGTACTAAACTAGTTAATCACAAGAAAAAATGCAAAATAGTGTAAATGTAGTTACAGTCCTGTAAAAAGGTGGGAACATCAGGTTATGTCTTTAAAAGTTGTATTACCGAAGGATGACAAGAAATTGGGAATAAGTATTAAATTTAGAACTATCAGTCGGTTAAAAACTACAATAATATAATTTAATAGAAAAATCTAATTTAATGTCCATTGGCAGCAGCATTCTGGATGGGCAATTTCCTTTAACGTTACATTTGTTGACTACAAAACCTTTCGTATTTATTTAATCTATCTACGATCTACGGTACTATTCGTGTCTTGGTTTTAAGCGCAGGGTACCGTTCAGTCCGATTGCCGAACAAAATTATCGTATTTATCCTGTCATTTAATAGTGCAGGGAACCATTCAAAATTTTAATGAGACAAAATTATTATATCAATACCACATCTGTTGTACACATTGTGATTGATTCCTCATTTCAATTTTGTTATAAGCAACAGTCAATCATTTAACACTCATATCAAAACACTTGAATAAAATATTGAACAATAACAGTAACAACATTAAATTACGACAAATTTCCAACGCTGTATTGTAAAATCACGAAAGTTAACACTCTTCAACAACCACATTAAGTGAGAGAGCAGAGTCGACTAAACAATAATATTCTAGTTAAACTAATCTGAGTCAATTATTATTAATTTACATAATTCTAAAAGACAAGATGGTAAACTACAACAATTTTATAATTTAATAATTGCATTAATTTAAAATAGCGTCAATTTTAAGGATCAAAATTTACAATTAATAAATCTTTGATGTCTGTTGATGCGAATCTCAACAAAATGACAACTAGCTTTGAAATAGTAAGTCTAACAGTGCATAATGAGAACTTACCTTGACTTTGGATTCTGTTCCTGGAGGCTCTTCATCACTCTCAGACTCACTGTCACTACTCTTGGCAAAGCGGATGTTACGTCTCCCCAAGCCATTGTTCGAATCTGTGAGAATAATGTATTAACAACAATTACTGTATTTATATGAGTCAAGGAAAAACATGTTCATTGTTAAGAAGCTGATCGTAGAGAATGAGTGAATATAAAGGGGTGTACTAACTAAGAAACACCCCTTAGTTTTATATCATTTATACACAGTTTTATATAAACACCCCATTAGGATTATATCAATGAAATTAACCTCCAGTTGTCCGATTCCACCACCTACAAAAAACTTGACTTCGACCCAACCGAAAAACACAACCTAGAACTGAAAAATCTCCTCCTTCATCATGCTAAACACCAAAACCTAACCACCGCCAGCCAAATCCTGCTTATCAATGAACAGTCTATTCCACCCCAGTTTTATATCCTACCCAAAATCCATAAAGGCACCATCCCTCCCCCTGGTAGGCCTATTGTGGCCAGCTATAATTCGGTTACCGAACGTATCTCTGCCTTTGTCGACGACAAACTCCAACCTCTAGTACGACAAGTTCCTTCCCACGTCCAGGATACCAATAATTTCCTTAGTCTCCTCGCCAATCTTCCCCAACCTCTACCCCTTGACACCTTGACACCAAACTGGTTACCACTGATGCCACTTCACTGTACACCAATGTACCCCACGCTCATGGCTTAGCTGCTATTGAGTATTTCCTCAATACACGCCCTCCAAACACCAAACCTAGCACTTCCTTCCTAGTTCAGCTGACTCAATTCATCCTTGAAAAAAAAACACTTCCAAAGTTCTGGCATCAACTACCTCCAGATCAAGGGTACCGCTATGGGTACCCGCATGGCCCCTTCCTATACCAACCTATTCATGGGAAAATTGTAGAAGACTTTTCCAAAAACACCCCGTCCAACCGACCAGAGGTGCTGGCTCCGTTTCATCGATGATATTTTCATGATCTGGACTGACTCCGAAACCAATCTTGAAACCTTTCTTCAAAGCCTACAAAACTTTTCATCCCTGAATTTTACCTGGCAATCCTCTTCTGAACGCATAGTCTTCCTTGATGTTGAAGTTGGATTGGAGGACGGTGTCCTTCAAACTGATATTCACATCAAACCTACCAATAAACAACAATACCTTCACTATACCAGCTGTCATCCCAACAACACTAAACGCTCCCTACCCTATAGCCACCCGTGCATAACGTATCATTTCCTTTCCCAGACACCTAAATCAATACAACAACCAACTTGTCAGTGCATTCCAAAAGAGAGGTTACCCTACCAACCTTATTGAAAACCAAATCCGTTTAGCCCAGTCCCAAAATCAACCCCAAACCAGAAGCAGTTCCCAATGCTTACCCCTTGTCACTAATTACCACCATGGCCTACAGAAACTCAACCAAATCCTGAAAGATAGCTTCAACATCTTAAAAGCTTCCCCCCACACCAAAGATTTCCTTGAAAAACCTCCTACTGTGACTTCCAGACAAAACAAAAACCTCCGCCAAATACTGGTCCATCCTAAGTTACCTGATCCCAACATCCTGACCTGTCCTAAAGACCAGCAACCACCCGGTTCTAATCCTTGTAACAAGAAATCTTGCAAACCTGCCCTATTCATCTCCCAGCCACATCTTTTACCAGCTCTATTACCTCCTTAACCTACAAGATACCTGAAAACCACTCCTGTGATTCCACCAATCTAATTTATCAACTTCAGTGCCAGCACTGTCCTGCCCAATATATTGGCCTTACCAGTGAAACCCTTCGAAAACACATTAATGGCCCTATGGCATGATTGCAAAGCCCAAAATCCCGAAAAACCTGTCTCTGCCCATACTCTTCTCCATATTCAACATTTTGATCAGTGTTACACTACTAAAGTAATCAGATCCCTTCCTTCCCATGCCAATAGTTCCTAACTCCGAAGGACGGAATTAGCACACCAATGGATAACAAAATCCCGTGACCCACCTAATCTGAACATAAGATACACCACTTCCCTTCAACCACTTCCCCATCAGCAAACTTCATATATAAACTAATTGAAATACTGTATCTATACCTGAGATACAAGATACAAGATACAAGATTCTCTTTATTTACATAATCTTCAAGATTAGTAATGGCGTCAATACATAAATGTTATCTATCATTTGGGTAAAACATTGATTGTCATATTAGTTGAGGTAAACATTGTTTCCAGTTATAAAATTCTGCCAGGCTGTAGAAGGGACGTTCTTGAAGCCAGTTTTTCAGGCAGCGTGGAAACTTTTGTGCTTCTGTTTTCTTCAACTCTTCTGGTAGGGTATTCCACATTTTGGCGCCAGTGTATGTGGGTTTCTTCTCAGTACTACTGAGGTGGTGAACTGGAAGGTAGTAGTTGGTTGCGTGCCGGGTGTTGTAATGGTGAACCTGTGCTCCACGTATCACCACTTCTGGTGCCTTGATGTGGATAAAGGACACTACTTCCAGGATGTAGAGATTTATAACAGTGAGGATCTTCATGTTCTTAAAAGTTTCTCTGCATGATTCTCTTGGCTGGAGATCCCCTAGGATTCTAATGGCTCTTTTTTGTTTTATAAGGACTCGTTGCAGGTTGGCATTAGTTGTTCCACCCCATACAGCTATTCCATAACGTATGTGTGACTCAAAGAGAGCGTAGTATGCGGTCTTGGTCACTTATACTTTTCATTCTTTTTAGTACATACAGTCCTGTACTGAGTTTACTACAGAGTGTGTTGATATGTTGGGTCCATGTAAGATCTTCGTCAATTGTAACGCCAAGATACTTGGCAAAGCTGACTTCATCTACCCCTGGTATTCGTGCGGCTACTTCTCTGTTCCTGCCCAGTACAAGTTGTTTTGTTTTCTTTTCATTAAGGACAAGTTCATTGTTATGACTATATTGAATGGCCATGTTGAAAGCTGTGTAGGAATCTATTTCGAGTTGTTCTGTGTTTTCTCTGCCAAGAAGTAATATTGTATCATCTGCATACATGAGACAGTTGCAATAGTGTTCAAGGAGTTTAGGGAAATCATTTGTGAAAAGTATGTATAGCACAGGGCCCAGAACCGATCCCTGAGGGACTCCTCTTATGATCTTCTTTGGATGTGATCTTACTTGTTCTACTTTTCCCTTATTGTTATATTTCATCTCTACCACCTGACTTCGATCTGTTAGATAGCTCCTAAACCAAGCTTTTGCAGTTCCTTGAATCCCGAGTGATGATAGTTTTTTGAGGAGTTGTTCGTGTTCGAGACAGTCGAACGCCTTACTATAATCTAGCAGAATAGCAGAGCATGTGTTTCCTTTTTCTTGTTGGTCAATTACAAATTCTACTTGGTTAATCAGGGCAGAGGATGTAGATTTGCCGGGTATAAAGCCATGTTGGTATTGCGTTAAAAGTTGGTTGGTTGTCAGGTGTTTTAAGAGACGAGATAGGACTATTTTTTCAAATACTTGCAAATACTTCCATGAGTGTTGCTCTATGGATCTACAACCCCCACCACAGCCACCTACCCAGCAATAGTGGAAGCCATTTCAGTCTCAATCTCTCTCTCTCTTTACTCACCTGAAGAAAATCCCGGGGTTGTTGAAAATTTGTGAGATTGTGTTTATTTTGTGTTTGTTACTACTACTCTGGTGTTAGTGAACTTGTCTTGTAAGGTAAGTTTGCTGATGTCCTATCTCTCCAATATACTAATTCCTGGCCTAGTGCCCTTTAACCTAACTTAAAATAACTAAGAAACAGTAAACCTTGATAACAATGACTACACTCTTTCTCATCTACACTCATACGTCCCTCATATTCACCCATTACTCTATGATCAGACACTTAATAATGAATGGTGAATAAGGTCGACTGTTCCTTTGAAAGAGCCATATATTTATATCCCAAAAACCAAGGTAACTGTAAGGGTAGATGTCAGGGCCCTACAGCTTTATGTGGAACCCGAACCACCTAGTATCAGCTAACTGACAAGACTAATACTCAGTTCTCTTCCCTACACAATATCCGGACACTGACTGCAAACCAATATCGACACCCACGATATCTCTACTAATGTTGAGCGGACCCATGTCATTAGTAAGAGGACCTAGCATAAGATCTATCAAATATTCCTCATAACACTTTGTCTCCTAGTAGCTGGGTTACAGCGCTGCATCACTAGTGCCGACAATATATATTTAAAAATGGACAGGAAAACTAGGCTGTATTTTATTAACAATTAAATAAAACTACTATATAAACTAATAATTGTTATAAACTGCCATAAGAGAACCGTAAACACCTGTCACTTAACTGGGGTTAGATATAATACAGGATATTGTAACTGACTGGTATTACTCATGAAGAGGGAGGTGGGGTTTGATAAGGGGCAAGACAAACTGTATAAGTCAGCTGACTGTCTTAGTGGACCAAGTCTAGTAACCACTAAAAGCGTGATTGAACTGATTCTTATCAATCTACAATTTGTGCTAATCTTAATTCCTTTTTGAAATTAACAAACAACAAATGCTTTAGATCATTGAAAATGAAGTCATTTAATCTTTAAAAATGGGAACGATGTCTGAAATTAGGGTACACCATATGAATCTCCGTTCAGCAATTATTCACGGTTCAATCAATGTACAATTCATCACAGTTCCATTAAAAAGTTGTTCACTTTAGCAGAAAATTTTGTTAACCAATGCATCGTTGGAAATCAGCTGACAGCCAGTGCGAGAGTTAATAGCATACTTTTCTACTGATGATTTAAAATATAAACTTATTGACAGCTTAACCAAAGGAATGTCAATGCTAATACACTCAAATGTTGCCATATTCTTATTGATTTGTTAGACTTTTTTAAAAGATTTGCTATAAATTTATTAATAACATTAGAAGGATTTACATCATTTTTATCAGAAAGATTGATAGTGGGTGAAAAATTTACTATATTAAGACCTTTCATAAAATAAATTTTACTTTTAAATTATTTATGAAAAGTTTTACAACAAGTTTATAGGTCATTTATGTATGTAAAATTACAATATTAGAAGAAAACTGAGATAAACAAGTTGTGCATAATTTTGTGCTGAACAAAAAAATATATAATTATACTGTCCAATATTTACACAAAATTAGGTAAGAAATAATTAATGTGAATCTCTTGCCTAGCAACGAAGGTAAGCCCTATACCTTGTAATAATACATAACTATTCCAACAAGACTACACGACAGAATTAATTAATTACCTGCAATCCAATTAGTTTTAATAACTTGTGATTGAAAATGAAACACAGAATAAACATACGTCAATTAGCCACAGTTCCTAAATAATACAATTGAGCACGTGACAGAATTTTTTTTATTTTTGTTTAGGAAAGGAATGCAGGCTAACTATTTTAAATTCATCTGGTAATGCTTTAAGGTAAAACATATAACAAAAATAATAAAACACTCAAGGAGATATTTAAGGCCACTGGCCTCATCTTCAGTCCATCAAAGAATAGGGTTGATAGAAGACCTTATATTACATTACTTAGTATCTCCTATTGACACTCTTCAGTGTTGGACTGAAGATAAAGACAGTAGTAGCCTTGAAATATCTCCATTGGTATATACATATATATATATATTTTTACCTTTTCCATGTGTCTCTTTCAAAAGACTTAAGAAAGGTATTTTTAAAAAGGCAAGCCTGCTTTTTCGTCCCAAACAAAACCTAAATAACCTAACAGTATTTTGTTATGAAAAATGAATCCAAATACCTTTAACTTCCTCTTCTTCTTCGCTGGAATCTTCTTCTTCATCTTCACTAGCAAGGTCTGGAGGAGGGCCTGGAGGGCAGCCTGGAGGACTTCTCGCTCTTGGAGGTGGGCTATATGAAAATAAACATCATATCTTTTGTTTTTAATCATATGTATTTAATTACATTTGAATTTACGTTGATCGATATGTTACAGAAAATATTTTAGTGTTTCAATATCATTTCCTGCTTACTGTAGTTCTTTTAGAATCATTACACTTTAGCATTGTGTAAAAATAAATCTGTTATATTATTTTGTATTAACCAATCAGAAGACAGGCAGTGCACATCCTATGTTAAGTATAGGTAAAATAGTCAATAAATGGACCAAAGGATCAGTTAAAATCTTAGAGGTAAAATGCTCACTCTAAATGTCTAGCTGTTATGGATAGTACTAGTAGCAGAAACAAGAAATTTAGCCATATACTACAAATTTCAGAACAACATTCTCCTGCGCAGATCTCCAGCTGTTTTGAATGGTTTTAGCCAGTCTTGTGCTTTTAGAGATTTACAGTGCCCGATTGCAGTGGCCAAGTATATAGCGAAGCCTGGGTTTAAATCCCAACCGGGACACAAGGTGACTGGTGCAGAAATTACATTAGTATCGTCCTTCAGCGGGTACAAGCCTATTAGGTGAGGCATTAATCTCAAGCTCATGATTAGAGAACGATATGGTGACAAGATATGGTCAACAAGACAATGTATTCTTTTCAATTCATACTGTCAATAATAGGTATCCTTTTTTAACTAATTCAGTAAACAATGGGCTTAAAGTGCCTTAAATATAAAAATGCCACATTTTACCTAGATTGTTGAAATACGGGTGCAACCATACTTGCAAAATATAGGTAAACTCTTAGATTTTATTTAAAAGGATTAGCTGTTAAAAATGTTGAGAAATAATACTAAACAAAATGCTTTAATATATTAAATAATTGAAAATGATATGAGGGTTTATGTTCTGTACCTAAAAAAATAGAAATACTCAATAATAAAAACTTGTTATAAGAAATATATCTCCTTTTTTACCTTACTCCACCCATTCCCCCATAGACTATTGATCTATCTAGAGAACTTAACATACATAGTAAGGGGGATATTCAGTACAGTTCAAGAAGAATATTAGAATTTGAGTCCAGGCCAGGATTCAAACCTGCGCTATCTCTAACTCAGGTACAAAGTCCTAAAGTCTTAGACCGCTCGGCCACTGGCTCTCCCAATAATAATAACAACAAGTTATTGTGTACTGGTATCAAATTAATACAGTTAATTATTCAAATTATGTCATGATAGCTCTTAAAATACTAGAAGATACATACAATATATTATTGTACATCTATTTAAATAATACCAAGAACAATAAAAAATTTAAATAAATTTATCTTACTATGTTGCTGTTAAATTATATTATCACTCTACATTTTATACTGGTTCACATCGGACAGTTAGTTCATAAATGTATTTCATTGTTAAAAGTTCAAGTTCGTCTTATTTCCCCAGGCGAAGTTAGAGCCAAGAAGCTCTCTCTAACACTTAACCTGGGGACCAACGGCTTAACGTAACTTCCGAACCAAAGGAGGGGCAGGGCAAAAACTGTTATTGGTCTTATCGAGAATCAAACCAGGACCGTTTGCGTGGCAAGCCATCGCCTTAGTCCCTTATCTAGGGCCGCTCAAAAATTATATCATAGTTATACAAAACAATAATATTATTAATATTGAATTTTGTCCATGCTAAATATATACTTTGTAGTATTTTATTTATAATACCTTCGTCAACGATCCTTTTCAATGGTCATTCATCCGACCGGTTTCGCTACTATTCTAGCATCTTCAGGGGTAGTTGAAAGTTCTTCAATCATCTTGTTATATTTCATGAGATAAAATAATAATAAAATAGTCAAAAACGAATCCTTGGGCTAAAATGAATTTATTTAATACTTTGTAGGCTTAGGGAAAAGAGAATCCGATGTTTATTTATATTAGAGAATTTTTTAACCTCTCAACTGCTGGGCTAATAACGGCCCCTGCTGTCTAACTCCCTGCCTATGCTGATTTTTTTCCAACAATGCTATATAGCTTTTACAAAAATAACACAAAAACATTTGTATTCCTGTATTTGATAAACAACTTGATGAAAAGGGTCACTAGTCCGGCTATAAATTACGTATAAAACTGTTTCCTTTGTAACCTTTTCCTTGTTTACATCTTTGTTTTGGCGGAAGAAGCTGTTTTAGCGGAAGTTTTGGATCACTGCTCTCATTAGCGCATTCACTATCACTTTGTTCATTCTGATTATACACAGGATTATTATGGGTACTGTTATCAGAAAATAAATCACTCAAATTATCTTTTTCACCAAATTAATCACTTTCCTTTCCATAACAAGTGCCCGAGATCCAATACCAGAAGCTGTTTTCATGACACTACCAAACGTGAACAAGCAGACAACAGCTGTCAAATGAAATGAAAATCATTCTGTTGATACAATAAACAAGCTGAGTTCACCAAATTCCTCTTCATTTGTTCACAGATGTTGTAAACAATCTATTGTAAAGAATTAATAGTTTTTTAATTAGCATAATATGTGTTGGTACAAATTCAGTACATTAATAAGTACTGAAAGAAATTAAGCTTATACCGACTTCAGTGGTTAACAGCACACCGCCTAGTGAGTACGTAATGACTCAACTAGAGCGTAGCACTGTGCACACACCAACTGAAAACAACTCCAGTTTTTTACAGCAGTTGAGAGGTTAAGCATTATGTCTGCATCCAATGGAAACAATGTTTAGCCAATCACAGCATTTTATAAAGTAGATTTTTCAGTATTGAATCATCAGCCAAACAATGGCATACAGTACATTAGTTTATTGGAATGACTATTGAAGAACACTGTTATTTCTCTTAAAACTCTTTGTGAAGAGAAACAAGTATAGTGTGACAACTTTTATTAATGTCTTTTAGAAATAGTCCTGTGTAAGACAATACAATCATCTACCAGTTGAGTTAAAAGGCCTGGATGATTATAAGATGTTTAAGAAGAGACTTTAAATATCTAATCTCAAACTGTTTTTACAGTGTCTCAGACTACCTGGATTCCATGTCGGGACAGGTGGTTTACCAGTAGCGAAAACTGCTTATTTGGTGTATATATTTTTAGCTGCTCACCTTTGTTATATATTTATTGCTGTTTTATATTGTTTTATATCACTGTTGTAACTTGACAAGTCATCTACCTAGCTATATTTTAGTATAAGGTGTCTTTGACTATTATACATAAATAAAAAATAAACAAATAAAAATTGTTATAAATGTCCTAGAACGTCAAATGCACAGGTGATCCAGAAAACAATATCTCTTGTAATAGGAGCCCACCTCCTTTATCTTATCAGTGTATGTAGTAATTAAGTCTGGTGCCATCTATCTAAGGCAGAGCATACTATTTTGTTGTACAGGTTATATAGAACAGCGATACAATTACCTATTTTAAAATAATTAGGGAGCAAAATTAGAAGATCCAGTTAAAGAATCAAGACTAATGATTCTTGGATGATAATAGAATATTACAAGAGTATTGAAAGCATTGTAATATCATAATAGCATGTTAACAATGGGCATGTTAAAATATTTCGGTGCAGGCTTGAGTTTTGCTCAAGCTTGCAAGCCACTTTAGAGGGGGGGTTTGGTGTGAGTGACAAGTTGAGACGGCCCGATCAGACGAATAATGAACACGGTACATAAAAATGGATATTTTGCAAAGTCTTCATTGTTTTAAGTTTTTTGCTCACAACAACCTTGACTTATCATGTAAGGAACAGCACCTGCATTCCTCCCTTTTTAGGAACATCTTTCTATACAAATATTAATGTACTCTTTATTATTACCAGAGAAAATTTCTTTGTTAAGTTAGTATATTGGAGAGATAGGACATCCGCAAACTTACCTTAGAAGACAAGTTCACTAACACCAGAGTAGTGTTTGTTTAAGTTAATAAATAATCGTAACTATTACGATCCTTTGAATTCAACCATAATTTTAGGAGACTAAGGATACTTACTTCCATGCAATTTGTTTGCCCTCCAAGCATTAAAAATAAAACAATTTAAACTGTCTAATTAATTACTTTATTTCAGCTTTCTTATTTACGTGTATTGAGTTTGAATGTAAGGTACAAAAATAAAATAATGTATTTAAAAAAGCCTTTTGAAATATTTTTATTTATAACAGTGTGTTTCTATTTTACTATTTTGGTAAACATCTTAAGGTTACACTATATAGTTGGGAAATAGACAACGTAACTAATAGTTTTTCCAGTTGATATTTTATAATATTGGTACCATAATATAGTACTTGCAGAAAGTTTTTGTGTATTTATATATACATAGTTTCAGAAAGATTGAAAGCATTCTGCTTTGGGGCAACTAATATGCTCGCTATGAGCTTACCTGTAAGCAGAGCGCTTGCGTAAAATACTCTGAGGTGCACCGAGGTGAGATAAGAGTGTCGGAGGCACAGGGATGTTGAGAGGTAACGGCATGTCTGCTGGCAGAGGAATCTGAGAGGTTAGGCCTGCTAGAGCGGCAGCTGCTATGCTCTCATTGATAGGCAATGGAATGTCATCCACCTAAAATAAATTTAGGTTAGATTTTCAAACTCACAATCAAGTGTAAGCTGCTATGTTTTAGTCACAAATACATACTAGTAATGGTAAAGAGTGAATGAATGATTCATTCAATTACTATGATAGTGAGCAAGATCAACAACAACTTAATCCATAATATTTTGCTAAATAAAATAGCTGCAAAGGGAATCTTCATGGAATATGCAAATCTTTTCCAAAGTATTAATTAATATGCAGTCATTCTAGAGCGTTAGAATGCTTTCTTTTAATTAGGATGATATATTGAAAACAGTTAACTTTTGTGCATGGATAAATATACAGGCATTTGAGGTATGTTATTACATTTTACACTTACATATTTCTCCTATTTATGGTTTTTCATTGTTTGTTTAGTAATTCATAATTTTTATTTTTCTATCATTTTTCTGGTTCTGTATCTGATTGTTGAAAGTGATTTTAGTATCTTAGATCTAACTGTTATAGGCCCATTTAACCAACAATTAAATCAATACTTGAAAGATAATGAAATTATCAGCAAAAAACAATCTGGGTTTGTCAAGAATACATCAACAATTGACTTACTGGAATAACTAACAAATGATATTAATTTAGCATTACATGAAAATAAGTTTGTTATTGCAATAGCAACTGATCTAACTAAGGCCTTTAACCTGGTTAACTATGATTTACTTTTTTAAAAATTTTGAATATGGTGATTAGAGGTAATTTATATAGATTTTTCGTTGATTATTTTAATTAAGAAAAATCTGTACTTCAATAGGGACCATATTTAGTAGTTGTTGTGAACAAAATTGTGGCTTGATTCAAGGTAGTGTTATATCACCACACCTGTTTAACATCTATGCAAATGACCTAGCATACCTAAAATTAACCCCTAGTGCTCGAATGGCCAGTGGTACTGGCCATGCAAAGTTTTAGACGGCTTGTTATTAGTCTCGTCATTGTTTGTTCTCGTTGCTCGAATGGCCAGCTGTACTGGCCGCGCTAGTTCCAGCTAGCGGCCATGTTTGCTTATACTTCTCAGCCAGCGTGTAATTCTTTTTAAATAGCCTTTGTATTTTTGACATGGGTATTTAAAAATGGCGTAAAAACCATTAATAGATAATTATAGAAAAACTTTAATGGAACTAACTTATTCTAAGATAAACAAACTGTTTGATAATGTTAGTTTTAAACATACATTTGTAAATTGAATAATTAACATAAATTATTGAAATTACAACTTGATTTTAACATATGACATAGTCATGAAACATTTTGCAAAATCTTTAGTGTTTGAATTTTTTTGCAGAATGGTATTGTTCAAAACACAATATTTACAAATAATAATACACAGCTGAATAACATCAAACAGTATCACAAGTCAAATGTACACACAACAAGTAGTTATGGGCGACGGTGACTGTCTGACTGAGATGCTAAACGTCAGCTGTCAGAATCTACTGAACAATAAATGTAATTGGCGGGAAACCAATGTCAACAGACGTCATATTTAGTTTACGAGTTCCTTGATAGGTTACAGCACTCACCGGACATATACATATAAAATAAAATAATAAAAATAAAATGTTTGCATAGTGTCCATTAGTACTGGCCATACGAGCAATAGTCGTATTCTATACAGGCCAGTACAGGTGGACATTCGAGCAATCGGGACATCGCATTAAAAAATAGACCGGGCTGACGCGGAAATGTCTGCGGCCAGTACAGCTGGCCATTCGAGCAACGAGGACAAACTACAAATATTGCTTTCGGGTCCATAGGGTTAAAATGTGAGATTTTGCAGTATTCAGATGACAATATAGCCTACATTGTTCATAGAAACATCAACACAGGGATATTTTATTTACAGAACGACCTTAATTTACTTATAAAATATTTCTTCAATAATGCTATACAGATAAATACTTCAAATACTAAAGCAATAATATTTAGAAATCCAAGAATTAAAATTGATGTAGTACTTAACAGATACAAAGATTATATGTCATAGTTATGAATGTTTAATAAACAAAAATAGATGTATGTGTAAACATTTAACATTTGTAAATACCATTAAACATTTGGGTATATATTTGGATTGGGATATGAAACATGTTTTGCATATTAAGTTTTTAGTTAATAATTTAAAAGTGGTTTTATTTAAATGTACAAAAATAGGCTATTGTTTTTCAGTAGCTGTAAGGAGACTAATATAGTGTCCACTGCCAAATAGGAAGGAAAATGCATGACTTTTCATAACCTTACAACATGAAAATTCATCATCCGAATAATGGTGAATATGGTTCACGTTATAAAATCACATTATTTTCAGACATATTCTACTAAATTAATGATATCATTACTAATCTTTAATAGGCCAAATATAGATGAAATATAACGGATTTAAGTTATATTTTATCTAACACTAATTATTAAAAGAAGCCCAGCATTATGTGGGTAAAAAGGATTTGACAGCATATTTCATTATTAGTATGAAAACAAAAAGCAGGTAGGCTCCAGAAACTCAGCAAATTGAGCACTAGCTACTTATATTTTCACAATGATTTATATGATGATGACATATGTCTGCAGTAGGTTCAATTCTTAATTTAGCATTATCTAACAGTAAATTGAATTTATAGAGGATTAATTTACCTTGTAAACAGTCTGGAAGTGTTCCTATGCACTATTATAAACACTGATAAACAAAATTGTCATTTGTTTTGTAGTAAATATAAATTTAAAATTTCAATACACAATTAAAAATCATACAAACAAACAATTCTTCAGCCCCATAAAATTTCAGCCTTGGTCACACTCTCAGACAATAAAAAACGTTGAAGCCTTGGTGAAGCCTGTTCTTTAGATAATGAAGATTCTGTTTCATGACTTGAGCTTGTTGTAGAAGCTTTTAAAAAATTACGTGTACCAGTATCTGTTTCTATTTTTATATTAGGCCTAGTCATAGAGGATGATGGCATAGGATTATCAGATGAAGGTCTATTTTGATAAAATCATTTGCTTACCACTTTTTAAGTTATTTCTATTGAGCTACATTTTTTCCCTGTGAGTGCAACTTAATACTTTTTGAGCCCAAATGGGAAATATCAAATAATTTTTTGCAATGCATACAAAATGCTAAATTTACATCATTTTCATTTTTCCAAAGCCACTTCTTCCAATTTTCTTCTTCGAGCCACAAGTTCTGAAATTTGCACTTTCCAGGCATTGTGCACAAACACAAATCACTTTTATTTGACTAATTTTAGGCCTATTTTGAA